>NC_069428.1:25527237-25601530 GCF_026875155.1 Cherax quadricarinatus | reverse complement strand
TGACAACACTGTCTACCCTGACAACACTGTCCACCAGACAACACGTCCCCCTGACAACACTGCCCCATACAACACTATCCACCATGAAAACACTGTCCACCCTGACAACACAGTCAACCCTGACAACACTGTCCACCATGTCCCCCAAAAACCTGTCCACAAT
Organism: Cherax quadricarinatus; assembly: GCF_026875155.1. Classification (NCBI taxonomy): domain Eukaryota; kingdom Metazoa; phylum Arthropoda; class Malacostraca; order Decapoda; family Parastacidae; genus Cherax; species Cherax quadricarinatus. The sequence goes on along the minus strand of NC_069428.1, from coordinate 25,601,367 downwards.
GAAAACACGTCCACCCTGACAACACTGTCCACCATGACAACACTGTCCACGCTGACAACACTGTTCACCATGGCAACACTGTCCACCATAACTGCACTGTCCACCATGACAACACTGTCCTCCATGACAACACTGTCCTCCCTTAAAACACGCCCACCCTGACAACACCGTCCTCCCTGACAACACTGTCCACCTTGACAACACTGTCCACCCTGACAACACCGTCCTCCCTGACAACACTGTCCACCATGACAACACTGTCCACTTTGACAACACCGTCCTCCCTGACAACATGCCACCATACAACACTGTCCACTATGACAACACTGCCCCACTATACAACACTGTCAACCCGACAACTGCCACTATGACTACACTGTCCCCATGAAAACACTGCCCCTATGACAACACGCCCACCCTACAACACCGTCCTCCCTGACAACACGCCACCTTACAACACTGTCCACCCTGACAACACTGTCCACCCCGACAACACGTCCTCCCTGACAACACAGTCCCCCATAACAAACTGTCACCCTGACAACACTGTCCCAATGACAAACTGTCCACAATAACAACACTGTCCCAATGAAACACGTCCACTAGACAACAGCCAGTAAACAACACTTCCACCCTGAAAACACTGTCCACCCTGACAACCGCCCACAATGAAAACACTGCCCCACCATGACAACACTGTCCACAATGACAACACTGTCCACCCTAAAACACTGTCCCCCTGCCAAACACTGTCCACCTGACAACACGCCCACCCACAACACTGTCCACCCTGACAACACGTCCCAATGCCCAAACGTCCCCCTGACAACACTGTCCACAATGACAACACGTCCCCCTGACAACACTGTCCACCCTGAAAACACCGCCTCCCGACAACACTGCCCACAATGACAACACTGCCCCCATAAACCAACACTGTCCACCCTAAAAACCCGCCCCCCTGAAAACTTTCCCCCCATGACAACACTGTCCCATAAAACACTGTCCCCCCAACAACACTGTCCCCCAGACAACACTGTCCACCCGAAAACACAGTCAACCCTGAAAACACGTCCCAATGACAACACTTCCACCATGACAACACGTCCACCTAAAAACACGTCCACCCTACAACACTGCCCCACCATGACAACACTTCCCCCCTGACCACGTCCCCATGGCAACACTGTCCACAAACTGCACTGTCCACCATGACAACACTGTCCACCATGAAAAACACTGTCCTCCCTTACAACACTGCCCCCCTGAAAACACCGTCCCCCCCTGAAAACTGCCCCTTGACAACACTGTCCCCCCTGAAAACCCCGTCCTCCTGAAAACACTGTCCACCATGAAACACTGTCCACAGACAACCCGTCCTCCCTGACAACACTGTCCACCATAAAAACGTCCCTAGACAACACGTCCACTAGACAACACGTCCCCCCACAACACTGTCCACTATGACAAACACGCCCCCAACCATAAAACACTGTCCACTAGAAACACTGCCCACCCTACAACACCGTCCTCACGACAACACTGTCCACCTTTGAAACACTGTCCCACCCTGACAACACTCCACCCTGACAACACTGTCCCCCTGACAAACAGTCCACCAAACAAACTTTTCACCCTGAAAACACTGTCCCAAGAAAACACTGTCCAAAATGACAAACGCCCACAATGACAACCCTGTGCACTAGACAACCTTCCACTGTGACAACACTGTCCCCCTGCAACACGTCCACCCTGACAACACTGTCCTCCCTACAACACAGTCCACCCAAAACAACACTGTTCCCCACCCTACAACACTGTCCACAATGAAACACGCCACAATAAAACACTGCCACAAGACAACACTGCCCATATGACAACATTTCCCACAATGAAAACACTTCCACCATGACAACACTGTCCCCCCTGAAAACCAGCCACCGCACACTGTCAACCCGAAAACACTGTCCACCATAACAACATGTCCACCCTGACAACACGTCCACCCTGACAACACGTCCACAAATGACAACACTGTCCACCCGACAACATGTCCAAAATGACAACACTGTCCCCCCCTGACACCATGTCCACCCTGACAACACCGTCCTCCCTGACAACACTGCCACAATGCAACACTGCCACCATGACAACACTGTCCCCTATACAAACCGTCCTCCCGACAACACTGTCCACCATGACAACACTGTCCACAAAACAACACTGTCCCCCCCATGACAACAGTCCCCCCTTTAAAAAACCTGTCCACAATGACAACCTGTCCACCCGACAACACAGTCCACCATGACAACACTGTCCACAATGACAACACTGCCCACAATACAACACGTCCCCCATAAAAACACTTTTTCACCCTGAAAACACGTCCACAATGACAACACGTCCACAATGACAACACTGTCCACATGACAACACTGCCCCACCCTGAAAACACTGTCCCCCTACAACAATGCCCACAATGACACCTGTCCCACCCGACAACACGTCCACCCTACAACACGTCCCCCCTGAAACACTTCCACAATGAAACACGCCACAAGCTACACTGCCCAAACCTGATAAACTGTCCACCCTGACAACACTGTCCACCCTGACACCGTCCACCATGACAACACTGTCCCCCCTAACAACACTGTCCCCAGACAACACTGTCCCCCATTACAACATGCCAGCCTACAACACGTCCACCCCGACAACACGTCCCCCAAAAACACGTCAAAATGACAACACTGTCCACCCTGAAAACACTATCCACCATGACAACACTTTTCACCCTGACAACACTGTCCCCCCCTGAAACACTGTCCACCCTGAAATACTGTCCCCCCAGACAACACGTCCACAATGACAACACAGTCCACCATGAAACACGCCACCATGAAAACAGTCCCCCTGACAACACTGTCCCCCAAAGACAAACCCCCCCCCCAAAATCCACCCGGGAAACACCCACCGGGTCCACCCCTGCAACACTGCCCAAAAAAACCCCCCTGACCACCCCCCTGTTCCCCCAAAAATGACAAAAACCGTACCCCTGACAACACGTCCACCATGCCCAGCCTGTCCCCCCTGAAAATGCCCACCAGAAAACACTGTCCACCCTACAACACGTCCACCATGACAACACTGCCCACCATGACAACACTTTCCACTAGACAACACTCCCCAAAACCCTGAAACACTGTCCACAATGACAACACTGTCCACCAGAGAACAAGCCACCCGACAACTCTGTGACCTGCAACACGCCCCACCACGACAACACTGCCCCCCTGACCAACTGCCCACCCTGAAAACACTGCCCCCCCGTCAACACTGTCCCCCAACAACACGTCCATGACCACGTCCCCCTGACAGCCCTGCCCCATGACAACACTGTCCACACGAAAACACTGTCCCCAGACAAAAAAAATTCCCCAAAAACTGTTCCCCCTGACAACACTTTCGTGCTGGAAGTAGTGATGGTGGTGGGTTGCTTCAGTGATGGTGTGGTTATGGAAGTATGATGATGATGATGGTTACAACAGTGATGGAGGTGGTGCTGGTAGTAGTGATGATGGTGGGTGGTTGCAACAGTGATGGTGGTGGGCTGGTAGTAAGTAATGGTGTGGTTGCAACAGAAATGGTGGTGGGCTGGTAGAATGGTGATTTGGGTGGTGGTTGCAACAGTGAATGTGGTGTGCGTGGTATTGTGATGATGGTGGGGGTTGCAACAGTGGATGGTGGTGGGGGGCTCATAGTAGTGATGATGGGTGGTGGTTGCAACAGTGAAGGTGGTGGGCTGGTTATGATGTGGTGTGCTGGTAGTAGTGATGGTGGGGTCTGGTAAGTACCTGATGATGATGGTGGTGCTTGTAGTAGTGATGATTGTGGTGGTGCTGTATAGTGATGATGGTGGTGGTTGCAGCTGTGATTGTGGTGGTGCTGGTAGTAGTGAGGGAATGGTGGTTGCAACAGTGTTGGTTGTCGTACTGGTAGTAGAGATGATTGTGTGTTTGCAACAGTGATTGGTGGCGGTGTGGTATGTAGTGATGATGGTGGTGGTTCTACAGCGATGGTGGATGGTGCTGGTAGTAGTGATGAGGTGGTGGTTGCAACAGTGATGTGTGGTGCTGGTATAGTGATAAGATAAGATAAGATAAGATTTCGTTCGGATTTTTAACCCCTGAGGGTTTAGCCACTCCAGGATAACCAAAAGTCAGTGCGTCATCAAGGACGTCTAACTTATTTCCATGGGGTCCTTAATCTTGTCCCCAGCATGCGACCCACACCAGTCGACTAACACCCAGTACCTATTTGCGCTAGGTGAACAGGACAACAGTGAAAGGAAACGTTGTCGAATGTTTCCACCCGCCGGGAATCGAACCCCGGGCCCCCGGTGTGAAGGCGGGCGGGAGCTTTACACCAGGTCCACCGGTCACCTGCGATGATGGTGGTTGCAACAGTGATGGTGGTGGTGCCATTGTATTAGTGATGATGGTGATCGTTGCAACAGTGATGGTGGGTGCTGGTAGTAGTGATGATGTTTGTGTTGCAACAGTGATAGTGGTGGTGCTGGTAGTAGTGATGGTGGTGTTTTCTACAGTGTTTGGTGGTGGTGATGGTAGTAGTTGATGAATGGTGATGGTTACACAGTGACTGGTGGGTGTGCTAGTAGTAGGATGAGGTGATTGCAACAGTGACTATAGAGGGTGCTAGTAGTAGATGATATGGTGGTGGTTGCAACAGATGATTGGTGGTGGTGCTAGGTAGTAGTGTTGATGGTGGTGGTTTGCAACCAGTGAAGTGGAGGTGCTGGTAGTAGTGATGATGGGGTGGTTCAGTTGTGAAGTGATCGTGCTGGTAGTATGGTGATGGTGCTGTGCAACGGTGATGTGGTGGTGCTGGAGTAGTGATGAATGTGTGGGGGTTTCAACAGAGATGGTGTGTTGCTGGTAGTATTGATGAGGTGTTGGTTGTAATCAGTGATGTGTGGTGCAGGTAGTTGTGATTATGGTGGTGATTGCAACAGTATGATGGTACTGGTTCTGGTAGTAGTGATGATGTTGGGGGTTTGCAACAGTGATGGTGGTGTGCGTTAGTATTGATGTGGAGGTTGCAACAGTGATTGTGGAGTGGCGCTTTAGAGTTTGGGGGATTGATGGTGGTGGTTGCAACAGTGATGGTGGTGGTGCTGTGTTACTAAAAACGCGATTAAAAAAGCTTTGTAGATCTCCAGTGAATACTAGAAAGGACTCCGTTTTTCTTCTAGCATCCAGCCTGTTCACTGGGTATTCGTAAACAATTGTCATATCCTTTTCAATTATCCATTAGAATTCAGTAATAGATTCAATAATGCTTCATGATTACAATTGGTAGGGCTTCTAACTATGAGAAATTTTAAAATTTATTAGTATCCTTCTAGAGGTATATCAAATTAATTAAATTAATCATAGTATCAAAATAATAATTCACTTCTCTCGTATACAATTAGTATTGTGCTGAAAGCACATATCACATTTATAATTCTTAAGTACTGATATTGTACATTAACATTTAATAAGATATTACAAATATGTACAAGTAAGTTTGTGTGTATGTAAGTGCTCAAATTAGTTGCTATGTCTCACGACTCGACTAGACTTAAACAATGACTGACAAAGTCCTCCAAATAAACTAAGTTCTTGAACTAACCTGGCAATCAGAACAATCTGCTTGAGCAACAAAAGAATGCTAAGCCCAATAGCAATATTTAACAAGCAACTGCAACACAGAATCAGGAACAAGGAGATAATATCTTGACACTAAGTAGGGACCATCTGCAGATCCTCCCACAAAAGTGACAAACTCCAATACTACTGAACAAAGTTCAAGCATAAAAAAACCCAACAGTGAATAATACACAGATTACCTGGTACAATTAGGTCAGAAGCTACAAGCTCATGACCAGAGTTGTTAAGTGTCTATGCGTCACACAACCTCAGTACAACGTCGAAAACCACTTAATCTATACAATGACTGTGAAACAAAGTCTCCTGAACTTAACAAAATGAACAAGAGATGCGCTTCCAACAAGAAGCCAATAAGGAAGATTTAGTCACTTTGATCCTGAAATTACGTCCAACCACTCAGCGAGTCTAGACCCAACTTAATACCTTCAGGCAGATGAGGACAAACCCCCCTCGATCAACGTGATAGGCTCCAATGGACAGCTGCTGCCCGCAACAGAAGTCGGCAGTCTAAACGAGCAAAGAGTGATTAATTTAACAGTAGTTAGACAATCAAGACCTTGAACTGAGCACATAATATGTTACATCCTACCGAACAACATACTAAGGTCAAATAATAATATAAAGCAATACATTTAGCGATTTAGGCTATTATCGCAAATATAAACAGTATAAAATTGTATGAAAAGGTAATCATTATATATATACCAGATTAATCATTGCAACCCAGTCAGGGTTGCCACAACCCCCCCAACACGACAAACGGTCCCCGCCCCCAAACCTAGAGTTGCTATTAAGAGTCTTTCACATTATTACTGATTACTCAGGTTACATTACTAAACAGTTAAATATAAAAAATATGAATCCAGTCTTGTTGCTAAACACTTCTGTAATTTCACAGTGTCTATACAATAATAATGTCCCTAGGCTAGGGCAGTACAAGTATCGTATCTCTGCATACCCCGTGGTTAAGTACATCAATGTAGAGACAGGATAGCCACAGACAAGCATGACACATTGAGGCACGAACATAGTGTAGACAGCATAAACAGTCCTTGTTGCTTATAGACAGGAGACAGCACTCCACTCTTTAAGTAGTGGTTGTGGAATGCTATGCAGTATGGACATCTGATATGAAACAGCTTAATGTGTGTAGTAAGGGGGGGTCTGCGGCAGGACAGTGGTTCCCCTCACACAGTAAGCAATCGCCCACACACCCCTACCCCTCATCCACTTAGCTTCCTGCCTCCTCCTCACACAGCATATCATCAACTACTCTGAAATATAAATATAATAATTAGACATGAGTATATAATAATTAAATATGGTCTGGAGGGATTAAGTTACTCTATAGAATTTGACATAGCAATAACAAAAGGTATTTGGGCATAAAATTACGTAAAATTTTAAATGGGAAGTGCCCAATGCTCATGCAAAATGTTTCCAAGGACCCACAAGAGCTAGAGCCTCTTTTTCAATAATGCATAATTTTTGCTGGTGTCGTTTGAGCTTAGATAATATAACATATAGATGGAGAATATCAGTGGATGTTTGACTGTTGGAGCACCACAGCACTCCACTGCATAAACACTCTCATCTGTATGGGTATAAAGATGGGACGATTTAAATAGGACTCACACTGGAAGCTGAGGAAACAGATTGCTTCAACTTTGGAGCAAATCTGAACAACCACTAGTCCAGATGAACTGAACTTTGCTACTAGTTGAACATAGTGAGAGGTGTAGGCGGAGGTGTGTGTGTGGCATTGCTGTGGCTTGACTACAACACGAGGCAACGTCGCAAATGATCAGTCTACTGTTTCCTTCATCGTTTGGCCAAGTAAATATGTTTTGCCAGTTTACCGAGTTCTTCTTGAACACAAATGTCCCCATTGGGACTATTGTTAGCAAAATCTAATGACTTGGTTCACGAAATATAACTGGTAACACTACGAGATGCTTGACTGTGGTTGGAAACGCTATCAGCTGACAACTTACATGTATTTTTCTCCATCAGTACACCGTACTATAATAAGTAACAATTATCGAGACCTTGCTTTAATTCGACTCTCAGTAACTGCTATATCTCTCCGTCTTTCCATGAACTGATCAACAAACAGAAGCCTTGATTTAAATCATCATGAGTTATTAAATTTCTTAACGTCAGATGTGCATGACTAGTTGAAAATGACGCGGAGTGAGTTGGTGTTAAATCCTGGGCGCAAGCGTCACTAAACAACATATTCAACCCCAAATCATTGTCATCACACAACTCAACAAGAGACAAGTGAGGTTGTTGAAATCTTTGACATAGCTCTATTAAATGCACGAGAGGAAATAAAATAGTATTCTCTCTGCAAGGTTCAATGTCCATAATTATCATCAGTTTAGTAATCAATCACAAGTGGCTCCGTATATATTACCAGCATGAAGGATATCGTTTCCCCCTATCAACAGTCCACTGAACCTGATGGAAATACACCACTGGATATACGCCACTGAAATATAACCAGTATAATAGCTTGTTTCAATATAAACTTGTGCATAGTACTTTTATAACAGCCCCTCCATATTCTTCTAACAATACATCTATCTTGCAATAGGTATCATTAGTTGATGGAGGCAGTACATCATCTCTCAATAATATGAGATAACTGCCAGTGCCTCTGAAATTAATTACTCATTTAGATGTGATACGTCAATCCTACTTTATCTCTCGAAAAGTAAGGACTATCGCTGAACGAATCTTTTCGTCATATACACTTTCTGATGCAAGTCATCTGTCTGAGTAATATTCTCTAAAACAGTAGATCAGAGTATTACTAATGATTTTGGTGACTTTGTTGCTCGAAGATGATACACTACAGTAGTGATGATGACAGTATGGGTATCACTACAATGGTGATGTGACAGTATTGTGTATCCAACATTAGTGATGGTGTGACAGTATGGTGTATCACTACAGTAGTGATGATGACAGTATATTGTATCACTACAGTAGTGATGGTGACAGTATAGTGTATCACTACAGTAGTGATGGTGACAGTATGGTGTATCACTACAGTAGTGATGATGACAGTATGTGTATCACTACAGTAGTGATGATGGACCGTATAGTGTATCACTACAGTAGTGATGGTGACGAGTATGGTTAGTATCACTACAGTAGTGATGGTGACAGTATGGGTATCACTACAGTAGTGGATGATGACTGTATTGTGTATCACTACAGTAGTGATTGATGGCCACAGTAATGGGTGTATCACTACAGTATGATGAAGACAGTATGGAGTATCACTACAGTAGTGATGATTGCCAGTATGGTGTATCACTACAGTAGCGATGATGACAGTATGGTGTATCACTACAGTAATTTGTGATGGTGACAGTAAAAGGTGTATCACTACAGTAGTGATGATTGACAGTATATTGAATCACTACAGTAGAGATGGTGACAGTATGGTGTATCACTACAGTACAGATGAAGACAGTAATTGAATCACTACAGTAAGTGATGGTGACCGTAATGGTGTATACTACGAAGTGATGTGACAGTATGGTGTATCATCTACTGTATGATGGTGCCAGTATGGTGTATCACTACAGTGGTGAGGTGACAGTATGGTGTATCACACTGTAGTGATGGTGACATAAGTGAATCACTACAGTAAGAGACGGTGACAGTATGGTGAATCACTACAGTGTGATGGTGGCATAATGGTGTATCACTCATTGGTGATGGAGACAGTATGGTATATCACTACAGTGGTGATGGTGACAGTTGTTGTGTATCACTACAGTGTGATTGTGACAAGTATGGTGTATCACTACAGTAAGTGATGGTGACGTATGGATAATCACTCGAGTAGTGATGGTGACAGTATGGTTGTAAATCATCGACAGTGGTGTGGTGACAGTATGGTGTAATCACTACAGTAGTAATGGTGACAGTATGGTGTATCACCACAAAGAGATGGTGGACTAGTATTGTGCATCACTACAGTAGTGACGGTGACAGCATGTGTATCCCTACAATAGTGGATGGTGACAGTAATGGTGTATCACTATCAGTAGTGATGGGTGACAGTGTGGTGTATCACACAGTGGTGATGGTGACAGTAAGTTTTACACTACAGTAGTGATGGTGACAGTATGTGTATCACTACAGTAGTGATTGTGACGTTAATGGTGTATCACTACAGTGGTGATGGTGACAGATGGTGTATCACTACAGTAGTGATGGTGACAGTATTGTGTTCACTACGTAGTGATGGTGACAGTATTGTGAATCACTACAGAGGATGGACAGTATGGTGTAAATCACCTACAGTAGTGAAAATGGTGACTAGTATTGTGTATCACTACAGTAGTGATGTGACAGTATGGTGTATCACTAGAGTAAGTGATGGTGACAGTATGGTGTACATGCAGTGTGATGGTGCACAGTATTGTGTATCACTGCAGAATGATGGTGACAGTATGGTGTATCAACTACAGTAGTGATGGTGACAGTATGTTGTATCCCTATAGTGTGATGTGACAGTATGGTGTATCCACTACAGTAGTAATGATGACATATTTGTGTATCACTACAGTGGTGATGGAATACAGTATGGTGTATCACTACAGTATGATGGTGACAGTATGGTGTATCACAACAGTTAGTGATGTGACATTATGCGTTATCACTACAGTATGAATGTGGCAGTATGTGTATCACTAAATGGTGATGGTGAACAGTATGGTGTATCACTAACAGTCGTGATGGTGCCAGTATGGTGTAATCACTACAGTAGTGATGGTGACAGAATTGTGAATCACTACAGGTAATGAAGGTGGAAAACCATAATGTGTATCACTACAGTAGGAGAATTGACAGTATAGGTGGTATCACTACAGTGATGATGGTGACAGTATGGTGTATCATTACAGTGGTGTGGTGATCAGTATGTGTACACTAGAGTGGTGATGGGTGACCCAGTATGGAGTATCACTACAGTAGTGATAGTGACAGTATGTTGATTCACTACAAGTAGTGAAATGACAGTATATTGTACACTACAGTAAAAAAAAAAAAAAAAAAAAAAAAAAAAAAAAAAAAAAAAAAAAAAAAAAAAAAAAAAAAAAAAAAAAGGGATGGTGACAGTATGGTGTATCATTACAGTGGTGATGGTGACAGTATGGTGTATCACTAGAGTGGTGATGGTGACAGTATGGTATATCACTACAGTAGTGATAGTGACAGTATGGTGTATCACTACAGTAGTGATGATGACAGTATGGTGTATCACTACAGTAGTGATGATGACAGTATGGTGTAATCTACTACAGTATGTGATGGTGACAGGTATGGTGTATCACTACATATGATGATGACAGTAAAGGTGAATCACAACAGTATGTGATGACAGTATGGTGTATCACTACAGTAGTGATGATGACAGTATGGTGTATCACTACAGTAGTGATGGTGACAGTATATTGTATCACTACAGTAGTGATGATGACAGTATGGTGTATCACTACAGTAGTGATGATGACAGTATATTGTATCACTACAGTAGTGATGATGACAGTATGGTGTATCACTACAGGTGTGAGAGTGTCAGCAGCTACAGTGTCAGCAGCAACAGTGACGTCACTACCCAGCACACCGATGGTGGCGCTGGACCTGACTGATGTGACTGATGATATAGTGAGTCGTGCCTGTGACCTGGCCCAGGAGCTACAACCACCAGGAGGGTGAGTCCAACACTGTTGTTGTTGTGCTCTGAGTGAGGTGGTCCAGGAGCTATAACCACCAGGATGGTGAGTGAGATGGTCCAGGAGCTTCAACCACCAGGATGGTGAGTGAGGTGGTCCAGGAGCTATAACCACCAGGAGGGTGACTGAGGTGGTCCAGGAGCTACAACCAATAGGATGGTGAGTGAGGTCGTCCAGGAGTACAACCACCAGGATGATTAGTGAGATGGTCCAGGAGCTACAACCGCCAGGATGGTGAGTCAGGTGGTTCAGGAGGTACAATTACCAGGACGGTGAGTGAGGTGGTCCAGGAGCTAATAACCCAGGAGGGTGACTAAGGTGGGCCAGGAGCTGCAACCACCAGGATGGTGAGTCAGGTGGTTCAGGAGGTACAACCACCAGGATTGTGAGGTGGTCCAGGAGCTATAACCACCAGGAGGGTGAGTGAGGTGGTCCAGGAGCTATAGCCACCAGGAGGGTGAGTGAGGTGGTCCAGGAGCTACAACCACCAGGATGGTGAGTGAGGTTGTCCAGGAGCTACAACCACCAGGATGGTGAGTGAGGTGGGGGCAGGAGCTACAACCACCATGGAAGGTGAGTGAGGTGTCGCAGGACTACAACCACCAGGATGTTGTAGTGGAGGTGGTCCCAGGAGCTACAGACCACCAGGAGGGTGAGAGTGTGGTCAGGAGCTACAAACCACCAGGATGGTGAGTGAGGTGGTCCAGGAGCCTACAACCACCAGATGGGAGTGAGGGTACAGGAGCTACAACCACCAGGATGGTGAGGAGAGTGGTCCAGGAGCTACAACCACCATGATGGTGAGTGAGTGGTCCAGGAGCTACAACCACAAGGATTGGTGGAGTGAGGTTGGTCCCATGAGCTACTACCACCAGATTGTTGAGTAGGTGGTATAAAACGGAGCTACATCCATCCAGGATGGAGAGTGACGTCCAGGAGCTACAACCACCAGATGGTGAGTGAGGTGTACAGAGAGCTACAACCACCAGATGGTAGAGAGTGGTCCAGGAGCTACAACCACCAGGATGGTGAGTGGAGGTGGTACAGGAGCTACAACCACCAGGATTATGAGTGAGGTGTCCAGGAGCTACAACCACCAGGATGGTGAGTGAGGGTGTGTAGTCAGGAGCTACAACCACCAGGATGGTGAGTGAGGTGGTCCAGGAGCTACAAGACCCCCAGGATGGTGAGTGAGGTGGTCCAGGAGTACAAACCACCAGCCACGTTGAGTCCATCACTGTTGTTCTTGGTGTTACTTTACATTGTTTGATTGTGAGATTCTTGATTGATGTGATGGTACCGGTAGTAATGAAATTTACAAAAAAACGCGATTCTAAAAGCTTAGAGATCTCCAGTGAATACTAAAAGGAATGCCCTATCTAGCATCCAGCCTGTTACTGGTTTTGGGTAACAAGTAGTCAGTATCCTTTCCAATTACCTATAAATTCAGTATGGTTCAATAGTGCTTTAGGATTACAACAGGTAGGCTTAATAACTAGAGAAATTAAAATTTAAAAAATTTTTATTTAAGTAGTAATTTTGTCTAGCAGGTATATTATCAAATTAAATTAATTACAGCAATCAAAATAAAATCCAATCTCCTCAGTTCAATATTATTGTGCTGAAAGGCACATATCACATTTTATAATTCTAAGACCGTCAGGTACCATTAACATTTAATACGATATTACAAATATGTACAAGTGTGTGTAATGCGTATAAGTGCCTCTTTAAGTATTAGCTGTGTCCCTCAAGACTCGAATAAACTTAAACAAGTGACTGACAAAATCCTCAAATAAACTAACGTTCTTGACCGACTGCAACGCTGGAAAAGAAGACCGACAAGTCAGCTTGAACATCAAAGAATGCTAAGCCCAATAGCAATGCAATATCAAGCGACTGCGACACAGTATCATGGACTGAAATAATAAACGACACTAAGAAGGGACCAACTGCAGATCCTCGCACAAGTTTACAAAACTCCCATAAAACTGAATCTACGTTTAAAACAACCAGCATAAGGAAAAACTGTGACTGTGACAATAACACAGGAACCAGTACAAAATTAGGTCTAGAACTATAGCTCCGGGACCTGAATGTCAGAGTGTCAATAGGACACACAACCTCAAGTACAACGTCGAAAATCACTAAGTCTATACAATTGTTTCTGTGAACAAAGTTCTACAGAACTAACAAGAATAATGAGACAGACAATCTTGTCCAAACCAGCAAGCGAGTCTCCCACCAGACGTCAGACAGACAATCAGTCTCCCAACCACCAAACGAGTCTCCAGCAGACCCTGTCAGACAGACAACTGTCCAACCAGCAAGCGAGTCTCTCAGCAGACCTGGACAATTTCACGAGAGGTGAAGACAACCCTCCCCTAGATCACGTGAATATCTACGTTGGACAACTTCAGCTCAGAAGCCGGCAGTAATAACGAGCGACAAGCGATTATTACAGTAGTTTGACAATCAAGACAACTTGAGCATAACATTTATGGACATCCTAAACATAAAGTTAAATACCAATATAACAGTCAAATAATAATATAAAGTCAAACGTTGTTACGAATTAGCAATTATCCGCAAATATAATCAATATAAAATTAAATTAAAAGGTAATATACATTACATATATATATACATAATCATGTAACCCATTCAGGGGTTGCAACACCCCCCACATACACACAGAGTGTCGCACTAGAGATGCATATTCTTTCACATTATTTCTGGTTACTCATACAATATTATTATCAAAATAAAAATTAGTCTCTCTTGTGCCAAACACCTCTACAATTTCACAGCGTCCGTCACTAGGATATTGTCTCTAGTTCTAGGGCAGTACACAGTATCGTATCTCTGTATACTCCATGGTTTAAGTACATCAGTGTAGCGACAGGATAGCGCTGGACCAGGAGGGCACATAGATTCTCGATCATTATTTAGGGAGAACTGCATTCACTCTTAAGTAGTGGTTGTGTAATGCGATGGCAAAGTAAGAACATCTGAGTAATGAAACAAGCTTAAGGTGTTTAGTGAGGGGGGGTCTGCGGCGGACAGAGTTGCGTCACGCAAGTACATCACCTGCAATCCACACTACTCACTCAACACTCAGCTTGTCTCCCCTCACACAACATTACTGTGAATATATAAATATAAATAATTAGACATGACTTGAGTATATATAGTTAATAATGGGCGGAGGTATTAAGTTGACTTTACTGATTTGACGATAGCAAGTAACAAAAGGTAATTGGCATAAAATTACATAAATATTAAATGGGGAAGTGCCCGAAATACTCGTCAAAACGTTTCAAAGGACACAGTAAACACAAGAGCTAGACATAATTTTTCTGGTGTCGTTGAGCTAGATGAATAGTAACATATAGGATGGAGAATATCAGTGGATTTTGACTGTTGGAGCAGTGCAACACCCACTGTATAACCCGTACTCCATCTATTTGTAAAAAGATGGAAAGATTGAAATTGGACTCAACATGCTGGAAGCAAGATGAGAGCAAACTTTTCAACCTTTTGACGAGTCTGAACAATCACTAGTCCAGGTGAACTGAAAACATTGCTACTAGAGCCTCATAGTGAGAGGTGTAGGAGGAGGTGTGTGCGCTGGCTGCCTGTCACATGACAACACGTGGCACGTCGCACATGATCAGCTACTGTATTTCCTTCATCTTTGGCCAAGTAAAATGTTTTGCCAGTTTAGCGAGTGTCTTCTGACACCCAAATGTCCTCCTATTGGGACTATTGTGAGTAAAAATCAATCTGGCTTGTTCACGAATGTAACTGGTAACACTGCTGAGATCTTGAACTGGGATGGAAACACTATCAGCTGACACTTACATGTGTTTTTCTCCATCAGTACACCGTTACTATAATAGTAACAATTATCGAGAATCCTTTGCTTACTCTCAGTAAACTGCAAATCCTACAGTCTTCCCAGTGACTGATCAACAAACTGATCCTAGATTAAATCCATCATTAGTTAAAAATATAACGTCCAGTTGTGGTCCTGACTAAGTTGATGGACCAGGGGGAGTTAGTGTTAAATGATCCTGGCGCAGAGCGTCACAAAACAACATATTCAACCCCAATCATCGTCATCAACTACACAACAGGAGACCAAGGATGGTTTTGAATCTTTGACATACTCTATATTTGCGCCTGAGAGGAAATAAAAATAGGTTTCCATCTCTATCAAGCTCATGGCATAATTATCATCCAGTGTTATTATCAATCACAAGTGGTTTCTTTACATAATACAGCAGAAGATATCGTTCCCATCAACAAGTTCCACTGACGCTGATGGAAATACAACCACTGATATACCCACTAAATAAACCAGTATAATAGCTTGTTTTCGATATAAACTGTTGTGCAGAGGCACTTTTAAAACATCCCCTCCATAGGCTTCTAACAATACATCATATTGCAATAGGTATCGTCATTTATTGGCAGTCAACATCTTCTCTTAAAACGTGAGATAACTGCCAGTGTCTCTGAAAGAAATTATCTCAGTTAGATGTGATTCGTCCAACTCCTATTTTTTATCTCTCGAAAAGTAAGGACTCATCGCTGAACGAATCTTTCGTCAGACCAGACTTTCTGACGCTAGTCATCTATCCTGAGTAAACATTTATCTAAAAAACAGTAGGATAAGAGGAATTGCTAGGCTTTTTGATGTCTTTGTTGCTCGAAGAGGATACGACTTTATGGGCGCCAGCCGCCCGAGACTGCTTTCTCGTATCCGTTTCAAAACTTATAGAAAACTCTCTAGTATGGTCCTTTCCTGTTTACAATAGGTACATTTAACTTTCTTTCTTCTCGCTATCAAATTTCTGTCTAGCCACAAGAGATCAGATTTCAGGATTGTGGAGTTTCCTGGTAAATGTACGAGAAGTTACAGTAGTAGGTACTATCAGGCCGGCAATGATCAAGCTGATTTAGTTGCAAATTCTAGGACAATTTTTAGTTACCTTGTTTCTGAGTGTTAGTACGTACAAGTTTTGTGAGAAATTTCGTAGTGTCTGCAAAAGCTGCAGTTCCAGAATATCTGAGGTAGTAATGATCGATCAGATATTCTTGAATTCATCAGACATACAGATTGTTTAAACTCTTCATGAAGTAACAACCTGAAAAGGCTGGTCATAGTTTTTTACCTTGGGCAGCGCTACAACATGCTCTTCCAATGCAAACTTTTTCCTCACGAACAAACTCTACACAAGTTTGATCTGTCGTCGTTGTTAACTACGAAAAAGCTCTTTGATAACGTTACAGGGTAACAAGTTATACGTCTCTAGAATAGTTGTTTTGACAGCGTTCATAACTAATGTCTTAGCAAATGATAAAGCAGCCGTACAAGTTTGAGCTCTTACTGTCAAAGCAGTATAAGCCATGTTTGCCCAATGCTTACGTGGCCAGTTCATAGCACGAGCCAGGTTCCACAACACATCAAAAAATGTTTGGTCCTAAGTCACTTTCAAAAACTTAGGAACCATGGATGCAGCTTTCTGCACATTAAATGTGTCCTGTGATCTATCAGTCCTGTGCCTTAACAGCCGGAACAATTTCTCTTTGGAAATCTTCTTTTCGTTCAATTCCTCTGTGCCTCAATTTTTGCAGTCCTGCAACATAATGAGTCGTTCCAACCTCTCAAACTGTTCCTGAGAGATAGGACCCATGGGTAATGGGGTAGCGAAAATTAACATGGTCTAGGACGGTCTTAGGTCGGACACTTGGTCCAGCCGTCTCTATAGTGTCTAGACTGGTCTAGGATGAAGTAATACAGGTGTAGTTATACACGAACTATTAATTAGGCTGTGTCATACTACCAAAGCTATACTCTGTACTATTAGGTCAGTGGAAGGAAGGGAGAGCGAGACGGATCTACACTAGATCGGACACTAGGCTCACCTTCTGCTCTAGTTGCTCTTCCTCATCTTTCAAATAGAGTCATACTTCAATTGTGACACTAGCCTTTCCTGAATCTGAATAAATCAACATCTCATGTATGAGCAGGAAACACTATATCCTTATTAATAGCACCGACAGTTTTCAGCGGTGTAATTCCTGTTATACGTCACACACGAGATACTTTGGCTACTTGCCAACACTCTGAAGTTTTAATGTACTTAAACTCAGACAAATCAGAGTATCAATAACTGTTTCACTTTGGCATACATCACGAAAATAATTGCACTACGAGAGTTGAGTTATGGGAAACATAATCCTAATAGGAAATTTTAGTGTTGGATGTCTTAGAGCTAGAGCTCATAACAGTATTCCACTCTTGGATCAAGAGACCTCAGTCAGGTACATACATCCACCTGGTATGGTTGTACAAGACTAAACTGCAAATCTCCAGATTAGGAAAGTACTCAAAGTGTTTGACCAAGAGTTACTAGTAAGTCAAACTGGATAATGACTCCCAACACCATGGATCAAAGCTCCCAGACAGGTCCCCCATTTGCTACAAAAACGCGATTCTAAAAGCTTAGAGATCTCCAGTGAATACTAGACAGGCTGCCCTTCTAGCATCCAGCCTTTTACAGTTTTTCGTAACTAGTATCATTATCCTTTTTTCCAATTATCCAATAAAAATTCAGTAATGGTTCAATAGTGGCTTTAAGGATTACAACTGGTAGGTACTACTAAGGAGAAATTAAAATATTAATAATTTATTAAGTATTAAGTAGTCTAGAGTATATCATCAAATTAAATCTAATTACAGCAACAAAAATAAATCAATCTCTCGAGTTCAATATTATTGTGCTGAAGGCACATATCACATTTTATAATTCTTAAGTACCGTCAGGTACATAACAATTAAATCAGATCTTACAAATATGTACAAGTGGTGATGCGTAAATGCTCTTAAGTGTTAGCTGTGTCTCAAGACTCGAATAAGACTTAAACAAGTGACTGACAAAATCCCAAATAAACTAACTTCTTGACAGACTGGCAACCCGAACATCAGCTTGAAACAACAAGAATGCTATGCCCAATAGCTATCAATATTCAAGCGACTGCGACACAGAATCAGGACTGGAAATAATATAACGACACTAAGTAGGGACCATCTGCAGATCCTCCACAAGTTACAAACTCCCTAAAACTGGAATCTACGTTCAGCATAGGAAAAACTGTGACTGTGACACTACATAGGAACCAGTACAAAATAAGGTCAGAAGCATAGCTCGGGACCTGAGATGTTCATAGTGTCAATAGGACACACAACACTCAGTACAACGTCGAAAATCCCTAAAGTCTATAACAATGCTTTCTGTGAACAAAGATCTACAGAACTAACAAGAATAATGAGACGAACAATCTTCCAACCAGCAAGCGAGTCTCCACCAACTGTCATACAGACAATCTGTCCAACCACCAAGCGAGTCTCCAGCAGACTGTCCGACAGACAAGCTGTCCAACCAGCAATCGAGTCGTCCAGCAGACTGACAATTTCACGAAGAGTTGGAAGACACCCCCCATGATCACGTTGATAGCTACGTGGACAACTGCAGCTCAGAAGCCGGCAGTATAACGAGCGACAGCGTAATTACAGTAGTTAGACATCAAGACTAACTGAGCACATTAATATGGACATCCTAACAACATAAGTTTAAATAACATATAACAGTCCAAATAATGAATATAAGTCATACATTTACGATTTAGCTATTATCGCCAAATATAAGCAATATAAATAAATGAAAAGGTAATATACATAAACATATCTATATACATAAATCATTGTAACCCATGAGGGGTTGCAACATGATGGATGGGTGGTGGTTGCAACAGTGATGGTGGTGGAGCTGGTAGTTGTGATGATGGTGTGGTTGCAACAGTGATGGTGCGGTGTTGGTAGTAGTGATGATGGTGGTGGTTGCAACACGATGGTGGAGTTGGTGCTGGTAGTATTGATGGTGGTTGTTGCAACAGTGATGGTGGTGGTGCAGGTAGTAGTGGTATGGTAGTGTTGTCAACAGTGATGTAGGTGTGCCGGTAGTAGTGTTGTGATGTAGGGTTGCAACAGTGATGGTGGCTGTGCTGGTAGTAGTGATGTTGTGATGGTTGCAACAATGAATGGTGGTGGTGCTGGTAGGTTTTGATGATGGTGGTGGTTTTGCGAACAGTGATGGTGTGTGGTGGCTGGTAGTTAAGTGATGATGGTGTGGCTGCAACATTGATGGTGGTGCTTGTAGTAATGATGATGGTTGTGGTTGCAAAAGGATAGTGGGTGGTGCTGCTAGTAGAGGTGATGGTGGTGCTGCAACAGTGATGGGGTGGTGCTGGTAGTAGTGATATGGTGTGGGTTGCAACAGTGATAGTGGTGGTGCTGGAAGTAGTGATGGTGGTGGGTTGCTTCAGTGATGGTGTGGTTATGGAAGTATGATGATGATGATGGTTACAACAGTGATGGAGGTGGTGCTGGTAGTAGTGATGATGGTGGGTGGTTGCAACAGTGATGGTGGTGGGCTGGTAGTAAGTAATGGTGTGGTTGCAACAGAAATGGTGGTGGGCTGGTAGAATGGTGATTTGGGTGGTGGTTGCAACAGTGAATGTGGTGTGCGTGGTATTGTGATGATGGTGGGGGTTGCAACAGTGGATGGTGGTGGGGGGCTCATAGTAGTGATGATGGGTGGTGGTTGCAACAGTGAAGGTGGTGGGCTGGTTATGATGTGGTGTGCTGGTAGTAGTGATGGTGGGGTCTGGTAAGTACCTGATGATGATGGTGGTGCTTGTAGTAGTGATGATTGTGGTGGTGCTGTATAGTGATGATGGTGGTGGTTGCAGCTGTGATTGTGGTGGTGCTGGTAGTAGTGAGGGAATGGTGGTTGCAACAGTGTTGGTTGTCGTACTGGTAGTAGAGATGATTGTGTGTTTGCAACAGTGATTGGTGGCGGTGTGGTATGTAGTGATGATGGTGGTGGTTCTACAGCGATGGTGGATGGTGCTGGTAGTAGTGATGAGGTGGTGGTTGCAACAGTGATGTGTGGTGCTGGTATAGTGATAAGATAAGATAAGATAAGATTTCGTTCGGATTTTTAACCCCTGAGGGTTTAGCCACTCCAGGATAACCAAAAGTCAGTGCGTCATCAAGGACGTCTAACTTATTTCCATGGGGTCCTTAATCTTGTCCCCAGCATGCGACCCACACCAGTCGACTAACACCCAGTACCTATTTGCGCTAGGTGAACAGGACAACAGTGAAAGGAAACGTTGTCGAATGTTTCCACCCGCCGGGAATCGAACCCCGGGCCCCCGGTGTGAAGGCGGGCGGGAGCTTTACACCAGGTCCACCGGTCACCTGCGATGATGGTGGTTGCAACAGTGATGGTGGTGGTGCCATTGTATTAGTGATGATGGTGATCGTTGCAACAGTGATGGTGGGTGCTGGTAGTAGTGATGATGTTTGTGTTGCAACAGTGATAGTGGTGGTGCTGGTAGTAGTGATGGTGGTGTTTTCTACAGTGTTTGGTGGTGGTGATGGTAGTAGTTGATGAATGGTGATGGTTACACAGTGACTGGTGGGTGTGCTAGTAGTAGGATGAGGTGATTGCAACAGTGACTATAGAGGGTGCTAGTAGTAGATGATATGGTGGTGGTTGCAACAGATGATTGGTGGTGGTGCTAGGTAGTAGTGTTGATGGTGGTGGTTTGCAACCAGTGAAGTGGAGGTGCTGGTAGTAGTGATGATGGGGTGGTTCAGTTGTGAAGTGATCGTGCTGGTAGTATGGTGATGGTGCTGTGCAACGGTGATGTGGTGGTGCTGGAGTAGTGATGAATGTGTGGGGGTTTCAACAGAGATGGTGTGTTGCTGGTAGTATTGATGAGGTGTTGGTTGTAATCAGTGATGTGTGGTGCAGGTAGTTGTGATTATGGTGGTGATTGCAACAGTATGATGGTACTGGTTCTGGTAGTAGTGATGATGTTGGGGGTTTGCAACAGTGATGGTGGTGTGCGTTAGTATTGATGTGGAGGTTGCAACAGTGATTGTGGAGTGGCGCTTTAGAGTTTGGGGGATTGATGGTGGTGGTTGCAACAGTGATGGTGGTGGTGCTGTGTTACTAAAAACGCGATTAAAAAAGCTTTGTAGATCTCCAGTGAATACTAGAAAGGACTCCGTTTTTCTTCTAGCATCCAGCCTGTTCACTGGGTATTCGTAAACAATTGTCATATCCTTTTCAATTATCCATTAGAATTCAGTAATAGATTCAATAATGCTTCATGATTACAATTGGTAGGGCTTCTAACTATGAGAAATTTTAAAATTTATTAGTATCCTTCTAGAGGTATATCAAATTAATTAAATTAATCATAGTATCAAAATAATAATTCACTTCTCTCGTATACAATTAGTATTGTGCTGAAAGCACATATCACATTTATAATTCTTAAGTACTGATATTGTACATTAACATTTAATAAGATATTACAAATATGTACAAGTAAGTTTGTGTGTATGTAAGTGCTCAAATTAGTTGCTATGTCTCACGACTCGACTAGACTTAAACAATGACTGACAAAGTCCTCCAAATAAACTAAGTTCTTGAACTAACCTGGCAATCAGAACAATCTGCTTGAGCAACAAAAGAATGCTAAGCCCAATAGCAATATTTAACAAGCAACTGCAACACAGAATCAGGAACAAGGAGATAATATCTTGACACTAAGTAGGGACCATCTGCAGATCCTCCCACAAAAGTGACAAACTCCAATACTACTGAACAAAGTTCAAGCATAAAAAAACCCAACAGTGAATAATACACAGATTACCTGGTACAATTAGGTCAGAAGCTACAAGCTCATGACCAGAGTTGTTAAGTGTCTATGCGTCACACAACCTCAGTACAACGTCGAAAACCACTTAATCTATACAATGACTGTGAAACAAAGTCTCCTGAACTTAACAAAATGAACAAGAGATGCGCTTCCAACAAGAAGCCAATAAGGAAGATTTAGTCACTTTGATCCTGAAATTACGTCCAACCACTCAGCGAGTCTAGACCCAACTTAATACCTTCAGGCAGATGAGGACAAACCCCCCTCGATCAACGTGATAGGCTCCAATGGACAGCTGCTGCCCGCAACAGAAGTCGGCAGTCTAAACGAGCAAAGAGTGATTAATTTAACAGTAGTTAGACAATCAAGACCTTGAACTGAGCACATAATATGTTACATCCTACCGAACAACATACTAAGGTCAAATAATAATATAAAGCAATACATTTAGCGATTTAGGCTATTATCGCAAATATAAACAGTATAAAATTGTATGAAAAGGTAATCATTATATATATACCAGATTAATCATTGCAACCCAGTCAGGGTTGCCACAACCCCCCCAACACGACAAACGGTCCCCGCCCCCAAACCTAGAGTTGCTATTAAGAGTCTTTCACATTATTACTGATTACTCAGGTTACATTACTAAACAGTTAAATATAAAAAATATGAATCCAGTCTTGTTGCTAAACACTTCTGTAATTTCACAGTGTCTATACAATAATAATGTCCCTAGGCTAGGGCAGTACAAGTATCGTATCTCTGCATACCCCGTGGTTAAGTACATCAATGTAGAGACAGGATAGCCACAGACAAGCATGACACATTGAGGCACGAACATAGTGTAGACAGCATAAACAGTCCTTGTTGCTTATAGACAGGAGACAGCACTCCACTCTTTAAGTAGTGGTTGTGGAATGCTATGCAGTATGGACATCTGATATGAAACAGCTTAATGTGTGTAGTAAGGGGGGGTCTGCGGCAGGACAGTGGTTCCCCTCACACAGTAAGCAATCGCCCACACACCCCTACCCCTCATCCACTTAGCTTCCTGCCTCCTCCTCACACAGCATATCATCAACTACTCTGAAATATAAATATAATAATTAGACATGAGTATATAATAATTAAATATGGTCTGGAGGGATTAAGTTACTCTATAGAATTTGACATAGCAATAACAAAAGGTATTTGGGCATAAAATTACGTAAAATTTTAAATGGGAAGTGCCCAATGCTCATGCAAAATGTTTCCAAGGACCCACAAGAGCTAGAGCCTCTTTTTCAATAATGCATAATTTTTGCTGGTGTCGTTTGAGCTTAGATAATATAACATATAGATGGAGAATATCAGTGGATGTTTGACTGTTGGAGCACCACAGCACTCCACTGCATAAACACTCTCATCTGTATGGGTATAAAGATGGGACGATTTAAATAGGACTCACACTGGAAGCTGAGGAAACAGATTGCTTCAACTTTGGAGCAAATCTGAACAACCACTAGTCCAGATGAACTGAACTTTGCTACTAGTTGAACATAGTGAGAGGTGTAGGCGGAGGTGTGTGTGTGGCATTGCTGTGGCTTGACTACAACACGAGGCAACGTCGCAAATGATCAGTCTACTGTTTCCTTCATCGTTTGGCCAAGTAAATATGTTTTGCCAGTTTACCGAGTTCTTCTTGAACACAAATGTCCCCATTGGGACTATTGTTAGCAAAATCTAATGACTTGGTTCACGAAATATAACTGGTAACACTACGAGATGCTTGACTGTGGTTGGAAACGCTATCAGCTGACAACTTACATGTATTTTTCTCCATCAGTACACCGTACTATAATAAGTAACAATTATCGAGACCTTGCTTTAATTCGACTCTCAGTAACTGCTATATCTCTCCGTCTTTCCATGAACTGATCAACAAACAGAAGCCTTGATTTAAATCATCATGAGTTATTAAATTTCTTAACGTCAGATGTGCATGACTAGTTGAAAATGACGCGGAGTGAGTTGGTGTTAAATCCTGGGCGCAAGCGTCACTAAACAACATATTCAACCCCAAATCATTGTCATCACACAACTCAACAAGAGACAAGTGAGGTTGTTGAAATCTTTGACATAGCTCTATTAAATGCACGAGAGGAAATAAAATAGTATTCTCTCTGCAAGGTTCAATGTCCATAATTATCATCAGTTTAGTAATCAATCACAAGTGGCTCCGTATATATTACCAGCATGAAGGATATCGTTTCCCCCTATCAACAGTCCACTGAACCTGATGGAAATACACCACTGGATATACGCCACTGAAATATAACCAGTATAATAGCTTGTTTCAATATAAACTTGTGCATAGTACTTTTATAACATCCCCTCCATAGGCTTCTAACAATACATCTATCTTGCAATAGGTATCGTCAGTTATGGGCAGTACATCTTCTCTTAATAACGTGAGATAACTGCCAGTGTCTCTGAAAGAAATTATCTCAGTTAGATGTGATTCGTCAAATCCTATTTTATCTCTCGAAAAGTAAGGACTCATCGCTGAACGAATCTTTTCGTCAGATACACTTTCTGACGCTAGTCATCTATCCTGAGTAACATTATCTAAAACAGTAGGATAAGAGGAATTGCTAGGCTTTTGATGTCTTTGTTGCTCGGAAGAGGATACGACTTGAGTGGGGGCGCCAGCCGCACGACTGCTTCTCGTATCTCTTTCTAACTTATAGCAATACTCTCTAGTATGTCCTTTTCTGTTACAATAGGTACATTTAACTTTCTTCTTCTCGATATCAAATTTCTGTCTAGCCACAGAGACAGATTCAGGATTGTGAGTTTTCCTGGTAAAGGTACGAGAAGTTACAGTAGTAGGTACATCAGGCCGGCAATGAGCAGCTGATTTAGTTTGCCAAATTCTAGGACAATTTTTAGTTACCTTGTTTCTGAGTGTTTTAGTACGTACAAGTTTGTGAGAAATTTCGTAATTGTCTGCTAATGCTGCAGTTTCCAGAATATCTGAGGTAGTATGATCGATCAGATATTCTTGTATGTCAGCAGACATACAGTTGTTAAACTCTTCATGTAGTAACAACTGAACAAGGCTGTCATAGTTGTTACACTTGGCAGCTCTACTCCATCTCTCAAATGCAACTTTTTTCTCACGAGCAAACTCTACACAAGTTTGATCTTGTCGTCGTTGTAACGTACGAAATGCTCTTTGATAACTTACAGGTAACAAGTTATACGTCTCTAGAATAGTTTGTTTGACAGCGTCATAACTAATGTACTTAGCAAATGATAAAGCAGCCGTACAAGTTTGAGCTCTTCCTGTCAAAGCAGTATGAAGCAATGTTGCCCAATGCTTACGTGGCCAGTTCATAGCACGAGCCTGGTTCTCAAACACATCAAAATATGTGTCTAAGTCACTTTCAAAAAACTTAGGAACCATGGATGCAGCTTTCTGCACATTAAATGTGTCCTGTGATCTATCAGTCTGTAGTCTTAACAGACGAACATTTTCTCTTTGGAAATCTTCTTCGTTCAATTTCCTCTGTGCCTCAATTTGTGCAGTCTGCAACATAATGAGGCGTTCCAACCTCTCAAACTGTTCCTGAGAGATAGGACCAGTGGGTAATGGAGGAGTAGGGAAATTAACATGGTCTGGACGGTCCTTAGGTCGGACACTTGGTCCAGCCGTCTCTAGAGTGTCTAGATCTGGTCTAGGATAAGTAAATACAGGTGTAGTATACACTGTACTAGTATTAGGCTGTGTCATACTACCAGCTATACTCTGTACTATAGTGTCAGTGAAGGAAGGAGAGAGCGAGAACGGATCTACACTAGGCTCGGACACTAGGCTCACTTCTGCTCTAGTTGCTCTTTCTTCAACTTCAAATAGAGTCATACTTCCCAATTGTGACACTAGACTTTCTGAATCTGAATCATAATCAGACATCTCTGTATGAGCAGGAAACAATATATCTTTAATTAATGCTCTGACAGTTTCAGCGGTGTAATTCCTGTTATACGTCACACCGAGATACTTGGCTACTTGCCAACACGTCTGAAGTTTTAATGTACTTAACTCAGACAAAGTCAGAGTATCAATTAACTGTTTCACTTTGGCATACATCACGAAAATAATTGTACTACGAGAGATTGATTATGGGAAACTATAATCCTAATAGGAATTTTAGTGTTGGATGTCTTAGAGCTAGAGCTCATAAACAGTATTTCCATCTCCTTGGATCAAGAGACTCAGTCAGGTACATACATCCACCTGGTATGTTGTACAAGACTAAACTCAAAGTCTTCAGATTAGGAAAGTACTCAAAGTGTTTGACCATAGAGTTACTAGTAAGTCAAACTGGATAATTTCTCCAACACCTTGGATCAAGAGCCTCCCAGACAGGCCCCCATTTGCTACAAAAAACGCGATTCTAAAAGCTTAGAGATCTCCAGTGAATACTAGAAAGGACTGCCCTTCTAGCATCCAGCCTGTTACTGGGTTTTCGTAACAAGTAGTCAGTATCCTTTTCCAATTATCCAATAAAATTCAGTATGGTTCAATAGTGCTTTAGGATTACAACTGGTAGGCTACTAACTAGAGAAATTAAAATTTAATAAATTTATTAAGTAGTAAGTTGTCTAGAGGTATATTATCAAATTAAATTAATTACAGCAATCAAAATAAAATCAATCTCTCGAGTTCAATATTATTGTGCTGAAGGCACATATCACATTTATAATTCTTAAGTACCGTCAGGTACATTAACATTTAATAAGATATTACAAATATGTACAAGTGTGTGTATGCGTATAAGTGCTCTTAAGTAGTTAGCTGTGTCTCAAGACTCGAATAAGACTTAAACAAGTGACTGACAAAATCCTCAAATAAACTAACTTCTTGACCGACTGGCAACCCGAACAGTCAGCTTGAACAACAAAGAATGCTAAGCCCAATAGCAATGCAATATCAAGCGACTGCGACACAGAATCAGGAACTGGGAAATAATATAACGACACTAAGTAGGGACCATCTGCAGATCCTCCACAAGTTACAAAACTCCCATAAAACTGAATCTACGTTCAGCATAGGAAAAACTGTGACTGTGACAATACACAGGAACCAGTACAAAATTAGGTCAGAAGCTATAGCTCGGGACCTGAGATGTTCAGAGTGTCAATAGGACACACAACCTCAGTACAACGTCGAAAATCACTAAGTCTATACAATGTTCTGTGAACAAAGTTCTACAGAACTAACAAGAATAATGAGACAGACAATCTGTCCAACCAGCAAGCGAGTCTCCACCAGACTGTCAGACAGACAATCTGTCCAACCACCAAGCGAGTCTCCAGCAGACTGTCAGACAGACAAGCTGTCCAACCAGCAAGCGAGTCTCCAGCAGACTGACAATTTCACGAGAGGTGAAGACACCCCCCTTGATCACGTGATAGCTACGTGGACAACTGCAGCTCAGAAGCCGGCAGTATAACGAGCGACAAGCGATAATTACAGTAGTTTGACAATCAAGACTAACTGAGCACATTTTATGGACATCCTAACAACATAAGTTAAATAACAATATAACAGTCAAATAATAATATAAAGTCATACATTTACGATTTAGCTATTATCGCAAATATAAGCAATATAAAATTAAATGAAAAGGTAATATACATTACATATATATATACATAATCATTGTAACCCATTCAGGGGTTGCAACATGATGATGGTGGTGGTTGCAACAGTGATGGTGGTGGTGCTGGTAGTTGTGATGATGGTGGTGGTTGCAACAGTGATGGTGCTGGTGTTGGTAGTAGTGATGATGGTGGTGGTTGCAACACTGATGGTGGTGGTGCTGGTAGTATTGATGGTGGTTGTTGCAACAGTGATGGTGGTGGTGCAGGTAGTAGTGGTGATGGTAGGTTGCAACAGTGATGGTGGTGGTGCCGGTAGTAGTGGTGATGGTAGGTTGCAACAGTGATGGTGGCTGTGCTGGTAGTAGTGATGATGGTGATGGTTGCAACAATGATGGTGGTGGTGCTGGTAGGTTTGATGATGGTGGTGGTTGCAACAGTGATGGTGGTGGTGCTGGTAGTAGTGATGATGGTGGTGGCTGCAACAGTGATGGTGGTGCTGGTAGTAGTGATGATGGTTGTGGTTGCAAAAGTGATAGTGGTGGTGCTGCTAGTAGTGGTGATGGTGGTGGCTGCAACAGTGATGGTGGTGGTGCTGGTAGTAGTGATGATGGTGGTGGTTGCAACAGTGATAGTGGTGGTGCTGGTAGTAGTGATGGTGGTGGTTGCTTCAGTGATGGTGGTGGTGATGGTAGTAGTGATGATGATGATGGTTACAACAGTGATGGTGGTGGTGCTGGTAGTAGTGATGATGGTGGTGGTTGCAACAGTGATGGTGGTGGTGCTGGTAGTAGTAATGGTGGTGGTTGCAACAGTAATGGTGGTGGTGCTGGTAGTAGTGGTGATGGTGGTGGTTGCAACAGTGATGGTGGTGGTGCTGGTAATAGTGATGATGGTGGGGGTTGCAACAGTGATGGTGGTGGGGGGGCTCATAGTAGTGATGATGGTGGTGGTTGCAACAGTGATGGTGGTGGGGCTGGTAGTAGTGATGGTGGTGGTGCTGGTTAAGTAGTGATGGTGGTGGTGCTGGTAGTACTGATGATGGTGGTGGTGCTTGTAGTAGTGATGATTGTGGTGGTGCTGGTAGTAGTGATGATGGTGGTGGTTGCAGCAGTGATTGTGGTGGTGCTGGTAGTAGTGATGATGGTGGTTGCAACAGTGTTGGTGGTCGTGCTGGTAGTAGTGATGATGGTGGTGGTTGCAACAGTGATTGTGGCGGTGGTGGTAGTAGTGATGATGGTGGTGGTTGCTACAGCGATGGTGGTGGTGCTGGTAGTAGTGATGATGGTGGTGGTTGCAACAGTGATGGTGGTGGTGCTGGTAGTAGTGATAAGATAAGATAAGATAAGATTTCGTTCGGATTTTTAACCCCGGAGGGTTAGCCACCCAGGATAACCCAAGAAAGTCAGTGCGTCATCAAGGACTGTCTAACTTATTTCCATTGGGGTCCTTAATCTTGTCCCCCAGGATGCGACCCACACCAGTCGACTAACACCCAGGTACCTATTTGCTGCTAGGTGAACAGGACAACAGGTGTAAGGAAACGTGTCGAATGTTTCCACCCGCCGGGAATCGAACCCGGGCCCTCCGTGTGTGAAGCGGGAGCTTTAGCCACCAGGCCACCGGGTCACCCTGATGATGGTGGTTGCAACAGTGATGGTGGTGGTGCTTGTATTAGTGATGATGGTGTTCGTTGCAACAGTGATGGTGGGGGTGCTGGTAGTAGTGATGATGTTTGTGGTTGCAACAGTGATAGTGGTGGTGCTGGTAGTAGTGATGGTGGTGGTTGCTACAGTGTTGGTGGTGGTGATGGTAGTAGTGATGATGGTGATGGTTACAACAGTGATGGTGGTGGTGCTGGTAGTAGTGATGATGGTGATTGCAACAGTGATAGTGGTGGTGCTAGTAGTAGTGATGATGGTGGTGGTTGCAACAGTGATGGTGGTGGTGCTGGTAGTAGTGTTGATGGTGGTGGTTGCAACAGTGATGGTGGAGGTGCTGGTAGTAGTGATGATGGTGGTGGTTGCAGTGGTGATGGTGATCGTGCTGGTAGTAGTGGTGATGGTGCTGGTTGCAACGGTGATGGTGGTGGTGCTGGTAGTAGTGATGATGGTGGGGGTTGCAACAGTGATGGTGGTGGTGCTGGTAGTATTGATGATGGTGGTGGTTGTAACAGTGATGGTGGTGGTGCTGGTAGTTGTGATTATGGTGGTGATTGCAACAGTGATGGTACTGGTGCTGGTAGTAGTGATGATGTTGGGGGTTGCAACAGTGATGGTGGTGGTGCTGTTAGTATTGATGGTGGTGGTTGCAACAGTGATTGTGGTGGCGCTGTTAGTAGTGATGATGGTGGTGGTTGCAACAGTGATGGTGGTGGTGCTGGTGTTACAAAAAACGCGATTATAAAAGCTTTGAGATCTCCAGTGAATACTAGAAAGGACTGCCCTTCTAGCATCCAGCCTGTTACTGGGTATTCGTAACAATTAGTCAGTATCCTTTTCCAATTATCCATTAGAATTCAGTATGATTCAATAATGCTTCAGGATTACAATTGGTAGGCTACTAACTAGAGAAATTAAAATTTATTAAGTATCGTCTAGAGGTATATCAAATTAAATTAAATTAATCATAGTAATCAAAATAATAATCACTTCTCTCGTATACAATAGTATTGTGCTGAAAGCACATATCACATTTATAATTCTTAAGTACTGTCTGGTACATTAACATTTAATAAGATATTACAAATATGTACAAGTAAGTTTGTGTGTATGTAAGTGCTCTAATTAGTTCGCTATGTCTCACGACTCGACTAGACTTAAACAAGTGACTGACAAAGTCCTCAAATAAACTAAGTTCTTGACCAACTGGCAATCAGAACAATCTGCTTGAGCAACAAAAAGAATGCTAAGCCCAATAGCAATATTACAAGCAACTGCAACACAGAATCAGGAACAAGGAGATAATATCTTGACACTAAGTAGGGACCATCTGCAGATCCTCCACAAAAGTGACAAAACTCCCATACTACTGAATCTAAGTTCAGCATAAGAAAATACCCAACTGTGATAATACACAGATACCAGTACAAGTTAGGTCAGAAGCTACAGCTCATGACCTGAGTTGTTTAGAGTGTCTATGCGACACACAACCTCAGTACAACGTCGAAAACCACTAAGTCTATACAATGTTCTGTGAACAAAGTCTCCAGAACTAACAATAATGAGACAAGAGATGCGCTTCCAACAAGAGCCAATAAGGAAGATTTAGGCACTTTGTCTGGATAAGTCCAACCACTCAGCGAGTCTAGACCAGACTGAATACTTCAGGCAAGGTGAGGACACCCCCCTCGATCACGTGATAGCTCCATGGACAGCTGCTGCCCAGCAACAGAAGTCGGCAGTCTAACGAGCAAAGAGTGATAATTACAGTAGTTAGACAATCAAGACTTGAACTGAGCACATAATATGTTACATCCTACCTAACAACATAACTAAGTCAAATAATAATATAAAGCAATACATTTACGATTTAGCTATTATCGCAAATATAAACAGTATAAAATTATATGAAAAGGTAATAATTATATATATACATATTAATCATTGCAACCCATTCAGGGGTTGCAACACCCCCCCAACACGACAAACGGTCGCACTAGGAGTTGCATTAATGTCTTTCACATTATTACTGATTACTCAGGTTACATTACTAACAGTTTAATATAAAAAATATGAATCAGTCTTGTGCTAAACACTTCTGTAATTTCACAGTGTCTATACAATAATATATGCCCCTAGTACTAGGGCAGTACACAGTATCGTATCTCTGCATACTCGTGGTTATGTACATCAGTGTAGAGACAGGATAGCACAGACAAGCATGACACATTGAGGCTCGAACATAGTGTAGACAGCATAACAGTCTTGTGCTATAGACAGGAGACAGCACTCCACTCTTAAGTAGTGGTTGTGGAATGCTATGCAGTATGGACATCTGAGTATGAAACAGCTTAATGTGTGTAGTAAGGGGGGGGTCTGCGGCAGGACAGTGTTCCCTCACACAGTACATCGCCCACACAACACTACCCACTCATCACTTAGCTTCTGCCTCCTCCTCACACACATATCATCACTACTCTGAATATATAAATATAATAATTAGACATGAGTATATATAATTAATATGGGCTGGAGGGATTAAGTTACTCTATTGAATTTGACATAGCAAGTAACAAAAGGTATTTGGGCATAAAATTACGTAAAATTTTAAATGGGGAAGTGCCCAGATGCTCATCAAAATGTTCCAAGGACACCACAAGAGCTAGAGCCTCTTTTTCAATAATGGCATAATTTTTCTGGTGTCGTTTGAGCTTAGATGAAATAGAAACATATAGGTTGGGGAATATCAGGGGATTTTTGGACGGGTTGGAGCACCACACCCACTCACTCCCAAAAACACTCTCCGTATGTAAAAAGAGGGGGAAGTTTAAAAATTTTGGGGAATCAACCTGGAAAAGGGGGAAAGCAGATGCTTAAACCCTTTTTTGAGAAAAAATCGGGAACAACCACTGGGCCCCGGATGAACTGAACTTTCCCAAATGTTGAACATAGTGAGAGGTGTAGGGGAGGTGTGTGGCGGGTTTGGGCCTGTGGCTTGACCCCACGGGGAAAACGTCGCACATGAATTCCCCGCTCTGTTTTCCCCCATCTTTGGCCAAGTAAAATGTTTTGGGCCCGTTTAACCCCAGTGTCCTTTTTTGACACCCAAATGTCCTCCTTTGGGACTATTGGGAAACAAAATCAAAGACTTGTTCAGGGAAAAATACCCGGTAACACTACGAGAAAGGTTGACTGTGGTTTGGAAACACTATCAGCTGACAACTTAAAATGAAATTTTTCTCCATCAGTACACCGTTCCAAAATATAACAAATTATCGAGATTTCCTTTTCTTCACTCTCAGTAACTGCTATATCTCTCATTTTCCCGGACTGAAAAACAAAATGATCCTTGATTAAATCATCATGAGTTAGAAATTTAACGTCAGTTGTGCCATGACTAGGTTGATGACCGGAGGGAGTTGGTGTTAATGATCCTGGGCGCAGAGCGTCACTAAACAACATATTCAACCCCAAATCATTGTCATCCACTAACTCAACAAGAGACAAGGATGGTTGTTGAATCTTTGACATAGCTCTAGTAATTGCACTGAGAGGAAATAAAATAGGTTTCTCTCTGCAAGGTTCAATGGCATAATTATCATCAGTGTTATTATCAATCACAAGTGGCTCCTTATATATACCAGCATGAAGGATATCGTTCCCCTATCAACAAGTCCACTGACCTGATGGGAAATACACCACTGGATATACCCACTGAAATATAACCAGTATAATAGCTTGTTTCAATATAAACTTTGTGCAGAGGTACTTTTATAACAGCCCCTCCATAGGCTTCTAACAATACATCTATCTTGCAATAGGTATCATCAGTTATGGGCAGTACATCTTCTCTTAATAATATGAGATAACTGCCAGTGTCTCTGAAAGTAATTATCTCAGTTAGATGTGATTCGTCAAATCCTACTTTATCTCTCGAAAAGTAAGGACTCATCGCTGAACGAATCTTTTCGTCAGATACACTTTCTGATGCTAGTCATCTGTCCTGAGTAATATTATCTAAAACAGTAGGATCAGAGGTATTACTAGGATTTTGGTGCCTTTGTTGCTCGGAAGAGGATACGACTTGAGTGGGGGTGCCAGCCACACGACTGTTTCTCGTATCTCTTTCCAACTTATAGCAATACTCTCTAGCATGTCCTTTTCTGTTACAATAGGTACATTTAACTTCTTCTCGATATCAGACTTCTGTCTAGCCACAGAGGATTGTGAGTTTTCCTGGTAAAGGTACGAGAAGTTACAGTAGCAGGTACATCAGGCCGGCAATGAGCAGCTGATTTAGGTTGCCAACTTCTAGGACAATTTTTAGTTACCTTGTTTCTTTGTGTGTTAGTACATAAAAGTTTGTGAGAAATCTCGTAATTGTCTGCTAATGCTGCAGTTTCCAGAATATCCGAGGTAGTATGATTGATCAGATATTCTTGTATGTCAGCAGACATACAGTTGTTAAACTCTTCGTGTAGTAACAACTGAACAAGGCTGTCATAGTTGTTACACTTGGCAGACCTACACCACCTTTCAAATGCAACTTTTTTCTCATGAGCAAACTCTACACAAGTTTGATCTTGTCGTCGTTGTAACGTATGAAATGCACGTTGATAACTTACAGGTAACAAGTTATATGTCTCTAGAATAGTTTGTTTGAGAGCATCATAGCTAATGTACTTAGCAAATGGTAAAGCAGCAGTACAAGTTTGAGCTCTTCCTGTCAAAGCTGTGTGCAACAAGGTAGCCCAGTGCTTACGTGGCCAGTTCACAGCACGTGCCTGGTTCTCAAATGCATCAAAATAGGTGTCTAAGTCACTTTCAAAAAACTTAGGAACCATGGATGCAGCTTTCTGCACATTAAATGTGTCCTGCGATCTATCAGTCTGTTGTCTTCCCAGACGAACATTTTCTCTCTGGAAATCTTCTTCGTTCAATTTCCTCTGTGCCTCTATTTGTGCAGTCTGCAACATAATGAGGCGTTCAAACCTCTCAAACTGTTCCTGAGAGATAGGACCAGTGGGTAATGGAGGAGTAAGGAATCTAACGTGGTCTGGACGGTCCTTAGGTCGGACATCTCGTTCTATCGTCCCTACAGAGTCTAGATCTGGTCTAGGATAAATAGAAACAGGTGGAGCATACAAGGTACTAGTTTGAAGCTTAGTCATACTACCAGCTATACTCTGTACTATTGTGTCAGTGAGGGAAGGCGTGAGCAAGAACTGAGCTACACTAGGCTCAGACACCTCTGCCTTAGTAGCTCTTTCTTCTACGTCATCAAATAGAGTTATACTTTCTAATTGTGACACTAGGCTTTCTGAATCTGAATCGTAATCAGACATCTCTGTATGAGCAGGAAACAATATATCTTTAATTAACGCTCTGACAGTTTCAGCTGTGTAATTCCTGTTATATGTCACACCGAGATACTTGGCTACTCGCCAACACGTCTGAAGTTTTAATGTACTTAACTCAGATAAAGTCAGAGTATCAATTAACTGTTTCACTTTGGCATACATCACGAAAATAAATGTACTACAAGAGAGTGATTATGGGAAACTATAATCCTAATAGGAATTTTAGTGTTGGTTGTCTTAGAGTTAGAGCTCATCAACAGTATTTCCATCTCCTTGGATCAAGAGACTCAGTCAGGTACATACATCCACCTGGTATGTTGTACAAGACTAAACTAAAAGTCTTCAGATTAGAAAAGTACTCAAAGTGTTTGATCATAGTTACTAGTATGTCAAACTGTACAATTTCTCCAACACCTTGGATCAAGAGCATCCCAGACAGGCCCCCATTTGTTACAAAAAATGTGATTCTAAAAGCTCAGAGATCTCCAGTGAATACTAGAAAGGACTGCCCTTCTAGCATCCAGCCTGTTACTGGGTTTTCATAACAATTAGTCAGTATCCTTTTCCAATTATCCATTAGAATTCAGTATGATTCAATAATGCTTCAGGATTACAATTGGTAGGCTACTAACTAGAGAAATTAAAATTTATTAAATTTATTAAGTATCATCTAGAGGTATATCAAATTAAATTAAATTAATCATAGTAATCAAAATAATAATCACTTCTCTCGAGTACAATATTATTGTGCTGAAAGCACATATCACATTTATAATTCTTAAGTACCGTCTGGTACATTAACATTTAATAAGATATTACAAATATGTACAAGTAAGTTTGTGTGTATGTAAGTGCTCTAATTAGTTCGCTATGTCTCACAACTCGACTAGACTTAAACAAGTGACTGACAAAGTCCTCAAATAAACTAAGTTCTTGGCCAACTGGCAATCAGAACAGTCCGCTTGAACAACAAAAAGAATGCTAAGCCCAATAGCAAAATAACAAGCAACTGCAACACAGAATCAGGAACAAGGAGAAAACATAACGACACTAAGTAGGGACCATCTGCAGATCCTCCACAAAAGTCACAAAACTCCCATACTACTGAATCTAAGTTCAGCATAAGAAAATACCCGACTGTGATAATACACAGATACCAGTACAAGTTAGGTCAGAAGCTACAGCTCAGGACCTGAGTTGCTAAGAGTGTCTATGCGACACACAACCTCAGTACAATGTCAAAAACCACTAAGTCTATACAATGTTCTGTGAACAGAGTCTCCAGAACTAACAATAATGAGACAAGAGACAATCTTCCAAAAAGGGCCTATAAGGAAGATTTAGGCACTTTGTCTGGAATACGTCCAACCACCCAGCGACTCAAGACCAGACTGAATACTACAGGCGAGGTGAGGACACCCGCCCCCTCGATCACATGATAGCTCCGTGGACAGTTGCTGCCCAGCAACAGAAGCCGGCAGTCTAACGAGCAATGAGCGATAATTACAGTAGTTAGACAATCAAGACTTGAACTGAGCACATCCTACCTAACAACATAACTAAATCAAATAATAATATAAAGAAATACATTTACGATTTAGCTATTATAGCAAATATAAACAATATAAAATTATATGAAAAGGTAATAATTATATATATATACATATTAATCATTGCAACCAATTCAGGGGTTGCAACAGCTGGTAATAGTGACGGTGGTGGTGGTTCCAACAGTGATTGTGGTGGTTGCAACAGTGATGATGGTGGTGCTTGTAGTAGTGATGATGGTGGAGGTTGCAACAGTGATGGTGGAGGTGCTGGTAGTAGTGATGGTGGTGGTTGCAACAGTGATGGTTGTGGTGCTGGTAGTAGAGTGTATGGTGGTGGTTGCAACAGTGATAGCAGTGGTGCTGGTAGTAGTGATGGTGGTGGTTGCTACAGTGATGGTGGTTGTGCTGGTAGTAGTGATGGTGGTGGTTGCTACAGTGATGGTGGTGGTGCTGGTAGTAGTGATGATGGTGGTGGTGCTGGTGGTAGTGATGATTTTCGTGGTTGCTACAGTGATGGTGGTGGTGCTGGTAGTAGTGATGATGGTGGAGGTGCTGGTAGTAGTAATGATGGTGGAGGTGCTGGTAGTAGTAATGATGGTGGTGGATGCAACAGTGATAGTGGTGGTGCTGGTAGTAATGATGATGGTGGTGGTTGCAACAGTGATGGTGGTGGTGCTGGTAGTATTGATGATGGTGGAGGTTGCAATAGTGATTGTGGAGGTGCTGGTAGTAGTAATGATGGTGGTTGCAACAGTGATGGTGGTGGTGCTTTTAGTAGTGGTGATGGTGGTGGTTGCAACAGTGATGGTGGTGGTGCTAGTAGTAGTGATGATGGTGGGGGTTGCAACAGTGATGGTGGTGGTGCTATGGGTATGATATGGTGGTGGTTGCAACAGCGAGGTGTGGTACTGGTAGTAGTGATGGTGGTGGTTGCAACAGTGATGGTGGTGGTGCTGGTAGTAGTGATGATGGTGGGGGTTGCAACAGTGATTGTGGTGGTGCTGTTAGTAGTGATGATGGTGGTGGTTGCAACAGTGATGGTGGTGGTGCTGGTAATAGTGATGGTGGTGGTTGCAACAGTGATGGTGGTGGTTGCAACAGTGATGGTGGTGGCGCTGGTAGTAGTGATGGTGGGGTTGTAACAGTAAAGGTGGAGGTGCTGTGTATTGATGAGGTGGTGGTTGCAACAGTGAGGGTTTGTGGTGCTGGTAGTAGTGATGATGGTGGTTGCAACAGTGATGATGGTGGTGCTGGTAGTAGTGATGATGGTTGTTGCAACAGTGATGGTGGTGGTGCTGGTAGTAGTGATGATGGTGGTGGTTGCAACAGCGATGGTGGTGGTGCTGGTAGTAGTGATGATGGTGGTGGTTGCAACAGTGATGGTGGTGGTGCTGGTAGTACTGATGATGCTGGTGGTTGCTGCAGTGATGGTGGTGGTGCTGGTAGTAGTGATGATGGTGGTGGTTGCAACAGTGATGGTGGTGGTGCTTGTAGTACTGATGATGGTGGTGGTTGCTACAGTGATGGTGGTGGTGCTGGTAGTAGTGATGATGGTGGTTATTGCTACAGTGATGATGGTGGTGCTGGAAGTAGTGATGATGGTGGTGGTTGCAACAGTGATTGTGGTGGTGCTGGTAGTAGTGATGATGGTGGTGGTTGCAACAGTGATGGTGGTGGTGCTGGTTGTAGTGATGATGGTGGTGGTTGCTAAAGTGGTGGTGGAGGTGCTTGTAGTAGTGATGATGGTGGTGGTTGCAACACTGATTGGGGTTGGTGCTGGAAAGTAGTTAGGGATGTTGATGGTTGCAACAGTGATGGTGGTGGTTGCAACAGTGATGGTGGTGGTGCTGGTAGTAGTGATGGTGGTGGTTGTAACAGTGATGGTGGAGGTGCTAGTAGTAGTGATGATGGTGGTGGTTGCAACAGTGATGGTTGTGGTGCTGGTAGTAGTGATGGTGGTGGTTGCAACAGTGATGATGGTGGTGCTGGTAGTAGTGATGGTGGTGGTTGCAACAGTGATGGTGGTGGTGCTGGTAGTAGTGATGATGGTGGTGGTTGCAACAGTGATGGTGGTGGTGCTGGTAGTAGTGATGATGGTGGTGGTTGCAACAGTGATGGTGGTGGTGCTGGTAGTAGTGATGATGGTGGTGGTTGCTACAGTGATGGTGGTGGTGCTGGTAGTAGTGATGATGGTGGTGGTTGCAACAGTGATGGTGGTGGTGCTGGTAGTAGTGATGATGGTGGTGGTTGCAACAGTGATGGTGGTGGTGCTGGTAGTAGTGATGATGGTGGTGGTTGCAACAGTGATGGTGGTGGTGCTTGTGTATGTGATGGTGGTGGTTGCTACAGTGATGGTTTTGGTGCGGTAGTAGGATGATGGTGGTTATTGCTACAGTGATGGTGGTGGTGCTGGTAGTAGTGATGATGGTGGTGGTTGCAACAGTGATGGTGGTGGTGCTGGTAGTAGTGATGATGGTGGTTGCAACAGTGATGGTGGTGGTGCTGGTAGTAGTGATGATGGTGGTGGTTGCTAAAGTGATGGTGGAGGCGCTGGTAGTAGTGATGATGGTGGTTGCAACAGTGATGGTGGTGGTGTTGGTAGTAGTGATGATGGTAGGTTGCAAGGATTGATGATGGTGGTACTTGGTAGTAGTGGATGAAGTGGTGGTTGCAAACACTGATTGTGGTGTGCTGGTAGTAGTTTATGATATGGTTGCAACAGTGATGGTGGTGGTTGCCAACAGTGATGTTGTGGTTGCAACATGATGGTGGTGGTTCAACCCAGTTGATGGTTGGTGGTTCACCAATTTGGTTTTGGTTTGCAACATGGGGTGGTGTGGTTGAAACATGAATGGGGTGGTTTGCAACAGGATGGTGGTGGTGCAACAGTGGTGGTGGTTGCAACAGTGATGGGGGATTGCAACAGTGATGGGGGTTTGGTTGAAAACAGTGATGGTGGTGGTTGCAACAGTGATGTGGGGGTTTGCACGTGAGGGTTTGGTTGCAACAGTGAGGTTGTGGTTGCAACAGTGATGGTGGTGGTTTGCAATAGTGATGGTGGTGGTTGCAACAGTGATAGTGGTGGTTGCATCAGTGATGGTGGTGGTTGCAACAGTGATGGTGGTGGTTACAACAGTAGTGGTGGTTGCAACAGTGATGGTGGTGGTTGCAACAGTGATGGTGGTGGTTGCAACAGTGATGGTGGTGGTTGCAACAGTGATTGTGGTGATTGCAACTGTGATGGTGATGGTTGCAACAGTGATTGTGGTTTGGTTGGCAACATTTGATGGGGGTGGTTGCAACAGTGATGGTGGTGGTTGCAACAGTGATAGTGGTGGTTGCATCAGTGATGGTGGTGGTTGCAACAGTGATGGTGGTGGTTACAACAGTAGTGGTGGTTGCAACAGTGATGGTGGTAGTGTTGTAGATCATCAACAGACAACAACAGTAGTGTCATCATCAACAGGTACTGGAAGATCGAGTGTGGTAGCAAAGTAACAGTGGCGGGCATCCAAGACATGATCCATCACCTGCATCACCGCAGTGTTAAGATGGAGGTTGTGCCAGTAGAGACCAGCGTCAGCATCACACGACAACAGCGGCGCCAGCTGCTCACCCTGGCTAAGTCAACACTCAACTGTCGCTTAATAATGTGAGTGTCTGTGTTACTTGTGTTATTATCATCTTAATGGTAGCAGCTATATTCATGGTAGCTACCATCATCGCAGCTTCCTTCATGGTAGCCGCAATATTCATGGCAGCTAACATCATGGTAACTGTTATATTTATGATAACTATCATCATGGTAACTTCATTCATGGTGGCAGCTACTTTCATGATAGCTACCATCATGGTAACTATCTTCATGATAGCTGTTATATTCTTGATTGCAACTATCAAAAGAAACTTTCGATAATGGTAGTGGTTTAAAGTTCAGATAGCTGCCATTATGGTAACTATCTTCATGGTAGCTGTTATATTCTTGATTGCAACTATCATAGAAACTACGATAATGGTAGTGGTAATGTTCATGATAGCTGCCATTATGGTAACTATCTTCATGGTAGCTGTTATATTCTTGATTGCAACTATCATAGAAACTACGATAAAAGGGTAGTGGTAATGTTCATGATAGCTGCCATTATGGTAACTATCTTCATTTGGAGCTGTTTTTATTCTTGATTGCAACTATCATAGAAAAATACGATAATGGTAGTGGTAATGTTCATGATAGCTGCCATTATGGTAAAATATTTCATGGTAGTTTGTTATATTCTTGATTGCAACTATCATAGAAACTACGATAATGGTAGTGGTAATGTTCATGATAGCTGCCATTATGGAAACTATCTTCATGGTAGTGTTTATTCTTGATTGCAACTATCATAGAAACTACGATAATGGTAGTGGAATGTTCATGATAGCTGCCTTATGGTAACTATCTTCATGGTAGCTGTTTTTATTCTGATTGCAACTATCATAGAAACTAAAGATAATGGAGTGGTAATGTCATGATAGCTGCATTATGGTAACTATCTTCATGGTAGCTGTTATAAATTTTTGATTGCAACTATCATAGAAACTACGATAATGGTAGTGGTAAATGTTAGGTAGCTGCCATTATGGTAAACTATCCTGTAGTGTATATTCTTGATTGAACAAACATAGAAACTACGATAATGGTAGTGGTAATGTTCATGATAGCTGCCATTATGGTAACTATCTTCATGGTAGTTTTATATTCTTGATTGCAACTATCATAGAAACTACGTAAAAGGTAGTGGTAATGTTTCATGATAGCTGCCTTATGGTAACTATCTTCAGGTAGCTGTTATATTCTTGATTGCAACTATCATAGAAACTATGATATGGTAGTGGTAATGTTCATGATAGCTGCCATTATGGTAACTAATCTTCAGGTAGCTGTTATATTCTTGATTGCAAAATATCATAGAAACTAGATAATGGTATTTGGGAATGGGTTTATGATAGCTGCCATTATGGTAACTATCTTCATGGTAGCTGTTATATTCTTGATTGCAACTATCATAGAAACTACGATAATGGTTGTGGTAATGTTCATGATAGCTTTCCATTATGGTAACTATCTTCATGGTAGCTGTTATATTCTTGATTGCAATATCATAGAAACTACGATAATTTGGTAGTGGTAATGTTCATGATAGCTGCCTTTGGTAACTAAACTTCATGGTAGTTTTTATATTCTTGATTGCAACTATCATAGAAACTACGATAATGGTAGTGGTAATGTTCATGAAGCTGCCATTATGGTAACTAAACTTCATGGTAGCTGTTATATTCTTGATTGCAACTATCATAGAAACTACCGATAATGGTAGTGGTAATGTTCATGATAGCGCCATTATGGTAACTATCTTCAGGTAGCTGTTATATTCTTGATTGCAACCCATCATAGAAACTACGATAATGGTAGTGGTAATGTTTATGATAGCTGCCATTATGGTAACTATCTTCATGGTAGCTGTTATATTCTTGATTGCAACTATCATGAAACACGATAATGGTAGTGGTAATGTTCATGATAGCTGCCATTATGGTAAACTATCTTTATGGTAGCTGTTTTTATTCTTGATTGCAACTATCATAGAAACTACGATAATGGTAGTGGTAATGTTCATGATAGCTGCCATTATGGTAACTATCTTCATGGTAGCTGTTAATATTCTTGATTGCAACTATCATAGAAACTACGATAATGGTAGTGGTAATGTTCATGATAGCTGCCATTATGGCAACTATCTTCATTGGTAGCTGTTTAATTTCTTGATTGCAACTTTCATAGAAACTACGATAATGGTTTTTGGTAATGTTCATGATAGCTACCATATGGTAACTATCTTCATGGTTTGTGTTATATTCTTGATTGC
Source organism: Cherax quadricarinatus (assembly GCF_026875155.1). Lineage (NCBI taxonomy): Eukaryota > Metazoa > Arthropoda > Malacostraca > Decapoda > Parastacidae > Cherax > Cherax quadricarinatus. Next base: position 25,558,938 of record NC_069428.1, on the reverse strand, counting down.
AACTATCATAGAAACTACGAATAATGGTAGTGGTAATGTTCAATGATAGCTGCCATTATGGTAACTATCTTCATGTAGCTGTTATATTCTTGATTGCAACTTCATAGAAACTACAATAATGGTAGTGTAAAGTTCATGATACTGCCATTATGGTAACTATCTTCATGGTAGCTGTTATATTCTTGATTGCACTATCAAAAAAACTACATAATTGGTGTGGTAATGTTCATGATAGCTGCCATTAGGTAACTATCTTCATGGTAGCTGTTATATTCTTGATTGCAACTATCATAGAAACAACGAAATGGTAGTGGTAAAAGTTCATGATAGCGCCATTAGGTAACTTCTTCAAAGGTAGCTGTTATATTCTTGATTGCAACTATCATAGAAACTACGATAATGGTAGTGGTAATGTTCATGATAGCTGCCATATGGGGAACTATTTCATGGTAGCTGTTATATTCTTGATTGCAACTATCATAGAAACTACGATAAGGTAGTGGTAATGTTTCATGATAGCTACCATTATGGTAACTATCTTCAATGGTAGCTGTTATATTCTTGATTGCAACTATCATAGAAAAATACGATAATGGTAGTGGTAATGTTCATGATAGCTGCCATTATGGTAACTATTTCATGGTAGTGTTATATTCTTGATTGCAACTATCATAGAAACTACGAAAAATGGTAGTGGTAATGTTCATGATAGCTCCATCATGGTAACTATCTTCATGGTAGCTGTTATATTTTTGATTGCAACTATCATAGAAACTACGATAATGGTAGTGGTAATGTTCATGATAGCTACCATCATGGTAACTACCTCATGGTAGCTATTATATTCATAATCTCCCTCATGGGAAGTTCCTGACGCTGGTAGGGGTCTGATCAGGGAATTGAATTTTATGCACCAGTTCCCACCCCCAGCCGCTGATATAATCCTACGGTTTGCGCTCCCTTTGATTATAATAATATAATTAAAATATTTCATAATTGCTACCATCATGGTAACGCCTTCATTCATATCTGTGATCAGGGAATTACCATTTTGGTGCAGCTATTGTTAACTACCAACATGGTAGTTATATTCATGGTAGTGCTACTTTATGATAATACCATCATGGTAGCTGCTATTTCATATAACTACCATCATGGTAGCTGCTACTTTCATTAATACCTCATGGTATGCTACTTTCATGAAACTACCATTATGGTAGCGCTACTTTCATGATAAATACCATCATGGTAGCGCTACTTTATGATACTACCTCATGGTAGCTGCTACTTTCATGATACAACCCTCATGGAGCTGCCTACTTTCATGATAATACCATCATGGTGTCTGCTCTTTCATGATAACTACCACATGGTAGCTGCTACTTTCATGATACCTACCAACATGGTACTGCTACTTTCATGATACCACCCTCATGGTAGCTGCTACTTTCATGATAACTACCATCAGGTAGCTGCTACTTTCATTTAAACTACCATATGGAGCTGACTTTCATGAAACTACCCTCAAGGAGCGCTACTTTTATGATAACTACCATCAGGGAGCTGCACTTTTTATGAAACTACTCTGGTAGCTGCTACTTCATGTAAAAACCATCATGGGAAACTTTGGGAAAAAATTTCATGTAACTACCATCATGGGAGCGCTACTTTTCAGTAACACCCCATGGTAGCCTACTTTTAGATAAAATACCATCATGGTACTGCTACTTTCATGATAACTACCATCATGGTAGGCTACTTTTTATGATAACTACCATCATGGTAGCTGCTACTTTCATGATAACTACCATAGGGGAGCTGCTATTTTTATGATAACTACCATCATGGAGCTGCTATTTTCTGTAACTACCTATGGAGCGCTACTTTTTATAACTACACATGGTAGTGCTACTTTTCATGATAACAAAACCCATGGTAGCTGCTTTTTTCATGAAAACAACCTCATGGTAGCTGCTATTTTTCATAAAAAACTACCCCGGTAGCTGCTATTTTCATGAAAACTACCATCAGGGTAGTGTTATTTTTGATAGCTACAATCGTACTGTATATTCATAAACTTATCAAAGTTGTACCATCGGGTAAATTCTGTATTCATGAATTACCATCATGGAAAACTCCCGAACTGACTCCTGCAATTTTTCAGATTCCTACCATAATGGTCAGCTATTTTCATGATGCTACCTTCATGGTAATTTCCCATCATGGTAACTACCTTCATGGTAGCGGGTATTTCTTGAGGGTAGTATCATGATGGGAAAAAAATCAGGGGTAGCTGCTCATTCATGACCTACCATCAGGGAAAACCCTCCATGGTAGCCCTTTTTTGATATCTACCTCTTGGTAACCGTTTTTCATGGTAATTTTAAAGTTATGGAGTTGATTATTTTATATAGCTACCATCATTGGGAGCTACCTTTGTGGAATTGATATATTCTGATAGCTACCATCTCGAGTTCCATCATGGTAGACACTATAACGTTTCCATCATGGTACTAGTATTATGGCTCAATATGTCCCGACTGAGGACCCCTTGATGGAGCACACATGACAATAATCTGGGTTGAAAGGGCAGGGTAAGATGGCAGTGTTGAGATGGCAGGGGAGAGAGGCGGTTTTTAGATGGCAGGGTAGAGATGGCAGTGTTAGATGGAGGGGAGAGAAGGGCAGGGTTGGATGGCGGGGAGGAAAACAGGGGGTTGAGATGGCAGTGTTGAGATGGCAGGGTAGAGATGGCAGTGTTTAAAGGCAGGTTTGAGAAGGGGAGGGTTGAGATGGCAGTGTTGAGAGGCAGGGGGAAGGGGCGCAGGTTGAATGGCGGGTAGGATGGCCCGTGTTGGAAAGGAGGGTAAGAAGGGAGGGGTTTAGATGGCAGGGTAAGAAGGCAGTTGAGGGCAGTGTTGAGATGGCAGGGAGAGGGCATGTTGAGGGCAGGGAAAAAAAGGCAGGTTAAAATGGCGTTTTTGGATGGCAGGGAAGAGAGGCAGTGTTGAGTGGCGGTAGAAAGGCAGGGTTTTGATGGAGGTAAAGATGGCAAGGTTGACATGGCAGGGTTTTAGATGGCAGGGTAGAGATGGCAGGGTAGAGATGGGAGTGTTGAGATGGCAGGGTAGAGAAGGCGGGTTTTGTGGCAGGGTAGAGAAGGGAGGGTTGAATGGCAGTGTTGAATGGCATGTTGAGAGGCAGGGTAGAGATGGGGAGGTTGAATGGCAGGGAAGAGGCGGGGGTTTAATGGCAGGGGAGAGAAGGGGAGGGTTGGATGGCAGTTAGATGGCAGGGGAGAGATGGCAGTGTGAGATGGCAGGGGGAAAGGGAGGGTTGAGATGGCCGTGTTTGGAGGCAGGGAGGGGCAGTTTTGAGAGGGGGTAAGGTGGCAGTGGAGAGGCGGGTAGAGAAGGCAGGGTGAAGGGAGGGTAGAAAGGGGGGTTGAATGGCAGGTTGAGATGGCGGGTAGAAAAATGGCAGGTTGAGATGGCAGGGTAAAAAGGGAGGGTGAATGGCGTTTGAGTGGCGGGGGAAGATGGCAGTGTTTAGAGGAGGGTAAGAAGGGAGGGTTGAGAGGCAGGGAAAAAATGGCAGGTTTGACATGGCAGGGGTTTGATGGCAGGGTGAGATGGCGGGAAAAGATGGGAGGTTGAAAAGGCAGGGTAGGAAAAGGGAGGGTTGAGATGGGAGGGTAGAGAAACAGGGTTGAGATGGGAGTGTTGAGAGGCAGTGTTGAGATGGCAGGGTAGAGATGCAGTTTGGATGGCAGGGGAGAGAAGGGGGGTTGAGATGGCAGGGTAAAAAAGGCAGGGTTTGAAAAGGCAGTGTTGAATGGCAGGTAGAGATGGCAGTGTTGAGATGGCAGGGTAGAGAAGGCAGGGTTGAGATGGCAGGGTAGAGAAGGCAGGGTTGAGATGGCAGTGTTGAGATGGCAGGGTAGAGATGGCAGTGTTGAGATGGCAGGGTAGAGAAGGCAGGGTTGAGATGGCAGGGTAAAGATGGCAAGGTGACATGGCAGGGTTGAGATTGCAGGGTAGAGATGGCAGGGTAGAGATGGCAGGGTAGAGAGCAGGGTAGAGATGGCAGGGTGAGAGGCAAGGTACAGGAGTCGTCTTAAGCATGGTGAAGGTTACAACCCTCAATACAGGTTGGCCTTTTACCCTGGTGGGAGCGCACTCAGCTACACATTCTGATGTCGCACGTTAAATCCTGGAACGGGTATAGGTAGCATCGTGGGTATTAGTGTACTGGTGTGGGTGGCATCATGGGTTTAAGTGAACTTGTATGGGTTGCAGCTGGGTGTTAGTGGATTGGTATGGTGAAGCATGCGGGTGTTAGTGGACTGGTGCGGTTGGCATCACCTGGTGTAAGTGGGGTGACTGGTATGGGTAGCATCTGGCGTTCTACTTGGACTGGTATGGGTGGCATCCTGGGGGTTAGTGTGGACTTGTTTGGGTGGCATGCTGCGTGTTAGTGGACTGGTGTGGTGGTGCTATGCAGGTGTTAGTGGACTGGTGTGGGTGCATGCATGTGTTATTGGACAGGTGTGGTGGCATGCGTGGGTTTTAGTGGACTGGTTTGGGTTGCATCCTGGGTTAATGGACTGGTGTGGTGGCATCCTGGTTGTAGTTTGACAGGGTGTGGGTGGCATCCCTAGTGTTATGGACTTGTGTTGGTGGCATGCTTGGGGTGATAGTGATCTGGTGTGCGTGGCAACCTGGGTGTGTAGTGACGGTGGTGGGTGGCATCCAGGGTGTCTAATGGACTGTGTGGGAGTCAAAGCTGGGTGATATTTGACTGTGGAGTGCGTGCATCCTTGGTGGTTATTAGGATTGAGCAAGGGTTTGCATGCTTGGAGTTAGTGGACTGGTGTGGGTTTGCAGTCCAGGTATTACAGTGTACTGGGTTGTAGGTGGCATCCTGGGTGATTAGTTGGACTGTTGTGGTGTGGCATTCTGGGTGCTATGGACTGGTGTGGGTGCATCTGGGTGTTAGTGCAATTGTTGGGTGGCATCCCTGGGTGTTAGTGGACTGTGAGGGTGGCATCCTGGGTGTTAGTGGAATGGTGTGGGTGCATCCTGGGTTTTTAGAGGACTGGTGTAGTGTGGCATCCTGGGTGTTAGAGGACTGGTGTGGGTGGCATCCTTGGTGTTAGTGACTGGTCTGGGTGCATCCTGGGTGTTAGTTTAATGGTGTTGGGTGGCATCCAGGTGTTAGTGGACTGGTGGTGGGTGGCAACCTGTTGTTTAGTGTGGTACTGGTTTGATGTGGCATCCTGGGTGTTAGTTGACTGGTGTGGGTGGCATCATGGTTGTTAGTGGACTGGTGTGGGTGGCATCCTAGGTGTTATGGGAATGGTTTTGCGTGGCATCCTGGGTGTTGTGTACTGGTGTGTGTGGCATCCTGGGTGTATAGTGGACTGGTTTGGGATGCATTCTGGGTGTTAGTGGTCTGTGTCTGTGGGTTGCATCTTGGGTGTTATTGACTGGTTTGTGTGGCAATCCTGGGTGCTAGCCGACTGGTGTGGTGGCATCCTTGTTGTAGTGGACTTGTGTGGTTTGCATCTTGGTGTTAGTGACTGGTGTAGGTAGGAATCCTGTGAGTTACTGGACTTGCAAGGGAGTATCATGGGGTGTTAGTGGACATGTGTGGGGTTGCATCTTGGGTGTTATGAACTGTTTGTAGTGGCATCCTGGGTGTTAGTGGACTTTTGTGGAGTTGCATCAGGTGTTAGTGGACTTGTGCGGGTTACAACTTGGTGTTAGTGGACTGGAGTAGGTGGCTTCCTGGTGTTTAGTGGACTGAGTGTGGTGGCAACCTGGGTGTAAGTGGACTGGTGTGTGGGTGGCATCCTGGGTGTTAGGGGGGGGGGGGGGGGGGGGGGGGGGGGGGGGGGGGATGGACTGGTGATGGTGGCATCCTGAGTGTTAAGAGACTGGTGGGGTGTGCGATCCTGGGGTGTTACTGTGACTTGGAGTGGGTCAAATCCTGGTGCTAGTGGACGTGTAGGTGCATCCTGTCTGTTTAGTGGACTTGTTTGGTGGTATCCTGGTGTTAGTGGGCCTGGTGTGTGGTGGCATCCGCGTGTTGTGGACTGGTATGGTAAGGTGTTAAAAAAAATTTTCCCTGGTACCTATGATCTGTGTGGGTAGCAACCTGGTGTTAATGAACTGGGAGTTGGTTGGCACCCTGGGTGTTAGTGGACTTGTCTGGTTGCACCCTGGATGTAAGTGGCCTGGTGTGAGTGCACCAGGGATGTTAGAATTACTGGTTGGTTGCATACTGGGTAAGTAAAAACAGAGTTAGTGGCATGCTTGGGTATTAGTGGACTGGTGTGGGTGGCATCCTGGGTTTAGTGACTGGTGTGATTTGGCTTGTTTGGGGTTTTGTGGACTGGTATGGGTAGCATCTTGGGTGTTAGTGGACTGTGTGGGTGGCATCCAGGGTGTTAATGGACTGGGTGGGGTGGCATTCTGGGTGTTAGTGGACTGTGTGCGTGGCAACCTGGGTGTTGAGTGTACCTGGTGTGGGTGGCATTCAGGATGTTATTAGAACTGGTGTCCGGTGGCATGCGGGGTGCTAGTAGATCTTGTGTGGCGTGGCAGTCCATGAGTTTAGTGGACTGGTGTGGGATGGCATTGCTTTGGTGTTAGTGGACCTGGTGTGGTGGCAACCTGGGTGTTAGTGGACCCCTGGGTGGGTTGGCATCCTGGGTGATAAGTGGACTAGTGTGGGTGGCATCCTGGGTGCTAGTGGACTGTTGTGGTTGGCATCCCTGGGTGGTAGTGGACTGGTGTGGGTGGCATCCTGGGTGTTAGTGACTAGGTGTGGGGAGGCCATTGCCTGGTTGTTAGTGGACTGTTTAGTGGGTGGCATCCTGGGTGTTAGTGAGACTGTTGAGGTTGGCATCCTGGGTGTTAGTGTACCTGGTGTGCGGGTTGCATCCTGGGATGTTATTGGACTGGTGTGGGTGCATCCCTGGGTGTTAGTGGAACTGTGTGCGTTGCATCCTGTGTTATAGAAATGGTGTGCGTGGCATCCTGTGTGTTAGGGACAGGTGTGTGTGGCATCCTGGTGTTATTGACGTTGTGTGGGTGCATCCCCTGGGTGTTAGTGGACTGTTGTGGGTGGTTATGAGTCCAGAGGGCTTGTGAGGTCTCTGGGGAGAACCAAATTTAACCAATCTAAGGTCACACCTTGCCTTGCAAGTCTGTAGCCACGCCCACGTCTGAGGTCTTTTGTTCTTGACGTAGCCTCAGACCTAGGCGTCCATGTCATACACGTGGTTGAGGGCAGGGTGCTTGGTCCACCATAAAAAGCCCAAGGAAGAGCAATGATCAGGAGATTTCTCACGCAGAGCTGCATTGCTGGTATGCATAGCTCCAGAGCATAGACATTCGAGCGAAGCTGCAGCTGGAGTGCAGGGCTCGGAGAGCATGCTGAAGGTCCATGGAGGAGACTGTTTGGAGGCGAATGGGCAGAGTACAGCTTGGCGCATTACCTCGTGCCGTATAGTCATGGACCCGGTGCTTAGTTTTCTGTAGTTGACTGATCCGTCTGTGCTATATTGTCAGTTATATTCATTTTTCGCAAGTTGATGTGTTCCCTGTCTCACTGCATATGTGTACCACCCCATATATCAAAACCACCTAGTGTTTCTGTTTCCCAAATATATTATTGTACCAACACATCATAATAAACAGTGTTAGAGTAATAATAATAATAATCACGGTCCCCGTTATTTGCTATACCAATAACTTATATTTTATTATATATTAAAAAATGAGTGAAGAGTGGGGCGATGCAGTATGTTAGTGATTATTGAGAGTTAAAGAAGAGACGTAGGTGGTCACCACTGGCCTTACAATACCAACCTCAATCCTCCGCTAATCATCTCACACCTAACCCTCGCCTGCCTCGCCCCTGCCTACGATACCCCCTACTCCCATATTCCGCAATCATTACCCCCCTACATGACAGGGTGGCATCCTGGGTGTTAGTGGACTGGTGTGGGTGGCATCCTGGATTTAGTGGACTTGTGGGGGTGGCATCCTGGGTGTTATTTTGGGTGTGGTGGCATCCTGGGTGTTAGTGGACATGTGTGGGTGGCATCCTGAGGTGGTCAGGTCCCCAGTCTGGAGAAGAGGGACGGGACCACCTCAAAACTTCAAGGGTGATGGGACTGATTACAATCGTTTTCAAGTATCTTCTGCTTCTATCAACTTTTCTGTTAAATCGACTGAAGAAGTCTACTGTGTAGGCGAAACTTCTCGAAATAAAAGATACCTAACTGTTGCCTATGTGTCTTACCTAAATCCTGTCGGTATTTTATACCATTTTGAATGTTCACACTTGTTGTCTTGGTACACTTTTTGTTTAACACAGTACTACTGTACACTTAAAATTGTACACTTGTTGTCTCTGGTACACTTGTGTAGACACTGTACTACTGTACACTTAATATTGTACACTTTTTGTCTCTGGTACACTTGTGTACACACTGTACTTCTGTACACTTAATACTGTACACTTGTTGTCTCTGGTACACTTGTGTACACACTGGTACTACTGTACACTTAATAAATTTTACACTTGTTGTCTCTGGTACACTTGTGTACACACTGTACTACTGTACACTTAATATTGTACACTTGTTGCTCTGGTACACTTGTGTACACACTGTACTACTGTACACTTAATATTGTACACTTGTTGTTTCTGGTACACTTGTGTACACACTGTACTACTGTACACTTAATATTGTACACTTGTTGTCTCTGGTACACTTGTGTACACACTGTACTACTGTACACTTAATATTGTACACTTGTTGTCTCTGGTACACTTGTGTACACACTGTACTACTGTACACTTAATATTGTACACTTGTTGTCTCTGGTACACTTGTGTACACACTGTACTACTGTACACTTAATATTGTACACTTGTTGTCTCTGGTACACTTGTGTACACACTGTACTACTGTACACTTAATATTGTACACTTGTTGTCTCTGGTACACTTGTGTACACACTCTACTACTGTACACTTAATATTGTACACTTGTTGTCTCTGGTACACTTGTGTACACACTGTACTACTGTACACTTAATATTGTACACTTGCTGCTTCTGGTGTAACTCAGTTTACAATAAATGTTAATATTTAATAACAATAATGTTATTGTTTTGTTTACTAACATTTGTTAATGTTTATTATGTATCTAGTAAGACATGATCTTATTTTTGTCTTATTTAACATAATCACAATGTTTAACTTATTTTATGTTTAATTTACAGACAGACTAACAGTCACTACACTGATATTAACATTGTAGAAGACAGCCACCTTACATATTAACATCACAGTGTACAGTCACCTTCTATATTAACATTACAGTGTACAGTCACCTTCTATATTAACATTACATTGTACAGTCACCTTCAACATTAACATTACAGTGTACAGTCTCCTTCTATATTAACATTACAGTGTACAGTCAACTTCTATATTAACATTACAGTGTACAGTCTCCTTCTATATTAACATTACAGTGTACAGTCAACTTCTATATTAACATTACAGTGTACAGTCACCTTCTATATTAACATTACAGTGTACAGTCACCTTCTATATTAACATTACATTGTACGGTCACCTTCAAGATTAACATTACAGTGTACAGTCTAATTCTATATTAACATTACAGTGTACAGTCACCTTCTATATTAACATTGTAGAAGACAGTCACCTTCTATATTAACATTACTGTGTGCAGTCACCTTCTATATTAACATTGTAGAAGACAGTCACCTTCTATATTAACATTACTGTGTGCAGTCACCTTCTATATTAACACTGTAGAAGACAGTCACCTTCTATGTTAACATTGTAGAAGACAGTCACCTTCTATATTAACATTACTGTGTGCAGTCACCTTCTATATTAACACTGTAGAAGACAGTCACCTTCTATGTTAACATTGTAGAAGACAGTCACCTTCTATATTAACATTACAGTGTACAGTCACCTTCTATATTAACATTACAGTGTACATCACCTTCAAATTAACATTACAGTGTCCAGTCACTTCTTTATTAACATTACAGTGTACAGTCACCTTCCTGAATAACATTACTGTGTACCGTCGACCTTCTATATTAACATTGACAGTGATAAAACAGTCACCTTCTATATTAACATTACCAGTGTACAGTCACCTTCAAATGTAACATTAGCAGTGTACAGTCAAATTCTATATTAACATTACAGTGTACAGTCACCATTCCTAAATTAACATACAGTGTACAGTCACCTTCTGTATTAACATTACTGGTGGAGTACAGTCCACACTCCTATATTAACATTACAGTGTACAGTCACCTTCAAAATAACATTACATGTAGCAGTCACCTTCTATATTAACATTACAGTGTACAGTGTCCTTCTAATATAACATTACTGTTAAAAGCCACCATCTTAATAACATTACTAGTGTACATCACCTTCTAGATTAACATTGACAGTGTACAGTCACCTACTATATAACTTAAGTGTACAGTCACCTTCTATATTAACAATAACAGTGTACAGTCACCTTCTATATTAACATTACAGTGTACAGTCACCTTCTATATTAACATTACAGTGTACAGTCTCCTTCTATATTAACATTACAGTGTACAGTCACCTTCTATATTAACATTACAGTGTACAGTCACCTTCTATATAACAAATTTTTTTTACATGTAACAGACACCTTCTATATTAACATTACATGTATGTCACCTTCTATATTAACATTACAGTGTACAGTCACCTTTCTATTTAACATTACATTGTACATCTCCTTCTATATTAACATTACAGTGGGACAGTCACCTTCTATATTAACATTACAGTGTAAATTCACCTTCTATATTAACATTACAGTGTACAGTCACCTTCTATATTAACATTACGGTGTACAGTCACTTTTTTTCACGTAACAATATACAGGCTCCCTATATATTAACATTACAGTGTACAGGAAGCTACTGTATTGACATTACAGTGTACAGGCAGTTACAGTTTTAACATTACAGTATACAGGCAATTACAGTATTAATATTACAGTATACAAGCAGATACAGTATTACCAATACAGTATTCAGGCAGCTACAGTATTAATATTACAGTTTAGAGGTAACTAGAGTATTAACATTACAGTATCCAGGCTGCTAAAGTTTTAACATTACAGTATACAGTCAGCTACAGTATTAACATTTCATAATATAAACATCTACAGTATGAACATTAAAGTAATACCTGGTAGATTAGTATTAACATTACAGTTACAGGCAGCTACAGTATTAACATTACAGTATACAGTCACCTACAGTATTAACATTACAGTTTACAGCAGCTACAGTATTAATATTGCAGTATACGGTAACCCTCAATGTTAACATTACAGTATACAGGCTGCTTACCGTATTAACAATACAGTAATACAAGCAGCTTACAGTATAATATTACAGTGTGCAGGAGCTAAATATTAACATTACAGTATACAGGCAGCTACAGTATTAACATTACCGTATACAGACAGCTACAGTATTACAGAGTATACAGGCTACTCTACTGTATTAACCATAGCAGTATACAGGCTGCTACCCGCATTAACATTGCAGTATACAGCGCTCTACCGCATTAATATTACCAGTATACAGGCTGCCTACCGCATTAACATTGAGGTATACAGTCATCTAATTTATGAACATACAGTATACAGAACAGCTAAAGTATTAACACAAAATATACCGTAGCTACAGTATTAACATTAACATTATACAGGCAGCTACATATTTTAACATTACAGTATACAGGCAGCTACAGTATTAACAATACACTATACAGGCGAGCTACAGTGTTAACATTACAGTATACAAGCAGCTACCCTGTTTCTTTATCAATCTTTTGTCAAAGTATCCTGTGGTTCTTTTGCCCGATGTGCGGGCGAAATAGCTTATCGAACAATTTTAGTTATTACTTACTCCTCCTTTAAGTCGGGCTAGAGATACCCCAGTCGGGCGATACTCGGCAACTGGCTTCGTTTCTAACTGAGCTGCCAGAGTTTAATGAATGACCAGTAATTAAAACTAGAATTTTGATACCGTTATTTGCTCGCCCAGGAAACAACTGGACGACATTTAAATAACGTGTTTGGAAAATCCATTGATGAGTGCAAGTTGCTTGTTTCCCCTAGGACTTTGCCCATCGGCCCTGTTAGGAGTCACTCTAAAAATTCTATAACTATTTTGCCTAAATCTAGAAATGCCCGGGAACTCCAGGAATTCTAAATTCTAGAAATTATCTTTTAGTTTTGGAGAGAGAGGAAGTTTACTGGTAGAGGATCCAAAACTCTTTGTGTCGAGCTATGATCTCATCACTTGTCTCAGTCATGGGCGGTCGCGGGAATAGATTAATTCACGAGAAGCAGGTGGAGAAGAATGTACAATCATTTAACGGGACTTTGGAGTCCGCTGTTTTCAGCCCCACACCCGCGAATGGCTAATAAGCTACTGTTTTTATACGAGAGAGAAACATCCGTTTTATAAGGCAACTCGGCTTCGTCGGCGTTTATTTATCTTGCATTTAATTATTTACCCGCGCTTAGTCACCCTGCCTCACATCAGCCGGCCCGTAAGAACCTCTTTGCGACCCTTTTAAAGCATCTATCCCATGAGATTTAAGAGCGCGGCTTTCATAGTCTGTTTTTCCAGACTGTTAATCATCCGAGCATTTTTCGTTCCATTCCACGAGTTTATCCTTACACTTGCACTTGGCGCAGCCACACTGAAAGAAAAGGTATACTCTTTTAGGCTAGAGGCCCGCTAAAGCGAATAAAATCCCCCACCTCGACTCTGTTGGCGCAGTGAAAAGTTTGTATACTCCCAGACTCAGCCTGCCACATGGGAGGGTTTTAGGGAAATAAACTCCGAAATTCCTGCTCAGGGGGAGGGCACTTGAAAAGGGTACAACCATTTTGGCGTTAGATAACAATAACCATTTATACCGCTGAGTTGGTTTTTTCTATTTATGTTAATCGGTCTTCACATGTAACAGCTAAAGGTAGTGGAAGACCGCTTTCAAAAGACAGATTACGACCAAACTGATCATCATTTTGATAGCTATTTTATCTAATTTAGATACGCAAAGGTTTGTACATCATAGGATGAGCACCTTTAGAATAACTCTCCTTAAATGGGCGAAAGCATCCAGAATATTGACTAACTGACTACCGTATATTTGCGGTTCCACAATATCACTATATATTAAACATAATCAACTCCGTCAGTGGGATCAGGCTTGAATGGGGGCAATCTGCTTGGGGAAGGATTTCCCCTCGGGCGCGTCACTACGAAATAAAATAATATTTTTCAGCGCTGCTAAGCCCAAGCACCCGAGTTATTCTCGGTTTAAAAATGAGCTTAAATGAATTGGCAAGCATTGTTTTTCCCGTAAAGGTTCGCGTATCTCGTCGAAACTAAAACCCCCGACCAATTCCGACACATAATTGAGTATTTTTCCCTTCGGAAATGTGCCGAATAATTATCCTAAAGCTTTTTGTTAATCTGCTGTTAGCTGTCGATTAATTTCTTCAAATAATAGCTGGCATCTGTCATAACACATCATTTTTGGTAGAAAGTGATGGACTAATTCTTCTGGCACTTATTCCTGTTTCAGTAATGTGATTTTGTATAATGTCAATACCCCGCAATTCCTCGCGGCATCGTCTCTTGTTATAACATTGAATTTTTTGGGATACAAAACATAAAGCAATGCTATTTCCGTAGTTCAAGGATGATTTAAAGGCGTTTGCAGTAATTATATTTTGAATTAGCCAAAGGCTTGTATTGGTCGAAAATTCAATATTATCTAAACCATGCCAAATAGATATATTTTCCCCGACCCCTCTGTCCCATTGTTGAGGACTGATACAGTAAGAGGCACATACAAATATAGACCATTATATTATTTTTTAAAGGCATAAAAAAACTTTAGTTTGAAGACTTTTACATTTTTAATTTTTTTATTAAGATATTACATGTCATTTAAGGAATAAAATATCCAAATCGTGCTGTCGTTTTGTCATTTTGCCGCGTGAATGACCTCGACACCATCAGTCATGTCCATTCACGCAAGCCACATTCTCATTTAGTCCAATCCCCACCGGCTGGCCCGACCGTCAGCACCGGCTGCTGGCTTGCCGCTGCTGCTGCTGCATGTTGCCTGCCGCCACCGCTGTGCTGCCATTGCCTTGCTTCTCCACAGACACTGTAGTATTTCCCGTTCTAAGAGCTGTCGGGGGAGCGCTCGCGTTCATTTCCCACCCCATCTAGGATGATTTTAGGTACTCTGCCAAGTATATGGGCTCACTGACGGTAACTAGCAAGCATGTCTGAATTTCCCGTTTTCCAGTAATATTCTGAAATATTTAATGAAGGGAGATTATTCAGTGTGCCATTCATCGCCTTTTTCTGCTCATGCCAATGTAACTGGTAAAATTACCCATTTGATGTTGCCATTGGCTATCACTGCCACGACCCAGGGAACCAGACTAATTTAAACCAAATTCGTCGATTCTGTTGCGTGTTCCTTGCTCAAAACCGCGTAGCATAAAGCTGTCGAGACTATGCTCTAATTGCAGTTGCGCAATTTCATTCTTTTCAAGACAAGGACCCGCTGGAGAAACTGACATATTAGTGCTGCAAGTTGGGTCTTAAAAAATCCTCTGGCTGTCATCAAGGTTTGGGTGCATGGTGGGGGTGATTTTAGACAATATCGCCCGGTGTGCCCCTCGATCATGCAGGCTATGGCACGGAGTTCACCAGGATTAGCGATTTCGCTCAATTTTGGAAAAAGGAATTTTTCCCCAAGTGGAAAGAGCCGCTTGTAGGGGCGAGAGAAGTAGCGTTGTGGGGATACACGAGACAATCCCATTTCCAGGAATTCCTTCACCCGTTAATCCCCTCGACAATATACTGGAAATTTATATTTCCATTCTCGTCAACAGTTTGTGTTCCTTCGAGTCCTCGCTGAGGGAGTGAGATGGATAATGTTTATCGTACGTCCGGCGGCAGGGTTAAATACCGCGGCTGCTGTACCTCCACTACCTGCGTGTGGGTTTGGTAGGGGTTTGGGGGGGACCTCTCTAGGACGACATTCCGCCTAAGGGTGCTTATACAAGCTTTTGGGCCCCTTCAAAGCTTCTATCATATCCCGGAAACATGGCGTAGCATATTCTAAGCGTCTGAATTCAGCTCGTCGTCTTTCTGATAAAATGGCATATAATTTTTCAATTTCTCAAAAGTCTTAGTAAATCCTGGTCATGGGCAATTGGACATTTGAAGGATCGTAGGTTGCCATAAACTTTGGGGGTGGGGGGGGGTGCACCACGAGCTTTGTAACCACACTTGCTTGATAAATCTTTCGTCTTGACGTTAATGATGTAATAATTCGACAAACTGGGTTCCTTTTCTCCTTCTTCATTCAACGGAGATTAATTCTTGCGCGGATAATCAACTGATGGCTGGTCCCATACTTTTTTTTTTATGAATATCAACTTCGAAAGGAACTTCTTGTCTCTATTCCTGCCCGTAGTTACTAAGCGGGCAAGCTCTCCTCGACTTTAGAGAAAGCTAATTTCAATAGGCTAGCCAGAGCTGCTCTAATCCTAATAAGGCTCACTAATTCCCCTACAACGGGCAAAAATATTTTATCGATGTACGCTCGCTGCTTTGTCAAAGATTTAATGATTGTATGATGTTTTAAAATATGGTATGGAGGGAATAAAATACCTCTCTTATCCCACCGAATGAAAGAATTATTATTTCTTGAATAGATTTAGCATAGATTTTCGCGTATGGGCAATTCTTCTCTCGTGAATACAGAATCAAATTATTTCATTTAAATTTGGGGAAGAGTCCTCAAGGCGAGAGAGAAAGAACGTTTTTTTTTTCTTGATATTAAAAGATTAAAAAGTATTTCCGTCCGGCGGGAGTTATTATTATTGCTATTATTTTTCTGTTTCGGATTTTTTTTTTTTTTACTCTTAGAGACTCCTCGCGGCAACTACCGCGGGGCGCGCACCACCAACCGCACCCGCCGCAGCCGCCGCACTGCCGCCACTCTGCCGCCACCGCGCGCGGTCGGCATTACAGCGAGCGAGCTTATTTTTCTTTTTTTTATGGGGGAACATCACTAGTCTCCAACAAGAGCTCTGGGTGGGTGCCCGCTCGAGGGAGGTGGTAGCTCGAAGCGGTAATTAACCCCTTATGAGGGGGCGAGGGGTTGCTATTCTGGGGCAGGAGCAGACCTTCTCATGCCTTGCTTTGGGCTGGTTTTCACTTTCAACTCTCAGAGGCTGGAAGATTCCTTCCTACGCGCCATAGTGGTGGTTGCAGTGCTTCTTCGAAGGCGGGGAAAAGGAGAATCGCGCTTAGGAGTGGGTAAGATATTTGTTCCGCATTTTTAAAAATATATTTTCGGCGGTTTAGCCGAGGGATGAGACAAAATTCCTTTACCACCATTTCGATTATTTTTTACTTTATAAAACTACAAATCAGCGAGATGGACCAAGAGGTAAGAGTGTAGTTTTAAGATGGCTCCTCCTCCACGCTCAATAGAAAAAAATTATTTTATTTATAAAGTGGAGTTCGTTTTACGGGCAACGGTGAGAATTCTTCCTCTAAACTTCTTTAATTTGCTCAAAATAGTCGGTTCTACTTTTAATTTTTTTTCTTAAGAAAATTATAAATATATCAGATATGCAATAATTTCTTTTTTTTATAATTCCTTAATAATACGATTGCGAGCTTTAGCTGGAAGTTTGTTTAATAAAATGTATAACTCTCTGTGTGCACTGCTATGGTCTACCCCTGTCTGACATTTTGCAATGTCCTTTCTCGTGCACCCACTGATCTCACTTTCGGGGATAACCCACCCAGCTCACCATATTCTCTACTGCCGCATTTTTCTTCTCCGTTCAAATTTGTAATGGGAAAAAAATTCAGGTAGAGAATGTTTCTATTAAATCCTGAGCGTAAAATTGCCGCGAGTATTTTTTCCCCGCTCATCGATAAGAGAATATGTGGGGATTACTTGCGAATGAGTCAAACCGATTGAATTTAAAAATTTCTTCGGTGTTTTTGAGGCCAATAACTCTGTGAATAGTCCCCCCGGGTGGCATTATCCGCACATGCGCTCCAGGGTCAGTCGTGGACTAGTACGAGGCTGATGAGGACGGGCATTTAAATACATTAGCTCCAAACTGTGCCGACGAATGTCTTTGAGGTAGACTCAGAGAAGCCACTTGTTGTGGAGTTTGACCCTTTTCTTGAGAGAGGTGTGAGTGATTTGAGGTTGTAGATTTCTACTATGGCTGGTAATCCTCTATAAATATTAAAGAAATTGTTAAATGTCATATAGCAGTAGATTCTATGCTTAAGCGTGCGAATAGCCCGTTTCCGCATTGCAGCCCTTAGTCTCCGAAGAAGGTACTGTATAATTAAATATATTTTTTTTTTAGGTAATGTCAGAAGATGCGATTATAAAACTCGGGGTCCCTCTGTCTGTAGTAATCTTCGAAATTCCACGGAAGGTGGGCTTTTCTAAATATTTCGTAATGCTGACAAGACGCTTTTTGAGTTTTTTTTCAGACTAGTCCTACCGCCTCTTCATTAACCTTTGAAAAGACATCTATGCATACAAAATATATTTAAAGCCACCATTGTGGGAATGTAATAAAGTCATGTCCGCCAAGTCGCAGTGAGTATAATCGAGGGCAGCGGCTATGAGTTTCTGTCTGAAATGCACGAGGCTGCAAATTTATGCAAAGTATAGGCCCTCTGAGAGAGAGATAACCCCTAACTCTTTAAAATTAATAGAGGGCTTTTTTTCTCCCTAGCTGCTCTAAAAAGTTTGTTAACATTCCCAGTAAATCCCCGGGGCTATTGACGGGTCTCTATATACTTTTTCTGGAGAATTTTCTTTTTATGTGATTTAAGGCCATTTTTGTTTTTACCACGGTATACAGTTTCACAGTTTGCCCTCCTCCGTAAATGAAGCTTCGTAATTGAATTTCCCTCTGTAGCGGGATAAATCAACCAGAAGATAGCCGTATATTATCCGCATGACGTGGACATATGATCCTCAACAAATTTCGGGGCTAGATTTTTCCATAAATTTGTCGCCCGAGACATTCCAACTGAGACAGATCTCTGTTGTCTAATAAAAATATATTGACTACAATTAAGCGTGATCGTCGAGCGTATTTTCCTTGTGGAAATAAATTTTGAGATATGAGAATTACGGGATATTTTGCTCGTGTCCTTCCTCTAGTAAAAAATTATGCATATAATATCAATCTTGAACTGCTTCATTAAAAAGGTCATCAATTATATACAGAGAGCTATTGTCTGTCTCAAGGGATTTTGGTAATCACGCCGGGTTAATGACACCTTTCACTAAAAAGTTTTTCTCCACTAAGAGGGTTATTTGGTTTCAAAGGGTGAGTTTTAATCATCCAGACTGGAAATGGATTATTCTCAGCGAAAGAAACGCATATTTTCTACATAAAAGCTCCACTAGACTGCTCTTGCCTTCTCCGATAAAACCAGCGACAAGTATTCTTGCAGGCTCCTCTGAAAATATCAACACTTCCCTTAAAGGTACAGACCTTGTCCATCTTCCCATCTCAAATGAGCCTTTTTTTGTGAAGAATCATCTTATATATAAACGATTCTTTTTAGTTCAAAGGCGAGGGAGGGAGGGGGGGGAGGGGAGTTTATCCACGAGATGAAGATAACCATGGCAGCATACCATCTCTCCCGCCAGAGACCATAGAAAAAAAAAAGCCCGACCGACAGTGAAGTCACCGTCTGGATATTACTCAGTTTCACTACCTCCCTACGCCAGGTGGTGGTGGTCGAATGGAGGGCCACAGACAAAGAGAAGCAGCTCCGCCACTTTCTGCCGGCTGATGCCTATTTATTTTTATTTGGGGGAAAAAATATATTATTATTATTATTATTATTTTTAAGAATATTTAGTTTTGGGCGAGGACGAAAATCAATAAATTAATAATTAAACTTTCCCCTCGCCTTCGGCTTTATACAAATGGAAATTCACATACAATGGCAAATTTTACGTAATCCTCCCTACTTGCCCGGACGAAATTCTGATTTTTTCGTTCGGGAAAAGAGTTCTTTTCCCAGATTTTATCCCTCTTACTTTATTGACAATAAGAAATTCTTTTCTAGATTATATTTATAATATATAGACATGCAGGGATTTTTTGTTTAAAAGTTTGCCTCGTGACAACAGAGAGAGGACTGGAATGGGAAAAAACGTACCTCTACTTTGGTGGAAAATTAAGTGTCTTAGAGCACGCTAATCCTAAAGCGTGCTATAAATACGCTCTCCTATTCGTCTTATGGCGAAAGGTGCTCTTCCCTCCCGCTCACCTCAAAAAAGTTACCAGCTTTAGATTAGGAGCAGTAAAAAACTCTCATACTATGGGAGATTAAAATATTAATTATAATTTAAATAATTTATGGCAAAAAGAATAGGAATATGAGAGTGAGAGTGTGGTATTTACAGATATGAACTCGTCACCCAGCTCGCAGATGCCCACCGTATGTGCGGGCGATTATACCCTCGAGGATGCAGCTCACCACACATTCCCCTGTATTTTCTTCTGCGGGCTATCAGTGTGTTTAGCGAATGTCACAGCGTCATCGGAGGAGATTGCGTGACAGGTGATATAGCCAGTTATTGCTCTGAATTGATGTTTTCCTAAAACTGTAATTTTCAGATAATGAAATAATCTTTGAGGGCTAATAATAAATTTTTTCCAAACAGTTGGGGGCGGGGGCATACTCCAAGCAATGATCCGGGGGTCAGGCAGGAATGAAACAGGTAAGCGCTCTTTATTTCTTAATATCAAAATATTTTATTAACAGTCAAACATTTTTAGATATGTTTATAAAAGTTTCTCACTAACAAGAATAAAAATCATTTTTGAGAACTCGTGCATAATTCCATAAGATTGCTTAGCTTCTCTTCCCAGTTTTATACTTTAACAGTAACATTTTTTTAAAAAGATTGCTCAGTTAAATTAGTTAGTATTCTCTAAAAACAAAATAAATAATAAATAAACTTTTCTCTAATTATATTATGCAGATCAGTCTGTGTTCCCCCCCATGCATCTTCGACCGTAACACTCCGCACAAAGAGAAGTTGAGCCGATTGCCGGTCCCGAGTGGATGGAGCCACCTGCCACAAGTGACTGCTTCCGGGGGGGGGGTGCTTCCAAGGATCATTACTACTCTTTCTTGGTTCCCCCTCTTCTAGCTAATCGAATGGTTCACTTCAGGTAAAAAAAATTTTTGTTCAGATGAGGAAGAGAGTGAAATGGGAGACATTCCATTGTCAGAGGAACCGCACATACGAGTGAGTTCGGTCGGAATGTTTTTCAAGTCACTCTGTCGAATAAAATATTCAATTCCTGCCTCTCATAAACACGACCCCATATATTATTTGCTTCAGGGAGGTAGTCGCATTCGCAACTACATTTATGCGGCACATATTACAGTTTTCACTTGTTCTATCAGGACGAGCACTTTAATGAAAATGCTCTTAGGATTTATGCCCGGAACTGATGCCTTATTTGCGCAGACAGTCCGCGTACTGGGAGAGGATGACAGTCGTGAGCATTATATAACTTTTTCCCGCGCAACCTATATACACACTAGATGATATATCTCGGCTCTTACGGTCATGGAGGGAGTAACCTTAGCACGTGATTAGAAGACTGAAATTTCCATCGGGCGAGGGATCAGGCTTTCATACTAGATAATATAAAGGGTTTTCATATGTAATATGCAAGAATTGGGTCGTGGAACCTAGGATACAAAATAGAATATCCCACATCATTACGAGGGAAAAATCAGATATTTATCCGCCCCGAGAGGATAAAAAATACTGTTTTATTCAATGCCTGGCGGCCTTTTTCTGTCCGTAGACTTGGCTGGGGCTGGTATAAAATCAACGATATTATCTTAGATGTGATAGCCTTCAGAATTTGTCAAATTTAACTCGCGAGTGACTCTCCCTGTCCAGTGGGTGACATCCAAAAAAAACTCGAGTCTGACAACAAAATATCAATATTTATTATTGCTTAACTTCTCCATGAAGGGACCTATCATGCTACTTTATGTCCGTAGGGTGAGTAAATAAATATTCACTGGTAGTATGGCCCTGTTATTGTTGGGAAAGACTCAAGTAGCTTAAAATCAAACACCTTCCATAAATATATGAGAATTTTCTCAGAAAACATTCACGCAATAAGTCACACTTTTCTTGAATTGTTTAAGTGAATATAGTGACATTTGCTAACTTAAAAAACCCCCACACTTCATTTCAATTCATGCGACAACCAACAAAAGTTGATTTTTTTGTCCCCCAGCTGGAATGCGTAGTTGCAAATCAAAAATACTCACAAGGGCTACTTGCCCTCATCATACTGCCTTTGTGGATTTTAGAACCTATCTCGAAAATCGTAAGCCAGAGGGGTAATTAACATCTAGACACGTAGAATAGCTTATGGCTATATAGTTGATAGACAGAAATAGCACACAATAATTGATAGAATTCCCATCGGGGGGTACAGGTATTTGATCATATGTATGATAGACTTTCGTCTTATGGATGATAAAAGATGAAACACTCCCTGTATCCACTTCATATGACCCAGGAGCAGCATATACATTTGCCATACGAAGAAGTGCAACTTCTTCATCATGACTTTACACTTAAACAAACCAAAGGTGAGGCATCATGACCATCTCATGCCTAAGGCTTAATTATTTAGGAGCACTCTGCAATAATTGCCAAATTTAAAGGGCAGAAAAAGTTCAGGTACATATTTGCCTGTTATTATTCATTCCTATCATATGAATATTGGCTTTGATAATTAAAGAACTAAGTGTTTAAAAGCCCCAATCAATGTTTTAATGAAACAGGATATAAATTTCCTAAAAAAAGTAGAAATAGGATCACTTGAGACGTTTCCTTGATAGTCTAGCCTTCTTGTCCGCTGGATTTGGCTAGTTTGGCTCAGGCTCACATACGTTCAAAATCACCCTTGAAATTCACAGAGGCGTAGATAAGTCTCTACCCCTCGAAAAGTTTGAGCTTATTAACCGCAAACAATTGATTTCCTTATGAATATTGCAGCTCCCCAGAAAGGCTCGAAGATATGACTTTAACCCCAAAGAGCTTTCTAGCAGTTCTCTGTCTAAGATGCATATTAGCCAAGAAGAATTCGACTCATGCTCATCTGGTTTGGGGAAAACAGCTTGTCAAACTCTAGAGACTATCTCCTATTATTTCTCAGCTGTGATGTAGGACTTTCTGGGCTGACATAATCACCTGTGCATAGGTGAGATTATTATACCAACATCTATATTCTAGATGTTGTCACTATGTTCCTCTCTCTCCCCGTCTTTGCCTAAGATGCCTCCCTATAAAACCAGTGGAGTGGAATTAGATTTAATTACTGATCAGGAGTCTTATAAACATCATACTGTCCTAATATAAGAGGCCGGGCTTTCACTACTGCTGTAAGGAACATTTGCTCAGGCCAATAAACCAGTTCATTAATCCCAATTTTTGAATGATAAAAACTTAGTAAGTAAATTTTTGCTATACTGGGAATTTAATTCTCTTTATGGTTTCTGTGCATGAATGAGGGCGCTGCCCTAACTACGCAAAACACAATCGAAAACTCTCACCGCAGAAATGGCGAGGTTTCTCGCAAATATGGCGGTCCCTGTCTCCCAGAAGAATCCCAAGACTCCTATATAAGGTTACTACTTGGCTTCTTATAGACACTCTAGTAATAGCCCCAGAATATAGCTCGCTACACCGGATGACTTACCACTAGTCTCTAATCACAAACAGATAACAATTAGATGATCTATCCTGAGTACAGCAACAGCTATTGGCTATCAGTAATCAAAAACTACCCCCGTAAAAATACTAAATTTGTGGGGGACCATCTCCCCAAAACGAAAACTACCTAATATCATTGCCTTTAGTGGTGCAGTTGTTCTTGGAGATAGGTCTACAAATTGGAGGGGAAAGATTGGTCATAGCTCTTGATAAGAAATTCTCACAAGTGAAAAGTGATCTGTGTGGGGCTTGGCTTTGTTGAACGAACGAGAGGCCACGCAATAGTAGCAATATAAAGACGTCAGAGATTATAAAATTGTTGACCAATTCTGTATCGACCAAGGACATTGTTTAATAAAAATCCATCAAAATATGCCAACAAAAGACGAAGCTCAGTAACATCAGCAGGAGCTTTTTTGCGAGCGGATAGTAACCACTATATAAGAAAGCCATAAAGCTTTCAGAAAACACAGAATTGGTTACGGACGGGGACGTCCAGCCATAAAACGTCACTTACCTACCCTAATTACATATGTTACCAATACTAGAACTTGCCAAATTTAAAGGCTGTACATTTTTGGTATAATGATTTCTTAAGAAAACCATAAACCAAGACAAAATAAAACTATCTAATTCCAATACCGATAGTGTCATCGCCTTTTTTTTAATGGCATCAAAAAACGCCTTACTGATGAGATCGGTAAGGAACCATTGAGGAAAAGGATAGACACATCATAATTTCCCCACAGATCATCCCTCTAACAATGACTCAAGAAGGGAATCATCTATGCTTACTTAAAAGTGAGGTGGGGACCCCTTATTTCAAGAAATAGTCCTGCATAAACCCAAAATGTATAGCATCCTGCTAGCAGATAATAACAACACTATCGCTGGCGAAAGGATTCCTCATCTGATCAACAATTATTAATTAACTCATAATAACTTAAGAAGAGTGCTGGAAACGGTTTCTAAACATACCTTTCAATATAGTTCAAATTAGAAAATTTAAAAGGTCAGATCCACTATCACCACTAGGAAACGAGGTCTTAGCATCATTTGATGATAAGCGCTTTTACTAGATGCCTATCACTCAGTAATCCTATGGTCCATCCAGATGCAGAAGAAACAAAGTTTAAATTTTTAAAGATAAAACAGATGACAAAGTTGGAGGAAGACTAAGAAGCTAATACATTACTGAAGAAGGGAGTAGCAGCAGAAGAAGAGGAACTAGATATGAGAGACAGTTGCAATCTTTGTCGGGAAGAGAAAAAACCTAAGAGATTTTTTACCCCAGGTCAAGCATCGACGCGAGAGAGGTAGATTCTTCCCCGCCACAGCTCGTAGTTTCATCTCTTAGAAGCTGCTGTTTCTGAGGGAGAGAGGAAAAAACAATGAAATGTTAACTAATAAATATATATTCGCTAAGGGAGACTTTTTGTTTTCCACAACCCTGTTGAGAAAATTAGGTTATTACCTTTTCACAACAGAATGCCCCCTATTAGCCGATGAGGCTGGGCGCAGGAGCTGATAATCACAGGTACAATACCCGATGACCTCCAAAGAAGCAGGCCTCGCCGCAAACACTCACTATCAGAGACCCCAGTCCACCTTGATATCCTATGTACTGGCCTCCCCCTCTCTTCCCATCTACATGTAATAGAGTTTGGAGGGAGTCAAAGTGGATCATTACTCTACTTTCTGTTCCTAACTTCTGTAAAAGACCTCTCTATACCCACGCAATTGGGGGATGATGTGAAGAATATAAGATAAAAGCTCTACCCGGCAGCCCTAAGGTCATACAGACCCCCCATTATCTCATTATTTTATCCTTGGTCATATCCCGAATCCGTTCCCTCGGGGACCAGCTGCCCATCCATTACCGCGTTCTTTAAACCCAGGCGTGTTGTTGTGAAGTAGCAACAGTCGCGTCAGTGACCGGCAGCCCCGGGAAAGAGGGGGGGGTGACTCCCTCGGAGATGGTAAGCTTGTACACATCACCTGAATGCCCCCTTTTTACTGCCTCTCCCATCTATCAGAGTGATTAGTTTTGGGGAGTCAGAAGTGTCATTACCTACCTTCTTATACTTAGTAATATACACAGAAAATAAGCCTCTCTCTCACTATCCCCTGGGGAGTGAGTTGAAAACATAATAACTGTACTCCCTGACAGCACCTGTGCTATGAAGACCAACCCATTTATCACATTCTATTTTCCACACTCATTATCCTGGGAAATCCCCACCTGCTCACCTGAAATCCTGTTTTTGTTACTGCCTCCCCCATCTTTCAGAGTGATTGAGTTTGGGGTGTCAGAAGTGATCATTACCTTCCTTCTTATACTTAGTAATTACACAGAAATAAATCTCTCTATCCCCTTGGGGGATGTTTAAAATATTAAAATTGTACCCCTGACAGCACCTGAGTTATGCGGACGCGACCCATTATCACATTCTTTTCCACACTCATTAACCCGGAAGTCTGCACCTGCACACCCGAATCTTTGTTCTACGTTATGTACCTACTTATTAATGTATAGGAATAAGTCTCTCTAACCCCTTGTGGGCATGAATTTAATCATATTAAACAATTTACCGCTGTCTGCAGACCCCTATCATTATCGCATTTTCCATGGTCCATTTCCGGCAGTGTTCTAGATCGACCAATATATACTAAACTACTTTGTGCAGTCACCTCATATTAACATTGTATAAGAAAGTGCACCTTCCTATATTGAACATTACATGTACAGTCACCTTCTATATTAACATTGTAGAAGACCAGTCCACCTTCCGATATTAACCCTGTAGAAGACAGTCACCTTCTTATGTTAACATTGTAGAAGACCAGTCAAGCCTTCTATATTAACAAATACAGTGTACAGTACCATTCCATATGAACATTACAGTGTACAGTCACCTTTCTATATTAACATTACAGTGTACAGTCTCCCTTCTATATTAACGATTATAGAGTACAGTCACCTTTCTATATTAACATTACAGTGTACAGTCTACTTCTGAATTTAACATTACAGTGAACAGTCCACCTTCTATATTAAAAATTCAGTGGTACAGTCACCTTCTATATTAACATTACAGTGTACAGTCACCTTCATATATTAATATTGGAGAAACATTCACCTTCTATATTAACATTGTAGAAGACAGTCACCTTCTATATGAACATTACAGTGTACAGTCACCTTCTATATAACATTACATGTACAGTCTCTTCAATATTAACATATAGTGTTACATCACCTTCTATGATTAACATTACAGTTACATTCTCCTTCTATATTAACTCTACAGTGTACATCACCTCATATTAACATTACAGTGTACAGTCCCTTCTATATTAACATTACATTGTACAGTCCACCTTCTATATTAACATTACAGTGTACAGTCACCTTCTATATTAACATTACAGTGTACATCACCTTCAAATTAACATTACAGTGTCCAGTCACTTCTTTATTAACATTACAGTGTACAGTCACCTTCCTGAATAACATTACTGTGTACCGTCGACCTTCTATATTAACATTGACAGTGATAAAACAGTCACCTTCTATATTAACATTACCAGTGTACAGTCACCTTCAAATGTAACATTAGCAGTGTACAGTCAAATTCTATATTAACATTACAGTGTACAGTCACCATTCCTAAATTAACATACAGTGTACAGTCACCTTCTGTATTAACATTACTGGTGGAGTACAGTCCACACTCCTATATTAACATTACAGTGTACAGTCACCTTCAAAATAACATTACATGTAGCAGTCACCTTCTATATTAACATTACAGTGTACAGTGTCCTTCTAATATAACATTACTGTTAAAAGCCACCATCTTAATAACATTACTAGTGTACATCACCTTCTAGATTAACATTGACAGTGTACAGTCACCTACTATATAACTTAAGTGTACAGTCACCTTCTATATTAACAATAACAGTGTACAGTCACCTTCTATATTAACATTACAGTGTACAGTCACCTTCTATATTAACATTACAGTATACAGTCTCCTTCTATATTAACATTACAGTGTACAGTCACCTTCTATATTAACATTACAGTGTACAGTCACCTTCTATATAACAAATTTTTTTTACATGTAACAGACACCTTCTATATTAACATTACATGTATGTCACCTTCTATATTAACATTACAGTGTACAGTCACCTTCTATATTAACATTACATTGTACAGTCTCCTTCTATATTAACATTACAGTGTACAGTCACCTTCTATATTAACATTACAGTGTAAACATCACCTCTATAATAACATTACAGTGTACAGTCACTTCTATTATTAACATTACGGTGTACAAGTCCTTTTTTCACGTAACAATATACAGGCTCCCTATATATTAACAATACAGAGTACAGGAAGCTACTGTATTGACATTACAGTGTACAGGCAGTTACAGTTTTAACATTACAGTATACAGGCAATTACAGTATTAATATTACAGTATACAAGCAGATACAGTATTACCAATACAGTATTCAGGCAGCTACAGTATTAATATTACAGTTTAGAGGTAACTAGAGTATTAACATTACAGTATCCAGGCTGCTAAAGTTTTAACATTACAGTATACAGTCAGCTACAGTATTAACATTTCATAATATAAACATCTACAGTATGAACATTAAAGTATACTGGTAGATTAAGTATTAACATTACAGTATACAGGCAGCTACAGTATTAACATTACAGTATACAGTCACCTACAGTATTAACATTACAGTATACAGGCAGCTACAGTATTAATATTGCAAGTATACAGGTAACTTCAATGTTAACATTACAGTATACAGGCTGCTACCGTATTAACAATACAGTATACAAGCAGCTACAGTATTAATATTACAGTGTGCAGGAAGCTAAAATATTAACATTACAGTATACAGGCAGCTACAGTATTAACATTACAGTATACAGACAGCTACAGTATTAACAGAGTATACAGGCTACTACTGTATTAACATTACAGTATACAGGCTGCTACCGCATTAACATTGCAGTATACAGGCTGCTACCGCATTAATATTACAGTATACAGGCTGCTACCGCATTAACATTGAGGTATACAGTCAGCTATTTTATGAACATTACAGTATACAGACAGCTAAAGTATTAACACTACAATATACCGGTAGCTACAGTATTAACATTACAGTATACAGGCAGCTACAGTATTAACATTACAGTATACAGGCAGCTACAGTATTAACATTACACTATACAGGCAGCTACAGTGTTAACATTACAGTATACAAGCAGCTACAGTATTACCATTACAGTATACAGGCAGCTACAATATTAACATTACAGTATACAGGCGGCTACAGTATTAACATTACAGTATACAGGCAGCTACAGTATAAATATTACAATATAGAGACAGCAACAGTCTTAACATTACAGTATACAGGCAGCTACAGTATTAACATTACAATATACAGACAGCTACAATATTAACATTACAGTATACAAGCAGTTACAATATTAACATTACAGTATACAGGGAGGTACAGTGTTAACATTACAGTATACAGGCAGCTACAGCATTAACATTACAGTATAAAGGCAGCTACAGTATTAACATTACAGTATACAGGCAGCTACACTGCTAACATTACAGTATACAGGCAGCTACAATATTAACATTACAGTATACAGGGAGGTACAGTGTTAACATTACAGTATACAGGCAGCTACATAAGAACAGTACAGTATACAGGCAGCTACGGTGTTAACATTAGTGTACAGGCAGCTACAGTGTTAACATTACAGTATACAATCAGCTACAGTATTAACATTACAGTATACAGGCAGCTACAGTGTTAACACAATATACAGGCACCTACAGTATTAACATTACAGTATAAAGGCAGCTACAATATTAACACTGCAGTATACAGGCAGCTACAGTATTAACATTAGAGTATACATGCAGATACAATATTAACGTTACATTATACAGGCAGCTACAGTATTAACATTACAGTATACAGGCAGCTACAGTGTTAAAATTACAGTATACGGGCAGCTACAGTATTAACATTACAGTATACAGGCAGCTACAGTGTTAACACAGTATACAGGCAGCTACAGTATTAACATTACAGTATACAGGCAGCTACAATTTTAACATTACAGTATACAGGCAGCTACAGTATTAATATTACAGTATACAGGAAGCTACAGTGTTAACATTACAGTATACAGGCAGCTACAGTATTAACGTTACAGTATACATGCAGCTACAGTGTTAACACAACAGTATACAGGCAGCTACAGTATACATGCAGCTACAGTGTTAACACAACAGTATACAGGCAGCTACAGTAAACATGCAGCTACAGTGTTAACACAACAGTATACAGGCAGCTACAGTATTAACATTACAGTATACAGGCAGCTACAATATTAACATTACAGTATACAGGCAGCTACAGTATTAAGATTGCAGTATACAGGCAGCTACATTATTAACATTACAGTATAGAGGCAGCAACAGTATTAACATTACAGTATACTGGCAGCAACAGTATTAACATTACAGTATACAGGCAGCTACAGTGTTAACATTACAGTATACAGGCAGCTACAGTGTTAACATTACAGTATACAGGCAGCTACAGTATTAACATTACAGTATACAGGCAGCTACAGTGTTAACAATACAGTATACTGGCAGCTACAGTGTTAACGTTACAGTACACAGGCAGCTACAGTGTTAACATTACAGTATACAGGCAGCTACAGTGTTAAAACATTACAGTTATACAGGCAGTACAGTATTAACGTTACAGTATACATGCAGCTACAGTGTTAACACAACAGTATACAGGCAGCTACAGTATACATGCAGCTACAGTGTTAACACAACAGTATACAGGCAGCTACAGTAAACATGCAGCTACAGTGTTAACACAACAGTATACAGGCAGCTACAGTATTAACATTACAGTATACAGGCAGCTACAATATTAACATTACAGTATACAGGCAGCTACAGTATTAAGATTGCAGTATACAGGCAGCTACATTATTAACATTACAGTATAGAGGCAGCAACAGTATTAACATTACAGTATACTGGCAGCAACAGTATTAACATTACAGTATACAGGCAGCTACAGTGTTAACATTACAGTATACAGGCAGCTACAGTGTTAACATTACAGTATACAGGCAGCTACAGTATTAACATTACAGTATACAGGCAGCTACAGTGTTAACAAAAACAGTTTACTGGCAGCTACATTTGTTAACTTTACAGTACACGGGGAGCTACAGTGTTAAATTACAGTTTTACAGGCAGCTACAGTGTTAACATTACAGTAAACGGGCGGGCTACTTGTTAAAATTTAAGTATAAGGCAGCAACATTTTTTAAACTTTACTTTTAAAAGGGGCGGCTCCCAGTATTAACATTAAAAGTTTTTACAGGCAGCCTGCATTTATGGAGTGTTTTGAATCGTGGGGGGCCCGTGCGGACGTGCTGGGGCAGTAGTCCTGATTGAGTTGGCTTTTGGCAGTTTTGGGCGTTTATTTTGCTTGTTTTGACCTGTTTTTCTCGCTCTCTACGAATTGAAGCAAGTTCCCTCCATCGGGGCCAAATTTACCAACAGGTTAAGGAAGAATTTAAAGGTAACGAAGTTTTGGGATTCGGCGACCCGACCGAGGGGGAAAACCCGGGATTCGTAGTAGTCTTTTGTTTTGAGGGCCTCAGGTTTAAAAAGGGAAAAATGGCAGTGGTAGAACAGCGGGAACGAAGTTGACCCAAACAAGAAGCGAATGGAAAGTAGAAACGAAAGAAAAAGAAAGGACTGCCGTGGAAATTTTTGTGGAAAATCTAATACATTTCAAATGCTAAACCCACCCAATGTGAGTCGCTACGGGAAATACGATGACCCACACCAAAGGGAAAGGGAAAAATGTTGTTGTTGTTGGGGATAGCCAAGTTAGGTATATGGTTTGGGGGGTTCTGCCCTTTAAAGGGGCGGAGTAGGGGGACAGAGGGTTTGCCCTTTTCCCGGGGCTGGGATGTTGGTTTTTGTTAGCCCTCTGGATGCATCATGAGAGGTAATGGGGCCCAAACCCATTATTTGTTCAGTGCTGGAAAGGAACGATGTTGACAGGGCATAGGAGTGAAGACCTGTTTTGAGGTTTTAGGTTTAGCATTTGAAATAATTTGGGTAAGGGTGGGAACCCTGTCATTTGTGGTTTTTTTTGCCCAAAAAAGGGGAGTTGGAAATGAAAGGTTTTTCCAGGGGCCCAAATTTGGGGTTTAATTGTGGTGGACCCAAAAATGGGAAAGGGAAAAAGCGGTAAAAATTTTATTGACAAAAAGGGACCCTTTATGGCAGAAATGGGCATGTGTGCCCGGGATGGGGTTTTACTTTTTAGGTCTGGGGGGGGTAGCAAAGGCAACCCGCAGTGGAGGGAAGCAGTTAGGGGCTTTAAACTAGGAATAGTTTTTTGGGGATGGGTTTTGGCAGGAAAAAAGTGAAGTCCCCGTGTGCCCCCCCCCAAAAAATTTTAAACCCCAAAGGGGGAAATAGTAATAAACAGAAAAGAGGTAGGTTTTTGAAAAGCCAGGGGTTTGGGTTTATTTAAAGGGCAGTAATTTTTTTTAGTTGAAAAAAGAAAGGGGAGGAAGGG
>NC_069428.1:25493404-25526737 GCF_026875155.1 Cherax quadricarinatus | reverse complement strand
CTTGTATTACTTTAAAGGGAAAAAAAAAAAAGAACAAAAAGGGAAAAACCCCAAATCTTCCTTTAAAAAGACTTCAATTTACCAAAATGTAATACTTATAATAAGTATTAAAGTATGTTGTCTAATTGAACACAATCACTTACAAGTCAGTTATAATATTCCGTAACTACCATGAATAACTTCATCCAATTCTTACAACTTCAAGGGTTCGTAAACTCTTAAAACTCCCATATTCTTTGGCACCAAATCAATTGTGCTTACAAAAATACAATTGTAAATTAAACTGGAACATAAAAAGCCATTTTGACATTTCCCATTGTATCAAAATCATAAATGCGCATAGAAAATATGTATTGTATATCATTGAAAATGTTCATGAGAAAAACCATTAAAGGTATATACAAGAAAGTAAACATACATACAATACATACAGATACATACATATACATATATATATACATATACAAATATTTTACCCCATACATTACACAACACATACATACACAAATACACACATACAACACATGCATATATATACACACATACATAGTTATAAGTCGATAATTCCAAATATAACTGTATTGTACTTGAAACACTCAGAACAAATAATGTTAAAATTGCACCCCGGACATACCTCATATAACATTCATCAAACTCATCACGCTACCGCCCATTCTAGGAAACCAGCCCTTTTCATCCCCCTTACCTGCCTTTCAACTCCCGTAAATCCGTAAAGTGAAATTCCTATAACCCTCATTTAAATCCCTCCCCCATCTCCCCCTTTACACCTCCTTATTTCTACACTTTTGTCCTAAAAAAAAGTTGCTGTTAATGCATTAATTCTTTCACACACGTTCGCTCCTCTCATAGCCAAGACATATAAATTAATCCGAAATATATACCCTACCGCATTCTCTACCATCTGATTCACCCACCTTGTCTAAGCTTAAAACCCTCAACACCTGCAAACCCCCCTCCCACAAAACCTTATTACCTTACCCACCAAACCCTTTTATTAGTTCAATACATTCGCAAAAATACACTATATGGAAAACAGTCTCCCATCCACCACAAGCTTGCTATCCCATCCTCCCCTATTCTCTTAAAGGAATAAAAACCATTCCAGACGGTAAGATCCATGTAAAATCTTAAAATTACTTCTCGTACTTTAGGTTTTAAAAGTAATTTGTTCAAACGCCCCAGATTTACGCCATCATACATCGGAATAAACACCTTCTACCACTGCTTTCCACTGCCTTACCTTCCACCCCATCAAGGTTTTTCCCCAAATTTATATGTGAAGGATCGCTCATGTTTATGATGACCGTAACATTTCCTCACCTATTATGAACTCCCTACCCACCCACCACCGTTGCATATCCTGACGTATCTTATGAAGTCCCCCTTCCCCGCCCCCCCCCCTCCGCTTAAACTACGTTTCAAATACACACTCAAAAATCTCTTTTCAACAGCTATAAGACCAAACCCTCCACGGCCAACCGGGAGTGTGACAACCGCTCTACCTAACCTTCGCTTCCAGTCCACCAAAGAATCTAAAAACGCGCTTTTGTAACCTTTGTATCTCACTACGAAGTATGGGGTATATTGCTGCTACATGCCAAAGTTTACTATATAATAGGACATTCGTTGTAATTACTCTTTTATCCCAAAGTTAAGTGTGCAGCTCGTAAACCACTGAGGCGCTTCAGTACACCATCTACAATACGCACTGAATTTATTTGTTGTGCTAACTTGATATCACTTACATAAACGACCCCAACATATCAGTAATTGGTCCACCTTTTTCCACCTTTCAACTACTTCAAAATTCCTCACTTAACTATCTCCAAGACCCATTATACTTCGTTTTCCCCCTATTAATTGACATGCCAGAAGCCTTTTCAAAACATTTACTAACTTTTCCACCCGAGGCAAATCCCTGTTACCACTTACAAAAATCGTTGTGTCATCAACAATCCAACAATCCCAGCCCCCCACCCTTTCGTCACCAACCCCATTTGCTGCCATAAGGCCTAATTCCTCTATAAAAGGGATCCTGTTTAAAAACGCAAAAATATTTTTTGAAAGGGGACAACCTTGACGTTGACCCCTGCTATCTGAATTTGTTCTCCTAACCCTTTCCCTTTACCTGCACCCGCAAGGATGCATCTTGATACATTAATTTGGCCCATGAATAATTTCCTCTCCAAACCCCTGCCATCTCATAATCTTCCATAACGCTTCCCTTTCTACACTATCATATGCCGCCTCCCAATCTATAGCCAAAACCCCCCCCACTCCAATTTTACTCTTTCTTCAATAAAATTCTAATCAAAAACCCTGCCCGTCATACATAGACCTTCCGGCACCCCCTATTGTCCCTATCGATCACTTTACCCAGGACCTTTTTTATTCTGTTAGCTAAAATTCTTGCAAAATCTTAATCACCACACAATAACGAATAGCACGATAGTCTTTAACTGTTAATGGCTCCCTTTAGGCACTAAACGACCACAGCCATCCGCTGCTTGTGCCCCCAAAACCCGATCCCGCTTAATGATATTGAATAAACTTACCAAAAATTCTTTTAAAACGCTCCAATTTTGGAGATAAAAGTCATGGGCAACCATCAATTCCTGGTGCCTCTCCTAATTGCGCCCCGGATAAAGCTACCCATGTCTCGCACTCCGTTATCGGCCCTTCCAAAACGAATCGATCATGCTCTGTCAACTCACACTGCACAAAAACCTTCCAATTGACTGTAATGCTATTTCACTTATTCCCACACTTTGCGTTTTCAACTTAACCCAAGCATCAATATACCCACTCATACCCCCAGTCGTCGTCAACCCCGGGTCCACTTTATACCTTGCATACCTACCTGAACTTTCAACCCCCTTAATCCATTGCCTTGCGACGGTGTTTTGGGACCCCGCAACACCACGCACGGCCGATCCCCCCACAAAAATCCTCAATCCCCCCCTTTAAACCCTTTTCCCCCATCAAACCTCTCTTTTTTGAAAATTTCCCGGATTTTTCCCCAAAACTTTAAATTTTCAAAACGGATAATTAGCATTATTTTTTGCAAAAACAGTCGGCAACTGCCCCTCTAAATATTTTTGAAAACCGTATTGTAAGTTTATCTCTTCCCTCGATTAATATAAATTAGTGTAAAATTTGGGTCGATTAGGAACACTCCCCGGATAAGACAGGGGAAAAATGAGATAATGATAGGGTTGCATGAAGGGTAAGTTTAATATGATTAATCTCCCCCAAGGGGTAGATTCTTTTCCTTTAATTTAAAAAGTGGGGTAATTTAAATTTAAACAAAGGTTTCGGGTGTGCAGGGGGAAATTTTCCGGGATATGAGGCGTCAGGGTAAAAGTTTAATATTTTTTAAACACCCCAAGGGATGAGGACTTTTTTTTGGTAATTAAAGTAT
The DNA here is from genome assembly GCF_026875155.1 of Cherax quadricarinatus. NCBI lineage: Eukaryota > Metazoa > Arthropoda > Malacostraca > Decapoda > Parastacidae > Cherax > Cherax quadricarinatus. The sequence goes on along the minus strand of NC_069428.1, from coordinate 25,523,295 downwards.
AAGAAGGTAAGGTAATGATCACTTCTGAACCCAAACTAAATCACTCGAAGATGGGGGGGCAGTAAAAAAAAGGATTCAGGTGAGCGTGGGCAACCCGGGAAAATGAGTGTGGAAAAAATGTGAAAAGGGGGGTGGTTTCATAAGCACAGGTGCTGTCGGGGTACAAGATTTAAAATTTTTAAACACCCCCCAAGGGTAGAGGAGCTTTTTTCTGTGTAAATAAGTATAAAAAGTAGGGTAATGATCACTTCTGCTCCAAACTCAATCACTCTGTAGATGGGAGGGGGCAGTACAAAGGTTTCCCGGTGAGGGGTACAAGTTCCCATCTCCGAGGGAGCCCCCCCCCCTTCCCCGGGTGCGGTCACTGACCCCTGTTGCTACTTCACAACAACAACACGCGGGGTTTTAAAAGAAGGGGTAATGGATGGGCGGGGGCCCCGAGGGTGTTGCCCCCCCCGCCCGTACTCAGCAAAAAAAAAAAAAAAAAAAAAAAAAAAAGGTTTTTCCGGGTATACGGAGGTTTATTTTTGCCAGCTGCTAGATCTTTCAGTGGGGGAAAGCTTAAAGCGTGAGAAAAGGTCATTGGGGAAAGCCTTTTTTGATAAGTTTATAAGAACTTTGCCATTTAATTTCCTCTTCCCACTCTCAGAGGGGGGGGTTAAAGTGGTGCGATTGTTTATATATATTGTTTAGACTAAAAAGATGTAATATATAGTTATATGTAAAAAAAAAATCGAGTTTGTAAATATTTTTTAATTCACAACAAAAGGGCAAAAAAAGCTGTGCAAATTTTTTTAGCGCGAGAAAGGGGCGAAACTGTGCGGTTTTACTGGTTAGATAATGACTGCGCTCCTCCTGTTCACTTTCTGAAAGTTTGTAACCCCCCCGCTCAAAAATGATTTCCCTTTTCGGGTCATAAACTTTACTTTACTCCCTGCCGTTTTTACTCCGGCTGCGGCTTTCCCTCCATCCCCAGCATTTACTCTCACGTGGGTTTTCCCTTCCCTTTCCCCAAATGCCCGGGGTGGTTTAAAGGTCCCCAGTTTGTTCAGCACCGCGCGGCAGTGCCCTAACAGAGTCATCAGATTGAGCAGTATCGAGGTAGAGAGGTCCAAAACGAGGTATCAGACTGACATGGGGGAAGGGGCTCTGCTTTCTCGTTGTCGAGATTGGTTTTTTTTTATGGCTCCTCTTTCAGATAACTGATCCCATCTTCCACGCTGTAATCATAAAAGAACTATTTATCACTTTCAAATAAAGGGGGGATCGTTTTAATTTTCCCCAAAGGAGGGAAATAGAAAACTCCCCCTTTCCCTGAGGAAGTCTTTTTTTGCGTTTCTGCTATATCACAATGACACCGCTTTGGGAGTTTGAACCCGTGTTTTCCCTTTCCCCTTTCCCAAATTACCAGCCGATAAAATAAAAATTTACAAATTTCTGACGGGCCCATGAAAATGTTGAAGAAAAAAAAAGGAGACTCACTTTAAAATTATTATAAGTCTCTTGGCTCGTTTGTTTCGTTAAATTAAAAGAGAAGTACCAATCTACCAGCCGATAAAATCAAAAACTTTACAAATTCTATGGTCAGTGAAAACGGTGAAAAAAAGGACTCAACTTTAAAATTTTTTTAATCTTTTGCAGTGTTTGTTTGTTAATTTCAAAGAAGTTTTTAGCAAAATAAAATGTCCGCCCCCGAATCGGAAAAGCTGTTTCCCCTTCCCAAATTGAATAAAAGGATGGGAGTCACCCTCTATTTTTGGGGGAAGAGGCTTCAGGGGGCTTTAATCAGCTCAGAGGGGCCTTACCAGCCAGGGGGGGTTTTTGGGGGGATACTTCTAAAGGGGTGACCTCCCCACGAGGGAAGCAAAAAGATAACCTTGACTTAGGAAAAAATTTTTTTTTCACAAGGAGGTAACATTTTAAATTTCTCTCTAGCATTGTACACTAATCTTCTTTTGAAAAAAGCGATTTTTTTTCGAGAAATTTTTTTAAAAAAATTAAGCTCTTCAAATTTCCCACGGGGCTTGTTTTTTGAAAAAATCAAAAATAATAACGCAAGTGAGTAAAAAAAACCTTTGTTTTCTGCCAGAAAAAGTTAATTTTTAATTTTATTTATTTTTAAAAAAATTTTTTAAATTTATCCAAAATTCCTGGTTTTTTCCGTAAGTCAAAGAAAAGGATAAAAATTTTTTTGCCAAGAGAAGAAAAAAAAAATCCCATTACTTTTGAACTGTACAAGGAAGAATATTATTACAACACTAGGGGCCTGTCTGGGGGGATAGTCATCAAATCTTTTTGCTGTAAGCGTTATAGTGAAAACCCAAATATTGTGACTTTTTTTCCTGGGGGGAATTAAACTATTATTTTTTCTGGCAATTCATTTTTTATTTATGCTCGCACTCACAATGAACGATCATTCGGGTCGAGGATAAAACCCAGGGGTCTGAGAAATAAAAAAAATCCCTTATTATGGGGGGCGGGCTTAGAGAACTGAATTTTCAATTTAAATTTTTACCAGATTTTTAAATCGGGAGAGCGCTTCCACGGGGCTGTTGTTAAATTGAAAATATTGATTTTCGCCCAGAGGCGAAGTTTCTAAGAATTAAATTTTTTCCCTCAATGCCGAGAGTTAATTGCTTAATTAATTTACTAAAAAGATGGGGGAAATCACTGTTTATGCAAAAATAAACTGTATTTTTTTTTAATACATACAGATAAATGGCTAGACCCCCAGTAAAAAAAACTATGTTTCTCCTTTTTTTTTTCCCTGCATAGGTTTGTCTGGGCAAAATTACCATAAAAAATTTTGGGGGGAATTAATGACCATGGCTGATCTTTTAGGAGGCTTTTTTGATTGTGACCTAGCAAAAATTTTTATTAGAGTGCGATTAAAAGTATATTTATCGGTTTGGTTCTAAGGCTAGAGATTTGTTCAAGGCCATATAGCTGATGTATATGGTAACTCTTTAAGCCTAATTTCAAATTTAAATATGGGGGTATGTGCGGGCATCATGTCTGTTTTCAGGTCCACGTTGAGGGGATAATTCCACAAATTTTTTTAAATCTATTGCAAAGTTTTGGGTCAGAGTGGAATGCCCAGACCCAAGGAAAAACAGAGTTACCCCTGTTCTTTTCATTCTTTGTCATATCTGTGTTCTTTTCCCGATGTGGGGCGAAATAGGCCGATCGAACAATTTATTTCCCTTTTCCCCCTTTTTAAAAGTCGGGAAAGAGATCCCCCATCGGGCGTACTCGGCAATGGCTTTTTTTTATTTGAGCGCAGATTTTAATAAAAGCGAATTAAAACTAAATTTGATTCCGTTATTTGCTCCCCGGGAAAAATGGACCTTTTAAATACGTTTGGGGAAAACCCATTGACCAGAGCGATATTGTTTTTTCCCCCCTAGTGGACTTTCCCCATCAGCCTTGTTAAGTACTCAAAATTTCTATAACTTTTTTTGCCTAAATCAGAAATGCTGGGGAATCGGGGAATTCAAATTTTTAGAAAATTATCTTTTAGTTTTTGAGAGAGGGGAAAGTTTTACGGGTAGAGTATCAAAAACCTGTGTGGAGCTTGGAAAATTCAATTGTCTCAGTCTATGCGGTCGCGGGAATTGATTAATGACGCGGAAGAATAATTTTAAACGGGATTTGAGCCCACTGTTTTCACCCCCGACACCGCCATGGAAATAAGCAACTGTTTTACGAGGGGAAAATTACATCGTTTTATAAGAAATTTCGATTCGTGGGCGTTTTTTATTTGTTTTATTATTTACCCGCGCTTAGTCCCCCTGCTCACTTCCCGCCCGTAAAAACCCCTTCTTTGCAACACTTTTAAAGATCTACCCCTTTAGTTTTAAAGAGAGTTTCTTGTCTTTTTCCAGACTGATAATCATCGAGTTTTTAGTTCAAATTCTACTGCACTTGGGCACCCCCTTGAAAAGAAAGGTAAAGCTTTTTTTAGCAGGCCCCTAAACCAAAAAAAACCCCCCCACCCGGACTCTGATGGTGCGTGAAAATTTGTATTCCCCCAGGCCACCCCCCCACTGGGAGGGTTTTAGGGGAAAAACTCGAAATTCCTGCTCGAGGGCATTAAAAGGGTACACGCATGTTTGGGGTTTAAAGAAAAACAAACCTTTTTTAAAGTGATTTTGGTTTATTTATTTACGGTTTACATGAAAAATTACGGTAGTGGATGACCGCTTTCAAAGACAGTTTAAACCCAAAACTGATTGTCTTTTTGATGCTTTTTTTTTAAATTTTAGTTGCATAGGGTTTTAACATCATAGGATGAGCACCTTTGAATAATCCTAAAAGGCGAAAGCATCCAAATATTGACTAATGACTACCGATATTTGCGGTTCCACAATATCACAATATATTAAAAATAATCCCCCCCCCGGCGTGGGATCACCCTTGAATGGGGCAATTGTTTGGGGGGAAGGAGGTCCCTAGGGGGGTCAACGAAATAAAAAATATTTTCAGCGCTGCTAACCCAAGCCCCCCGAGCTTTTCCCGGGTTTAATTGAGTTTTTAAAAGAAGGCAGCATTTTTTTTCCGTAAAGGTTCGCATCTGTCGAAACAAAACCCCTCCAATTCCGCATCATAAGGGTTTTTTTCCCTTTCGGGAAATGTCCCGAATAATTATCTCAAAAAGGTTTTTTTTTAAATGCTTTTAGCGTCGATTAATTTCTTCAAAATATGGCTGGTTTGTCGAAAACATCATTTTTTGGTAGAAATGTGGACTATTTCTTCTGTATTTTTCCCTGTTTCAGAAAGGATTTTGTTAATGTCATACCGCATTCGATGTTTTTGTTAAAAATTTAAATTTTTTGGGATACAAAACTTTAAGCAATGCTATTTCGTATTCAAGGATGGTTTAAAAAGGGGGCATAATTTTTTTTGAAAGGCCGAAGCGTTTTGTCGAAAATGTCAAATTTTCTAAATGCTCAATAGATTTTTTTTCCCCCGGACCCCCTCTGTCCTTTTGAGGGACAGAGCGATGAGGCAAAATAAAAAATTTAGACCTTTATATATATTTTTTAAAGGCTTAAAAAAAATTTTAGTTTGAAGAGTTTCTTTTTATTTTTTTATTTTTCAGCATTTAGGAATAAAATACCCTTCTCGTGCGTTTTTGCGTTTTCCCGTGAAGTGACCCGACTCCCTCAGGGGTGTCCCTTTCACGCATGCCACTGTTCGTTTAGATCCAAACCCCCCGGGTGGCCGACCGCACCCTTACACCGCCCCCGCCCCTGTGGCTGCTGTGTTGCGGGTGCCCCACCCGGGATGCGCCAGCTGAGCTGCCTGCCTTGGGTTTCCACAGACAGCTGTGTATTTCCCCTTCTGAGTTGGGGGAGGGGCCCCGTTCAATTTCCCCCTCACTGGATTTTTAGGGCGCCCAAAATGGGGTCACTGACGGTACAGCAAGATGTCGAATTTCCCGTTTTTATAATATGTCTTTAAAAATTTTTAATGAGAGGGAGATATTCAGTGTGCCATTATCGGGCCCGTTTTCTGCTCATGCCAATGTACGGGGTAAAAATACCGTTGATGTTGCATTGGCATCCCCCCCGTCCAGGGGCACCAGCTAATTTAAACCCCAAAATTCGTCGATTCTGTTGCTGTCCTTGCTCAAACCCCGTACAAAATGCGGGTGAGACTACGCTCTAATTGTGTGCGCAAAATTTATTCTTTTTAAGACAAGGACCCCTGGAAAAGCATTTATGGCAAGGTGGGGTCTTAAAAAAAACCTCTGGCCTGTCGTCAAGGGTTGGTGCATGGTGGGGGGATTTTGGACAATTTCCCCGGTGTGCCCCCATCTGAGTTTGGCACGGTTCCCAGATTAGCGATTTTGCCCAATTTTTGGAAAAAAGGGTATTTTTCCCAGAGGAAAGCGGGTCGAGGGGGAGCAGAAGTAGCGTTGTGGGGTACACGATACAATCCCCATTTCCGGGAATTTTTCACCCCTTATTCCCCCCAAATTCTGGAAATTTATATTCCCCCTTTGTCAACATTTTTGGTTTCCCAGATCCTGTGAGGGGGTGGGCGGATAATGTTTATCGGTACGTCGGCGGGGGGTTTAAAAACCGCGCTGCTGTACCCCCACTCCTGCGGGTGGGTTTGGTAGGGGTTTGGGGGGGCCCCTTAGGTCGACATCGCCTAAGGGGCTTTTTCAACTTTGGGCCCCTTTAAAAAATTTTCTATCCCGGAAATCATGGTGAATTCTAAGGTCGATTTCAGCCGCGTTTTTCTGATTAAAATTGTTTAAATTTTTTAATTTCATCAAAAGTCTTAGTAATTGGTCTGGGGCTTGATTTGAAGGGGTTCGTAGGTTTGCCATAAACTTTGTATCCCCACGAGCTTTGTAACACACTTGTGATAAATCTTTCGTCTTGAGTTTAAAAGAGTAATAATATTTGAAAATGGGGCCTTTTTCCTTCTTATTCAACGGGAGATTAATTCTTCGGGGTAAACAATGAGGTGGTCCCTTTTTTTTTTTTTGAAAGACTTCAGAAGGAATTTTGCTTATCTGACCCGGTATTTTAAAAACGGGCAAAACTCTTTTCCCCGATTTTAAAGCTTAAATTTAATGGTAGCAGAGCGGCTTTTTTTCCCCGGGCTTTTTTTTAAAAAAAAACCCCCTAATAATTGTTTTCTGCCTTGTTTTTTAAAATCGGCTCTAATCTAATAAGGTCAAATTCCCCCACAACGGCAAAAGTTTTTTATCGAGTCGCCCACTGTTGTCAAAATTTTAAAGATTTGAAAAAGTTTAAATTATGGTATGGAGGGAATAAAAACCCTTTTTATCCCCCGAAAAGAAAAAATTATTTCTTGAATAGATTTGATTGATTTCGCGATGGCAATTTTTTCTCGGAAAACAATCAATTATTTCATTTAATTTTTGGGGAAAGGGCCTCAGGCAAGGGAAAGACTGTTGTTTTTTCTTGATATAAAAAATAAAAGTATTTCCCGGCGGGGGTTTATTTTTATTGGGTTTTTTTTCTGTTTGGATTTTTTTTTTTTTTCTCTTGACTCCCCGCGGCAAATACCGGGGCGCGCCGCCACCGCAGCCCCCGCAGCCCCCGCCCCCTGCGCCACTGCCGCCCCCCCGCGGGCGGCATTTCAGCACGAGCTTTTTTTTTTTTTTTTTTTTTTTAGGGGGACTCACCAGTTCAAAAAGGCTCGGGTGGGGGCCCCCTCGTGGGGGTGGTAGCTCGAAGCGGTAAATTTTTATGGGGGGGGGGTTGCTTGTGGGGAGGAGTGACCTTCTATCCCTTTCTTTGGGGTTTCATTTCATCTCGAGAGGGGAAAATTCCTTCCCACGCGCCTAGTGGGGGGTTGCAGGGGTTTGCGAAGCGGGGGAAAAAAGATTGCGCTTAGGAGTGGGGAAAATATTTTTTCCCTTTTTTAAAAAAAATTTTTCGGCGGTTTGCCGGGGATGAACAAAAAATTTCCCTTTTCCACCATTTCGATTTTTTTTACTTTATAAAATACTAATCAGCGGAGGGCCCAAGGTAAGAGTGTAGTTAAGATGGCCCTCCGCTTCGAAAAGAATATTTTTTTTTTTTAAAGTGGGGGTTTGTTTCGGGCAAAAAGGTGAAATGTTCTCTAAAAATTTTTTAATTTGCTCAAAATAGTCGGTTTATGTTAGATTTTTTAAAAAATTTGTAAATATTTAAATGCAATTAATTTCTTTTTTTTTTTATTTCCCTTTAAAAATAGATTGCGAGCTTTGCTGGAAGTTTGTTTAATAAAATTAATAACTCTCTGTGTTGCACTCAGGGGCTTACCCCGTCTGACATTTTGCTGTCCTTTTCGGAACCCCGCTATCTGCACTTCGGGGGTAACCACCGCTCACCCGATATTCTTATGCCCCGTTTTTCTTCTCCGTCTCAATATTTTATGGGAAAAAATCAGGTGAGATGTTTCTATTTTAAATTTCCCGAGGTAAAATTGCCCGAGTTTTTTTCCCCCTAGGTCGATAAAAGAAATGTGGGGATTATTGGAATTATAACCCATTGGATTTTAAAAATTTCTTCGGTTTTTGAGGCCCAATAACTCTTTGTGAAATATCCCCGGTGGTGTTTTCCCCACATCGCTCCAGGGGTCAGTGGGAAGAAGAGGTGTGAGGGGGGCATTTAAAACATTACCCCAAAATGCCGCGAAATGCTCGAGGAAGACTCGAGAATGCATTTTTTTGGAGTTTACCTTTCTTGAGGAAAGGGGTAGGATTGGTTTAAATTTTATATGGTGGTAAACCCCTATATTTTAAAGAATTGTTAAAGTCATGGTAGATTTTTGCTTAAACGTGCGAATAGCCGTTCCCCTATTCAGCCTTAGTCTCCCGGGAAAGGGACTGTATAATTTAAAATTTTTTTTTTTAGGAATTAGAGGGACGATTATAAAACCGGTCCCTCGTCTGTGGTAATCTCGAAAAATTCCCCGGAAGGTGGGGGTTTCTATAATATTTCGTAAGGCTGACAAGACGCTTTTTTGAGTTTTTTTGATGTTACCGCCTTTATTAATTTAAAAACATTAGATAACAAAATAATTTTAAAGCCCCCATTGTGGGGAAAGTAAAAACATGTCCCCCAAGTCCAGGTGAGATAAGGAGGGGAGGGGTATGATTTTTGTTGGGAACGCAGAGGCGCAATTTTTGCAAAGTATAGGCCCTTGAAAGAGAGATAATCCTGTCTTTATAAGTAATAAGGCTTTTTTCCCCGCTGCCTAAAAAGTTGTTAAATTTTCCGTAAAGCCCCGGGGCTATTGACGTCTCTATTTTACTTTTTCTAGAATTTTCTTTTTATGGAATTTAAGGCCATTTTTGTTTTTTTCCAGGGTTACATTTTTACAGTTCCTCTCCGGGAATGAAGTTCGAATTTAATTTCCCCGGAGCGGTTAAAACAACCCGAAGATAGCCGTATTTATCCAGGAGTGACGTATATTCAAAAATTTGGGGCTAGATTTTTTCCATAAATTTGTCGCCCCAACATTCCCCCTGAGAAGATTCATTGTCTTAATAAAATTATTACCATAAGCGTGATCGGCGGCGTTTTTCCTTTTTGGAAAAAAATTTTGAGAAGAGAATTAGGATATTTGCTCGTGTTTCCCCTAGTAAAAAAAATTAGCTAAATATCACTCTTAACGTTCTTAAAAAGGTCAAATTTTATACAGAGGCTATGTCTGTCTCAAGGGGGTTTTTTGGTTTTAAACCCCCGGTTAATGAGCCTTTCATAAAAAGATTTTCTCACTAAAAGAGGGGGATTTTTTTTCAAGGGAGTTTTATCACCAGAGGAAATGATATTCTCGCGAAAGAACGGGTATTTTTTTCATAAAGCTCCCCTAGACTTTTTTGCTGCTCCGCAAAACCAGCGACAAGTTTTTTCAGGCTCCTGAAAATATTCAATTTTCCCCTGTAAAGGGACAGACCCCTTTTCCTTTTTCCCATCTCAAATGAGCCTTTTTTTGGAAGAATATTATTATAAACATTTCTTTTTTGTTTAAAACAGAGGGGGGGGAGGGGGGGGTTTTTCCGGAGAGAAATTTTCAATGGCGCATGACCTTCTCCCCCAGAAGACCTAGAAAAAAAAAAACCCACCCACAGGAAGGGCGTTGGATATTACGCAGTTTCACTACCCTTCCTCCCAGGTGGGGTGGGTGAATGGAGGTCACAGACAAGAGAAGCAGGCCCCCCCTTTTTGCGGCTGAGCCCATTTTATTTTTTTTTTGGGGAAAAATATTATTATTTTTATTTTTTTATTTTTAAGAAATTTAGTTTTTGGGATGGAAAAATTTATAAATTTAAATTTAAATTTAAAATTTCCCCCGCCCCGGCTTTATACAAATGGGAAATTCACAGACTTTGGCAAATTTCGTAATCCTCCCCACTTGCCCGGTCTAAATTCTTATTTTTTCGTTCGGGGAAAAGAGTTCTTTTCCGATTTTTTCCCTCTTACTTATTGACAAAAAGAAAACTTTTTAATTAATTTAATATATGACTTGCAGGGATTTTTGTTTAAAAAAAATTCTCGTGAAAATAGGAGAGGGTGATGTTAAAAACTGTCCTTACTTTGGGGAAAAATTAAATATCTTATGAGCCGCTACCTAAAAACGTGCTTAAAAACCTCCCTTTTTTGTTAGGGGGAAAAATTTTAAAAAAAGTTCCCCTTTGTCTCTTTCCCTTTTTGATGTCTTTTCCCGTTTCTTCGAAAAAAACCCCGTTAAAAAAAAATTATGGGGGACCCCCAAAGAAAATAAATCATTGCCCTTTTTTCAGGTTTTTTGGTATCAAAATTAAAAATACCCCATTAAAATTTTACAAAAAAATTTGGGGTTTTTTTCAAATTCAACGAAATACCTTAAATTCCGCTTTTTTTAAAGTTGTTCTTTTGGAAGAATTTTTACAAAAATTTAAAAAAACTAAAATTAGGAATTTTTCCCGGGGAAAATATTGGGCCTGTTGAAAAAAAGTAGGACGCAGAGCCATAAAACTCCATATTTTAAAAGGGTTACCAATCTGAAAATTGCCAATTTTTTTTTCCCTTTTTTTTTATTCAAAAAAACAACCAAAAATAAAAACAATTTACGACCCCTGGTACCCCTTTTGGGGAAAAAACCTTAAGGTCGAAAAAAAATTGGGAAAAGGGAAGGGAAACACCCCAAAAACTCCTACTATAAAAGGGTTCCGGTTTCTTAAAATTGGGGCCCCATTTAAAACTGCTTAAAACCCTGTAAAGATCCTTAACGAAAAAACATACCCCAAGGGAAAAAAAAATAACCCAAATAACTTTTGGTTGTGCTGGAAAAGGGTTTTAAAAACCTTAATATAGTCTTAGGAAATTTAAAGGTGATGAACCCCTATCCCACAGAAAAATCCCTTTTAGCTCAGAGATCCGTTTTTCTTTTTGTACCCTTATTCCAGGATAGTGCAAAACAAATTTAAAATTTAAAATAAAAAAAATGCCGGGAGGAAGCGAAAAAAAATACAATAAAAAAAAGAAGGGGGCTGGAAGAGAACTTTCAATTTTGGCAAAAGAAAAAAATAAAAACCCCCCGGGGGACAAAAGGAAGGGTAGTCTTCCGATGTCGTTTTTTAATGCCTATAGTGTTTTCTAGGGAAGGGGGAAAAAAAATTTAATTTTAAAATAAAAACAAGAAACTTTTTTTTTAGAAAAAAAGTATTCCTTTTTTCAAGAGGGTACGAGAGGGGGCCAGGGTGATAAACGTGAAACTCGAAGGGGAAAAACTAGAGACCCCAAATCACCGAAACCGTTTTCTGCCCCTCTCTATCATTAAAGAGTTTGGAGAGTGAATTTACAATTATTTTTTTACTTTTTTAAGATTTTCCCCGGGGAGATTTTTTTTTCACCCTTTAAAAATTATTTTTTTCCTTTTTCCCAACCCCTTCCCCCGTGTTTTCCGGGCCCGCAGGTTTTTAATACAACAGCCCAGGAGGGCCCCCGGAAACCCCCTTTAGAAAGGCCCCCGTCACCCGAATCCTTTTTACCCCCCTCCCATCTATCAGAGTGATTGAGTTTGGGGAGTCAGAAGTGATCATTACCTACCTTCTTATACTTAGTAATTACACAGAAATAAGCCTCTCTCTATCCCCTTGGGGGATGTTTAAACATATTAAATCTTGTACCCCTGACAGCACCTGAGCTTATGAAGACCACCCATTATCACATTCTTTTTCCACACTCATTATCCTGGGAATCTGCCCACCTGCTCACCTGAATCCTTTTTTGTACTGCCTCCCCCATCTATCAGAGTGATTGAGTTTGGGGTGTCAGAAGTGATCATTACCTTACCTTCTTATACTTAGTAATTACACAGAAATAAGCCTCTCTATCCCCTTGGGGGGATGTTTAAACATATTAAAATTGTACCCCCTGACAGCACCTGAGCTTATGCGGACCACCCATTATCACATTCTTTTCCACACTCATTATCCCGGAATCTGCCACCTGCACACCCGAATCCTTTGTTCTACTTTATGTACCTACTTATTAATGTATAGGAATAAGTCTCTCTATCCCCTTGGGGCATGATTAATCATATTAAACAATTACCCTGTCATGCAGACCCTATCATTATCGCATTTTCCATGGTCATTATCCGGCAGTGTTCCTAGATCGACCAAGTTATACTACTAATATTCCTTAATACGTTTTTTTGCTATTGTTTCCCACCAATTAACCATGGCACCATCCCCTGGTGCTTCTACCACTAAACGATCCCACATATGTCCAAAAGACAAAAGACTATCCTCTTCCTTTAATAACTTTACATTCAATTTCCAAAATGATGGACCCCTCCGAGGCACACCCTCAATATCCACATCTATTACCACTCCTCTATGATCCGAAAAAACCACATCTATCACATCCACCCTCCGCACAGTAACCGCACTAGGCACGTACATTCGGTCCAACCTCGCCGCATAACCTCGTTTAATGAAGGTATGCTCTACCATCCCTCCCCCCCCCCCACACATCCTTAACCCACCCCGGTCAATTAATCCCCCAATATACCCACAACACACCCGCACCTCTGGGCTCCACATCTTTATGACGTATCACGCAATTCCAATCTCCGCCTATTATTGCAACATTCGGTAAACCACGTAAAAAATAGACCAGCACGTCCCGAACAAATTTAGTTTTAATACTCACGTCACCCTCAGCCGGACCATATACACATACTAAACTAATGGGAACCCTCCCCCCAAGTTCCATCCACCCTAATTACCCCTCCCCTCCCCCCCTTCACTACGCCTTACTATAAAGGGGCCCTAGTTTCCTTTCCCAAAAATGGCAGCCCCACCTTTCAAACGTGTCGCATGTTCCATGTACACATTATAACCACTCCTATCCAACTCATAACCAGGCCTAAAATTATTTTCCCCTGAAAGAATACCACATCCACGCCAAGTCGCACCAAATACTCATTAAACCACTTAAGCTTCCTCTCAGCTCTCAACCGTTAATATTTATAGTAAAACACTTGAATTCAACAAATGGGTTTTCCTTTTGTCCCGGCATTGATTTACCCCAGTTCGTTTTGGCAACACCTCTGTCCCTCTCCCCTTTGTTGGGAATCACCTTTGCATTCCCTTGACCCTTTGGGTTTTTCAACCATTCCCTCTCTTCGTACCTCCCCCCAAACTTTTTCCCAGGGCTTTTGGGGCAGGATTAGCACATCATCAGAATCCGAGGGATGCTGCGGGTCCTCTTTCGTGTCCCTCCCTCCACCTGCTTTTGACATCTGAAGCACCTTCCTGATGCACCTCCACCTCTACTGCATGCCCCTTCAATCCTGTAGACTCTCACTCGTCGACAAACCGCATCTTCTGCCATACCATCATTCCCACAGCCTTCCCCAGAACTGAGCCTGGGTTTTCCCACCTGATCTAGGACCGATTCCTCTAACAGTCATCCAACGCCTTTCCCAAAAGACGCCGCCACTTCTTCACCCAAAATAGGTAATTCTCCTCAAAAACCTTATGTATGTCCAATGACTGAGATTCTCCTTGTAGCGTTACAACTGGCGTTTAAAGCTCCTTTTCTTTGTCTACCCCTCATCCATGACAACCGTTGTTGGGGCGGGGGAGCAAGAGACTGTTCTCGCTCATCGCCAACCTCGTCCACTGGCTGCTGTTGCTGCTGTTGCTGTTGCTGCTGTGCCGTTGCTGTTTTTGCCGGGTAACCCACTTCGTTTCTCACACTGCGCCGCGATGTGGTCATATGACCCACATAGCCCACACGTACGTTGTTGCCCCGCATACGTTACATAGACTTGAGTCCTTAATTCTTTCAACACAATATATGAAGGAAAAGGGTGCCGAAAGTCATTTAAAATGTAATACCGCCTTCCAGCGCACCTGCATACGTCCAGTTGCCCATCTCCCTGCTGTGGCTACGTGAACCTCCCATAAGTACCAGTTTACTGGTAATAAACAAAATCAGTCGCCTCAAAAGGCACATTCCCCGATTTTCACCCAGGTGGGAGTGTCGAGATACAAACATGAAGTCTCACCGACACAGCTGTATTAACCTGTATGATGGTTCCCCCTGATAAATTGTCGACCACTGCCTCGTAGACTTGTGCAGACGTCATCTTAACAAGATTTTGTCATTCCATTTAATGCGACAAAACCCCATACTCCTCATTTGCTATACCATAGGTATTGCGAATGATCGCTGGTAATAATAAATCCATGTTGGATCCTGTGACAGCACCACGGATCATCTCAATGCAGACAGTGTTGATTCTTCTTCTGCTATTCAGCGCCATGTTGGAGAAATAAAGTTCCACCAACCAACGCTAGGGGCAGCTCAATCAGGTAAACTGCGCAAAACAAACTCAAACAGGAGCGTCTGCGCAGCTCGTCCACACGGCTCGGAGGCGATGAGGACAATATATAAAGTCTAATTATCTGTTTATTCATGTGAGATTTTGACCACCAGATTGATTTTCAAAAGGCCGAGAAAGTTGTATCAAGGTGGAAAGAAATATAACTGAATCAAGTTTCACATAAAAAATAGTATTGATTTTAATGTGAATATTAGTTCAGGGTTATACAAATTAGATTCACTTACAAGTCATAGACTTTGTGAGGAATTTAATTTATGCTTGACATGTCACTCATAGATTTTATTTGACACGTGACCTGACCAAATCTTCACTGCACTCCCACGCTCAGCGTGCTGGGTCATGTGTGAGGTCATAAGTCTTCTACTGTCCTCTCTATACGGTTCCTTGATAAAACCCTTGAAAATTCACTATTTTTTTTCAATTTGTCTATTTTGCCTATTGTAGGAATGTCTTTCTAGGAGTGAGTTACAGCAGGAATGTGTTTATATAAGAATATATTCGGTGTATGAAGTGTTGTGCTGCTATACAAAGTTGTGTTGCTGACTTCTGCTTTGTCACTACTCTAGAGGCCGCTGCTAAGACTCAAATGGCAGTTCGTGTCTTTCTAATATTACAGTAAAATGTGAGTGCAGTCAACATTTTCAGTTGCTTACTTTCCGTGAGGAAATTCAAGAGATGTTGCCAAATGCGCGGACCTTTTATAACGAGAAAACACTGAGTCACTGCTGGTGCTATCATAGGGATAATCATTATGAACACTTGAGTGTTAGTGTGCAGTAGCCTTGAACCATTAATGAGCTCGTTTACTTTAGCCTTGTAAATTCCCTGTGCACCGCCATGTACTTTGTACTTTCAACTATTACTTGACTAAAATAAATTATAATCGTCATTTCAGATCAATTTCTATTTCAATATAAAGAAACTAGCTCATATAAGTATTTATGAGGTTTTCTTAAGAGTTATGCCTAGTGGCAAAAGACTTATTTATTTACCCAATAGTTTTATAAGATTAGGCTAATACTTTTGTTTTATAAGCAAAAGAATTATATAATTTTATTGATTTTACATAAGCAGAAACTGACCACTCAGGTTTAATGACAATAAACTACCAGATGAATATTAAGGTTGCAGTCCACCAAAAGCCTCCTGAATAATTTAATCACTCATCAATAGATATTAATATATATTTTTTTAACTTTTGTAAACGCCTGGACAACTTTTCAGTAAATATCGTCAAATTTTGAAACAGCGGTAAATTGCCATGTAATTAGTTTTATTTTTCAAGAGGCTTTCAGTCTTGAATCATCTTCCACATCTGAACAGTTCTAAGTATCTTTCAGCTACTTGGCAGTAACCAAAGAGCAAAAAAAAACAAAAAAAAAAGAAAGAAAAAAAGAAACAAAGAAATTTATTAGGATAAACATCAAGGCTAGGCAAAGAAAATGATAGGATGGATAATGAGAACGTTCCAAACGAGAGATGCCAAGCCAATGATGATCCTTTCAAATCACTTGTTCTCTCTAGGCTGGAAAAACTGCTGTACATTAACATCTCCATTCAAAGCAGGTGAAATCGCAGATCTAGAGAGTTTTACAGAGATCCTTTACTGCACGTATAAGTTCTGTCAAGCACCTTAACTACTGGGAATGCTTGGAAGCACTTGACTTGTACTCGTTGGAACGCAGGAGGGAGAGATATATCATAATCTACACTTGGAAAATCTTGGAAGGAATGGTCCCAAATCTGCACACAGAAATCACTCCTTACGAAAGTAAAAGACTGGGCAGGCGATGCAAAATGCCCCCAATAAAAAGTAGGGGCGCTATTGGGACACTAAAGGGAAAACACCATAAGTGTCCGGGCCCAAAGACTAATTCAACAGCCTCCCCATCAAGCATTAGGGGAATTACCAATAAACCCCTGGCTGCCTTCAAGAGAGAGCTGGACAGTTACCTAAAGTCAGTGCCGGATCAGCCGGGCTGTGGCTCGTACGTTGAACTGCGTGCGGCCAGCAGTAACAGCCTAGTTGATCAGGCCCTGATCCATCGGGAGGCCTGGTCATGGACCGGGCCGCGGGGGCGTTGATCCCCGGAATAACCTCCAGGTAACCAGGTAAGGCAAAAACTGTATGAGCTCAAAACTCTAAAAAGGAGTTTATGTAACCTGTTCTCTTAGTAAACGAGGTAATGCCTAAATTATCTCTGTAATGTAATCCGTGTGTTCGCCATAATAATAAAACCATTGTTGGCAGCATTAATTTTTTAGAATCCTTTCTTTTATGCCATTGCTTAACATTATATATATATATATATATATATATATATATATATATATATATATATATATATATAAACAAAACTGCACTAAACAAGGAGTCCAACCCATGCTAATTTGGGCCCGCCTCATCGTGGGGTGGGACAGAAAAAACACATAACGCTTTAGACCTCTAGACCACCAATCCCTTAACAATGGTTGGCATCCCGCCCAAGCTAGGTGCTGTTACCCACCAGAGCCGTCCCACACCACCGCGTGTCCTTCGATGGTGGGTACAACATCTAGCTTATGGTCCTGGATGCACGATTGTTAAGGACTGTGGGTGGTCTAGTGGTCCTAAAGCGTCCCCATGTGTTTTTTTCTGTCACCATGAGGCGGGCCAAAACAACCGATTGGCGGGCTTTTTATCCTTCCCTGACACACCTGAAGCATTGTCGAGGGCTATTTTCTCCACTATCAGGCAGCCCAGTGCGACTGTTTGTAATTGTGGGGGAGCAGGTCGGTTATTTGAGAGCCCGTTAGATTTCCCAGATCATGGCTCCGTCCAATGAACTTTGGTCCCTGGACTCCAATCTTGTTCCAAGATGTTCAGGAGAATCGCAAGCTTACGAGCCCTCTGGTGAAACACATGAGGACAGATAAGGCATGTAGTGCAATCTTTGATGAACTTGCGAACAACAATGCCGCCTAACATGACACAAGAAGATCGTAATGACAACTATTGCACAAATAAACCATAAACCCCCGCCGGGATGGGAACCCACCCGCCGGTCATAGAGTCTCAAAAACATTCCAGCCCGTCGCGTTTAGCCACCTAAGACCAGCAGCCCACAATAAGGATCATCCAACTAGGTTAAAATTACTACCCACCATAGGAAAGTTTTAGCACAGGGCACGCTCGTGACCACAAATGCAAGTTTTATAAACAAGACGAATCTCCAGCTAGCGTTGCGCCTGTGACGAACTGGAGAATTTCGGTCTGAAAAAACTTGCATTGGTGGTCACAGAGGTGCCTGTGCTAACTTTTTCCTATGGTTAGAAATATAACCTATTTGGATGAAATCTTATTGTGGGCTAGCTGGTTCTAGTGGCTAACGCGACGGGCTGGAGTTTGAGACTCTATGAACCGCGGGTTCAATCCGCCGGGGGATGGTTTATTTGCAATCGTGTCATTACGATTTCTTTGGTCATGTTGAACGGCAGTGAAGGGACTAGAGCCTAGAGTTTCGTCCACGGCCACGCTAGCTGGAGATCGTCCCTGTACAAAACTTGCATTTGTGGGGTCACAGAGGTGCCTGTCGCAAACTTTCCTATGGGTAGAAAATTATTACCTAGTTGGATGAATCTTATTGGTGGGCCCATAGCTTGGTCAGGTGCTACGCGACGGGCTGGAGTTTTGAGACCTCTATTACCGCGGGATTCAATCCCGGCCCGGGAAGATGGTTTAACAACACTGCCTCCCTTCGTCTGACTGGAAGTGTAGCTTGGTTTTCCACTGCCCGCCTTTCTAGAGTAGGTTAATACATTCGTAAAAATCTGCCTCAGGAAACTGGTCATTCGTGCAGTGTAAAAGGGTTTATCAAATGACGGTGCACATCTAAGGAAATATGTCCAACCTGGGCAGTACCTTTCAACACTTTGTGAGAAGGTAACAAGGCAAACTGGAATGTCCAGATTTCCTATTCGTTTTTCCATTTTCCTTATTTCCCTCAGTTTTCTTCCAATTCTTCCTGAGGTTTGAGTCAAATGGCAATCTCTTACACAGAGGTGCTCCAAGCAAGACTACTATTTGGTAGGGGCAATGACACGCAATGCTACCCGGTATTTGGATCCCTCACTGCCAAATTATCACGTGATTGACTGACTGATAAAAATGAATTCACATTTGGTATGGATTGAAAGAATGAGACCCATTTCCAGTCCCCCGTGTCCATCACTTGTGTAAGATCACCTAAGAGGGACTCCTCTTTACTGGCTAATGGTGCCATCATCCCAGGAAACCAATGTTTTAGCTCACTGGTCAGTCTGACGTGTGAATTTTTCCCTTAACTGCTATAACAGAAGAGGACATGGTGCGGAGAATCCCCCTTGCTGGACACCCTCTGATGAATGTAATTTCATGCGCTCCAAAACAGGAGCATTGATTTCCTGCTAATATCCAGTTGAAACAAAGGGGTAAGAGACCAGGAAATATTCCTTGTACCGATGCTAAAATACCACATCTCTTTTCAGGAGAATATAAGCAATTCTGCAAGTCTAAATTTTTAACCACTGCATTGCCATCAGGCAGGTTGTTAGATTATACGCCCCTTGTTTTGCATGAACCCTTGCCTTCACCTCCCCTTGAGAGACCCCCCAAAGCCAAGCTGGTTCGGGTTGAAGCAGCATGGGCGCCTCTGCGCGTCGAATGTTTCGGAAAAGCAGCTTTGGAAACAAGGCGGCGAAAAGTGTTTGCCCTACCTGCAATAGGCCCTCTCTCTCCTGACCAATTTGATAAGAGAGAGAGAAAGAGAGAGAGAGAGAGAAGGAGGAGAGAGAGAGAGAAGAGAGAGAGAGAGAGAGAAGAAGAGATGAGAGAGAGAGAGAAGAGAAGAGAAGAGAGAGAAGGGATGGGGTAAAGAATAAATGATAAGATGTTTACCAGGTGAAGACTGCAGGTGTGGTAAAGTCCCATCCACCTGTTGATGGAACTCCCAAGTGGCTTGAAAAATGAAGCACGTAATTGAGAACAACTAGCCTGGCGCCAAGTTGCCGGGTGTTCGCCCATTACTGTTCCCACCTTTTTTCTCGTAGCTTTTGTAACAAGATCTCCTTTGTATATCACCGAGAGCTTTTGCTCTGTTTTTGTTTTATCAGTAATCTTTGTGCAACCCCACTTATACAATGCTTCTTTTTCTTGTTTTCCTCTCTGCCAGTCTGCCGTAAATATCTCTTTAAGTTGAGTACCAACACAGGATATTGTCTTTCCTGACCCCCACGTGTGAATTGCTTAAATGAGGAAATAAATCAGGTTTTGCTCCACCAGTCCCATTTCACTATTAATCTCTGCATTCATCAGTAATCAACATCTAATTTTTTTGTTATCCAGGAAATAGAATAATTATGTCCCCAAGTACACAGCTTTTTATGGCAGTTTAACTTGACCTCCACGTAGTCTCTTACAATACCGAACAAACAGCTGTTTTTTGTTTGGGAGTGGTGAATATACTTATGCCTTGTGGACTCCGTCTGAAAATGCGCATGCGCTTTTGTATCTATCAAGACCGCCTTCTCTGATTGTGGCTTCACTGGTTAAAAACACTATTGTTTCAATCAGGGAAAGTCATCTTCATGGAAAAAAAAAATTTATCCCACTTGTAAACGTCCGTTTGGGGGCCGGTCCTGTTCTAGAATATTATTAGAATGTGGTGATAACACTGAAACCCTTTTTACAAAAAAAAAAAATTGAAAAAAAAAAAGGCATTAGGTGTAATCCTCACAGTGCGACGGGCTAAGAGATAATTTTTTTTTTTTTTTTATCTATTTTAATTTTTAAAACAGTGGCGATACAAATAGCAGAAATATAGTAATAGATACACGACAAAAGCTTACTGTAACACTAAATTTCACTAACCCGAAACCCTAATATTATACCATAACTGCACAGTTGGTAATACACACCACACCCAACACACTGTAATATTACAATGGGTATACACTCTCACACACAACACACACACCGTATATTAACAGTGAATATACACTCACACTCCAACACTATACTTACAGGTGATAATTGTTTATTTTGTTAAAGAACATCGCTAACAAGGTTTACTTAAAACAAAACATCAAACACTGTAAATTAATAAAGACTGTACAATAAAAGAAAAGAGATATAAAAAAAAAAACTAAACACGCACAATGACCACACAACACAAGCACACCTAGGTTGAGGTTTTTACTGCCTGGTCAAACACACACTTTGAAGAGACTAAAATCCTAAGATCTCAGGTGCTTAACCAGAGCACCACATAACTCAAAACATTAATTTTAGGGTCAGGGCGATTATCACAGGATCTAACATACAGAAGGTATTTAGGATACAAAGAAGAAACGGGATAAAACTAAAAAAGTCACAAAAAAAACATCCAAATAACAAACAACCACAACTACGATGGAAATTTTACATCTCAGCGGAACTAAGAACAAAATGATGCAAGTAGTTACATGAAATATTAATATTACCTGGAAAAGCACACTAACACAAGCATTAAATATAACAAAATAAGAACCAGTAAGCTCATGCTAGAAAAAAACTTTTTTTTTTTTTATTTTTTTTTTTTTTTTTATTTTTTTTTTTTTTTTTTATTTTTTTTTTTTTTATTTTTTTTTTTTTTATTTTTATACACATTTAAACATGACTCAAAATCAAATAAAGACACCTATTACATATTTGAGTCCCTTGAAAAGTTTTCATCATAAAGTCCCTTGAAATGGATTTTATGCAAGGAATAAATGATAATATTCAATCGAGTAACAAAACCCATTTCTAAATAATAACTTTTTAGTTTTCCTGAAACCCTCGGGCCAATAACCCATTATAGCCCCCATAGAATATCAAAACTCAAATTATACATCCATTATCAACAGCACTTCCCCCCCATGCTCACCAACCCAAGTCTAGAAAATAGCCCGTTTGTGTCCCCCCTTAAACCATTTTGCAAATCCCATAAATCCCTTAATGTAGAAATTTCGATAACCTCACTAAAATCTCTCTCCCATCTCCCTCCATACACCCCTTTGTCCTACACTGTGTCCTATCAAAAAGTTTGCTGCCCAACGCAATTATTCTTGCACGCACGTCCGCCTCCCTCATAGCCAAGCCCACACATGTATATATAATCCGTAATCATATACCCAATCGCCATTCTCAACCCTTTTTATTCCACCCCCAGTTAATATCTAAACATTAAAACCCTCATACCTGCAACCCCCCTCCCCCCACTAACCTTAAAACCTTACCCATCCAAACCCTTCTAAGTTCAAAAAAATTTTTTTTACAAATCGCAAAAATACACCGTATGATAAATAGTCCGCCAACCCCTTCCACAAATCCTTGCATTCCCCCATCCTCGTCGAATACTCTTATAGAATAAAAACCATTCCCTGACGGGCAAATATTTCCATGTAAAAATCCAATACAATAACTTCTCCTGACTTTAGTTTTAAACGCAATTTGATTAAACGAACGCCCCCCAAATATTACGCCAATCAAAACATCGATTATACCCATCTACCGCCGCTACCAAAGGCCCTTAACCATCTGCCCTATCAAGATTTCTCAATTTTAATATGTAAAGACCCTCACACGTTTATAAATTACCCGTAACATTGCCTCACCTATCATGAACTCCCTACCTCCCCACCACCGTCGCATATCCTGAATGTTATCCCCTATGGTGAAGACCGCTCCTTTCACACCCCTCCCCCTCCCCCTTAATAACAAGTTTTTAAATACATAACTTACTATCCCTTTTCGACATCTATAAGACCCAGCCCCAGCTCCTCCAACGCCTAACCCGGGAGTCGACAACCGCTCTAACTTAACCATTCGCTCCCTGTTTCCCCAAAGATTCTAAAAACACTTTTATTGTAGCCTTTTTTAACCACAGACGAAGTATCGGGAAAATATTACCGTAACATGCCATAGTTTTACTTTAAATAATAGCAACATATCGTTTGTAATCACCCCTTTGTTGCAAACTACTTAAATTATCAGCTCTTAAACCACTGAGGCGCTTTCAGAACTGTCAACGATACTCCGGAATTTACTTATTCTGTGGCGAACCTTGAAACATTTTACATAAACGAATCCCAAAATCTTTATTTGGTCCACCCTTTACCACCTTTCAGCAACCTTCCGTCCCAACCGTGACCCTTATCCAAGATTCATTATACTTTGGTTTTTCCCCATGTTTTGATCGTCCATGCCATAGCCTTTCAAAAACTTTCAACTAACTTTCTACCCGAATCAAATTCCATGTTTTCTCTCACCGAAAATCGTCGAATCGACGACATATCCAACAATGGCCCGCTCCCCATCCCTTACATTACCCATCCCCCTTGCTTCCAATAAAACCCTTATCCCTCTATAAAAGGGATCCCTTGAAAAACAAGCAAAAAAAAATATGTGAAAGGGGACAACCTTGACGCACAAACCCCTTCCCATCCTTGCAAATTCGATCTTCCCAACCACCCATTCACCTGCACACGTCACGGTTTGCCTCCTGAAACATTAATTTGGCCCATGATATAATTTCCCCGACCAAACCCCTGCCATCTCATGATCTTTCCATAACGCTCCCGTTCCCACACTATCATATGCGCCTCCCAATCTAAGCAATACCCCCCCCCTTTCCTAATCTTACCTTTCTTTCAAAGAAAACTTCTAATAATACCGGGACCTTTCCATACTAGAACATTGCCCGGCAACCCATATGTCCCCTGTCCAATCCACTCTGGCCCCAGACTTTTTTTTTTAATCTGTTAGCCCAGATTCCTTCCAAAATTGTGATAGTCACCACATAATAACGAGATTGCACGATAATCATTAAAAACCGTTGAATGGATCGCCTTTAGGAACAACTAGGACGACCACAGCCCAACCTTTGTAGTTTCCCGGCTAAAACCCCAATCCCGCGTCATTATATGAATAAACGTTCCAAAAACCCCTTTTAAAAAACGTTTTTTTACCAATTTTTGGAAGATAAAAATCGCGGCAAACCCATCAATCCTGGCGCCTTACCCAATTGCGCCCCAGATAAAGCCTCCCAACCCTGTCCACACTTCCGGTATCTCCCTCCCAACATCAAACGATCAGGCTCCTCCAGGACTCACACTGCACCAAACCTACCGATTGACTGCAATGCAATTTTCACTTAATTCCCAACCACTTTGCGTTTTCAATTTAACCCAGCATCCCCTAATATACCACTCATACCCTCCGTCCGTCGTCAACCCCGGATTCACTCTAGTACCCCTGCCCGTACCTACCTGAACATTCAACCCCAATTAACTCCCATTGCTTTGCGACGTACCTGTGGGTTGATGTCCTCAACACACCACGCCGACGCCGATCTCCGCCACAAAACCTCTTATTTCGATTCCCACCCTTAACCTTTCCCCATCAAAACCTTTTCTTTTTGTTAAATTTTCGTAGTTTTTGCTCCCTTAAATTTCTTTCCATTTTCTATAACAGATAAGTAAGCATTCGCGTTGTACCATAGCCGTCGCGCAACTGCCCCTCTAAAATAATCGTTTGGAAACCGTATTGTAACTGACTAATATTCCTCACTTACCTTGATCTAATAAAATATTCCTTAATTCGCTTTTTTGGCTAAACGTTTTTCGCACCATTTAACCAAATCCAAACATCTCTAGGTGCTTTCAAAAAACCACAAGGCGATTCCCACATAATCCCAAAAGAAAACAAAAGACCTTCCTCCCTCCTTCAATAACTTACATTTAATTTCCAAAAAGAAAGGGACCCCTTCTAGGCACAACCCTCAAATATCAAACATCCATTACAACTCCCTCTATGACCGAAAAAACCACATTTAATCACATTCAACTCTCCGCACTGTAACCGCACTAGACACCGGTTACAAAATTCTATCCAATCTCGCCGCATAATCTCGATCCCTAATTAAAGTAGTGCTCCAACCATGCCAACACCCCCCCACACAACATCCATTTAAACCCACACGTCAATAAATCTCCCAGGAATTTTCCCAAGGCCCAACAACCTGCCTCGCTCGAGCCCCACAATCCTTTTTTCGTCCCGTATATATAACACAATTCCATCGCCCCCCAATTATCCTACAATTTGGTAAACTACGAAAAATAATACTTAATACATCTTGTAACAAAATGAGTTTTAAAAGTCGTACATCCTCCCTCGGCCCCGCCCATATACACATACCAAAACTTATGGTGTGCTCTACCGCCATAAACAATCCACCCTAATCAACTCCCCGCCCTCCCCCCTTTCACTATGGCGACTACACAAAAGCGGGCTATTTTCCCCTTTACCAAAGAATGGCGACGCCTCCTTTTAACCTCGTCCGCAAATTTTCATTTCCAGATCACATCATAACCATTCCATTTCTAACCTCAATCCAATTCTGTAAAATTTGGTGTTTCTTGATAAATAACCACCATCCACATCCTAGAACGCATACAGCACCAAAAAATCCATTAAACCACTTTCGCTTCTCCCGCTCAGATCACAAACCGTTAAAATTTATTGTCCAAAACCTTAAAGTCCAATCAATGGGGTTTTTTCCTTTTCGTTCTAGGTAATAGACCGCATTTTCACTTATAACATTTTTACAACCACCTATAATCCCCTCCCCCCTGTTTTTGGGAACCACCTGATAAACCCTTGTTTCGTGGATTCTTCAGTTTCCTGTCCCTCTGTAAACATCCCGCCCTAGACTTTTTTTCCCTGGCCTTATGGGCCAGGAGTAAACAACGTCGTCCCTGAGTCCTGATGGGGTCGCAGTTCGCTTCCGCGTTCCTACTAACCTCCACCTGCATTGGGATTTTCTTTAGTACTATCGTGATGCCAGACCACCACTCTGCCTACATTTAACCGTCATACCAAGCGACAACACTAGACCTCAATCTTCCATCCCGTCGCCTCACCATGATGTTTTCAACCGACCCCAAAAATTGCCACCTGGATCCTCCACATGGTTTGACGGTCGACTCGTCTAACAAAACAATCCAGTGCCTTCACTAAAGAACGGGCCGCCTACATCCACTTGCCCCATAGTGGGCAATCCTCTTCCAAAATACTTTATTTAATGTCCATGACGGTGAATTCTTCTCGCTGTTTTGCATCCTCCAAAGCATTCTCCTGCGCTGTTTTCTACCTCTTCACTCCAAGATGTCCGATGTGTCGAGACGGTGAGCATAAGACTGATCCCGTCCCTCGAACTTCCCGACCTTTCTTCCGGGTTTGTTGCTGTGCGATATTTTGAAGATTCCCAGACGCTTTACCACACTGTGCCGCTATGTGGTCCATACGACCCACACAGCCGACCCGTAACGGCGACGTTGCCCCCGCATATGTTCAACATAACTTGAGTTTCGAAATCTTGCCAAACATAAATATAGACGGTAATGGGGGGTTTGGCGTAAGTCCTTTTTTTTAGACTGAAAATGTTCCCCACCAAACCGTCAGCCTAAGGTTCCAGCCAGCGGCCCCACCGACCTGCAGAGGCCATAAGAAACCCGTACCATAATTACGTAGTTAGTTCCTCTTTTTATAACAAAATCCCAGTCGCATCAAAAGGCACATTCTTTGATTTTTACCATGTGTCGTATCTTGATACATCAATGAAGACGTACTTATACCAGCTGAATTGCCCATCATGGGGTCCTCTTGATAACTTTACCACCACTGCTCGTAGACCTTTGGCTGACGGGGTCCATTATTAACGAAAATCCGTGTCCGTCCCCCATTAGTGCTTACACCACATATCTCATCATTTGCGATAACCATAGGTATCACGGATAATCGCCGGTAGTAACATATCCAACGTGGCTCCCCGTGAACATGCCCCACGGTCAACTCAACGCAAACAGTGTGATGCCCTGTGTGCTATGGCAGAGCGCCCATGGTTATGAAAATGAGGCACACACGTCCCTCACAACCAATGACTTGTTGACGAACGGTTGTAGCCTCGCCTGAAACAGCAGAGGGGTGCAGAGCACAACCGCACTCTACAACCGTGGTCAGCAGCGAATATACTGAAGATAATTATTGTATTGGGTTCTTAACTCGTGGAAGTAACATGTAACAGAAAAATCTTACTAGTCCCTCAAGCGTCGATTTGCCACTAGCCTAGTACAAACTAAGTAAAGCGTAGTGACAAGTGAGTAATTCAATCAAACTAGAAGTGAAGCACATGTAATAGAGCTAGTGTATTTTATAAGAGAACTTTCTAATCAGTGTTTTTTAAGTCAATGCAGCATGTAGACATTTTTTTATGCCAGCAGTTTTTTTGCTTTGAAATTGGGTCCATCTTTTTAAAACCTCGTGGTACAGTGTCCTGGAGAGCCAGGTTCATCTTGGGTATGGGAGGAACAGTGGTCGCCCAGAACTAGTTGAAGAGTATGAATTGAACCAAATCATTACCCGATATCACTTATTAGCACATTGGATTATAAATTTTTTTTTTATTTTATTTAAAAAGCACAGCTTCAATATAAATAAAAAGATATAAAAATGGGTACAGTAGGATCCTCAATCCAACACAAGCATACACTACCAAGTTTTAACAACACATTGTAATTTGACCAAAAAAGGAATTCACAAAATACACTCACAAATTTTTTTCCCATATAACATACTACTAAAAAATAAAAAATATAAATCTATATAAACTATATAAACTATAACAAAAATAGACTATAA
The DNA here is from genome assembly GCF_026875155.1 of Cherax quadricarinatus. Taxonomy (NCBI): domain Eukaryota; kingdom Metazoa; phylum Arthropoda; class Malacostraca; order Decapoda; family Parastacidae; genus Cherax; species Cherax quadricarinatus. The sequence goes on along the minus strand of NC_069428.1, from coordinate 25,496,183 downwards.
AAACCTTACAGAATAGTATAGTTTTAACATACTATGACTGACATATGACAAAGTTCACAACCTACACAGTGGATAATCAGAGGAATGACCTAACATCACAATCTTAGTTAAAAAAAAAAAAAATACATGCACTTCCCAAAATTTAAACCCCTATACATAAAAATTTACCAAAAACAACAACGTGCCTCACTACAACCCACTTAAAAGCTTGAAAAAAAAAGAAAATCCAAAGCCTCACACTTAACTAAAAAATATTAAAAAATATTACTAAATATTTACAGCCTCTTCCCCCGGGCTGAGCACATTACATAAAGTAAGAGACTAAACCATACCCCCATTACAAATTTTTAACGAGGATTAAAAATTTTATGGAAGTATTAGCTTTCCATCTCTCAACACGGGAAAGAGCACTTTAAAAATGCTAGAATAAAGTCATACACCGCTAAAAACCCCAACACAAAACACAAACAACAAAATTTTAAATAACCTCTCATTGCGAAAAACGTTTACGCCATAAAAATGCCCAATAAAGCTATAAACGCACACTCTACAGAAGCCCAATAGCCTTAAAGGTCTTACCCCTATAATCTTACACCATTCACACTTAATCATGAGAAGGCATGACGACCCGCACATCAAACACAGAATTCCCATTCGTTACTACGTAATTACTTGATACACCTTTGTTTTCGTTATTTATTAGACTAACTTCTCCCCGCCGGAACTTAAAAACCCGACCCTTTGGGGTAAAAAACCGACTATTGAAACACACCCGAAAAAAACATCGAAGCTTACAAATCATGGAAGGGAGGGTGAGACTTGAACCCGAGCGGGGAAACCAACTGCTGAGGGGTTAACACCCTCGCCAGGCGTTTAAAGGACTCTCGCCAGGGTTTCAAGTCCCCCCCATTCAAAATTTTTTGCATTGTGAGTTTGAGTCGATGCTTGGAAGGTGTCTATCCCCTAGTTGAGGGGGCCCAAGGTCACTGCAGTAAAACCTTAAACTAAAAAGGATTTAAAGGGGGGTGAAACCCTTGGTTGTGTGCGTTGTTGTGTGGTGTGTGGTGCGGGTGTGGTGTTGTGTGTGGTGTGCTTACCTATTTATGGCTGCATCTCTATGGGGTCTTTTCCCCTTCCCTGCTCCATGAAAAGAGAAAAAAAGGGGGAGAAAAAGAATTTGAAACTTACATTTTTTTTTTTCGCAATGCTTGAGACTCATTCCGTTTTTCCGTTAATGGAGTAGTTTATTTATAAGGACATATGTGTTCTATGTGTGGAGTATGCGTAACAGACCCCCCCCCCCCCCAACTTACGACAAGTTAGGGTTTCCCGTAGGTTGTTCGTACTTGAATTTTTCGTAATCGTTATTTTCGAATTTTTCTATTGTTAAAAATTTTTATTATTTTTTTAATATTATTATCATTATTGTTATTGTTTCTCCCTGCCCATTGTTCTTTTAAAACTTAAAGACAACATTGCATAAACCCCGCAAGTACGGTTCCAAAATTTTAAAACATATTTTTAAAAATAAAAATGTAAAAAAAAACTTCTTACCATTTTAAATTAGTACTAAACCCGCGATGATGTCTGTTCGTACCCGAATGTTCGTAACTCGAATGTTTTGTAAGTAGGGTAGCGTCTTATTTAAAAGTGTGCATGTTTTTTCGCCCTGTAGTGGGGCATGGGTTTTTTTTGTTTTAAGTTGCATGTTTTCTAAATCTTCTCTCTGCATCGTGCGCAGATTATTTTTTTTCCCCGCTCCTGCGTTTTCGGCCTTTTTCTAGGTTTTGCAAAATTTTTTTACGGATAATTTTTTTAGTTATAATGGCTTAATTATAACCAGTTTTCAAAGGGTGGGGGGAGGTTCTTTTTACAGGCAGCTAAAGGCAAAAAACACATGAAAAGGGGAAAAATTGACCTAATTCCTGCATAGAGGTCAGTATCGTCGCTCGTCAGAAAGTCCTGGAAAGTACTTTCCCCAATTTTTGGGTAATTTATAAAGTGTATTGTGCAATTAATTGGGGTTTTATTGGGCAACGTTTCCGGGGGCTTTTTCAACTGTTAAATAATAGCAAATATAGGGAATAAATGAGGTGAAAGAGAACAAGTATTGCTGTAGGCAACGGTCCAGTTGCTGGTGGGGGTGGGAGTAGTATAAATAGTAAAAGTAGTAGTTGGGGGGTTGAGATATGGAGGGAACCTTGGTACTTTTTTGATGGGGGGGTTTTTTAAAATTTTAAGGGGAATTTTGGAATACGTCAGAGAACGAAACTGCCCTTTTTCTGTTAAATAGTGTCTGAAATGCATTGGCATTTTTTAATCGTAAGATATTCATTGTATTTTCGCTGCGGAAATTGGCTTCTTTAAAACACAAAACGACGACGTTAACTCCATAGAAGGGGTTGGTGGAATTCCGGTGTTGTACACATGCTTGATCAAGTTTGGTTTCGCAAAATAGATTATTCAGTGAGTCTTCCAGCTGTTTCACTGACGTAACTTTTTTATCATCTCTAAACTTTGGGATTTTAGGAGCACCCCACTTATGAATAGGACGTGAAAAATAGTAACCTGCCACTGGGTTTTTAAATGTGAATTTTAGGCCTGTTCACTGCACGAACCTTTTGGTAGGTTTGCACGTGAAGACGTTTTTGGGGGTTATTAGAGGGGGGAATGAGTTAGCGAACGTTCACTTTAGTTTTTCTTTTATAAGCTTCCTAAGACGGCACTGATGAAGGAGCCCAATTTTCCCTGCCATATTTTTTTTGTGAGGCCTTAATTG
>NC_069428.1:25472816-25492904 GCF_026875155.1 Cherax quadricarinatus | reverse complement strand
CTAAACCCCATCCTTCCTTAAAAATTTTTTAACTGACGACATTTCCGGTTCGAGTCAAAAAATGTTCTTTCCCGGACTTCGTCCAAGCTGAAGGTGCCCCAGGATTGTTCTAAGCACAACACGTTTCTCCTTGCTAAAAATGATTTGGCCTCGTTTTCCCCCAATATTTGGTACACTCTTGTTGATGACTTCCTATTGTTTGTGCAGCCTGACGTCCCTTTTTGCAGTTTCTCTCAGCATGCGGGACCGGTTTTTCCCACTTGGGTCACCACCATGGTTTAAATTTTTCAATACCAAAATTCACCAAATTATTTTCACTGACGCTCTTTTTATCTCCGACATCCTTTGTACTCAATGGCCCCCGTACCCCCGAACGTGATCAGTCAGGTTTCAGCCTTCTCTTTGCCGTCGGTTTTTCCTGGAAACCCACATTACCTCTTAAAGGGCAACTTGTCACAGCCGGCAAAACCTTCAAAACCCCCTTTGCTATCTTCATGGGAGCCGATGTCGACTCTGTTTCGCCACTTCGCCCTCGTTTTAATCGAAACTCGATTATGGTACCAGATTTATTCCCGGCCCTTCTCCTGCTACTCCTCTATCCTTAACTCTAACCATCACTAAGGCTTACGTTTGTGCCTTGGTGCTTTTCGCTCTTCCCCTGTTGAAAAGCCTCTATACAAAAGCAAATGTTCCATCCTTGTCTGATCGCCGTGATGCCCATTGCCTTCGCTACTATGTACGCTCTCACGATCTACACAAACCTTTTCCCTTTATAGAATGGTCACCGATATTAGTAACATTTCTTTATTCGTTTTGCCGCCCTGTTGTTCCGTCCCTTTTCTCTTCGCCTACATTCACTCTTGTCTTCCCTTCAGTTACCACCTTTATATGTACATGTAGCATCTCAAATTTTCCCTACCCCCCTGGGAAGTTCCAGCTGTTCGGGTCTGTTTCTTTCTCAAATCCTTGCTCGAAAGCTCAACTGTCTACGCGCTTCCCGCTCTCTTTTTTTTGACCACTTTCACTCTCATTCTCATGCCATTGCTGTGTACACAGATGGCTCTAAGTCTTCTGACGGCGTAGGATTCGCAGCAGTGTTTCCGGACAGTGTCGTACAAAGGCATTTACTTTTCTTCGGCTAGTATTTTTACTGCTGAATTATATGCCATCCTTACAGTACTTATCCATATTGCATCTATGCCTGTGTCATCATTTGTGGTTGTCTCAGACTCCCCTTTGTGCTTTACAGCTAACAAAAATTTTAACACCTCACCCCTTAGTCCTCCGTATTCAACTTTGGCTACGCCGCATCTTTACCAAGCATAAAGATATTTTTTTTTGTTGGGTCCCTGGTCATGTTGACGTACAGGCAATGAACAGGCAAACACTGCTGCACGGTCAGCAGTACATGACCTCCAGTTTCTTATAGAGGTATTCCATTTACGGACTATTTTGCTGCAATATCTTCCCACCTTCACACCCGTTGGCAACAACGTTGGTCTACTATGCTCGGCAACAAACTTCAATCTATTAAACCGAGTAAAGGTTACTGGCCGTCTTCTTATCACCAGTGTCGAGGTTGGGAGACTACTCTCTCCCGTCTTCGCATTGGCCATACTCGTCTTACTCATGGATATCTCATGGAGAGGCGTCTTGCTCCTCTCTGTGAGAATTGCCAAGCTCCATTATCAGTCAGCCACATTCTGTTGGACTGCCCACTTTATCAACGAGCACGCAGAATTTACCTCTGTCGTCGTCTTCGCTCCGCTGCTCTCTCTTTACCTTCCCTTCTCGCTGATGGACCCACCTTTCATCCGGACTCTCTCATTGACTTTTTTACAACAAGTGACTTACTTCACAAATTCTGATACCTTCAGCCCTTTCTACTTCAATCTCTTGCTACCCTCTACCCCTACACTATCCCCTGCCCCGCTGTTTTCTGTAACCTACTAATCATCCCTCCCCCCTTCTGCCACCCGATACCCTCGCTTCCTTCCCTTATTATTATTACAATCAAGGGGGAAGCGCTAAACCCGGAGGATTATACAGCGCCTGGGGGGGGATGTGGAAGGCATTCAGGCTTAATTTGGGGAACTGGAGCACAGATCCAATTCCCTAAATCAAGAGCCCCTCACCAACATCAAGGAACCTTCCTTGAGGGGTTTCCTTCCCTACCCTGCAGCGCTGTATAGCCCTTGTGGCTTAGTGCTTCTTTTTGATTATAATAATAATATATAAGCCAGGATAACTTTCAAACCAGTTATCCAGGATAACGTAAATAAGCCAGGATAACCTTCAAACAAGTTAGCCAGAATAACTTACATAAGCCAGGATAACTTTCAAACCAGTAAGCCAGAATAACTTACATAAGCCAGGATAACTTTCAAACCAGTAAGCCAGAATAACTTATATAAACCAGGATAACTTTTAAACCAGTTAGCCGGATAACTAAAATAAGCCAGGATAACTTTCAAACCAGTTAGCCAGAATAACTTACTAGCCCGGGTAAATTTCAAAAAAATTAGCCAGGGAAAATTCAACCCTTAGCCAGAAACTTTCAAACCAGTTAGCCCAAAACGTATATAACCAGGGTAAATTTTAAACCAGGGGCCGAATAACTTCATAAACAAGGATAACTTTTAAACCAGTGATCGAATAACTTATATAAGCCCGGATAACTTTTTAAAAACCCGTTAGCCAGGTAACTTTAATGTGGTATTTAGAGACTCACAACTGTCTCTCCGCTAGTCAATATGGCTTTCGTAAGGGTTCGTTCTACCATGACTTACTACGCTTGGTTACGTATGTTCGTAATGCCTTTGCGAATTTATCACTCAGTTATTGCCATATTTTTTGACTTGAGGAAGGGCTATGGACACAACTTGGAGGATCCCCCCCCCCCGGGGTATAATATTTTGGCCCAGGCCCATTCCTTAGGCCTCCGACGCAATCTTACATCCTTCTTAAGTACTTTGTAACTGAAGAACATTTCTGTGTATCGAGTCAATAATGTTCTTTCTGGACTTCGTCCAAGCTGAAGGTGTTCCCGTCGGGATGTGTTCTAAGCACAAACACTGTTTCTCCCTTGCTATAAATGATTTGGCCTCTGTTTTTCCACACAATATTTGGTCATTCACTCTAGGTTGTTGACTTCGCTGTTGATTGTGCAGGCGCTGACTGTCACTTATTGCGTTTCTTCCAGCATGCGGTCGACCGTGTTTCCACTTGCGCCACCAGCATGGGTTTAAATTTTCATGTACTCAAAACTCACCAAATTATTTCACTAGATGACTTGTTAATCCTCCGATTATCCTATGTATCTCGATGGCTCCCGTATCCCCGAAGCGTGATACAGTCAGTTTTCTAGGCCTTTCTTTGACCGTCGGTTATCATGAAACCTCACATTACCTCTCTGAAGGCAACTTGTCACAGCGGCTAAACCTTCTTAAAACCCTTGGCATCTTTATTGGGGCGCCGATCGTCGAACTCTGCTTCGCCTACATTCAGCCTCGTTTTATCGATCTCGATTTATGGTGACCAGATTTATTCTGCGGCCTCTCCTGTGCTACTTCTCTAGCCTTTAACTCTATCCATCACTAAGGCTTACGTTTGTGCCTGGTGCTTTTCGCTCTCCCCTGTTGAGAGCCTCTATAACAGAAGCAATGTTCAATCTTGTCTGATCGCCGTATTGCCATTGCCTTCGCTACTATGTTCGCTTCCCGATCTACCAATCCTGCCATTTATAGATTGGTCACCGCTATTAGTAGACATTTTTATCGTTCGCCGCCCTGTTTGCTCCTCCCTTTTCTCTTAGCCTACATTCACTCTTGTCTTCCTTCAGTTACACCTTTATATGTTCATGTAGCATCTCACTTTTTCCACTACCCCCCTGGGAAGTTCCAGCTGTTCGGGTCAGTTCTTTCTCACTCCTTGCTCGAAAGGCTGGACGCTACGGTGGATTCCCGCTCTCTTTTTCTTGATCACTTCCACTACCATGTCATGCACCGCTGTGTACACAGATGCTCTCTCTAAGGTCTTCAGACGGGGTAGGATTCGCAGCAGTGTTTTCCGGCAGCGTCTGTGGAGGGCATTTACTATCTTCAGCTAGCATTTTTACTGCTGAACTGTATGCCATTCCTTGCGCACTTATTCGTATCGCATCTAAGCTTGTGGTCATCATTTGTAGTAGTCTCAGGACTCCCTTAGTGCTCTACAGGCTATACAAAAAAATTTGATCAATCTCATCCCCTAGTTTCTCTGTATCCACTTTGGCTACGCCGGTATCTCTACAAACATAAAGATATTGTTTTTGGTTGGGTCCCTGGGTATGTCGACGTACCGAGGCATGAAAGGCAGACACTGCTGCGCGAGGTCAGCAGTGCATGACCTACCAATTTCCTATCGAGGTGTTCCATTTGTGGGACTCTTTTTGCTGCAAGTGCTACCCACCTTCGCACCCAGATGGCAACAACGTTGGCACTCTGCTCGGTAAACAATCTTCTTTATTAAAACGAGCAAGGTTACTGGCACGTCTTCTTGTCATCAGTGCCGAGGTTGGGAGCACCACTCTCTCCGCCTTCGCATTGGCCACACTCATCTTACTCATGGGTATTCATGTAGAGGACCCTGTTGCTCTCTGTGAGCCGTGTCAAGTTCAGTATCGTTAGCCACATTTGTTGATGCTCTCTCTATCAACGAGCACGCAGAATTTACCTCCAATGTCGTCTTCGTTCTACTACTCTCTCTTTACCTTCCTTCTTGCTGATGGGACCTCCTTTAATCCTGGACTTCTCTCATTTACTGTTGACAAACGACCTGTCTGATTTACTCACAAACTTTGATGGATCTTTTCGCACTCCACTCTGCCCTTTCTAGTTCAGTCTCTTGCGCCCTTGACCTTTCACAGCCACTACCCGCTGTTATCCGTAACCTATTACTCATCCATCTCCCGTTGCCACCTAGATGCCCTCGCCCCCACTTCCTTCCTGCCCTGCAGTGCTGTATAGAATCCTTGTGCTTAGCGCTTCTTTTTTTTTTGATTATAATAATAATAACTTTCAAACCAGTAAGCCAGGATAACTTATATAAGCCAGTATAACTTATAAACCAGGGTAAGCCAGGATAATTTACATAGCCATGTATAACTTTCAAACCAGTAAGCCAGAATAACTTATATAAGGCCAGGATAACTTTCAAAACCAGTAAGCCAGATTAACTTATATACGCCAGGATAATTTCAAAAACCAGTAGCCAGGATATGTATATAAGCCAGAATAACTTTCAAACCAGTTAGCCAGGATAACATATATAAGCAGGATAACTTTCAAAACAGTTAGCCAGGGATAACTTATATACGCAGGGCCTCTTCAAGGAGGGCTCCTTGGCATGGTGTAGAGGCTCTTGGTCTGTGGAATTAGCCCTGTCGGTTTCTTTCTCAGACCGAACCTTAATTACACCCCAATCTCCCCTCCCTATCATTCCTCCCCATCCTCCCCATTTTTCCTTTCCCCTCCTCCTCCTCCCCACCCTCCCTTTTTGCCCTTCTCTTTTTGGCCTTTGGGATTTCTCCACGGCCGCGATAGTTTCTAGGTAGGGGAAAGGATACCTGGGGTTTATCCCATTACGTTGTGGTTCTTGGCGGTGGCGTAGTTTGCCGTGGAATCTGGATCGCCTGGGGATGCCGATCCTCTCCGGGTTCCGGAGTCGTTTGGGTATCTTTGGGCAACGGGTGTATCTCTGGAAGCCACCTTTCGGATTCCGGGGTGGTGGCCGAAAGGAGGTATGCTTTGTGGTGGTTATCGGCCCGCCCTCTCTCTTGTCCTCCGAGGTAGCTCGGCAGTGTGAGGTTTGCTATCCCAGATTGTTAGTTTCCTATCATGATGGGTAGGGGTAGGGCACGGGTTCCATGGCTGCATCTGCGCTACTTGCGGTTGCTGGGGTCTCTTAGGGCGCAAGAGGGAGATTTTCTGGCCCTTTCATTCCTCCTAGGAACCTATCCTCCCCAGTACCCTCTTTTTTTCTTTTTTTTATTTTATTTTTTTCTTCTTTCTTTTTTTCTTAAAAACAAAATGAAAGAAGTAACCTACATGGCAGCCCTAGGTCCATTGAACCTACTACCCCGGGCCCCTTCTTGATACCGCACCCCGTTCGGACCCGCCTCGTCTTTGGACACTCTTCAGGACACTCCTCATGCCTCTGTACCTTTTGCCGGTGGCTGTTTCCTCACCCTGCTTCAGTTCTGAGGACTCGACGGACTCCTTCGATTTATCGGACCTTCGGCTCTCTCTGACAACAATGCTTCCAGCCTCTCCCTCTAGGTGCGGGCAATTTTCTAATCGCGACCGGTTCCACGTCGGACCGACGCTGTCCCACGCCTAAAAGCAAATCGACAATTAACCTGCTGATGATACTTCTCCACTTCTCGTTTCTTCTCAGTAACGAATCGACACGTCTTCACTACCTTTCCACGCTCAGTTTCAGACTGAACAATGGACTAAATTCTTCTACTTTACGACGAACTTCTCTATGCCTATCTTTCTGACCATAGTATTGGCAGGCACTCCTACGCCATGTTGTGGTAAAAGATATTTCTTTTCATGCTCTTAAGAGCGGTACGCGCAGCATTCTTACAGAAATGCTCACAGGACTCATGAAGCTCTCTCGTCTTTCCATATCGATACTGTTCCTGTCACTCTTGAAAAACATCATTCCCTCAATTCATGTAGTGGTACCGTCATTCTGCCCCATACCAAGTTCAACAAAAATTTCAGACATGTGGGCATGGGACATTCTTGAACATGGAATCCAGATCTCCCATTCCTCAAGGTAGACACTTACGTTCTTCCTGCCGTGGGCGGAGACGATACCTAGCAATGTGGGCTACGTTTAACTTTTGACAGCCGACCGAGAGCTCCCATCTCAGTTTTTTTTTTATATCGCAGCGACATCGGTTACAAGTTCAAAAAAAGGTGATCCCTACACCACAACAGTGTAGAAATTGCTTGGCGATTTTGGCCATCCAGCGAAATATTGCAATTTATCCACGAAAATGCCAGTCTGTGGTGCGTGACCTTCTAATACGTTCTTGCAATCGGATCTCCCCTCTTGCCTTAACTGTCATGAGGCTACCCTTCGTACTCTCGCCGTTGTCAAGTCTATTTAAATGAGCGGAAAATCCGTTACCTCAAAGAGACAGAGGTCTCTTTATGCATGGCAGTTTCTCATCTCCGCCTCCAAGGGGAGGCTCCACGGTTTCTTATTCCCGTGTTTCAAAACGTCCTGTCCCAATTCTGGTATCGCATCATCTACACCCACCTCTGTGGTTACCTCTCCATAGTCGGCTCTTGTATCTAATCCTTTTGCTGACTCGCTCAGATGTCCCTACTTCAGATGCCTCAGTCTAATCTCGCTTCTTCCGAGGAGTTCTCTTCTCACATGCTCAGTATCGACGAGACCCGTATGACACCTCTCCACCAATCGTCCCTCCTCTACTTCTCAAAAAGTCAAAAAAGGGTCCATTAACACCTCTTACCCATCTTCCCCTCCTCATTTTACCCTCCCTGTCTCTGTCCCTGGTTCTGTCATTTCTCTCTGGCTCAGTTACAGTGTTAGAGGTTCACCCTTCCTCTCGTCTGTATCCTTCCTCCCCTGTTCCCTCCCATAGTTTCTTTCCTTTTCTGCCACCTCCCAGGTTCTGCTCTTCGGTCCCTGCCACGCTTCTCCAGTTCCCTCCACCTTTCGACCCCCCCTACCTTGGTTACATTCCAAATAACAGTTCCAATCTTTACTAATCCTCCCCTACCTTTTCCAATGATTGTCTCCCATTCGAAGGTCTCTGAATTCAGAAAACACTTGAGCATCTCTGGATTATATTGCAGGAGACCAAACATCAATGGACCACTGATCCCACCTTCCGCTTTCTTTCGTCCCTCCTCTGTCCATGTGCACTCCTTCTTCACAGCGCACCGTTCCTTCGCTGCTTGAACATTTTCCACTGCCTCCGCATGTGGGGACTTTTCCTAACCACTCTAGTCCGTAGGAAACCCTTACCTGCACGGATTTCAACGTATCTTTCTCATTGCCAATCATGTTAGCCTATTAACAGTGGAATACTTGCGGGCCTCAGGGTTAATCGGGGTGAGCTTCAGATGTTACCTCCAGTTTGCCCTGTGTGTTTGCTTACAGGAACCAAAATTACACTCTGCTGTTATTTTCAATTCTCAGGCTATAATTTAGTGTATTTCTTAGATCCTTTTCCTGTAGGGACCTTTAATGAAATGCCTTCTTATACGCACAGTATTCCATACCATCATCTATTTGTTCATGACTTCACTGCATTACACAGCAGCCCGTATCCATTACATAGGTGGTATACGCTCTGTTCTTTATATCTCTCTCCTTTCTCGGGCATTTGTCTATTCTGGTATATGCCTTTCCTGTTACGTCAGTTCCGCACCGATTCTGTTTACATGGTGATTTTTAATGCCCACCATTTTCCTCTGGGGGGGTTCACTGTGATTCCCGTGGAATTCAGTTAGAGGCTTTTCTTGCCACCCACCCCCTCCATGTTTTATATACAGGTACTCACACCCATTTTGATCACTCGGACTCATACTCTCTCTTGCATCGATCTCTCGTCTTCTCTTTCTCGCCGAATTTAGACTTCACTTGGTCTGTGTCTCCGGATTACATGACAGTGATCATTTTTTTTTTTTTTTCCCCCCCCCAATCATTCTTCACTTCCCCATTTATTCGCCCCTCTTCGCACCCCTCGCTGGCAATTTAATCAGGCAAATTGGAACCTTTACTCACACCTACTGTTTTTAAAGAGGTTCCTTTCTTCGTCTCCATCGATGAGCTTTTACACCTCTTCTCTTCCTCGTTGTTCACCGCAGCTTTTCTTCATTCTATTACCCCAAACTTCGGGCAGGCCATTCTCTGAAATGGCGTGCCTTGGTGGTCTCCTGCTTTTGCTCGTGCAGTACGTTTGAAATGCTCGGCATGGGGCAACGGGTACCGGGGGGTGTGTACAAATAGAACCACAGGAGGACTCCTTGATTTTAAACAGAAGGTGTGATCGTCGCCGTGTCATCCGTGATGCTAAACGCACTGCTGGCGAGATTATGTCTCCTCCATCACCTCTGCTTCCTCTATGGAGTGCCAGTCTGGAAATATGTTACGAAAATGAGTGGTAAATTATTCTCCTGACCTGCTCATGTTCTGCGGGTTGACGGTGTTTGATATAGCAAACCCATAGATGTAGCCAATGGAAATTGGCAGTCATCTGGTCGTATTTCTCAGGGACTCCATCTATGCCCCTCTTTCTTTCCTCAAAGTCTGCCAGAGGGGAGGGGGGCGGGGGGGCGTTAGCACCCTGGGACTTTTTCTTCTCTAGAGTTGAACAGTTTAATGTGCCTTTTACACTTCAAGAAACTGGAGGCAACACTCTCAGCGTGTCGATCATCGGCAGCGGGCCGAGGACATTCATATTCGTATGCTACAACATTTACATCAGTCAGCCCTTTGCAGTCCTATTATGCATTTACAATCTTATTTGGTCATAAAGGTGTTCTTCCACAGCTGTGGAATCCGCCATTGTTCTCCCTTTCGCAAAACCAGGCACACTACGGGGACATGAAACCTCCACTATCGGTCCATTGGCTATACAGTGCAGGTTGCACGTAATGGAACGCCTAGTAATGACGTTTTGTTGTGGTATTAGAGTCACACATCTGTCTCTCCACTCGTCAATATGGCTTTTGTAAGGGAACGTTCTACCATAGACCCCTTACTATGCTTGAATAACGTAGGTTCGTAATGCCTTTGCGAATATAACCACTCAGTTATTGCCAATTTTTTGTCCTTGAAGATGGCGTATGACCACAACTTGGAGGGTATAATTTTTTAGCCCAAGCCCACTCCTTAGGCCTTCGAGGTCAATCTTCCATCCTTCCTTAAGAACTTTTTAACTGACAGGCATTTTCCGTGTTCGGTTAATAATGTGCTCTCCTGGGATTGTATCCAAGATGAAGGTGTCCCCAGGGTTGTGTTTCTCAGCTACAACACTTTTTCTCCTTGCTATTAATGATTTGGCCTTAGTCTTCCATCAAAATATTGGTTCACCACTCTAGTTGATGACCTTCGCTATTGCCTGTGCAGGCGCTGACTGTACCTTCATTACAGTTTCTCTCAAACATGCAAAGTCGACCGTGTTTCCAATTGGGCCACCACACCGTGGGTTTAATTTTCCAGCACATAAAACCCACCAAATTACTTTCCTGGACGCTCGACATCTCCGATCATCCTTTGTACCTCTATGGTCCGTGTCCCTGAACGATGATACAGTCAAGTTTCTGGGCTCTCTTTGATCGTTGGTTACCTGGGAAAACCTCACATTACCTATCTGCAAGCAACTTGTCACAGGCTGGCTGAACCTTCCTTAAAAAACCCTGGCTCATCTTTCATGGGGTCGGAGCGCTGATGTCCGAACCCTCCTTAGCTACATCCACTTTTTTTTATCGAAACTTGTATTATGGTGACATAATCTTTTCAGCGGCTTCTCCTGCTTACTCGCTTGGCCTTAAACCCCATTCATCACCATGGATTACGTTTATGCCTGGTGCTTTTCGGATCGTCCCTGTCGGAGCCTATATGCAGAAGAAGCGAAACGTTCCATCCTTATCGTTGCCATGTTGCCCATTGCCTGCGATACTATGTATATGCTCTCATGATATCCGCACTCTTCCATTTATAGAATGGTCACCGATATTAGTAGACTTCATATTTGTGCGCCGCCCCCTGTTTTACTCGTCCCTTCTCTCTTCGACTTCATTCGCTCTTGTCTTCTTTCTTCAACTACCACCTCCCTTCATTTACATGTAGGCATTCACTTTTCCCTACCCCCCTGGGAAGTTCCAGCTGTTCGAGTCTGTTCGTTTCTCCTCCTTGCGCGAAAGCCAAACGGTCTACAGGTCGCTTCCCGCTCTCTTTTTCTTGACCACTTTCACTTCATTCTCATGCCATTGCTGTGTACACAGCATGGCTCTAAATCTTCTGGACGGCATAGGATTCGCCAGAAGTGTTTCCGGGACAGCGTCGTACAAGGGCATTGTTCTTCTCTTCGGCTTAGTATTTTTACTGCTGATTTATATGCCATCCTTACAAGCCTTTCATTCCGTATTGCATCTATGCCGTGTCATCATTTGTGGTTTCTCAGATCCTTAGTGCTTTACAGGGCTATACAAAAATTTGATACATCCTCCCCCTTAGTCTCCGTATCCACATATTTGGCTACGCCGCATCTTTACCAAGCATTAAAGATATTGTTTTTTGTTGGGTCCTGGTCAATGTAGACGTACAGTGGAAATGACAGGCAGACACTGTTTGCGCGAGTCAGCAGTACATGGACCTACCAGTTTCTTATAGTGGTGATTCCATTCATGGACTATTTTGCTGCTATTCTTACCACCTTCAACACCGTTGGCAACAACGTGGTCTACTATGCTCTGGCAACAAACTTCAATCTATTAAATCAAGTATAGGTTACTGGCCGTCTTCTTATCACCGTGTCGAGGTTGGGAGACTACTCTCCCCCGTCTTCGCATTTGGCCATACTCGTCTTACTCATGGATATCTCATGGAGAGGCGTCTTCCCTCCTCTCTGTGAGAATTGCCAAGCTCCGTTATCAGTCAGCCACATTCTGTTGGATGCCCACTTTATCAACGAGCACCCCAGAATTTACCTCTGTCGTCGTCTTCGTTTCCGCTGTCTCTCTTTACTTCCCTTCTCGTGATGGACCCACCTTTCATCCGGGACTTCTCATTGACTTTTTGACAACAACTGACTTACTTCAAAAATTCTGATACCTTCAGCCCTTTCTACTTCAATCTCTTGTTTACCCTCTACCCCCGTACTATCCCTGCCCGCTTTTTCTGTAACCTGCTGATCATACCCCTCCTTCTTCCATCCAATACCCTCGCTTCCTTCCCTACCCTGCAGCGCTGTATAGCCCTTGTGGCTTAGTGCTTCTTTTTGATTATAATAATAATATATAAGCCAGGATAACTTTCAAACCAGTTAGCCAGGATAACGTATATAAGCCAGGATAACCTTCAAACAAGTTAGCCAGAATAACTTACATAAGCCAGGATAACTTTCAAACCAGTAAGCCAGAATAACTTATATAAACCAGGATAACTTTCAAACCAGTTAGCCAGGATAACGTATATAAGCCAGGATAACTTCAAACCATTTAGCCAGAAAAAACTTACATAAGCCAGGATAACTTTCAAACCAGTTAGCCAGGATAACGTATATAAGCCAGGATAACTTTCAAACCAGTGAGCCAGAATAACTTAAATAAGCAAGGATAACTTTCAAACCAGTGATACAGAATAACTTATATAAACCAGGATAACTTTAAAACCAGTTAGCCAGGTTTAACTTTAAAAAACCAGTGACCCAGAATAACTTACATAAGCAAGGATAACTTTCAAACCAGTGATGCAGAATAACTTATATAAGCCAGGATAACTTTAAAACCAGTTAGCCAGGATAACGTATATGAGCCAGGATAACTTTCAAACCAGTGAGGCAGAATAACTTATATAAGCCAGGCTAACTTTAAAACCAGTTAGCCCGGATAATTTTCAAACTAGTGAGCCAGAATAACTTTTGTATGCCATGATAACTTTCAAACCAGTTAGCCAGGATAACGTATATAAGCCAGGATAACTTTCAAACCAGTGAGCCAGAATAACTTAAATAAGCAAGGATAACTTTCAAACCAGTGATACAGAATAACTTATATAAACCAGGATAACTTTAAAACCAGTTAGCCAGGATAACTTTCAAACCAGTGAGCCAGAATAACTTACATAAGCAAGGATAACTTTCAAACCAGTGATGCAGAATAACTTATATAAGCCAGGATAACTTTAAAACCAGTTAGCCAGGATAACGTATATGAGCCAGGATAACTTTCAAACCAGTGAGGCAGAATAACTCATATAAGCCAGGCTAACTTTAAAACCAGTTAGCCCGGATAATTTTCAAACTAGTGAGCCAGAATAACTTTTGTATGCCATGATAACTTTCAAACCAGTTAGCCAGGATAACGTATATAAGCCAGGATAACTTTCAACCAGTAAGCCAGGATAACATATATAAGCCAGGATAACTTTCAAATCAGTTAGCCAGCATTACTTATATAAGTCAGGATAATTTATATAAACCAGGGTAACTTTCAAACCAGTTAGCCAGGATAACGTATATGAGCCAGGATAACTTTCAAACCAGTAAGCCAGGATAACGTACATAAGCCAGGATAACTTTCAAACCAGTTAGCTAGGATAACTTATATAAGCCAGGATAACTTTCAAACCAGTTAGCCAGGATAACTTATATAAGCCAGGATAAACATTCCTGACAAGTTATCCAGGATTTTCCTCTCAGTTATCCTGGATAACTTCTTTAATAAGTCTGGATATTTTATCCATCTTTTTTCTACTTTACTGTAATTTTAAAATTATTAACATTGTTCAATGTTTACTGTGATTTATAACATTGTTCAATGTTTACTGTGATTTATAACATTGTTCAATGTTTACTTTGATTTATGTAACATTGTTCAATGTTTACTTTGATTTATGTAACATTGTTCAATGTTTACTGTGATTTATATAACATTGTTCAATGTTTACTGGTGATTTATATAACATTGTTCAATGTTTACTGTGATTTATATAACATTGTTCAATGTTTACTGTGATTTATATAACATTGTTCAATGTTTACTGTGATTTATATAACATTGTTCAATGTTTACTGTGACTTGTATAACATTGTTCAATGTTAAAATATTCTAGTTTGTAAGTTCAGAGTGATGTTAATATATTTAACTTTACTGTTTTTTACTAGTTATTATGACTTTTAAAACATTGATGTCTCATAACTCAATTATTTTACCTAAATTAACTAACAATAATTTAACAATTAACAAATATAAATGTTAATATATTGATAATTTTCCATAATTTTTTTTGCTCAGTGTTAATATAAAGTTAATGATTTTCTCTGTTTTTTCTTTAAACATCAAGTGTTTATTTAAACTAAGTTTAACAAACATTTTTACCAACAGTAAACACTGATGATCAAGATCATGACTTAATAAATAATGTTAATTATTATATAACAACAGTAACACTAGTAACTGTTACTGTTAATATCTAAAAAAAAACAAAAGTAACACTAGTAACAGTTACGTTATTATCTAACAAAATCAACAGTAAAAACAAGTAACTGTTACCGTTAATATCTAACAAGAACAAACAGTAACAACAGTAACTGTTACTGTTAATGTCTAACAAAAATAACAGTGACAGTAACTGTTACGTTAAAAATCTTAAAAAAAACAACAGTAACACTAGTAACAGTTACGTTATTATCTAACAAAATCAACAGTAACCAAGTAACTGTTACTGTTAATGTCTAACAAAAACACAGTAACAAAAGTTTTCTGTTACTGTTAATGTCTAACAAGAACAACAGTAACTCTAACGTTAATGTCTAACAAGAAAAACAGTAACTGTTACTGTTAATTGCTAACAAGAACAACAGTAAACTGTTACTGTTAATGTCTAACAAGAACAACAGTAACTGTTACTGTTAATGTCTAACAAGAACAACAGTAACTGTTACTGTTAATGTCTAACAAGAACAACAGTAACTGTTACTGTTAATGTCTAAACAAGACAACAGTAAAATGTTACTGTTATTGTCTAACAAAGAACACAGTAACTGTTACTGGTAATGTCTAACAAGAACAACAGTAACTTTTTACTGTTAATGTCTAACAAGAACAACGTAACGTTACTGGTTTAAAGTCTAACAAGGGAAAAACAGTAACTGTTACTGTTAATGTCTAACAAGAACAACAGTAAACTGTTACTGTTAATGTCTAACAAGAACAACAGTAACTGTTACTGTTAATGTCTAACAAGAACAACAGTAACTGTTACTGTTAATGTCTAACAAGAACAACAGTAACTGTTACTGTTAATGTCTTAAAAAGAACAACAGTAACTGTTACTGTTAATGTCTAACAAGAACAACAGTAACTGTTACTGTTAATGTCTAACAAGAACACAAAAGTAAACTGTTACTGTTAATGTCTAACAAGAACAACAGTAACTGTTACTGTTAATGTCTAACAAGAACAACAGTAACTGTTACTGTTAATGTCTAACAAGAACAACAGTAACTGTTTTTGTTTAATGTCTAACAAGAACAACAGTAACTGTTTTCTGTTAATGTCTAACAAGAACAAAAAATAACAACATAAGATTATTAGTAAGTAAAGATCAATTATGATCATTACTAAAAACAGTAAAGATCAATAACGATCATTACTGAGACAGTAGAGATTAATAATGTCATTACTAATACAGTAGAGATCAATAATGATCATTACTGAGACAGTAAAGATCATTTTGGTCATTACTAAGACATTAAAGATCAATAATGATGATTACTAAGACAGTAAAGATCAATATTGATCATTATGAAATCAGTGAAGATTAATAGTGATCATTACTAAGACAGTAGAGATCCAAAAATGATCAGTACTGAGACAGTAAAGATCAATAATGATCATTACTAAAATAGTAGAGATCAATAATGATCATTACTAAGACAGTAAAGATCAATGAAAATCATTACAGACAGAAATAAAGATCAAAAATGATCATTACCGAGACAGGATCAATTATGATAATTACTGAGACAGTAGAGATCATTAATGAACATTACTGAGGCAGTAAAAGAGAATAATGATCATTACTGAGACAGTAAAAATCAATAATAATCATTACTAAACAGTAATGATCAATAATTTATCATTGATAAGACATTAAAGATCAATAATGATCATTTCCGAGGCAGTAAAGATCAACAATGACCATTACTGAAACGGTAACGATCAATAATGATTTATTAAGACAGTTAAAGATCAATAATGATCATTACTAAGACAGTAAAGATCAATAATGATCATTACTAAGACAGTAAAGATCAATAATGATCATTACTAAGAGAGTAAAGATCAATAATGATCATTACTGAGGCAGTAAAGATCAATAATGATCATTACTGAGACAGTAAAGATCAATAATGATCATTACTAAGACAGTAAAGATTAATTATGATTTATTACTTAGTAAAGATCAATAATTATCGTTACTAAGACAGTGAAGATCCCTTTAAAGATCATTACTAAGACAGTAAAGATCAATAATGATCATTACTAAGACAGTAAAGATCAATAATGATCATTACTAAGACAGTAGAGAGCAATAATGATCATTACTAAGACAGTAAAGATCAATAATGATCATTACTAAGACAGTAAAGATCAATAATGATTTATTACTAAGACAGTAAAGATCAATACTGATCAACTAAGGCAGTAAAGATCAATACTGATCATTACTAAGACAGTAAAGATCAATAATGATCATTACTAAGAAGTAAAGATCAATAATTATCATTACTAAGACAGTAAAGATCAATAATTATCATTACTAAGACAGTAAAGATCAATAATGATCATTACTAAGACAGTAAGATCAATAATGATCATTACTAAGACAGTAAAGATCAATAATGATCGTTAGTAAGACAGTAAAGATCAATAATGATTTATTACTAAGACAGTAAAGATCAATAATGATCTTATATTAAAACCAAGGCACAATAAGCTCTGTTATCCTGGGTATAAAGGTGATCAGCATCAGAATACACTGAATGTCTTGGAAATATTTTCCTTCAGCAAGAGTAATATTAATTATTTACAAGTATGTACACTATATACAGTTGGAAATGTATGTATACAAGACGGTTAATCAAAGAGCAAGACACAGCCTGGAGACAGAATGGACAACCGTGCTCAACCAGCTCTAGAATGTGAATGACAAGGGTAGACAGGCGGGTGGTGACCACAACACCTCTGCGATTGCCAGACCCACCTCTCTCATTGGCTGAACCTGGGTACTGATCGAGCGATGGGGCCCCATCATTCGACCCTTAGTACTGGTTCCCTAGTTGAGAGAGGTAGACTTTCATTGAGGGTGTGTACATGTGCCAAATAAAGGTTATGTACTCTTTGCTTTCCACATCCTATGTACCCGCTCCTGGGTACCTGTCCTTTGGGTATATGCCCCTAGGTACCTGCCCCTAGGTACCTACCCCTGGGTACATGCCCCCAGGGTACCTGCCTTTTGGTACCTGACATCTTGGTACCTGAGCCTGGGTATTTGCCTCTTGTTAACTGCCCCTGAGTACCTAATCTTTGGGTATCTGCTCACTGGGTACCTGCATTTTAGTAACAACCATTGGGTACTTGCCACCTGGGTACCTGCTCATGGGTACCTGCCCATGGCTGCCTGCCCCTGGGTACTGCCATTGGGGACCTGCCCCAGGGTACCTGTCCTTGTGGGTACCTGCCTGTGGGCACTTTCCCCCTGGGTACATGCCTCTGGGTACCTTCTCATTGGTATCTGTCACATGGTACCTGCCTCTTGGTACACCTGCCACTTGGTATACCTGTCCCTGGGGTGCCTGCCCTCTGAATACTTGCCCCCCTGGTTACCTTCCCTTTGGGTTCCTTGCTCCCTGGGGGACCTGCCAATTTTTTACCAAAACCCCCGGGCGCTTGCCCCTGGATACCTGCAAAGGGGGCCTACCCCTGTATACCTGGGCCCCCGTTTACCTGCCCCATGGGTACCTTTCCCCTCGTTTTTGCTACTGCATACCTGCCCTCTTGGTACCTACCCTGGGTACCTGCCTCTGTGTACCTTCCCCCTGGCTACCTACCCCTGCATTCCTTCCTTTCGGAACCTGCCCCTGGGTACTTTCCCCTAGGTATCTGCCACTGGGTACCTGTCCCATAGGTACCTGCCCCTGTATACCTGCCTCCTATGTACCTGCCCCTTGGGACCTGCCCCTGGATGCCTGCCCCTGGGTTCATGCCCCTCAGTACCTGCCCCAGGGTACCTGCCCCCGGGGGTTCTTTCTTTTCCCAGGTGCCTGCGGCCTAGGAACCTTCCCCTGGGGACCTGCCTCTGGGTACCTGCCCCTGGGTTCCTTCCCCAAGGTACCTGCCCCTGGGGACCTGCCCCTGGGGCCATTCCCCTGAGTACCTGCCCCTTGGCACTTTCCCCCTGGGTACCTGCCACTGGGTACCTGCCCCTGGTAACCTGCCTTTGGGTTCATGCCCCTCGGTACCTGCCCCAGGGTACCTGCCCCCTCGGTACCTGCCCCTGGGGACATGCCCCTGTGTACCTGCCCCTCGGTACCTGCCCCTGGGTACTGACTCCTAGGTATCTGCCCCTGGGGATCTGCCTCTAGGTAACTGCCACATAGGCACTGGGCCTGGTGTACCTGCCTCTTATGTACCTGCCCCTGGGTTGCTTCCCCAAGGTACCTGCCCTCTAGGTACCTGCC
Source organism: Cherax quadricarinatus (assembly GCF_026875155.1). Taxonomy (NCBI): domain Eukaryota; kingdom Metazoa; phylum Arthropoda; class Malacostraca; order Decapoda; family Parastacidae; genus Cherax; species Cherax quadricarinatus. The sequence goes on along the minus strand of NC_069428.1, from coordinate 25,474,405 downwards.
CCTGGGGACCTGCCCCTGGGGACCTTCCCTTGGATACTGGCCCCCTAGGTACCTGCCCCTGGGAATTGCCTATGGGGACCTGCCCCTGGGTTCCTTCCACAAGGTACCTGCCCCTGGGTTCATGCCCCTCGGTGCCTGCCCCAGGGTACCTGCTCATGAGGAACTGCTCCTGGTTTCCTTCCCCTAGGTCCCTGCTCCCTAGGTACCTGCTCCTGGGACCTGCGTCTTTATACCTGACCCTGGGTTCCTACTCCAAGGTACCTGCCCCCTAGGTACCTGCCCCTGGGTACCTGCTACTAGGTACCCGCCCCATAGGTACCTGCCCCTGGGTATCTGCCGCCTATATGCCGGCCCCTGGGTACCTGCCTGGTAGGTACCTGCCCCTGGGGACCTGCCTTTGGGTTCATGCCCTGGGTACCTGCCCCTGGGTATCTGCCCTCTTGGTACCTGCCCCTGTGGACCTGCCCCTGGGTACCTGCCCTTCAGTACCTGCCCCTGGGTAACTGCCCCTGTGTACCTTCCCCCTGGGTACCTATACCTCACTTTCCTTTCCTTTGGTACCTGCCCCTTGGTACTTTCCACTGGGTACCTGCCACTGGGTACCTGCCCCATAGGTACCTGAACTTGGGTACCTGCCTCCTATGTTATCTGCCCTTGGGACCTGCCACTGGGTACCTTCCCCTTGGTTAATTTCCCCTGGGGACCTGCCCCTGGGTACCTGCCCCTGGGTACCTGCCCCCTTGGTACCTGCCTCTGGGGAAAATGCCCCCTTTGGGTTCCCCCCCTAGGTACCTGACCCCTTTGGTACCCGTCCCTGGGGACCTGCCTCTGGGTATCTGCCCCTGGGATCCTTCCCCCAGGTACCTGCCCCTGGGGACCTGCCTTGGGTACCTGCCCCTGGGGGTTTAAGCTCCTCGGTGTCTTCCCCCGGGTATCTGCCCCTAGGCACCCGCCCCTTGGGACCTGCCCTGTGTACCTGCCCCTGGGTTCCCTTTCCCCCATGTACCCGCCCTGGTGACCTGCCCCTGGTAACTGCTCCTGGGTACTTTCCCCCTGTGTAACTGCTCATGGGTACCTTTTCCATGGGTACCTGTCCCTGGGTTAGCTGTTTCCCGTGGGTACCTGTCACGGGTACCTGATCTCTTGGTGCCTGCCTTGGGTACCTTTCTTGGGTACCTGCCAACTGGGTACCTGCACAGTATGTACCTGCCAACTTGGTACCTGCACGTATGTATCTGCCAACTGGGTAAGGCACCTTAATGTTCTCCCGAGTGGTCAGGCGGGTTTCCCTTTTCGTTCCTTAGTGTTGAACTACAGCTGTGGGAATAATTTAGCAGTAATGATAGTAATAACAACCTACATAAAACTACATCAAAACAAATTACCTATGTTACATTATTCTGTCAATCATTTCCTGCCATTGTTAACACTTTAAATTGTCTAATGATAGTTTAAGATCAATGTTAACACTTGTGTAATGTTAGTTAATGTGAAGACTTACTCAGCCCTGTAAGATCTTAAGTAGGTATTACCAAGGCTGGCTCCTCCTTACCAAAATTAATGTTAGTTAAGATCAATGTTAACACTTG
>NC_069428.1:25322039-25472316 GCF_026875155.1 Cherax quadricarinatus | reverse complement strand
TTTTGAGAAAAATAGGCTTGCTCAGCTGCCTCTCAGTCATAAGGTTGATCAGTCCTTCTGACATTTAGAGCAAAGTCCCCATCAATTCAATATAAGTAAGTATTCCAGAGTAACTGTTACTTATAAATACATGTTGGGTCCTATAGCCCCATAACAGTGGACTGGTGTGGGTGGCATCCTGGATGTTAGTTGACTTGTGTGGGTGGCATCCTGGGTGTTAGTGGACATGTGTGGGTGGCATCCTGAGGTGGTCAGTCCCTCAGTCTGGAGAAGAGGGACTGACCACCTCAAAACTTCAAGGATGATGGACTGATTACATCGTCTTCAAGTATCTTCTGCTTCTATCAGCTTTTCTGTACTCGACTGAAGAAGTCTACTGTGTAGGCGAAACTTCTCGAAATAAAGATACCTAACTGTTGCCTATGTGTCTTACCTAACATCCTGTCGGTATTTTATACCATTTTGATGTTCACACTTGTTATCTCTGGTACACTTGTGTACACACAGTACTACTGTACACTTAATATTGTACACTTGTTGCCTCTGGTACACTTGTGTACACACTGTACTACTGTACACTTAATATTGTACACTTGTTGTCTCTGGTACACTTGTGTACACACAGTACTACTGTACACTTAATATTGTACACTTGTTGCCTCTGGTACACTTGTGTACACACAGTACTACTGTACACTTAATATTGTACACTTGTTGTCTCTGGTACGCTTGTGTACACACTCTACTACTGTACACTTAATATTGTACACTTGTTGTCTCTGGTACACTTGTGTACACACTGTACTACTGTACACTTAATATTGTACACTTGTCTCTGGTACACTTGTGTACACACTGTACTACTGTACACTTAATATTGTACACTTGTTGTCTCTGGTACACTTGTGTACACACTGTACTACTGTACACTTAATATTGTACACTTGTTGCCTCTGGTACACTTGTGTACACACTGTACTACTGTACACTTAATATTGTACACTTGCTGCCTATGGTACACTTGTGTACACACTGTACTACTGTACACTTAATATTGGACACTTGCTGCCTCTGGTGTAACTCAGTTTACAATAAATGTTAATATTTAATAACAATAATAATGTTATTGTTTTGTTTACTAACATTTGTTAATGTTTATTATGTATCTAGTAAGACATGATCTTATTTTTGTCTTATTTAACATAATAACAATGTTTAACTTATTTTATGTTTAATTTACAGACAGACTGACAGTCACTACACTGATATTAACATTGTAGAAGACAGTCACCTTATATATTAACATTACAGTGTACAGTCACCTTCTAAATTAACATTACATTGTACAGTCACCTTCAACATTAACATTACAGTGTACAGTCTCCTTCTATATTAACATTACAGTGTACAGTCACCTTCTATATTAACATTACAGTGTACAGTCACCTTCTATATTAACATTACAGTGTACAGTCACCTTCTATATTAACATTACAGTGTACAGTCACCTTCTATATTAACATTACATTGTACGGTCACCTTCAACATTAGCATTACAGTGTACAGTCTAATTCTATATTAACATTACAGTGTACAGTCACCTTCTATATTAACATTGTAGAAGACAGTCACCTTCTATATTAACATCGTAGTAGACAGTCACCTTCTATATTAACATTGTAGAAGACAATCACCTTCTATGTTAACATTGTAGAAGACAGTCACCTTCTATATTAACATTACTGTGTGCAGTCACCTTCTATATTAACATTGTAGAAGACAGTCACCTTCTATATTAACATTACTGTGTGCAGTCACCTTCTATATTAACACTGTAGAAGACAGTCACCTTCTATGTTAACATTCCTCTTCAAAGGGGGGCTCCTTGGCGTGGTGAAGAGGCTCTTGGTCTGAGGAATTAGACCTATCGGTCTTCTTCCTCAGACCGAACCTAATTACCCCCCAATCTCCCCTCCCCTATCCCATCCTCCCCTTTTTCCTTTCCTCCTCCTCCTCCCCACCCCTCCCTTTTGCCCTTCCTCTTTTTGTCCTTTGGGATTTCTCCCACAGGCGCGCTAGTTCCTAGGTAGGGAAAAGGATACCGGGGTCCATCCCATTCCATTGAGGTTCTTAGCGGTGGCGTAGTTTGCCGTGGAATCTGGATCGCCTGGGGATGTCCCGATCCCTCTCCGGTATCCCGGAGTAGCTTTGGGTGTTTTTCGGGCGACGAGTGTATCTCTGGAAGCCACCTTTTGGATTCCGGGGGTGGTGGCCGAAGGAGATATGCTTTGTGGCAGATATCCGGCCGCCCTCTCTTTTGTCCACCAAGGTAGCTCGGCAGATGTGAGGTTGCTATCCCGGATTGTTTTGTTTACTAGCATGATGGGTAGGTATGGCACGGGTTCCATGCTGCATCTGCTCTACTTGCGGTGCTAAGGTCCTCTTGGGCGCGGAGGGAGATTGCTGGCCCTTTCATTCCTCCTAGGAACTATCCCTCCCCGGTCCCCCCTTTTTTTATTCTTTTTTTTATTTTTATTTTCTTTTCTTCTTTCTTTTTTTTTTTTAAAAACAAAAAGAAAGAAGAACCCTAACCATGGCAGCCCTAGCCTGAACCTGGTACCCCCGGGCCCCCTTCTGATACCGCACCAGTTCGACCCCCCCTCGTCTTTGGACCACTCTTCAGACATTCCTCAGCCTCTGACCTATTCCCGGTGCTGTTTCCTCACCCGCTTCGGGTACGAGGCCTCGACTGACCCTTCGATTTTTAAAACCCTTTGCTCTCCTTGACTATGCTTCCAGCCTCTCCCTCTCGGTGCGGCAATTTTCAAACCCGACCCATTCCACGTCGGACCAACTCTGGGGCCCAGCCTAAACGCCCAAAGACAAAATTTCCTGCTGATATACTTCTCCACCTTCCGTTCTTCTCAAAACGTCGACACGTCCCTTTATACCTTCCACGCTCAGTTTCAGACTGGGCAATGGACAAATTCTTCACTTTACGACCCAAATTTTTCCCCTTTCGCCTATCTTTCGACCTAGATTTGGGAAAGGGACTCCTATGCCATGTTGGTAAAGAATTTCTTTCAGCCTTTTAAAAGCGGTACGCCCATTTACTTACGAATGCTACCCGGGCCCTAGCTCTCTCGTCTTTCCCCTATCGATACGTTCCTGCCATTCTTAAAAACATCATTCCCTCAATTCTTGTAGTGGTACCGCATTCTGCCCCATAACATAGTTAAAACAAAATTTCCAGACATGTGGCACTGACATTCTTGAACAGCTGGAACTCCAAGACCTCCCAATCCCCCAAGGTAGACACTTACGTTCTTCCTGCCCGTGGGGGGAGACGATAACCCTAGCAATGTGGCTCGTTTAACTTTGACAGCCAAAGAACTCCCATCCCAGTTTATATAGCGGGAAACATCGGTTACAAGTTCGAAAGGTGATCCCTACACCACAACATGTAGAAATTGCTGGCGTTTTTGGCCATCCAGCGAAATATTGCAGATCTATCGCCGAATGCCCAGTCTGTGGTGCCGATGACCATTCTAATACGTCTTGCAATCGATTCCCCTCTTGCCTTAACTGCCCATGAGGCTCACCCTTCGTACTCTCGCCATTGTCAGGTCTATTTAAACGAGGGGGAAAAATCCGTTACCTCAAAGAGACAGAAGGTCCCCCTTATGCCATGGCAGTTTCTCATCTCCGCCTCCAAGGGAGACTCCCACTTTGTTTCTTATTCCCGTGTTTCAAAACATCCCCCCACTTCTGGTATCCCATCTTCTACACCCACCTCTGTGGTTACCTCTCTCATAATCAAATCCTGTATCTAATCCTTTTGCTGTCCTCGGCTCAGACATCCCTACTTCAACGCCTCAGAATCTCGCTCTTCGAGTTCTCCACAAGCCTAGTATCGACGAGACCTCGTACGACAAACCCCCTCCAATCGTCCTTACTTCTAAAATAAAAAAAAGGTCGTTAACACTCCACCCATCTTCCACCTCCTCATTTACCCTCCTGTCTCTGTCCCGGTTCTTCCCCTCTCCTGGCTCAGTTCAAGTGTAGAGGTTCACCCTCCTCCTCGTACTGTAACTTCCTCCCCTGTTCCCTCCCAAGTTTCTTCCTCTTCTGCCACCTCCCAGGTTCCTGCCTCTTCTGTCCCCTACCACGCTTCTCCAGTTCCCTCCACCCTTTCGCCCCCCCCTACCCTTTGGTACAGTCCAATACAGTTCCCAAACTTTACTCATCCTCCCCCTACCATTCCCCAAAATTGTCTCCCATACGACATCTCTGAATTCCGAAACACTTGAAGCAATCTCTGAATATATTGCAGAGACCAAACCATCAATGGACACTGACCACCTTCCGCTCTTTCTCTCCCTCTGCTCCATCTGCACAAAATCCTTTCTTCACAGCGCACCGTTCCTTCGCTGCTTGAACGTTTTCCACTGCCTCCGCATGTGGACTTTTCTAACCCTTCTAGTCCGTAGGAACCCTTACCAGCAGATTTCAAGTATCTTTAACATTGCCAATCATGGCCTATTTACAGTAGAATATACACGGCCTCAGGGGTAATCGGGTGAGCTTCAGATGTTACTCTCTCCAGTTTGCCCCTGTTGGTGTTTGCTTACAGGAACCAAAATTACACTCTGCTGTTATTTCTCACATCTCAGGCTATAATTTATTGTATTCTTCAGATCCTTTTCCTGATGGGACCTTTAATGAAAGTGCCCTTCTTCTCTGCACTGATATTCCGTACCATCAGCTATTTGTTCATACTTCGCTGCATTACACAGCAGCCCGTATCCACTTACATAGGTGGTATACACTCTGTTCTTTATATCTCTCTCCTTCTCGGGCATTATCTATTCCGGATTATTGCCTTCCTTGTTTTCGTCATTACCGCCACCGATTCTGTTACTTGGCGATTTTAATGCCCACCATTTCCTCTGGGGGGGGGGGTCTCACTGTGATTCCCGTGGAATTCAGTTAGAGGCTTTTCTTGCCACCCACCCCCTCCATGTTTTAAATACAGGTACTCACACCCATTTTGATCCTCGGACTCATACTCTCTCTTGCATCCATCTCTCAGTCTGCTCTTCCTCCACTGCATTAGACTTCACTTGGCCTGTTCTCCCGGACTTACATGACAGTGATCATTTCCCAATCATTCTTACTTCCCCTTCATTTTCGCCACCTCTTCGCACCCCACGCTGGAAATTTAATTGGGAAAATTGGAACCTTTACTCACACCTGACTGTTTTAAAAGGTTCCTTCTTCACCTCCATCGATGATTTTTACCCTCTTCTTTCCCCGTTTTAAAACCGCTTTTCTCTTTTTTTTTTTAAACCCCAAAACTTGGGGCAGGCTTTTCCAAAATGCGTCCCTTTGGGTGATCTCCGCTTTGCTCGGCAGACTTTGAAACGCGCTGCAGGGGGGGTACCGGTACAATAAACCACAGAGCGACTTTTTGATTTTAAACGAAGCGTGCGATCGCTCGCCGTGCATCCGTGTTTGCTAAATGCACTTGGTGGGAGATTTGTCTCCACCATCCCTCGTTTCCCTCATGATGCATTGGGAAAAAAAGTACGAAAACTGAGTGGTAAATATTCTCCTGACCCGGCTCCTGTTCTGCGGGTTGCCGTGTTGAATAGCAAACCCACAATGTTGCCAAGAAATTGGGGAATATCTGGTCCGTATTTTCAGGGACCCATCTTGCTCCCCATTTCTTTTCCCCAAAGTCTGCCCGAGAGTTAGACCCTTGGACTTTTTTTCTCTCAAAAGAAGAACAGTATAATGTCCTTTTTTCACTTTAAGAATGGAGGCAACACTCTCAGCGTCGATCATCGGGACGGGCCCCCCAACATTCATATTCGAGCTACAACTTTACACAGTCACCCTTTCAGTCCTATTTTTCGCCTTTACAATCTTTTTGGTCACAAGAAGTTTTTCCACAGCTGTGGAAAATTCCTTGTTCTCCCTTTTTCCGCAAAACCACACTACGGGACATGAACCCTCCCACATCGTCCCCTTGCTCTTACCATGCAGTTTGCAAAATAATGGAAAGCCTATTAAAAAAGACTTTAGTTGGGGGATTTAAGCACACAACAGTCCTCCACTCGTCAATATGGGTTTCGTAAGGGAGTTTACCTAGACCCCCCTTTTACTCTTGGGTACGAATGTTCGTAATGCCTTTGCGAATAACCCCCAGTTATGCCATATTTTTTGACCTTGGGGAAGGCATATGACACAACTTGGAGCTATTAAAAATTTTTTGGGGCCCAAAACCCCCTCCTTAGGCCCCTTTGAGGGAAACACCTCCCTTCCCTTAAAAACTTTTTTTTAAATGACGGCATTTCCGGTTCGGGGTTTAATAAAGTGCCTCCCCCGGGCTTTATCCCAACTGAAGGTGTCCCCCAAGGATTGGGTTTTGAGCACAACACTTTTTCCCCTTTCTATTAATGATTTGGCCCCTAGCTTCCATCAAAATTTTTGGGGGCATCATCTATGTTGAGACTTCGCTATTGCCTGTGCAGGCGCTACTGTCACCTCATTACAGTTTTTCTCCAACATGCAGTGACCGGTTTCCAATTGGGGCCGTGGTGACAACGTTGAGTGAGGTGTAGCAGCTGCTGCAGTGTGGTGACAATGTGACGTGAGGTGTAGCAGCTGCTGCAGTGGTGACAACGTTGAGTGGAGGTGTAGAAGTGCTGCAGTGGTGAACCAACGTTGAGGTGAGTGCTCGCAAGCTGCTGCAGTGGTGTCAATGTAGAGTGAGGTGGAGCAGCTGCTGCAGTGGTGACACGTTGAGTGTAGGTGGAGCAATGGCCTGCATATGGTGACAACAGTTGAGTGAGGTTGTAGCAGTGGCTGCAGTGGGGACAACATTAGTGAGGTGTAGCAGCTGATGCAGTGGTGACAACGTTGGAGTGAGTGTAGCAGCTGCTGCAGTGATGACAAACGTTGAGTGAGGTTGTAGCAGCTGCTGCAGTGGTGACAACGTTGAGTGAGGTGGAGCGCAGCTTGCTGCAGTGGGTGACAACGTTGAGTGAGGTATAGCAGCTGCTGCAGTGAGTGACCACCGTTGAGTGAGGTTTTTGTAGCAGCTGCTGCAGGGATGGACAAGTTGAGTGAAGGTGTAGCAGCTGCTGCAGTGGTGACAACGTTGAGTTGAGGTGTAGCAGCTGCTGCATGGTGGACAACGTTGAGTGAGGTGTTAGCATGTGCTGCGAGTGGTGACAACTTTGAGTGAGGTGTAGCAGCTGCTGCAGTGAGTGGACAATGTTGAGTGAGGTGTTGTAGCAGCTGCTGCAGTGGTGACAATGTTGAGTGAGGTTGGAGCAGCTGCTGCATTGGTGAAAACGTTTTGAGTGAGCGTGTACAGCTGCTGCAGTGGTGACAAAGTTGAGTGAGGTGTAGCAGCTGCTGCAGTGGTTGAAATGTTAGTGTGAGGTGGAGCTGTTGCTGCAGTGGTGGACAACGTTGAGTGAGGTGTTGCAGTGCTGCAGTGGTGGCAACGTTGAGTGGAGGTGTAGCGCTGCTGCAGTGGCGAAACATTGAGTGAGGTGTTGATGTAGCAGCTGCTGCAGTGGTTGACACCGTTGAGTGAAGGTGTTCTAGCTGTAGCAGCTGCTGCAGTGGTGTCAATGTAAGAGTGAGGGTGGAGCAGCTGTGCATTGGTGACAACGTTGAGTGAGGTGTTAGCAGCTGCTTGCAGTGGTGACAACGTTGAGTGAGGTGGAGCAGCTGCTCGAAGTGGAGTGGCGACAACATTGGTGAGGCTGTAGCAGCTTGCTGCAGTGGTGACAAACGTTGAGTGAGGTATGTAGCAGCTGCTGCAGTGATTGACAACGTTGAGTGAGGTTTGTCTAGCAGCTGCTGCAGTGGTGACAACGTTGAGTGAGGTGGAGCGGTGATGCAGTGGATGGACAACGTTGAGTGAGTGTAGCAGCTGCTTGGCAGTGGTTGACACGTTTAGTGTGGTGTAGCAGCTGCTGCAGTGGTGACAAATGTTGAGTGATGTGTTGCAGCTGCTGCAGTGGTGGACAAGTGAGGAGGTGTAGCAGCTGATGCAGTGGTGACAACGTTGAGTGAGGTGTAGCAGCTGCTGCAGTGGTGACAACGTTGAGTGAGGTGTAGCAGCTGCTGCAGTGGTGACAACGTTGAGTGAGGTGTAGCAGCTGCTGCAGTGGTGACAACGTTGAGTGAGGTGTAGCAGCTGCTGCAGTGGTGACAATCGTTGAGTGAGGTGTAGCAGCTGCATGCATGTGGTGACAAACGTTTGAGTGAGGTGTAGCAGCTGCTGCATTGGTTGAAAACGTTGAGTGTGGTGTAGCAAGACTGCTGCAGTGGTTGTCAACGTTGAGTGAGGTGTAGCAGTGCTGCCAGTGGTGACAAAGTTTGAGTGAGGTGTAGCAGCTGCGCCAGTGTGAACAACATTGAGTGAGGTGTAACAGCTGGCTGCAGTGGTGAACAACGTTGAGTGAGGTGGAGCAGCTGCATGCAGAGTGGTGACATCGTTGAGTGGTGTAGCAGCTGGCTGCAAGTGATGACAACGTTGAGGTGAGGTGTGGTGCAGTGCTGCAGTGGTGACAACTATTGAGTGAGGTGGAGCAGCTGCTGCAGTGGTGACAACGTTTGACGTGAGGTTGTTGCAGCTGCTGCCAGTGGTCTGACAACGTTGAGTGAGGTGTATAGCAGCTGCTGTCAGTGGTGACAATGTTGAGTGAGGTGTTGCAGCTGCTGCAGTAGTTGACATGTTGAGTGAGGTGTCAGCAGCAGCTGCCAGTGGTGCAACGTTGAGTGAAGGTGTGTTTGTAGCAGCTGCTGCAAGTGTGACAACGTTGAGTGAGGTGTTGCAGCTGCTGCAGTGGTGACAACGTTGAGTGAGGTGTATGTAGCAGCTGCTTTCGGCAGTGCTGTGCAGTGGTGACAATTCGTAGAGTTGAGGGTTGGAAGCAGCTGCTGCAAGAGTGGCGGGCGCGACAAACGTTGAGTTGGAAGGTGAGGTGTAGCTAAGATGCTCGGCAGTTGGTTTTGCTTGCAGTGGTTTTTTTGTTTCGGTGTATTGTTGATGACTTGTTTTGGTGATTTTGGAGGCAGCTGTAGCAGTTGGTAGAGCTGCTCGGCAAGTGGGGCTAGGGGGTGCGGTCGGGGGGGGGAGTGGAGGCTGCTGGGCGGAGTGTGGGGGGGGGGGTGTGATTCGGGGGGGTCGGGGGTGGGGGTGTCTACCTGTCTTTCTGTTTGTATCCTTGTTTAGAGGCAGAGCAGCGGCTGTTCTGCAAAGAGTGCGGGGTTGGTTTGACTTTTGTCTTTGTTTTTTGGATCCAACGTCTTGAGTTTTGTGTCTTTTTGAGTGAGTGTGTTAGGACGTAGTTGAGTTGCAGTGAGTGAGGGGTTGTAGTTGTTTGTAGCAGCTGATGCAGGGATTAGTATCGTGTTGGGATATGTAGGTGGATCGAAAGTGTATCCTCTTTGCAGTTGGTGATTAGTGATGACAACGTTGATGGAGTCTGTGTAGGTATGTAGCAGCCGCTGTGCAATCAGCTGTAGCAGCTTGCTGCAGTCGGTAATGGTGACCAACGTTTATGTTGACGTTGTTGAGTGCAGGTGGAGCAAGCTGGCAGCGGTGCAGAGTGTAGTGTTGGATCGGGTTGCGGTGAGCTGTGGCGGAGTGGTGTATTTTTTTATTTTTTTTTTGTTTTTTTTGTGACAACGTTGAGGTGAGGTGTAGCAGACTGCTCTGCAGTGGTTTTTGACACGTTGCTTCTTTGGTGAGGTGAGGTTTGTTGTGTTAGCAGCTGCTTGCCTGCTGCAGTGGGTGTGGTTGACAATGTGTTTGTGACAGTGAGTGAGGTGTAGCAGCTGCTGCCAAGTGGGGTGGTTTTTTTTGGTTGTTTGACCACGTTGTGGTGAGGTTGTTGTTTGTTGTTTGTAGCATGCCTGTGCTCTTTTTCTGCTGCAGTGATGCAGTGGTGACAACGTTGAGTGAGGTTTTTTTTTTTATGTGTTGTGATTTTGTTTGTAGCAGCTTGCTCTGCAGTGTGTTGGTGACAACGTTGTCGTGAGGTTGTATTTTTGTTTTGTCTCAGCAGTGCCGGCTGATGCTGCAGTCTGTGTGACCATCGTTCAGTCTCAGTTAGGTTTTGTAAGCAGCCTGCTTTAGGCAGCTGCTGCAAGTGGTGTGACAACTTTGAGTGAGAGGTTGGTTATTTTTGTTAGTAGCAGCTGCTGCAGTTCGGTGACAATGTTGAGAGTGAGGTAGGTTGTGTTTTAGTTGAAGGCTGCTGCGTGGTGGAAACGTTGTGTGAGGTTGTAGCAGCTGCTGCAGTTGGTGACAACTTTGAGTGAGTGTGGTGTGTAAGCAGCTGCTGCAGTCGGTTGACAATGTTGATGATTGTTTGTAGCAGCTGCTGTCAAGAGTGTGTGACAAAAGTTGAGTGAGGTGTAGCGCTGCTGCCTGCCAGTGGTGACAACGTTTTTTGAGTGAGGTGTTGTTGTATTATGTAGCAGCTCTGCTTGCAAGTGGTGACAACGTTGAGTGAGGTGTTGTTTGTAGCAAGCTGTGCAGTGGTGACAACGTTTGAGTGAGGTGGTAGTTTAGCAGCTGTGCCATGTAGTGTGCAACTTTGACGTGAGGTGTAGTTAGCAGCTGCTGCAGTGTGGTGACAATGTTGAGTGAGGTTGTAGCAGCTTCTGCTGCAGTGGTGACAACGTTGTGTGAGGTGTAGCAGCTGCTCTTGCAGTGCAGTGGTGAATGAAAACGTTGAGTGAGGTGTAGCATGCTGGTGCAGTGGCTGACAAAAGTTTGAGTGAGGTTGTAGCATGGCTGCTGCAGTGGTGACAAGTTGAGTGAGGTTGTCAGATGCTGCTGCAGTGGTGACAACGTTGAGTGAGGTGGAGCAGCCCTGTGCAGTGGTGACAACGTGAGTGAGGTGTTTAGCAGCTGCTGCTGCAGTTTGATGACAACGTTTGAGTGAGGTTTTGTAGCAGCTTGCTGCAGTGGTGACAATACGTTTGAGTGAGGTGGGCAGCTGCTGCAGTGGTGACAACGTTGTGTGAGTGTAGCAGCCTGCGGCGTTGGAGACAACGTGAGTGAGGTGTAGCAGCTGCTGCAGTGAGTGACCAATGTTGCGTGGGGGTGTAGGCAGCTGCTGCAGTGGTGACAACGTTGAGTGAGGTGTAGCAGCTGCTGCAGTGGTGACAACGTTGGAGTGAGGTTGTGCAGCCTCGCCTGCTGCAGTGAGTGGACAACGTTGACGTGAGGGGTAGAAAACAGCTGCTGCGTGGTTGACAACGTTTCAGTGAGGTGTAGCAGCTGCTGACAGATGGTGACAATGTAGAGTGAGAGTGGAGGCAGCTGATGCAGTGGCGACAACGTTGAGTGAGGTGTGCAGCTGTGCAGTGGTGACACGTTGTAGTGAGGTGTTTGTAGCAGCTGCTGCAGTGATGACAACGTTGAGTGAGGTGTAGCAGCTGCTGCAGTGGTGACAACGTTGAGTGAGGTGGAGCAGCTGCTGCAGTGGTGACAACGTTGAGTGAGGTGTAGCAGCTGCTGCAGTGGTGACAACGTTGAGTGAGGTGTAGCAGGTTGCTGCAGTGGTGACAATGTTGAGTGAGGTTGTTTTTGTAGCAGCTGCTTGCAGTGGTGACAACGTTGAGTGAGGTGTAGCAGTGTGCAGTGGTGACAACGTATGAGTGAGGTGTAGCGCTGCTGCGTGGTGACAACGTTGAGTTGGAGTGAGGTTTTGTAGCTGCTGCTGCGTGGTTGACAACGTTCAGTGAGGTGTAGCCGCTGCCTGCAGTGGTTTGACAAAATTTGAGTGAGGTTGTAGCAGCTGCTCAGTGGTGACAATGTTGAGTGAGGTGTAGCAGCTGCTGCAGTGGTGACAACGTTGAGTGAGGTGTAGCAGCTGCTGCAGTGGTGACAACGTTGAGTGAGGTGTAGCAGCTGCTGCAGTGGTGACAATGTTGAGTGAGGTGTAGCAGCTGCTGCAGTGGTGACAACGTTGAGTGAGGTGTAGCAGCTGCTGCAGTGGTGAAAACGTTGAGTGAGGTTGTAGCAGCGCTGCAGTTGGTGACAAACGTTGAGTGAGGTTGTAGCAGCTGCTCAGTGGTGACAATGTAGAGGTGAGGTGGAGCAGCTGCTTGATGCAGTGGCGACAAGTTGAGTGAGGTGTAAGCAGCTGTGCAGTTGTGACAACGTTTGAGTGAGGTGTAGCAGATGCTGCAGTGATTGTCAACGTTGAGTGAGGTGTAGCAGTCTGCTTGCTGTGGTGACAACGTTGAGTGAGTCTAGTGTAGCAGCTGACTGCAGTATTGACAACGTTGAGTGAGGTGTAGCAGCTGCTTGCAGTGGTGACAACGTTGAGTGAGGTGGGAGCAGTGCTGAGTGGGACAACGTTGAGTGTGGTTGTAGCAGCTGCGAACAAGGTGGTGGACAGTTGAGTGAGGTGGTAGCAAGCTGCTGCAAATTGGTGACACAGGTTGAGTGAGGTTGTAGCAGCTGCTGCAGTGGTGACAACGTTGAGTGTGGTTGTAGCAGCTGCTGCAGTGGTGACAACATGAGTGAGTGTGCAGCTGCTGCAGGTGGTGTCAAGTAGAGTGAGGTGGAGAGCTGCTGCAGTGGTGACACGTTTGAGTGTGGGTGTAGCAGCTGCTTGCGGTGGTGACAACGTTGAGTGGGTTGTAGGCAGCTGCTGCCAGTGGTGACAATGTTGAGTGAGGTGTAGCAGCTGCTGCAGTGGTTTTGACAAACGTTGGTGAGGTGTAGCAGCTGCTGCTGCAGTGGTGACAACGTTGGTGAGGGTTTTGTAGCAGTGTAGCAGATGCTGCAGTTGTGACACGTTGTGTGAGGTGTAGCAGCTGCTGCAGTGGTGACAAACGTTGAGGAGGTGTTGCAGCTGTCTGCACAGTGGTGACAAACTTTGAGTGAGGTGTAGGCTAGCTGATGCAGTGGTGACAACATGAGTGAGCGTAGCAGCTGCTGCAAGTGGTGACAATGTTGAGTGAGGTGTAGCAGCTGCTGCAGTGGTGGAAAAACGTTGGAGTGAGGTGTAGCAAGCTGCTGCAGTTGGTGACAACGTTGAGTGAGGTGTAGCAGCTGCTGCAGTGGTGACAACGTTGAGTGAGGTGTAGCAGCTGCTGCAGTGGTGACAACGTTGAGTGAGGTGTAGCAGCTGCTGCAGTGGTGACAACGTTGAGTGAGGTGGAGCAGCTGCTGCAGTGGTGACAACGTTGAGTGAGGTGTAGCAGCTGCTGCAGTGGTGACAACGTTGAGTGAGGTGGAGCAGCTGCTGCAGTGGTGACAACGTGAGTGAGGGTTGTTGTTAGCAGCTGCTGCAGTGGTGTACAAACGTTTGAGTGAGGTGTAGCAGCTGGTTCAGTGGTGAAAACGTTGAGTGAGGGGTAGCAGCTGCTGCGTGGTTTGACACGTTGAGTGAGGTTGTAGCAGCTCTGCCAGTGGAGACAACTTGAGTGAGGTATAGCAGCTGCTGCAGTGGTTACAACGTTGTAGTGAGGTGTAGCAGCTGCTGCAGTGGTGACACATTGAGTGAGGTTGGAGCAGCTGCTGCAGTGTGTGACAACGTTGAGTGAGGTGTGCAGTGCTGCAGTGGTGACAACGTTTGAGTGAGGGTGAGGAGCTTGCATGCAGAGTTGACAAGTTGAGTGAGGTTAGCTGCTGCTGCAGTGGGTGGGGGGGGACAACGTTGAGTGAGGGTAAGCAGCTGCTGCAGTGGTGGACAAACCGTTGAGTGGAAAGTGTAGCAGCGGCTGCAGTGGTGACAACGTTGAGTGAGGTTTGTGTAGCAGCTGCTGTAGTGGTGGACAACGTTGTGTGAGGTTGTAGCAGCCTTGCTGCAGTGGTGACAACGGTGAGAGAGGTGTAGCAGCTGCTGCAGGTGGTGACAAACGTTGTGTGAGGTGTAGCAGCTGCTGCAGTGGTGACAGCGTTGAGTGAGGTGTTGTAGCAGCTGCTGCAGTGGTGACAACGTGAGTGAGGTTGTAGCAGTTGCTGCCAGTGGTTGACAAAACTTTGTGTGAGGTGGAGGCAGCTGCTGCAGTGGTGACAACGTTGAGTGAGGCGGAGCCATCAGCTGCTGCAGTGGTGACAACGTGTGAGTGAGGTGTAGCAGCTGCTGCGTGGTGACAACGTTTGTGTGAGGTGTAGCGCTGCTGCGTGGTGACAAAACGTTGAGTAGGTTGTAGCAACTGCTGCAGTGGTGACAACGTTGAGTGAGGTGGTGCAGCTGCCTGCTGTGGTGACAAAGTTGTGTGAGGTGTAGGCAGCTTGCTGCAGTAGTGACAACGTTGGTGAGGTGTAGCAGCTGCTGCAGTGGTGACATCGTTGTGTGATGGTGTAGCAGCTGCTGCAGTGGTGACAACGTTGAGTGAGGTGTAGCAGCTGCTGCAGTGGTGACAACGTTGAGTGAGGTGTAGCAGCTGCTGCAGTGGTGACAACGTTGAGTGGAGGGTGTGTAGCAGCTGCTGCAGTGGTGACAACGTTGAGTGAGGTGTAGCAGCTGCTGCAGTGGTGACAACGTTGAGTGAGGTGTAGCAGCTGCTGCAGTGTTGACAACGTTGATTGAGGTGGTAGCAGGCTTCCTGCAGTGGTTGACAACGTTGAAGTGGGGGGGGAAAGGTGTCAGGCGTAGCAGCTGCTGCAGTGGTGACAACGTTGAGTGAGGTGGAGCAGCTCCAGCAGTGACTGCAGTGTCGGATGATTCACATTACTGAGTAACTTTACTGACACAAATAAAATGTTAAAATCTTGCAACAAAAGTCTGGATAACTTGTCCATGACAGTTAGTCTGGATAACTTGTCCAGGACAGTAAGTCTGGATAACTTGTCCAGGACAGTAAGTCTGGATAACTTGTCCTTAATAAGAGCACGGATATCTAGTCCTGATGAGATAGTCTGGCAACTTGCATTATAAATGAAGTTTGGATAACTTGTACATAAAAACTAGGATGACTACAAAACAAACTGATCTGTAGCAAGTGATCCAGGATACTTATCCAGTTAGTCAGCTAGGATACTTTCCCGGATAACTTTTATTGGGCGGGAACCCCAAAGTAAACCTGCCATTGAACTTAATACAAATGGAGTTAGATGGGATAACCTCTTTAAGCAGTAAGCATGGATTACATGTCCACACTAGTATTCTGGTATTATCCAGACCATCAGTCCTGGATATCTTGTCCAACCATCAGTTCCTGGATATCTTATGCTGCTCATCCAGTCCTGGATATTTTGTGCTGACCATCGTCCTGGATATTCTTGTCTGACCATCAGTCCTGGATAGTTTGTCCTGACCATCAGTTCTGGATATTTTGTGCGACCATCAGTACTGGATATCTTTGTCCTGGACCTTACTCTGGATGTCTTGCCTGACCACAGTCCTGGATATCTTTGGTCCTGGACAATCTGTCATGAGATATCTTGTACCAGACCAAGCAGTCCTGGGATATCTTGTGACTGACTATCAGTCCGGGTATCTTTGTGCATGACCATTTGGCCTGGTTATCTCTGTCTGGACCACCAGTCCTGGATATATTGTGCTGAACAATCAGTCCTGGATATCTTGTCCAGACCATCAGTCATGGATATCTTGTCAACCATCGTCCTGGATATCTTGTGTGGGACTAGCAGACCTGGATATCTTGTGCTGACCATTCAGTCCTGATATCTTGCCTGGCCATCAGTCCTGGATATCTTGTGCTGAATCAGTTCCTGGATATCTTTGCTGACCATCAGTTCTGATATTTGTGCTGCGATCAGTCCGGGATTTATTTCAGTTGTTAACACAACAGTATACAGCAAGATTACCAGTATTAACATTACAGTATATACAGGCAGCTAAATTTCATATTTACAGTATACGCTGCTACAGGTTAATATTACAGTATACAAGATGCTTACAGTGTTAAACTTTACTGTTTTACGGCAGCTCAGTATTAACGTTTACAGTCTTTACGTGCAGCTACAGTGTTAACACAACAGTACTACAGGCTGCTACAGTATTAAACATTACAGTATACAGGCGCTTGATACAATATTAAACATTAAAGTTTACAGGCAGCTACAGTATTAAGATTCAGTATACAGGCAGACAGTATTAACATTAACTGTTATAGAGGCCGACAACAGTATTGCATTACAGTATACAGGCAAGCAAATACCCCCCCTAGTATTAACATTACAGATAAAAGGCAGCTACAGTGTTAACATTACAGCATACAGCAGCTACAAGTGTTAACATTACCAGGTATACAGGCAGCTACAGTATTAACATTACAGTATTACAGGCAGCTAGCTACAGGTTAAAATCGGTTACAGTACACAGGCAGAGCTACAGTGTTAACATTACAGTTATAACCGGCAGCTCAGTGTTAAACATTACGTATAAGGCGCTACTTGTTAACTTTTACAGATAAGGCTCAGCTCAGTTTTAACATTACAGTATAAAGCAGCTACAGTATAATATTACAGTTATACATGGGCAGCTGCAGTATGGATGTTCGCATAGATATTGGGCCGTGCGGACGTGCTGCGCAGTAGTAGCTCCTGATTGAGTGGCTTTTTGCGCTGTGTGACCGAGTACTTAGCTTGTGAAAACCTGTTTGCTCGCTCTCTCTACGAATTGAAGCAAGATGCCTCCAATCGGCAAACTTTACCAACTAGCTTAAGGAAGAATTGAGGATTTAACGTAGTTTGGAGATTCGGCAAACTGACGAGGAAATACAAGAAGATTCCATATTAGTCCTCCTGTTTTGAGTCCTCAGGTCATGATGGGAAAACTGGTCAGTGGCTTAGAACAGCAGGGAACGAAGTAGACGTATCATAGGAAAGACGATGGAAGATTGAAACGATGTAAAAAGAAGGAAAGAGACTGCCGTGGAAACTGTTGTGGAAACTTCTAATACATTCTCTGTGCTACCCGTCGTATGGAGTCGGATACTTGGAAACATCACGACGAACGGAACAAAGGAAGGTAAGAATATTGTTGTTGTTGGGGATAGCCAAGTTAGGTATATGGATAGGGCCGTTCTGCTTGAAGGACAGGAGTACGGAGACAAGAGAGTTTGCTTTCCTGGGGCTGAGTGGAGGATATTGTTTGCATCTGGATGACATCTTGTGATGGTAATGGGATGCACATAACCTATTAATCTGTCTCAGTGGCTGGAGGGCCAACGATGTTAGGCAAGACATAGGAGTGAAGACCTGATTAGCAGGTATAGCGTCAGCTATAGAAATAATTAGGAGTAAGGGTGGGAACCCTGTCATATGTGGTATTTTGCCAAGGAGGGGTGTTGGGAAATGATTGGTTGGCCAGGGCATTGGTGTCAATTGCTGGCGGGACATATACTGTAAGGAAAATGCGGTAACATTCATTGACAAATGGGAACCTCTTCTATGGCAGAAATATGACATGTGGGCCAGGGATGGGTTCACTTTCTAGGTCTGGGGTGGGTAGCATGGTAACTGCAGGTGAAGGGAGCAGTTAGACCTTAAACTAGGGAATAGTTAGTGGTATGGGTTTTGGCAGGAAAAACAGGAAGTCCCTGTTAGTAATTTTCGTGTTCAAGGGGAACTAGTAATAAGCAGAACGAGGTTTAGATATTGAAAAGCCAGGGACTTTGGGTGATAAGGACAGTATAGGTTTAGGTGAATAACAGAAATGACAGGGGGATGGGTAAAGAAGAAAGGAGAGTCTTTCAATGTTTATTTTGCTAATTGCCAGTGTGCTAGGAATAAGATGGTCGAGTTGGAGATTAGGGGATAGTGCAGGATAACATTGAGGTATTTGCCTTAAATGAGACGTGGTTTTAATTAATAATGTCGGTCATGCCTGCGGTAATGTCTTATCAGGGTTTTAAATTGGTCCAAGTATTAGTAGTTATCAGGGAAGGGGCGGTGGGGTGGCAGGGTATGATCGAGAATCTCCCTCCTTCCCTCCCCCCCCCCCCCCCCTTCCCTTCCTTTTCCCCCCCCACTTGAACTGTTGCATAAAAAACGGGTTTATTACGTTGAATCTGAAGGAATAACTCATCAGAGTTGTTTGGATAGAATTTTCAGGAGGCATGAAAAATGATTTTAGGGGTGATTACCCGTTCCCCAAACTAGATGGGTCCAAGGGTGACTACTATGGGAGGAAATTGTTATAGGCACAAGGCACGATAATGTAGTAGTTATTTAGGAGACTTTAACTTTAGTCATATTGATTGGAATTTCTTGACTGGGAATTTAGAATCATTCGATTCCTTAGGAAGTTAGTTCAGGATTGTTTTTGAAGCAGTTTGTGGACTGGTACCTAAAGGGGAAATACCTGCTTGACTTTAGTTATGGCAAAACAATGAATCCTTGTTATAATTTAGAAATTTCAGAGGAAATGGGTGCTAGTGACCACAAATCATTCAGTTAGCATTGTATGGACAGTTACGATAGTAGCGATAACTCAGTAACAGTCCCAGATTTTCGTTAGCAGATTACGTTGGGCTTAGAGGTACATTATAAGAAGCATATCATAAGAAAGGAGGAACATCTGCAGGAGGCCGCTGGCCCTATAGCAGGGTCCTTTACAATTCATCCCACTAAACATAAACATTTACCCAACCCAATTTTCAATGCTACCCAAGAAATATGCTCTGATTGCTGAACTGTCCCACCAAATTCCAACCCTTCCCACTAATGTAACACCTTTTTTATCCAACCTAGATTTGAAACTACCCAAAGTCCTAGCTCAATAACCCACACTAGGTTGACTGTTCCACTCATCAACTACCATATTTTTTTTACCAAACAATACTTCCTATGTCACATTTCTAAATCTAAAACTTATCTATTTAAAATCCATTACTGCGGGGTTCTACTTTGGAGATGGACATCTCAAGTCCTTATTAATATCCACTTTATTTAATACCTTCTTCACTATATACACTTCGATCAGGTCTCCCCTCATTCGTCGTTCTAAAGTGAATGTTAACTTAAGAGTCTTCAATCTTTCTTCATAAGGAAGATTTCTGATGCAATGTATTAATTTAGTCATCTTCGCGAATGTTTTTCTAACGAATTTTGTCCATTTTGACTGGGGGGTAACGATGTTGAGGATATCATATGACAGTTTTCTGAAACTACTATACTAGCGGCTCAAAGAATGTTTTTTCCCATATAATAGAAATTAGATCAAAATATAAATGACCCCAAAATGGAGGAATAAGAAGGCCTCAAATAATACTAGGCATATAGAAAGGAATTTATAGCTTGTCGTATCAAAAGAGGTGAGGGTCATCTTATGATTCAGTATTTTGGACATTAAGAGGGACAGTAAAAAGGGGATAAGAAAAGCTAAAAGGGACTATGAAATTAAAGTTGCTAGGGATTCTAAAACTAACCCAAAAAGTTTTTTTAGGTCTATAGCTAAAAAGTTAGAGATAAGATAGGTCCCCTTAAAAATAACTATGGCATTACTGACAAAGAGAATGGAAAAATGTGCTCGATTTTTTAATATTATTTTCTCTCAGTTTTTACACACGAAGACACTAACAATTATTCTGTAATAATTTTTTTAGTGGGATAGAAGAAGATAAATTATGTAACATCTCGAGTCACTAGGGAAATGCGTTGTGATGCAGATAGTACAGATGAAGCAATTAAGTCGCCGGGGTCCTGATGAGGTTTTTTTCAAGGGTTCTTATAGGAATGACAAATGGAAACTCTCGGAACCATTAGCTAATATTTTATTTATCTCTTCAAACAGGTCGTAGTGTCTGAATGTGGAGAGGGACTAATGTAATTCCTATTTTTTAAAAAACTGGGGACAAGTCGTTTCCGTCAATTTTCCGCCCAGTAAGTTGACCTCAATTGTACTAGAGTCAATTTTAGCTGAGATTATAAGAAGTACATCTCGATAAGCATAGCTTGATTAATGATACTCCGCATGGATTCACAAGAGGCCAGTCTTGTCTAACTAAGCCTTATTAACTTTCTTCAGCAAAGCTTTTGAGGCTGTTGACCCGATAAGAATTTGATATTATTTATTTGATTTTCTTAGTAAGGCTTGGATAGAGTTTCGGCACATAGACTGTTTAAAGAAAGTGGCAGCTCATGCATTGGGGAAAACGTGCTCTGTGGATCGATAGTCATGGCTCCACTGACAGGTAAGCAGAGATGTGTCCATTAAATGGGTGTTAAATCCGAGTGTGGGGATCTGTAAACAAGTGGCGTTCCACAGGGATCAGTCTTGGGGCCCGTTGTTGTTTATAATATATATCAAATGATATTGATGAGGGAATTATAGTGTTATGAGCAAAATCTCGCCGATGAACAAAGATAGGTAGGATAACATTGACGCAAACGTAAGATGTACATGGTCGAACATTTCAGGGGATTTAAACAAACTCTTTTCGTGGTCAGAAAAGTGGCAGATGCGTTTCATGTAGATAAAGGCAAAGGTTCTGAAGTTGGGATGTGCCATACCCTAGTACTTATAAGTTAAATGATGTAGAACTTAGGCCTTACAGATTGCCTGAATTACTTGGGGTTATGGTGAGCAGCAACCTTAAACCAAGACAGCATGCCTAAGCGTAAGTAATATGGCAAATAGATTACTGGGATTTTATTCAAGGAAGTGTAAGCAATCAGAAGTCCAGAGGTATAATGCAGCTTTATACATTCCTTAGTAAGGCCTCACTAGATTATGCAGCTCAGTTCTGGTATCCATATTAAGAATGGACATAAATTCGTTAGAAAACATTCAGAGTCTAGGATGGCTAATTTAATATACATAGCATTATGAAGAATCTTCCCTTATGAGAAATGATTGAAGACTCTTAAGGGGGGGTTACTTTCCTTGTTAGACGAAGAATGAGGGGAAGACCTGATCGATTGTGTTTAATGTGGAAGGTAGGTATATTAATAAAGGGGATATTAAAAGGTCTTGATGGATGTCTCTCACAAGAGAGAACCCGCAGTAATGGATTTAAAATTGATAAGTTTAGATTTAGAAAGGATTGTATTGGTTTGGAAATAGGGTAGTTGATGAGTGGAACAGTCTACCTAGTTGGGTTATTGAGGCTGGGACTTTGGGTAGTTTCAAATTTAGGTTGGATAAGTACATGACTGGGATGGGTTGGATTTGAGTGGACTTTCACATCAGAAGATTATTTCTTGGGTGGCATTGAAAAATTGGGTTGGGCATACATGTTTGTTTAGTGGGTATAAATTGGAAAGGACCTGCCTAGTATGGGCCAACAGGCCTCCTGAAGTGTTCCTCCTTTCTTATGTTCTTATTAACATTACAGTATACAGGCAGCTACAGTGTTAACATTACAGTATACAGGCAGCTACAGTATTAACATTACAGTATACAGGCAGCTACAGTGTTACAACATTACAGTTTCAGGCAGTACAGTGTAACATTACAGTATAAAGGCAGCTACAGTGTTAACATTACAGTATACAAACAGCTACAGTGTTAACATTACAGTATACAGGCAGCTACAGTGTTAACATTACAGTATACAGGCAGCTACAGTATTAACATTACAGTATACAGGCAGCTACAGTGTTAACATTACAGTATAAAGGCAGCTACAGTGTTAACATTACAGTATACAGGCAGCTACAATGTTTTAGAAAGTCAATAAAACTTACGTTTAAGTAAAGTTTTTATGTTCATTGGTTTAAGCCTTTTCTGTGTCAACTTTTAAAATTAATTATAATTTTTTCAGACTTCGTGACAAGTTGAGTGAGGTGTAGCAGCTGCTGCAGTGGTGACAACGTTGAGTGAGGTGGAGCAGCTGCTGCAGTGGTGACAACGTTGAGTGAGGTGTAGCAGTTGCTAGAGTGGTGACAACGTTGAGTGAGGTGGAGCAGGCTGCTGCAGTGGTGACAACGTTGAGTGAGGGTGTAGCAGCTGCTGCAGTGTGACAAGTTGAGTGAGGGGTAGCAGCTGCTGCCGTGGGTGAACAACGTTGGAGTGATGGTGGAGCAGCTGCTGCAGTGGTGACAACGTTTGGTGAGGTGTAGCAGGGCTTTTTTGGGCTGCAGTGGTGACAACGTGAGGTGAGGTGTAGCCAGCTGATGCAGTGGTTGACAACGTTGAGTGAGGTGGAGCAGCTGCCTTGCAGTGGTGATACACGTGAGTGAGGTGTTAGCAGCTGCTGCAGTGGTGGACATGTTGAGTGAGTGTTGTAGAAAGTGCTGCAGTGGTACAACGTTGTGTGAGGTGTAGCAAGTTGCTGCAGTCGTGACAACGTTGAGTGAGGTTGAAGCAGCTGTGCAGTGGTGACAACGTTGAGGGAGGTGTAGCAGCTGTGTGCAGTGGTGACACGCTGGTGAGGTGGAGCAGCTACTCAGTGGTGTCCAACGGTTGAGTGAGGTGTAGCAGTGATGCTGTGGTGACAACGTTGAGTGAGGTGTTGCGCCCTTTACTGCATGTGGTGACAACGTTGAGTGGGTGTAGCAGCTGCTGCAGTGGTGACACCGTTGAGGTGTGGTGTAGCAGGCTGCTGCGGTGGTGACAAACGTTGAGTGAGTGTAGAGCTGTGCAGTGATGAAAAGTTGAGTGAGGATGTAGCAGCTGATGCAGGGGTGAAAAAGTTGACTTGAGGTGTTAGCAGCTGCGGACAAGTGGTGACAACGTTTGGGAGAGGTGTAGCAGCTGCTGCATTGGGTGACAACGTTTGTGTGAGGTGTAGCAGCTGCATGCAGTGGTGACATACGTTCGTGAGTGTAGCAGTGCTGCAGTGTGGGTGACAAACCGTTGAGTGGAGGTGAGCAGCTGCTGCTAGTGGTGACAACGATTGAAGTGGGAGTAGCTCACTGCTGCTGTGGTAACAACGTTGAGTGAGGTTGTAGCAAGCTGCTGCACGGTTGACAAAGTTGAGTTTGAGGTGGAGCAGTGCTGCGAGTGGTTGAAAACGTTTGAGTGAGGTGTAGCAGCTGCTGCAGTGGTGACAACGTTGAGTGAGGTGTAGCAGCTGCTGCAGTGGTGACAATGTTGAGTGAGGTGTAGCAGCTGCTGCAGTGGTGACAACGTTGAGTGGAGGTGTAGAAGTGCTGCAGTGGTGAACCAACGTTGAGGTGAGTGCTCGCAAGCTGCTGCAGTGGTGTCAATGTAGAGTGAGGTGGAGCAGCTGCTGCAGTGGTGACACGTTGAGTGTAGGTGGAGCAATGGCCTGCATATGGTGACAACAGTTGAGTGAGGTTGTAGCAGTGGCTGCAGTGGGGACAACATTAGTGAGGTGTAGCAGCTGATGCAGTGGTGACAACGTTGAGTGAGGTGTAGCAGCTGCTGCAGTGATGACAACGTTGAGTGAGGTGTAGCAGCTGCTGCAGTGGTGACAACGTTGAGTGAGGTGGAGCGCAGCTTGCTGCAGTGGGTGACAACGTTGAGTGAGGTATAGCAGCTGCTGCAGTGAGTGACCACCGTTGAGTGAGGTTTTTGTAGCAGCTGCTGCAGGGATGGACAAGTTGAGTGAAGGTGTAGCAGCTGCTGCAGTGGTGACAACGTTGAGTTGAGGTGTAGCAGCTGCTGCATGGTGGACAACGTTGAGTGAGGTGTTAGCATGTGCTGCGAGTGGTGACAACTTTGAGTGAGGTGTAGCAGCTGCTGCAGTGAGTGGACAATGTTGAGTGAGGTGTTGTAGCAGCTGCTGCAGTGGTGACAATGTTGAGTGAGGTTGGAGCAGCTGCTGCATTGGTGAAAACGTTTTGAGTGAGCGTGTACAGCTGCTGCAGTGGTGACAAAGTTGAGTGAGGTGTAGCAGCTGCTGCAGTGGTTGAAATGTTAGTGTGAGGTGGAGCTGTTGCTGCAGTGGTGGACAACGTTGAGTGAGGTGTTGCAGTGCTGCAGTGGTGGCAACGTTGAGTGGAGGTGTAGCGCTGCTGCAGTGGCGAAACATTGAGTGAGGTGTTGATGTAGCAGCTGCTGCAGTGGTTGACACCGTTGAGTGAAGGTGTTCTAGCTGTAGCAGCTGCTGCAGTGGTGTCAATGTAAGAGTGAGGGTGGAGCAGCTGTGCATTGGTGACAACGTTGAGTGAGGTGTTAGCAGCTGCTTGCAGTGGTGACAACGTTGAGTGAGGTGGAGCAGCTGCTCGAAGTGGAGTGGCGACAACATTGGTGAGGCTGTAGCAGCTTGCTGCAGTGGTGACAAACGTTGAGTGAGGTATGTAGCAGCTGCTGCAGTGATTGACAACGTTGAGTGAGGTTTGTCTAGCAGCTGCTGCAGTGGTGACAACGTTGAGTGAGGTGGAGCGGTGATGCAGTGGATGGACAACGTTGAGTGAGTGTAGCAGCTGCTTGGCAGTGGTTGACACGTTTAGTGTGGTGTAGCAGCTGCTGCAGTGGTGACAAATGTTGAGTGATGTGTTGCAGCTGCTGCAGTGGTGGACAAGTGAGGAGGTGTAGCAGCTGATGCAGTGGTGACAACGTTGAGTGAGGTGTAGCAGCTGCTGCAGTGGTGACAACGTTGAGTGAGGTGTAGCAGCTGCTGCAGTGGTGACAACGTTGAGTGAGGTGTAGCAGCTGCTGCAGTGGTGACAACGTTGAGTGAGGTGTAGCAGCTGCTGCAGTGGTGACAACGTTGAGTGAGGTGTAGCAGCTGCATGCATGTGGTGACAAACGTTTGAGTGAGGTGTAGCAGCTGCTGCATTGGTTGAAAACGTTGAGTGTGGTGTAGCAAGACTGCTGCAGTGGTTGTCAACGTTGAGTGAGGTGTAGCAGTGCTGCCAGTGGTGACAAAGTTTGAGTGAGGTGTAGCAGCTGCGCCAGTGTGAACAACATTGAGTGAGGTGTAACAGCTGGCTGCAGTGGTGAACAACGTTGAGTGAGGTGGAGCAGCTGCATGCAGAGTGGTGACATCGTTGAGTGGTGTAGCAGCTGGCTGCAAGTGATGACAACGTTGAGGTGAGGTGTGGTGCAGTGCTGCAGTGGTGACAACTATTGAGTGAGGTGGAGCAGCTGCTGCAGTGGTGACAACGTTTGACGTGAGGTTGTTGCAGCTGCTGCCAGTGGTCTGACAACGTTGAGTGAGGTGTATAGCAGCTGCTGTCAGTGGTGACAATGTTGAGTGAGGTGTTGCAGCTGCTGCAGTAGTTGACATGTTGAGTGAGGTGTCAGCAGCAGCTGCCAGTGGTGCAACGTTGAGTGAAGGTGTGTTTGTAGCAGCTGCTGCAAGTGTGACAACGTTGAGTGAGGTGTTGCAGCTGCTGCAGTGGTGACAACGTTGAGTGAGGTGTATGTAGCAGCTGCTTTCGGCAGTGCTGTGCAGTGGTGACAATTCGTAGAGTTGAGGGTTGGAAGCAGCTGCTGCAAGAGTGGCGGGCGCGACAAACGTTGAGTTGGAAGGTGAGGTGTAGCTAAGATGCTCGGCAGTTGGTTTTGCTTGCAGTGGTTTTTTTGTTTCGGTGTATTGTTGATGACTTGTTTTGGTGATTTTGGAGGCAGCTGTAGCAGTTGGTAGAGCTGCTCGGCAAGTGGGGCTAGGGGGTGCGGTCGGGGGGGGGAGTGGAGGCTGCTGGGCGGAGTGTGGGGGGGGGGGTGTGATTCGGGGGGGTCGGGGGTGGGGGTGTCTACCTGTCTTTCTGTTTGTATCCTTGTTTAGAGGCAGAGCAGCGGCTGTTCTGCAAAGAGTGCGGGGTTGGTTTGACTTTTGTCTTTGTTTTTTGGATCCAACGTCTTGAGTTTTGTGTCTTTTTGAGTGAGTGTGTTAGGACGTAGTTGAGTTGCAGTGAGTGAGGGGTTGTAGTTGTTTGTAGCAGCTGATGCAGGGATTAGTATCGTGTTGGGATATGTAGGTGGATCGAAAGTGTATCCTCTTTGCAGTTGGTGATTAGTGATGACAACGTTGATGGAGTCTGTGTAGGTATGTAGCAGCCGCTGTGCAATCAGCTGTAGCAGCTTGCTGCAGTCGGTAATGGTGACCAACGTTTATGTTGACGTTGTTGAGTGCAGGTGGAGCAAGCTGGCAGCGGTGCAGAGTGTAGTGTTGGATCGGGTTGCGGTGAGCTGTGGCGGAGTGGTGTATTTTTTTATTTTTTTTTTGTTTTTTTTGTGACAACGTTGAGGTGAGGTGTAGCAGACTGCTCTGCAGTGGTTTTTGACACGTTGCTTCTTTGGTGAGGTGAGGTTTGTTGTGTTAGCAGCTGCTTGCCTGCTGCAGTGGGTGTGGTTGACAATGTGTTTGTGACAGTGAGTGAGGTGTAGCAGCTGCTGCCAAGTGGGGTGGTTTTTTTTGGTTGTTTGACCACGTTGTGGTGAGGTTGTTGTTTGTTGTTTGTAGCATGCCTGTGCTCTTTTTCTGCTGCAGTGATGCAGTGGTGACAACGTTGAGTGAGGTTTTTTTTTTTATGTGTTGTGATTTTGTTTGTAGCAGCTTGCTCTGCAGTGTGTTGGTGACAACGTTGTCGTGAGGTTGTATTTTTGTTTTGTCTCAGCAGTGCCGGCTGATGCTGCAGTCTGTGTGACCATCGTTCAGTCTCAGTTAGGTTTTGTAAGCAGCCTGCTTTAGGCAGCTGCTGCAAGTGGTGTGACAACTTTGAGTGAGAGGTTGGTTATTTTTGTTAGTAGCAGCTGCTGCAGTTCGGTGACAATGTTGAGAGTGAGGTAGGTTGTGTTTTAGTTGAAGGCTGCTGCGTGGTGGAAACGTTGTGTGAGGTTGTAGCAGCTGCTGCAGTTGGTGACAACTTTGAGTGAGTGTGGTGTGTAAGCAGCTGCTGCAGTCGGTTGACAATGTTGATGATTGTTTGTAGCAGCTGCTGTCAAGAGTGTGTGACAAAAGTTGAGTGAGGTGTAGCGCTGCTGCCTGCCAGTGGTGACAACGTTTTTTGAGTGAGGTGTTGTTGTATTATGTAGCAGCTCTGCTTGCAAGTGGTGACAACGTTGAGTGAGGTGTTGTTTGTAGCAAGCTGTGCAGTGGTGACAACGTTTGAGTGAGGTGGTAGTTTAGCAGCTGTGCCATGTAGTGTGCAACTTTGACGTGAGGTGTAGTTAGCAGCTGCTGCAGTGTGGTGACAATGTTGAGTGAGGTTGTAGCAGCTTCTGCTGCAGTGGTGACAACGTTGTGTGAGGTGTAGCAGCTGCTCTTGCAGTGCAGTGGTGAATGAAAACGTTGAGTGAGGTGTAGCATGCTGGTGCAGTGGCTGACAAAAGTTTGAGTGAGGTTGTAGCATGGCTGCTGCAGTGGTGACAAGTTGAGTGAGGTTGTCAGATGCTGCTGCAGTGGTGACAACGTTGAGTGAGGTGGAGCAGCCCTGTGCAGTGGTGACAACGTGAGTGAGGTGTTTAGCAGCTGCTGCTGCAGTTTGATGACAACGTTTGAGTGAGGTTTTGTAGCAGCTTGCTGCAGTGGTGACAATACGTTTGAGTGAGGTGGGCAGCTGCTGCAGTGGTGACAACGTTGTGTGAGTGTAGCAGCCTGCGGCGTTGGAGACAACGTGAGTGAGGTGTAGCAGCTGCTGCAGTGAGTGACCAATGTTGCGTGGGGGTGTAGGCAGCTGCTGCAGTGGTGACAACGTTGAGTGAGGTGTAGCAGCTGCTGCAGTGGTGACAACGTTGGAGTGAGGTTGTGCAGCCTCGCCTGCTGCAGTGAGTGGACAACGTTGACGTGAGGGGTAGAAAACAGCTGCTGCGTGGTTGACAACGTTTCAGTGAGGTGTAGCAGCTGCTGACAGATGGTGACAATGTAGAGTGAGAGTGGAGGCAGCTGATGCAGTGGCGACAACGTTGAGTGAGGTGTGCAGCTGTGCAGTGGTGACACGTTGTAGTGAGGTGTTTGTAGCAGCTGCTGCAGTGATGACAACGTTGAGTGAGGTGTAGCAGCTGCTGCAGTGGTGACAACGTTGAGTGAGGTGGAGCAGCTGCTGCAGTGGTGACAACGTTGAGTGAGGTGTAGCAGCTGCTGCAGTGGTGACAACGTTGAGTGAGGTGTAGCAGGTTGCTGCAGTGGTGACAATGTTGAGTGAGGTTGTTTTTGTAGCAGCTGCTTGCAGTGGTGACAACGTTGAGTGAGGTGTAGCAGTGTGCAGTGGTGACAACGTATGAGTGAGGTGTAGCGCTGCTGCGTGGTGACAACGTTGAGTTGGAGTGAGGTTTTGTAGCTGCTGCTGCGTGGTTGACAACGTTCAGTGAGGTGTAGCCGCTGCCTGCAGTGGTTTGACAAAATTTGAGTGAGGTTGTAGCAGCTGCTCAGTGGTGACAATGTTGAGTGAGGTGTAGCAGCTGCTGCAGTGGTGACAACGTTGAGTGAGGTGTAGCAGCTGCTGCAGTGGTGACAACGTTGAGTGAGGTGTAGCAGCTGCTGCAGTGGTGACAATGTTGAGTGAGGTGTAGCAGCTGCTGCAGTGGTGACAACGTTGAGTGAGGTGTAGCAGCTGCTGCAGTGGTGAAAACGTTGAGTGAGGTTGTAGCAGCGCTGCAGTTGGTGACAAACGTTGAGTGAGGTTGTAGCAGCTGCTCAGTGGTGACAATGTAGAGGTGAGGTGGAGCAGCTGCTTGATGCAGTGGCGACAAGTTGAGTGAGGTGTAAGCAGCTGTGCAGTTGTGACAACGTTTGAGTGAGGTGTAGCAGATGCTGCAGTGATTGTCAACGTTGAGTGAGGTGTAGCAGTCTGCTTGCTGTGGTGACAACGTTGAGTGAGTCTAGTGTAGCAGCTGACTGCAGTATTGACAACGTTGAGTGAGGTGTAGCAGCTGCTTGCAGTGGTGACAACGTTGAGTGAGGTGGGAGCAGTGCTGAGTGGGACAACGTTGAGTGTGGTTGTAGCAGCTGCGAACAAGGTGGTGGACAGTTGAGTGAGGTGGTAGCAAGCTGCTGCAAATTGGTGACACAGGTTGAGTGAGGTTGTAGCAGCTGCTGCAGTGGTGACAACGTTGAGTGTGGTTGTAGCAGCTGCTGCAGTGGTGACAACATGAGTGAGTGTGCAGCTGCTGCAGGTGGTGTCAAGTAGAGTGAGGTGGAGAGCTGCTGCAGTGGTGACACGTTTGAGTGTGGGTGTAGCAGCTGCTTGCGGTGGTGACAACGTTGAGTGGGTTGTAGGCAGCTGCTGCCAGTGGTGACAATGTTGAGTGAGGTGTAGCAGCTGCTGCAGTGGTTTTGACAAACGTTGGTGAGGTGTAGCAGCTGCTGCTGCAGTGGTGACAACGTTGGTGAGGGTTTTGTAGCAGTGTAGCAGATGCTGCAGTTGTGACACGTTGTGTGAGGTGTAGCAGCTGCTGCAGTGGTGACAAACGTTGAGGAGGTGTTGCAGCTGTCTGCACAGTGGTGACAAACTTTGAGTGAGGTGTAGGCTAGCTGATGCAGTGGTGACAACATGAGTGAGCGTAGCAGCTGCTGCAAGTGGTGACAATGTTGAGTGAGGTGTAGCAGCTGCTGCAGTGGTGGAAAAACGTTGGAGTGAGGTGTAGCAAGCTGCTGCAGTTGGTGACAACGTTGAGTGAGGTGTAGCAGCTGCTGCAGTGGTGACAACGTTGAGTGAGGTGTAGCAGCTGCTGCAGTGGTGACAACGTTGAGTGAGGTGTAGCAGCTGCTGCAGTGGTGACAACGTTGAGTGAGGTGGAGCAGCTGCTGCAGTGGTGACAACGTTGAGTGAGGTGTAGCAGCTGCTGCAGTGGTGACAACGTTGAGTGAGGTGTAGCAGCTGCTGCAGTGGTGACAACGTGAGTGAGGGTTGTTGTTAGCAGCTGCTGCAGTGGTGTACAAACGTTTGAGTGAGGTGTAGCAGCTGGTTCAGTGGTGAAAACGTTGAGTGAGGGGTAGCAGCTGCTGCGTGGTTTGACACGTTGAGTGAGGTTGTAGCAGCTCTGCCAGTGGAGACAACTTGAGTGAGGTATAGCAGCTGCTGCAGTGGTTACAACGTTGTAGTGAGGTGTAGCAGCTGCTGCAGTGGTGACACATTGAGTGAGGTTGGAGCAGCTGCTGCAGTGTGTGACAACGTTGAGTGAGGTGTGCAGTGCTGCAGTGGTGACAACGTTTGAGTGAGGGTGAGGAGCTTGCATGCAGAGTTGACAAGTTGAGTGAGGTTAGCTGCTGCTGCAGTGGGTGGGGGGGGACAACGTTGAGTGAGGGTAAGCAGCTGCTGCAGTGGTGGACAAACCGTTGAGTGGAAAGTGTAGCAGCGGCTGCAGTGGTGACAACGTTGAGTGAGGTTTGTGTAGCAGCTGCTGTAGTGGTGGACAACGTTGTGTGAGGTTGTAGCAGCCTTGCTGCAGTGGTGACAACGGTGAGAGAGGTGTAGCAGCTGCTGCAGGTGGTGACAAACGTTGTGTGAGGTGTAGCAGCTGCTGCAGTGGTGACAGCGTTGAGTGAGGTGTTGTAGCAGCTGCTGCAGTGGTGACAACGTGAGTGAGGTTGTAGCAGTTGCTGCCAGTGGTTGACAAAACTTTGTGTGAGGTGGAGGCAGCTGCTGCAGTGGTGACAACGTTGAGTGAGGCGGAGCCATCAGCTGCTGCAGTGGTGACAACGTGTGAGTGAGGTGTAGCAGCTGCTGCGTGGTGACAACGTTTGTGTGAGGTGTAGCGCTGCTGCGTGGTGACAAAACGTTGAGTAGGTTGTAGCAACTGCTGCAGTGGTGACAACGTTGAGTGAGGTGGTGCAGCTGCCTGCTGTGGTGACAAAGTTGTGTGAGGTGTAGGCAGCTTGCTGCAGTAGTGACAACGTTGGTGAGGTGTAGCAGCTGCTGCAGTGGTGACATCGTTGTGTGATGGTGTAGCGCTGCTGCAGTGGTGACAACGTTGAGTGAGGTGTAGCAGCTGCTGCAGTGGTGACAACGTTGAGTGAGGTGGAGCAGCTGCTGCAGTGGTGACAACGTTGAGTGGAGGGTGTGTAGCAGCTGCTGCAGTGGTGACAACGTTGAGTGAGGTGTAGCAGCTGCTGCAGTGGTGACAACGTTGAGTGAGGTGTAGCAGCTGCTGCAGTGTTGACAACGTTGATTGAGGTGGTAGCAGGCTTCCTGCAGTGGTTGACAACGTTGAAGTGGGGGGGGAAAGGTGTCAGGCAGCTGCTGCAGCAGTGGTGACAACGTTGAGTGAGTGGAGGCCAGCTCCAGCAGTGACTGCAGTGTCGGATGATTCACATTACTGAGTAAACTTTACTGAACAAAATAAAATGTTAAAATTCTTGCAACACAAAGTCTGGATAACTTGTCCATGACAGTTAGTCTGGATAACTTGTCCAGGACAGTAAGTCTGGATAACTTGTCCAGGACAGTAAGTCTGGATAACTTGTCCTTAATAAGAGCACGGATATCTAGTCCTGATGAGATAGTCTGGCAACTTGCATTATAAATGAAGTTTGGATAACTTGTACATAAAAACTAGGATGACTACAAAACAAACTGATCTGTAGCAAGTGATCCAGGATACTTATCCAGTTAGTCAGCTAGGATACTTTCCCGGATAACTTTTATTGGGCGGGAACCCCAAAGTAAACCTGCCATTGAACTTAATACAAATGGAGTTAGATGGGATAACCTCTTTAAGCAGTAAGCATGGATTACATGTCCACACTAGTATTCTGGTATTATCCAGACCATCAGTCCTGGATATCTTGTCCAACCATCAGTTCCTGGATATCTTATGCTGCTCATCCAGTCCTGGATATTTTGTGCTGACCATCGTCCTGGATATTCTTGTCTGACCATCAGTCCTGGATAGTTTGTCCTGACCATCAGTTCTGGATATTTTGTGCGACCATCAGTACTGGATATCTTTGTCCTGGACCTTACTCTGGATGTCTTGCCTGACCACAGTCCTGGATATCTTTGGTCCTGGACAATCTGTCATGAGATATCTTGTACCAGACCAAGCAGTCCTGGGATATCTTGTGACTGACTATCAGTCCGGGTATCTTTGTGCATGACCATTTGGCCTGGTTATCTCTGTCTGGACCACCAGTCCTGGATATATTGTGCTGAACAATCAGTCCTGGATATCTTGTCCAGACCATCAGTCATGGATATCTTGTCAACCATCGTCCTGGATATCTTGTGTGGGACTAGCAGACCTGGATATCTTGTGCTGACCATTCAGTCCTGATATCTTGCCTGGCCATCAGTCCTGGATATCTTGTGCTGAATCAGTTCCTGGATATCTTTGCTGACCATCAGTTCTGATATTTGTGCTGCGATCAGTCCGGGCCTTGGTTTTTTTCGTCTTCCCCCCTGTTGAGAGCCCTATACAGAAGCAAATGTTCCATCCTTGTCTGACCCCGTGATGCCCATGCCTTCGCTACTATGTACGCTCCCGATCTACAAAATCCTTCCTTTATAGAAGGTCCCCGTATTAGTAGACTTTCTTTATTCTTTTTCCCCCCCCTGTTTGCTCCATCCCTTTTCTCTTCGCCTACATTCATTTTGTTTTCCCCCTTCAGTTACCCCCCTTTATATGTTCATGTAGCATCATTTTCCCTCCCCCCGGGAAGTTCCAGCTGGTTGGGTCAGTCTTTTCATCCTTGCTCGAAAGCTGGACTGTTTGGGGGCTTCCCGTCTCTTTTTCTTGTCATTCCCATCCCTTTCTCATGCCAACGTGTGTACAAGATGGCTCTAAGTCTTCAGACGGCGTCGGATTCGCAGCAGTTTTTCGGACAGCGTCGTGTGGGGGCATTTACTATTTTTCAGCTAGCATTTTTACTGCAACTGTATCCATTCTTGCAGCATTTTCGTATCGCATCTATGTGTGTCTATTTGTAGTAGTCTCGGGGCCCCCTTAGTGCTCTACAGGTATAAAAAAATTTTTATACATTAAATCCCCTGTTCTCTGTTCCAACTTTGGCTCGGTATCTCTACCAAACAAAAAGATTTTGTTTTTTTTGGGGCCCCTGGTCATGTGACGTGGGGGCAATGAACAGGCAGACCTGGCGCGGTCAGCAGTGATGCCCCTACCAATTTTCTTCGAGGTGTTCCTTTTCTGGACTTTTTTCTGCAATAGCCCCCCACCTTCGCACCCTTGGAAACAACGTTGGTCAACTCTGCTCGGTAACAAATTCATTCTATTAAAAACCCAGAAGGTTACTGGGGCCCTTTCTTTCATCAGTGCCCCGGGGTTGGGGACCACTCTCCCCGCCTTGCATTGGCCCCTCATCTTACTCATGGGTATCTCATGGGAGGCACCCCGTTCCCCTCTGGAGCAGTGTCAAATTCCCCTATCGATTAGCCACATTTGTTAGACTTCCTCTCTTCAAAGAGCACGCAGAATTTACCTCCAATGTCTCTTCGTTTACTACTCTCTCTTTACCTTCCCTTCTTTTGATTGACCCTCCTTTAATCCTGACTCTCCATTTACTTCTTGACAACGACTGTTTTTTTCCCCCCAAACTTGATGAACTTTTCGCCTCCCCCCCGCCCTTTCTAGTTCAGTTTTGCAGCCCTTTACCTTTCACATCCCTAAAAACCCCCCTGTTTAAACCGTAACCTATTACCATCCATCTCCCTTATGCCACTGATGCCCTCGCTTCCTTCCTGCCCTGCAGTGCTGTATAGTCCTTGTGGCTTAGCGCTTCTTTTTTTTTTGATTATAATAATAATAACTTTCAAACCAGTAAGCCAGGATAACTTATATAAGCCAGTATAACTTATAAACCAGTAAGCCAGGATAATTTACATAAGCCAGTATAACTTTCAAACCAGTAAGCCAGAATAACTTATATAAGCCAGGATAACTTTCAAACCAGTAAGCCAGAATAACTTATATAAGCCAGGATAACTTTCAAACCAGTTAGCCAGGATAATGAATATAAGCCAGAATAACTTTCAAACCAGTTAGCCAGGATAACTTATATAAGCCAGGATAACTTTCAAACCAGTTAGCCAGGATAACTTATATAAGCCAGGCCTCTTCAAGGAGGGCTCCTTGGCATGGTGAAGAGGCTCTTGGTCTGAGGAATTAGACCTGTCGGTCTTCTTTCTCAGACCGAACCTAATTACACCCCAATCTCCCCTCCCCTATCCCATCCTCCCCATCCTCCCATTTTTCCTTTCCTCCTCCTCCTCCCCACCCCTCCCTTTTGCCCTTCCTCTTTTTGGCCTTTGGGATTTCTCCCACAGGCGCGCTAGTTCCTAGGTAGGGGAAAGGATACTGGGGTTTATCCCATTCCGTTGAGGTTCTTGGCGGTGGCGTAGTTTGCCGTGGAATCTGGATCGCCTGGGGATGTCCCGATCCCTCTCCGGTATCCCGGAGTAGCTTTGGGTATCTTTCGGGCAACGGGTGTATCTCTGGAAGCCACCTTTCGGATTCCGGGGCTGGTGGCCGAAGGAGGTATGCTTTGTGGTGGATATCCGGCCGCCCTCTCTCTTGTCCACCGAGGTAGCTCGGCAGATGTGAGGTTGCTATCCCAGATTGTTAGTTTACTATCATGATGGGTAGGGTATGGCACGGGTTCCATGCTGCATCTGCGCTACTTGCGGTGCTGAGGTCCTCTTGGGCGCAGAGGGAGATTTCTGGCCCTTTCATTCCTCCTAGGAACTATCCCTCCCCAGTCCCCTCTTTTTTTCTTTTTTTTATTTTTATTTTCTTTTCTTCTTTCTTTTTTTCTTAAAAACAAAAAGAAAGAAGTAACCTAACCATGGCAGCCCTAGTCCATGAACCTACTACCCCCGGGCCCCTTCTTGATACCGCACCCCGTTCTGACCCCGCCTCGTCTTTGGACCACTCTTCAGACACTCCTCATGCCTCTGTACCTATTGCCGGTGCTGTTTCCTCACCCGCTTCAGGTACTGAGGCCTCGACTGACTCCTTCGATTTATCGGACCTTCGCTCTCCTCTGACAATGCTTCCAGCCTCTCCCTCTACGGTGCGGCAATTTTCAAATCGCCGACCTGTTCCACGTCGGACCGACTCTGGTCCCACGCCTAAAAGCCAACGACAATTACCTGCTGATGATACTTCTCCACCTTCTCGTTCTTCTCAGAAACGATCGACACGTCCTTCACTACCTTTCCACGCTCAGTTTCAGACTGAACAATGGACTAAATTCTTCACTTTACGACCGACTTCCTCTACTGCCTATCTTTCTGACCATAGTATTGGCAAGGCACTCCTACGCCATGTTGGTAAAGATATTTCTTTTCATGCTCTTAAGAGCGGTACGCGCATCATTACCTTACAGAATGCTACCCAGGCTCATGAGCTCTCTCGTCTTTCCCATATCGATACTGTTCCTGTCACTCTTGAAAAACATCATTCCCTCAATTCTTGTAGTGGTACCGTCATTCTGCCCCATACCATAGTTCAACAAAATTTCCAGACATGTGGCACTGACATTCTTGAACAGCTGGAACTCCAAGATCTCCCAATCCTCAAGGTAGACACTTACGTTCTTCCTGCCCGTGGGCGGAGACGATACCCTAGCAATGTGGCTCGTTTAACTTTTGACAGCCGAGAGCTCCCATCCTCAGTTTATATAGCAGGACATCGGTTACAAGTTCAAAAGGTGATCCCTACACCACAACAGTGTAGAAATTGCTGGCGATTTGGCCATCCAGCGAAATATTGCAGATCTATCACCGAATGCCCAGTCTGTGGTGCCGATGACCATTCTAATACGTCTTGCAATCGATCTCCCTCTTGCCTTAACTGTCATGAGGCTCACCCTTCGTACTCTCGCCGTTGTCAAGTCTATTTAAATGAGCGGGAAATCCGTTACCTCAAAGAGACAGAAGGTCTCCTTTATGCCATGGCAGTTTCTCATCTCCGCCTCCAAGGGAGACTCCCACGTGTTTCTTATTCCCGTGTTTCAAAACGTCCTCCCACTTCTGGTATCCCATCTTCTACACCCACCTCTGTGGTTACCTCTCCCATAGTCGCTCTTGTATCTAATCCTTTTGCTGTCCTCGGCTCAGATGTCCCTACTTCAATGCCTCAGTCTAATCTCGCTTCTTCGAGTTCTCTCTCACAAGCCTCAGTATCGACGAGACCTCGTATGACACCTCCTCCCAATCGTCCCTCTACTTCTCAAAAGTCAAAAAAAGGTCCATTAACACCTCTTACCCATCTTCCACCTCCTCATTTTACCCTCCCTGTCTCTGTCCCTGGTTCTTCCCCTCTCACTGGCTCAGTTACAAGTGTAGAGGTTCACCCTCCTCCTCGTACTGTACCTTCCTCCCCTGTTCCCTCCCAAGTTTCTTCCTTTTCTGCCACCTCCCAGGTTCCTGCCTCTTCTGTCCCCTGCCACGCTTCTCCAGTTCCCTCCACCCTTTCGACCCCCCCTACCTTGGTACAGTCCAATACAGTTCCAATCTTTACTCATCCTCCCCCTACCATTTCCAATATTGTCTCCCATACGATGTCTCTGAATTCAGAAACACTTGAAGCAATCTCTGAATATATTGCAGAGACCAAACCATCAATGGACACTGATCCACCTTCCGCTCTTTCTCCCTCCTCTGCTCCATCTGTGCAACTCCTTTCTTCACAGCGCACCGTTCCTTCGCTGCTTGAACATTTTCCACTGCCTCCGCATGTGGACTTTTCTAACCCCTCTAGTCCGTAGGAACCCTTACCTGCAGATTTCAAGTATCTTTCTCATTGCCAATCATGGCCTATTTACAGTGGAATACATGCGGCCTCGGGGGTAATCGGGGTGAGCTTCAGATGTTACCCTCCCAGTTTGCCCCTGTTGCTGTTTGCTTACAGGAACCAAAATTACACTCTGCTGTTATTTCTCACATCTCAGGCTATAATTTATTGTATTCTTCAGATCCTTTTCCTGATGGGACCTTTAATGAAAGTGCCCTTCTTCTACGCACTGATATTCCATACCATCAGCTATTTGTTCATACTTCACTGCATTACACAGCAGCCCGTATCCACTTACATAGGTGGTATACGCTCTGTTCTTTATATCTCTCTCCTTCTCGGGCATTATCTATTCTGGATATTGCCTTCCTTGTTACGTCATTACCGCCACCGATTCTGTTACTTGGTGATTTTAATGCCCACCATTTCCTCTGGGGGGGGTCTCACTGTGATTCCCGTGGAATTCAGTTAGAGGCTTTTCTTGCCACCCACCCCCTCCATGTTTTAAATACAGGTACTCACACCCATTTTGATCCTCGGACTCATACTCTCTCTTGCATCGATCTCTCAGTCTTCTCTTCCTCCGCCGCATTAGACTTCACTTGGTCTGTTCTCCCGGACTTACATGACAGTGATCATTTCCCAATCATTCTTTATTCCCCTTCATATTCGCCACACTCTTCGCACCCCACGCTGGCAATTTAATCAGGCAAATTGGAACCTTTACTCACACCTAACTGTTTTTAAAGAGGTTCCTTCTTCGTCCTCCATCGATGAGCTTTTACACCTCTTCTCGTCCTCCGTGTTCACCGCAGCTTCTCATTCTATACCCCAAACTTCGGGCAGGCATTCTCAGAAATGCGTGCCTTGGTGGTCTCCTGCTTGTGCTCGTGCAGTACGTTTGAAATGCTCTGCATGGGGCAGGTACCGGTACAATAGAACCACAGAGAGACTCCTTGATTTTAAACAGAAGCGTGTGATCGCTCGCCGTGTCATCCGTGATGCTAAACGCACTTGCTGGCGAGATTATGTCTCCACCATCACCTCTGCTTCCTCTATGAGTGCAGTCTGGAAAAAAGTACGAAAACTGAGTGGTAAATATTCTCCTGACCTGGCTCCTGTTCTGCGGGTTGCCGGTGTTGATATAGCAAACCCACTAGATGTTGCCAATGAAATTGGCAGTCATCTGGTCCGTATTTCTCAGGGACTCCATCTATGCCCCTCATTTCTTTCCTCAAAGTCTGCCAGAGAGTTAGCACCCTTGGACTTTTCTTCTCTCAGAGAAGAACAGTATAATGTGCCTTTTACACTTCAAGAACTGGAGGCAACACTCTCAGCTTGTCGATCATCGGCAGCTGGGCCCGAGGACATTCATATTCGTATGCTACAACATTTACATCAGTCAGCCCTTGCAGTCCTATTATGCCTTTACAATCTTATTTGGTCATAAGGAGTTCTTCCACAGCTGTGGAAATCCGCCATTGTTCTCCCTTTCCGCAAACCAGGCACTACGGGACATGAAACCTCCCACTATCGTCCCATTGCTCTTACCAGTGCAGGTTGCAAAGTAATGGAACGCCTAGTAAATAGACGTTTAGTGTGGTATTTAGAGACACACAACAGTCTCTCCACTCGTCAATATGGCTTTTGTAAGGGACGTTCTACCATAGACCCCTTACTATGCTTGAATACGTATGTTCGTAATGCCTTTGCGAATAACCACTCAGTTATTGCCATATTTTTTGACCTTGAGAAGGCATATGACACAACTTGGAGGTATAATATTTTAGCCCAAGCCCACTCCTTAGGCCTTCGAGGCAATCTACCATCCTTCCTTAAGAACTTTTTAACTGACAGGCATTTCCGTGTTCGGGTTAATAATGTGCTCTCCCTGGACTTTATCCAAGCTGAAGGTGTCCCCCAGGGATGTGTTCTCAGCACAACACTTTTTCTCCTTGCTATTAATGATTTGGCCTCTAGTCTTCCATCAAATATTTGGTCATCACTCTATTTTGATGACTTCGCTATTGCCTGTGCAGGCGCTGACTGTCACCTCATTACAGTTTCTCTCCAACATGCAGTCGACCGTGTTTCCAATTGGGCCACCACACGTGGGTTTAAATTTTCCAGCACTAAAACCCACCAAATTACTTTCACTGGACGCTCTGACATCTCCGATCATCCTTTGTACCTCTATGGCTCCCGTGTCCCTGAACGTGATACAGTAAAGTTTCTGGGCCCCTCTTTGACGTGGGTTATCCTGGAAACCTCACATTACCTCTCTGAAGGCAACTTGTCACAGCTGGCTGAACCTTCTTAAAACCCTTGCTCATCTTTCAGGGGGAGCTGATCGTCGAACCCTCCTTCGCCTACATTCCACCTTTTTTTTAAATCGAAACTTGATTAGGGTGACCTAATCTATTCAGCGGCATCTCCTGCTACTCTCTCGGGCCCTTTAAAACCCCATTCATCACCAAGGATTACGTTTATCCCTTTGGTGCTTTCGCTCTTCCCCTGTCGAGAGCCTCTATGCAGAAGCGAACTTTTCCATCCTTATCCGATCCCCATGATGCCCATTGCTGCGCTACTATGTATGCTCTCATGATCTCCGCAATCCTTCATTTATAGAATGGTCACCGATATAGTAGACTTCTTTATTTGTTCGCCGCCCCGTTTACTCGCCCCTTCTCTCTTCGCCTTCATTCGTCTTGTCTTCTCTTAAAACTACCACCTTTCTATGTACATGTAGCATCTCACTTTTCCCTACCCCCGGGGAAAAAGTTCCAGCTGTTCGAGTCTGTTCTTTCTCCCTCCCTTGCTCAAAAAGCCCAACTGTCTACGGTCGTTTCCCCGCTCTCTTTTTCTTGACCATTTCACTCTCATTTCATGCCATTGCTGTGTACACAGATGGCTCTAAATCTTCTGAGGGCATGGGATTCGCAGCATGTTTCCGACAGCGTCGTACAAGGGCATTTACAATCTTCGCTAGTTTTTTTTACTGCTGAATTATATGCCATCTTACAGCACTTATCCGTATTGCATCTATGCCTGTGTCATCTTTTTGTGGTTGTCTCAGACTCCTTAGTGCTTTACAGGCTATACAAAAAATTTTGATCCCACCTCACCCTTAGTCCTCCGTATCCAATTTTGGGCCCTTCGCCGCATTTTTAAACCAAGCATAAAGATATTGTTTTTTGTTGGGTCCCTGGCCCATGTTGACGTACAGGGCAATGAACAGGCAGACACTGTTGCGCGGTCAGCAGTACATGACCTACCATTTTCTTATAGAGGTATCCATTCATGGACTATTTTGCTGCAAATATCTTACCACCTTCACACCCGTTGGCAACAACGTTGGTCTACTATGTTTCGGCAACAACTTAAATCTATTAAAATCAAGTATAGGTTATCTGGCCGTCTTCTTATCACCAGTGTCGAGGTTGGGAGACTACTCTTCCCGCTTCGCATTGGCCATACTCGTCTTACTCAGGGATATCTCATGGAGAGGCGTCTTGCTCCTCTCTGTGAGAATTGCCAAGCTCGTTATCATTCGGGCCACATTCTGTTGGACTGCCCCTTTACCCAACGAGCACGCAGAATTTACCTCTGTCGTCGTCTTCGCTCCGCTGCTCTCTTTACTTCCCTTCTCGCTGATGGCCCCACCTTTCATCCGGACTCTCTCATTGACTTTTTGACAACAACTGACTTACTTCACAAATTCTGATACCTTCAGCCCTTTCTACTTCAATCTCTTGCTACCCTCTACCCCCGTACTATCCCCTGCCCCGCTGTTTTCTGTAACCTGCTGATCATACCCCCTCCCTTCTTCCATCCAATACCCTCGCTTCCTTCCCTACCCTGCAGCGCTGTATAGCCCTTGTGGCTTAGTGCTTCTTTTTGATTATAATAATAATATATAAGCCAGGATAACTTTCAAACCAGTTAGCCAGGATAACGTATATAAGCCAGGATAACCTTCAAACAAGTTAGCCAGAATAACTTACATAAGCCAGGATAACTTTCAAACCAGTAAGCCAGAATAACTTATATAAACCAGGATAACTTTCAAACCAGTTAGCCAGGATAACGTATATAAGCCAGGATAACTTTCAAACCAGTTAGCCAGAATAACTTACATAAGCCAGGATAACTTTCAAACCAGTTAGCCAGGATAACGTATATAAGCCAGGATAACTTTCAAACCAGTGAGCCAGAATAACTTAAATAAGCAAGGATAACTTTCAAACCAGTGATACAGAATAACTTATATAAACCAGGATAACTTTAAAACCAGTTAGCCAGGATAACTTTCAAACCAGTGAGCCAGAATAACTTACATAAGCAAGGATAACTTTCAAACCAGTGATGCAGAATAACTTATATAAGCCAGGATAACTTTAAAACCAGTTAGCCAGGATAACGTATATGAGCCAGGATAACTTTCAAACCAGTGAGGCAGAATAACTTATATAAGCCAGGCTAACTTTAAAACCAGTTAGCCCGGATAATTTTCAAACTAGTGAGCCAAATTACTTTTGTATGCCATGATAACTTTCAAACCAGTTAGCCAGGATAACGTATATAAGCCAGGATAACTTTCAAACCAGTGAGCCAGAATAACTTAAATAAGCAAGGATAACTTTCAAACCAGTGATACAGAATAACTTATATAAACCAGGATAACTTTAAAACCAGTTAGCCAGGATAACTTTCAAACCAGTGAGCCAGAATAACTTACATAAGCAAGGATAACTTTCAAACCAGTGATGCAGAATAACTTATATAAGCCAGGATAACTTTAAAACCAGTTAGCCAGGATAACGTATATGAGCCAGGATAACTTTCAAACCAGTGAGGCAGAATAACTCATATAAGCCAGGCTAACTTTAAAACCAGTTAGCCCGGATAATTTTCAAACTAGTGAGCCAGAATAACTTTTGTATGCCATGATAACTTTCAAACCAGT
Source organism: Cherax quadricarinatus (assembly GCF_026875155.1). Classification (NCBI taxonomy): domain Eukaryota; kingdom Metazoa; phylum Arthropoda; class Malacostraca; order Decapoda; family Parastacidae; genus Cherax; species Cherax quadricarinatus. The sequence goes on along the minus strand of NC_069428.1, from coordinate 25,430,838 downwards.
TAGCCAGGATAACGTATATAAGCCAGGATAACTTTCAACCAGTAAGCCAGGATAACATATATAAGCCAGGATAACTTTCAAATCAGTTAGCCAGCATTACTTATATAAGTCAGGATAATTTATATAAACCAGGGTAACTTTCAAACCAGTTAGCCAGGATAACGTATAAGAGCCAGGATAACTTTCAAACAGTAAGCCAGGATAACTACATAAGCCAGGATAACTTTCAAAACCAGTTAGCTAGGATAACTTATAAAGCCCGGGTAACTTTCAAACCAGTTAGCCCGGATAATTATAAAAAGCCAGGATAAACATTCCTGACAAGTTATCCCGGATTTTTCCCCTTTAGTTATCCTGGATAACTTCTTTAATAAGTCTGGATATTTTATCCATCTTTTTCTACTTACTTTTAATTTAAAATTATTAACATTGTTCCCAAAGTTTACTGTGATTTATATAACATTGTTCAATGTTTACTGTGTTATATAACATTGTTCAATGTTTACTGTGATTTATGTAACATTGTTCAATGTTTACTGTGATTTATATAACATTGTTCAATGTTTACTGTGATTTATATAACATTGTTCAATGTTTACTGTGATTTATATAACATTGTTCAATGTTTACTGTGATTTATATAACATTGTTCAATGTTTACTGTGATTTATATAACATTGTTCAATGTTTAGTGTTTTATATAACATTGTTCAATGTTTACTGTGACTTGTATAACATTGTTCAATGTTAAAATATTCTAGTTTGTAAGTTCAGAGTGATGTTAATATATTTAACATTACTGTTATTACTAGTTAATTAATGACGTTTAAACATTGATGTCTCATAACTCAATTATTTTACCTAAATTAACTAACAATAATTTAACAATTAACAAATATAAATGTTAATATATTGATAATTTTCCATAATTTTTTTTGCTCAGTGTTAATAAAGTTAATGATTTTCTCTGTATTTCTTTAAACATCAAGTGTTTATTTAAACTAAGTTTAACAAACATTTTTACCAACAGTAAACACTGATGATCAAGATCATGACTTAATAAATAATGTTAATTATTATATAACAACAGTAACACTAGTAACTGTTACTGTTAATATCTAACAAAAACAAAAGTAACACTAGTAACAGTTACTGTTATTATCTAACAAAATCAACAGTAACACAAGTAACTGTTACCGTTAATATCTAACAAGAACAACAGTAACAACAGTAACTGTTACTGTTAATGTCTAACAAAAATAACAGTGACAGTAACTGTTACTGTTAATATCTAACAAAAACAACAGTAACACTAGTAACAGTTACTGTTATTATCTAACAAAATCAACAGTAACACAAGTAACTGTTACTGTTAATGTCTAACAAAAACAACAGTAACAAAAGTTTCTGTTACTGTTAATGTCTAACAAGAACAACAGTAACTCTAACTGTTAATGTCTAACAAGAACAACAGTAACTGTTACTGTTAATGTCTAACAAGAACAACAGTAACTGTTACTGTTAATGTCTAACAAGAACAACAGTAACTGTTACTGTTAATGTCTAACAAGAACAACAGTAACTGTTACTGTTAATGTCTAACAAGAACAACAGTAACTGTTACTGTTAATGTCTAACAAGAACAACAGAACTGTTACTGTTATTGTCTAACAAGACCAACAGTAACTGTTACTGGTAATGTCTAACAAGAACAACAGTAACTGTTCTGTTAAGTCAACAAAACAACAGTAACTGTTACTGTTAATGTCTAACAAGAACAACAGTAACTGTTACTGTTAATGTCTAACAAGAACAACAGTAACTGTTACTGTTAATGTCTAACAAGAACAACAGTAACTGTTACTGTAATGTCTAACAGAACAACAGTAACTGTTACTGTTCATGTCTAACAAGAACAACAGTAACTGTTACTGTTAATGTCTAACAAGAACAACGTAACTGTTATCTGTTAATGTCTACAAACAACAGTAACTGTTACTGTTAATGTCTAACAAGAACAACAGTAACTGTTACTGTTAATGTCTAACAAGAACAACAGTAACTGTTACTGTTAATGTCTAACAAGAACAACAGTAACGTTCTGTTAATTGTCTAACAAGAACAACAGTAACTGTTACTGTTAATGTCTAACAAGAACAACAGTAACTGTTACTGTTAATGTCTAACAAGAACAAAAGTAACAACAATAATGATTATTAGTAAGTAAAGATCAATTATGATCATTACTAAGACAGTAAAGATCAATAACGATCATTACTGAGACAGTAGAGATTAATAATGATCATTACTAATACAGTAGAGATCAATAATGATCATTACTGAGACAGTAAAGATCAATATTGGTCATTACTAAGACATTAAAGATCAATAATGATGATTACTAAGACAGTAAAGATCAATATTGATCATTACTGAGTCAGTGAAGATTAATAGTGATCATTACTAAGACAGTAGAGATCAATAATGATCAGTACTGAGACAGTAAAGATCAATAATGATCATTACTAAAATAGTAGAGATCAATAATGATCATTACTAAGACAGTAAAGATCAATGAAAATCATTACAGACAGAGTAAAGATCAAAAATGATCATTACCGAGACAGAGATCAATTATGATAATTACTGAGACAGTAGAGATCATTAATGAACATTACTGAGGCAGTAAAGATGAATAATGATCATTACTGAGACAGTAAAAATCAATAATAATCATTACTAATACAGTAATGATCAATAATGATCATTGATAAGACATTAAAGATCAATAATGATCATTACCGAGGCAGTAAAGATCAACAATGACCATTACTGAAACGGTAACGATCAATAATGATCATTAAGACAGTAAAGATCAATAATGATCATTACTAAGACAGTAAAGATCAATAATGATCATTACTAAGACAGTAAAGATCAATAATGATCATTACTAAGATAGTAAAAATCAATAATGATGATTACTCAGGCAGTAAAGATCAATAATGATCATTACTGAGACAGTAAAGATCAATAATGATCATTACTAAGACATTAAAGATTAATTATGATCATTACTTAGTAAAGATCAATAATTATCGTTACTAAGACAGTGAAGATCAATAATGATCATTACTAAGACAGTAAAGATCAATAATGATCATTACTAAGACAGTAAAGATCAATAATGATCATTACTAAGACAGTAGAGAGCAATAATGATCATTACTAAGACAGTAAAGATCAATAATGATCATTACTAAGACAGTAAAGATCAATAATGATCATTACTAAGACAGTAAAGATCAATACTGATCATTACTAAGGCAGTAAAGATCAATACTGATCATTACTAAGACAGTAAAGATCAATACTGATCATTACTAAGACAGTAAAGATCAATAATTATCATTACTAAGACAGTAAAGATCAATAATTATCATTACTAAGACAGTAAAGATAAATAATGATCATTACTAAGACAGTAAAGATCAATAATGATCATTACTAAGACAGTATAGATCAATAATGATCGTTAGTAAGACAGTAAAGATCAATAATGATCATTACTAAGACAGTAAAGATCAATAATGATCATTACTATTAAAACCAAGGCACAATAAGCTCTGTTATCCTGGGTATAAAGGTGATCAAGCATCAGAATACAACTGAATGTCTTGGAAATATTTTCCTTCAGCAAGAGTAATATTAATTATTTACAAGTATGTACACTATATACAGTTGGAAATGTATGTATACAAGACGGTTAATCAAAGAGCAAGACACAGCCTGGAGACAGAATGGACAACCGTGCTCAACCAGCTCTAGAATGTGAATGACAAGGGTAGACAGGCGGGTGGTGACCACAACACCTCTGCGATTGCCAGACCCACCTCTCTCATTGGCTGAACCTGGGTACTGATCGAGCGATGGGGCCCCACATTCGACCCTTTAAAGTACTGGTTCCTAGTTGAGAGGGGTTTAGACTTTCATTGAGGGTGTGTACATGTGCCAAATAAAGGTTATGTACTCTTTGCATGCCACATCCTATGTACCTGCTCCTGGGTACCTGTCCTTTGGGTATATGCCCCTAGGTACCTGCCCCTAGGTACCTACCCCTGGGTACATGCCCCCAGGGTACCTGCCTTTTGGTACCTGACATCTTGGTACCTGAGCCTGGGTATTTGCCTCTTGTTAACTGCCCCTGAGTACCTAATCTTTGGGTATCTGCTCACTGGGTACCTGCATTTTAGTAACAACCATTGGGTACTTGCCACCTGGGTACCTGCTCATGGGTACCTGCCCATGGCTGCCTGCCCCTGGGTACTGCCATTGGGGACCTGCCCCAGGGTACCTGTCCTTGTGGGTACCTGCCTGTGGGCACTTTCCCCCTGGGTACATGCCTCTGGGTACCTTCTCATTGGATCTGTCACAGGGTACCTGCCTTTTTGGTACACCTGCCACTTGGTATACCTGTCCCTGGGGTGCCTGCCCTCTGAATACTTGCCCCCCTGGTTACCTTCCCTTTGGGTTCCTGCTCCCTGGGTACCTGCCAATTTCGACCAACCCCTGGGCGCTTGCCCCCTGGATACCTGCCAATGGGGACCTACCCCTGTATACCTGCCCCTGTTTACCTGCCCCATGGGTACCTACCCCTCGTTATTTGCTACTGCATACCTGCCCTCTTGGTACCTACCCCTGGGTACCTGCCTCTGTGTACCTTCCCCCTGGCTACCTACCCCTGCATTCCTTCCTTTCGGAACCTGCCCCTGGGTACTTTCCCCTAGGTATCTGCCACTGGGTACCTGTCCCATAGGTACCTGCCCCTGTATACCTGCCTCCTATGTACCTGCCCCTTGGGACCTGCCCCTGGATGCCTGCCCCTGGGTTCATGCCCCTCAGTACCTGCCCCTGGGGAACTGTCCCTGGATTCCTTCTCCTAGGTGCCTGCGGCCTAGGAACCTTCCCTGGGGACCTGCCTCTGGGTACCTGCCCCTGGGTTCCTTCCCCAAGGTACCTGCCCCTGGGGACCTGCCCCTGGGGCCATTCCCCTGAGTACCTGCCCCTTGGCACTTTCCCCCTGGGTACCTGCCACTGGGTACCTGCCCCTGGTAACCTGCCTTTGGGTTCATGCCCCTCGGTACCTGCCCCAGGGTACCTGCCCCCTCGGTACCTGCCCCTGGGGACATGCCCCTGTGTACCTGCCCCTCGGTACCTGCCCCTGGGTACTGACTCCTAGGTATCTGCCCCTGGGGATCTGCCTCTAGGTAACTGCCACATAGGCACTGGGCCTGGTGTACCTGCCTCTTATGTACCTGCCCCTGGGTTGCTTCCCCAAGGTACCTGCCCTCTAGGTACCTGCCCCTGGGGACCTGCCCCTGGGGACCTTCCCTTGGATACTGGCCCCCTAGGTACCTGCCCCTGGGAACTTGCCTATGGGTACCTGCCCCTGGGTTCCTTCCACAAGGTACCTGCCCCTGGGTTCATGCCCCTCGGTGCCTGCCCCAGGGTACCTGCCATGAGGAACTGCTCCTGGTTTCCTTCCCCTAGGTCCCTGCTCCCTAGGTACCTGCTCCTGGGACCTGCGTCTTTATACCTGACCCTGGGTTCCTACTCCAAGGTACCTGCCCCCTAGGTACCTGCCCCTGGGTACCTGCTACTAGGTACCCGCCCCATAGGTACCTGCCCCTGGGTATCTGCCGCCTATATGCCGGCCCCTGGGTACCTGCCTGGTAGGTACCTGCCCCTGGGGACCTGCCTTTGGGTTCATGCCCTGGGTACCTGCCCCTGGGTATCTGCCCTCTTGGTACCTGCCCCTGTGGACCTGCCCCTGGGTACCTGCCCTTCAGTACCTGCCCCTGGGTAACTGCCCCTGTGTACCTTCCCCCTGGGTACCTATACCTCACTTTCCTTTCCTTTGGTACCTGCCCCTTGGTACTTTCCACTGGGTACCTGCCACTGGGTACCTGCCCCATAGGTACCTGAACTTGGGTACCTGCCTCCTATGTATCTGCCCCTTGGGACCTGCCACTGGGTACCTTCCCGTTGGTTCATGCCCCTGGGTACCTGCCCCTGGGTACCTGCCCCTGGGTACCTGCCCCCTTGGTACCTGCCTCTGGGGAACTGCCCCTTGGTTCCTTCCCCTAGGTACCTGACCCTTAGGTACCCGTCCCTGGGGACCTGCCTCTGGGTATCTGCCCCTGGGATCCTTCCCCTAGGTACCTGCCCCTGGGGACCTGCCTCTGGGTACCTGCCCCTGGGTTCAAGCTCCTCGGTGTCTTCCCTGGGTATCTGCCCCTAGGCACCTGCCCCTTGGGACCTGCCCCTGTGTACCTGCCCCTGGGTTCCTTCCCCTATGTACCTGCCCCTGGTGACCTGCCCCTGGGTACCTGCTCCTGGGTACTTTCCCCCTGTGTAACTGCTCATGGGTACCTATCCATGGGTACCTGTCCCTGGGTAGCTGTCCAGTGGGTACCTGTCACTGGGTACCTGATCTCTTGGTGCCTGCCTTGGGTACCTTTCTCTGGGTACCTGCCAACTGGGTACCTGCACAGTATGTACCTGCCAACTTGGTACCTGCACAGTATGTATCTGCCAACTGGGTAAGGCACCTTAATGTACTCCAGAGTGGTCAGGCGGGTTTCCTTTACGTTCCTTAGTGTTGAACTACAGCTGTGGGAATAATTTAGCAGTAATGATAGTAATAACAACCCTACATAAAACTACATCAAAACAAATTACCTATGTTACATTATTCTGTCAATCATTTCCTGCCATTGTTAACACTTTAGTTGTCTAATGATAGTTAAGATCAATGTTAACACTTGTGTAATGTTAGTTAATGTGAAGACTTACTCAGCCCTGTAAGATCTTAAGTAGGTATTACCAAGGCTGGCTCCTCCTTACCAAAATTAATGTTAGTTAAGATCAATGTTAACACTTGTGTAATGTTAGTTAATGTGAAGACTTACTCAGCCCTGTAAGATCTCAAGAGGGAGAGATTTTTTAGTTCCAGGAAGGAAAAAAACTGGCAGGAAATGGCAGAAATCGTACACCAAATCCAGTCATTCCTGGAGTGGAACCACAGTCGATGGCCTCCACTCCAAACCAACAGATACAGATACTAATGCCGGAAAAAAAATCCCCCCCCAGTACCAACAATGCCACCAGTCAGATGACATTCTTCTTTGCAAATATACAGAGTCTAAAGCCAGCAACAAACAACAAAATACCTTTCATCCATGGACTGCTTGCAGAGGCAAAGGCAATGTTCGCGGCTTTCACTGAGACCCACATAAAGGATCACTTGGACAACGAAATATGGATCCCAGGTTACAACCTATACAGATGTGACAGAGTGAACAGGCAAAAGGGGGGGGGGGTGTTGGCCTGTACATTGCAGAGTCACTTGTTTGCACAGAACTGCTTAATGCCTCAAATGATGTAGTGGAAGTTTTAGCAGTAAAGGTCGAGAACCAAAATCTAGTCATTGTGGTAGTCTACAAGCCTCCGGATGCAACATCCCAGCAATTCCAGGAACAGCTGTTAAAAATTGACCACTGTCTGGAAAATCTTCCAGCTCCTGCACCCAACATCTTGCTCCTGGGGGATTTCAACTTAAGGCACCTAAAGTGGAGGAATATAGCAAATAATATTGTTGCAGTAATAACACCAGGAGGCAGCTCTGATGAAAACTCACACTCACACGAGCTATTAAATCTCTGCACAAAATTCAATTTAAACCAGCAAATAATAGAGCCAACTAGACTGGAGAATACACTAGACCTCATCTTCACTAACAATGATGATCTGTTAAGAAATGTCACCATATCAAAAACAATAAACTCAGATCACAACATAATTGAGGTTCAGACATGTATGCGCGGAGCCCCAGACCTACATAATGAGATTAGTCACGAGGGAGCATTCACCAAATTCAACTTCAATAACAAAAACATAAAGTGGGACCAAGTAAACCAAGTCCTAACCGATATAAGCTGGGAAGATATACTAAGCAACACAGACCCCAACTTATGCCTAGAACAGATTAACTTGGTGGCACTCGATGTATGCACAAGGCTTATTCCTCTAAGAAAAAAAAGGAGTAAATGTAAAATAGAAAGAGACAGGCGCTCCCTTTACAGGCGACGGAAAAGAATAACAGAGTGGCTAAAAGAGGTCACTATATCTGAAATGCGTAGGGAGACAATGGTCAGAGAAATAGCAAGCATCGAACTTAAGCTAAAGGAATCTTATAGGAGTTAGGAATCGCGGGAAGAACTAAAAGCCATAAATGAAATCGAAAGAAACCCAAAGTATTTCTTCTCCTATGCCAAATCAAAGTCGAGAACAACGTCCAGTATTGGGCCCCTACTTAAACAAGATGGGTCCTACACAGATGACAGCAAGGAAATGAGTGAGCTACTCAAGTCCCAATATGACTCAGTTTTTAGCAAGCCGCTAACCAGACTGAGAGTCGAAGATCAAAATGAATTTTTTATGAGAAAGCCACAGAATTTGGTTAACACAAGTCTATCCGAAGTTATCCTGACGCCAAATGACTTCGAACAGGTGATAAATGACATGCCCATGCACTCTGCCCAGGGCCAGACTCATGGAACTCCGTGTTCATCAAGAACTGCAAGAAACCCCTATCACGAGCCTTTTCCATCCTATGGAGAGGGAGCATGGACACGGGGGTCGTCCCACAGTTACTAAAAACAACAGACATAGCCCCACTCCACAAAGGGGGCAGTAAAGCAACAGCGAAGAACTACAGACCGATAGCACTAACATCCCATATCATAAAAATCTTTGAAAGAGTCCTAAGAAGCAAGATCACCACCCATCTAGAAACCCATCAGTTACACAACCCAGGGCAACATGGGTTTAGAACTGGTCGCTCCTGTCTGTCTCAACTATTGGATCACTACGACAAGGTCCTAGATGCACTAGAAGACAAAAAGAATGCAGATGTAATATATACAGACTTTGCAAAAGCCTTCGACAAGTGTGACCATGGCGTAATAGCGCACAAAATGCGTGCTAAAGGAATAACAGGAAAAGTCGGTCGATGGATCTATAATTTCCTCACTAACAGAACACAGAGAGTAGTCGTCAACAGAGTGCCAGGCAGTACGGTGAAAAGCTCTGTTCCACAAGGCACAGTACTCGCTCTCATCTTGTTCCTCATCCTCATATCCGACATAGACAAGGATGTCAGCCACAGCACCGTGTCTTCCTTTGCAGATGACACCCAAATCTGCATGACAGTGTCTTCCATTGCAGACACTGCAAGGCTCCAGGCGGACATCAACTAAATCTTTCAGTGGGCTGCAGAAAACAATATGAAGTTCAACGATGAGAAATTTCAATTACTCAGATATGGTAAACACGAGGAAATTAAATCTTCATCAGAGTACAAAACAAATTCTGGCCACAAAATAGAGCGAAACACGAACGTCAAAGACCTGGGAGTGATCATGTCGGATTGATACATTGTATCAATCGTATCTGCTAAAAAAATGACAGGATGGATAATGAGAACCTTCAAAACTAGGGATCCCAAGCCCATGATGACACTCTTCAGGTCACTTGTTCTATCTAGGCTTGAATATTGCTGCACACTAACAGCACCTTTCAAGGCAGGTGAAATTGCTGACCTAGAAAATGTACAGAGAACCTTCACGGCGCGCATATCGGAGATAAAACACCTCAATTACTGGGAGCGCTTGAGGTTCCTGAACCTGTATTCCCTGGAACGCAGGCGGGAGAGATACATGATTATATACACCTGGAAAATCCTAGAGGGACTAGTACCGAACTTGCACACGAAAATCACTCACTACGAAAGCAAAAGACTTGGCAGACGATGCACCATCCCCCCAATGAAAAGCAGGGGTGTCACTAGCACGTTAAGAGACCATACAATAAGTGTCAGGGGCCCGAAACTGTTCAACTGCCTCCCAGCATACATAAGAGGGATTACCAACAGACCCCTGGCAGTCTTCAAGCTGGCACTGGACAAGCACCTAAAGTCGGTTCCTGACCAGCCGGGCTGTGGCTCGTGCATTGGTTTGCGTGCAGCCAGAAGTAACAGCCTGGTTGATCAGGCTCTGGTCCACCAGGAGGCCTGGTCACAGACCGGGCGGCGGGGGCGTTGACCCCTGCAACTCTCTCCAGGTAAACTCCAGGTATTACCAAGGCTGGCTCCTCCTTACCAAAATTAATGTTAGTTAAGATCAATGTTAACACTTGTGTAATGTTAGTTAATGTGAAGACTTACTCAGCCCTGTAAGATCTTAAGTAGGTATTACCAAGGCTGGCTCCTCCTTACCAAAATTAATGATAGTTAAGATCAATGTTAACACTTGTGTAATGTTAGTTAATGTGAAGACTTACTCAGCCCTGTAAGATCTTAAGTAGGTATTACTCAGGCTGGCTCCTCCTTACCAAATTAATGATTAAAAAGAATATAATAAACATACAAATATAAATACTATTGTAAGAATGAAAATATAAAACATTAACTTTAGCTATTTGAAGAGTTTGACGACCCAGAAACTTATCTGAAGTTCCTCTCCTTCAGCACTGTCTCTGTAGTGTATGTCCCAGAATTATATGAAAGTTCCTCTCCTTCAGCACTGTCCCTCTGTAGTGAAGTCCCCAGAACTTATATGAATTCCTCTCTTCAACACTGTCTCGTATTGACGTCCCAGAACTTATATGAAGGTCCTCTCCTTCAGACCGTCTCTGTAGTGACGTCCCAAACTTATAAGGAGTTCCTCTCCTTCAGCACGGTCTCAGTATGATGTCCCAGAACTATAAGAAGTTCCTCTCCTTCAGCACTGCTCTGTAGTGATGTCCCAGAACTTAAATGAAGTTCACTCTCCATCAGCACTGTCTCTGTATGACGTCCCAGAACTTAAATGAAAGTTCCTCTCCTTCAACTCTGTACTCTGTAGTGACCTCCCAGAACTTATATGAAGTTCCGCTTCTTCAACACTGTCTCTGTAGTGATGTCCCTGACCATATATGAAGTTCCTCTCTTCAACACTGTCGTTAGTGACGTCCTCGAACTTATATGAAGTTCCTCTCTTCAAAACTGTCTCGTAGTGACGTCCGCAGAAACTTATATGATGTTCCTCTTCTTCAACACTGTCTGTGTAGTGGATGTCCCAGAAATTAATGAAGTCCTCTTCTCAACACTGTTCTCTGTAGTGATGTCCCAGAAGCTTATATGAAGTTACCTCTCGTCAACCACTGCTCTATAGTTGATTTCCCAGAACTTATATGAAGTTCCTCTTCTATCAACACTGTCTCTGTATGATGTCCCAGAACTTAATATGAAGTCCCTCTTCTCAACAACTGTCTGTGTAGTACGTCCCCAGAATTTGAGAAGTTGCACTCTCCTTCATCACTGTCTCTGTAGTGAGTCCCAGAACTTATATGAAGTTCCTCTTCTTCAACACTGTCTCTGAAGTGACGTCCCAGAACTCACATGAAGTTCCCTTCTTCAACAACAGTCTGTTGTAGTGACGTCCGCAGAACTCCTATGAAGTACCCTTCTTCAACACTGTCCCTCTGATTGGATGTCCCAAACTTATATAAGTTCCTCTTCTTCCAACAAGTCCTCTGTAGTGATGTCCCAGAACATAAAGTGAAGTTCCTCTTCTTCAACACGACTCTGTAGTATTCCCAGAACTTATATGAAGTTCCTCTTCTTCAACACTGTCTTCTGTAGTGACGTCCCAGAACTTATAAGAAGATCCTCTCTTCAACACTGTCTGTGTAAGTGGACGTCCCAGAACTTATATGAAGTTCCTCTTCTTCAACAACTGCTCTGTATGACGTTCCCCAGAACTTATATAAGTTACTCTTCTTCAAACACTGTCTGTGTAGTGACGTCCCAGAATCTTATATGAAGTTCCTCTTCTTCAACACTGTCCTCTGTAGTGACCGTCCCAGAACTCAATGAAGTTCTCTTCTTCAACACGTCTGTGTAGTGACGTCCAAGATCACATATAAAGTTCCTCTCCTTTCATCCCTTCTTAGTAGTGACGTCCCAGAACTCATATGAAGTGCCTCCTCCTAACACTGTCCCTGTGTAGTTGACGTCAAGATCTCATATAAAGATCCTCTCCTTTCAGCACTGTCACTGTAGTGACGTCCCAGAACTCCATATAAAGTTCCTCTCCTTCAGCACATCTCAGTAGTGACGTCCAAGAACTCATATAAAGTTCCTGCTCCTCCAGCACTGTCTTCAGTAGTGACGTCCCAAGATCTCATATAAAGTTCCTCTCCTTCAGCACTGTCCCTCATATTGACTCCAAGATCCATAAAAGTTCCTCTCCTTCAGCACTGTCTCAGTACTGACGTCAAGATCTCATATAAATTCCTCTCCTCAGCACTGTCTGTGAGCCGCCAGAAGACCCAAGCTGGCAGTCCCAGCTATAAAATACAAAAGATAACCCACTGTTCGATAAATCACTTCTTCATAATAAACCATTTAAAAAGACTAGTGGGGATTTAAACATGAAAGTCAAAGGAGATGAATAATCTCAGAATTAGTTAAAAGTGAAGTTTTTAACCAATATATCCATTTAAAATAGGAGCATAGGTTTTTACTTACAGTTGTGATTGAGATCTGTGAGTCAAGTGATTATCCATTTTCTCGGAGTCCACATTTCCACCTTTCAGTGTCGAGAAAGTGGGGGGGATAGCGGGAGCTAGACACTGACACTACCTTAACAAGCTCACTGACAATCCAACTAATCGTCACCATGTATTCGCCTCCTACCTCCATATCTATTTAAGTTTTTCCTCACACTCCCCCCATACCAACAAAAAACCAGGAAAAAGTTCTAACCAGGGGGGGGGAAAGTGGCAGAAGTGCACCAAATATCCCTACTAACTGTCACCACTTAACCAGTCAGAGAAATAATTGGATGAACCATTGATATCAAAATATGAAACTTAAAGATTGAAGTGTCAAATGTCCACTTCAGTAGGCGACTGGTGGTTCCCTAAAAGTTTCAGGTATATCAAAGGTTTGTGATCCGTCTCTAAAAGAATTCTTTACCCGTAAATAAAATTCAAGCTTGGAGATATCCCCACACAAGGGCCAAACTTCTTTGTCTATGGTGAGTATCTCGATTCTGCAGGAAAGAAGTTTCTGGCATTAAGAAGCATACAGAAAAGAAGGGATTACCATCATGGTACTGTAGTAACACCGCACCTAAGCCGGTATTGGAGGCATCAGTCCTTGAACAAAACGGCTTATTAATATCTGGAATTTTGAGTACTATAGGGTCTTTAGAGAAGATGTCCTTAATCTCATTAAACTTTTCTCGAGCTACATCGGAAAGTTCAAGAGGTTCCTTCACAGACTTTTTAAGGTAGTCAGATAAGATGCCTGTAAGATCAGTGAGGTTCGGGATAAACCGTGCATAAAAATTTACAGAACCAAGAAAGCTACGCATGAGCTTCTTGGTTTTGGGAATTTAAACTCTAATAAAGCTTCGATCTTACTGGGGAGAGGGCGCAAAGAGTTATTAGAAAGGATCAGTCCGAGATACCTAATCTTGTTATACCCAAGGAAGCATTTCTTTGGCTTGGCAGTGAGGCCATGTGAGCTTAACCTACGTAAAACTGATGTTAATGTTTGGATATGCTTGCTCCACGTCAATGTCATTACGTAAATGTTATCAAAATAAACTGAAACATTTGGCATATTACCCAAGACCTTTCTCATCAGTCTCACGTACGTAGCACAGGCAGTTACCAAACCGAAGGGCATAGTTCTATACTGCATCAGTCCTTGGTGGGTAGGAAAAGCTGTGTACTGCTTAGAAGAAGGATCTAACATTACTTGATGGTATGCCTGCGCAATATCAATCTCTGAAAAGAAGGAAGAGTCATAAAATTTGTGTAGATTGCTATCTATTAAGGGCATAGGCTCAGCATCCCACCGAGTTATAGCATTAAGGCCTCTGAAGTCAATAGCAAGTCTATATGAATTATCCTCCTTCTTAACCATGACTACTGGTGAGCAATATGCAGATACTGAAGGTTCAATGATCTTTAGTTTTAATAATTTGTCTACCTCTCGGTCAAATGCATCCCTCAGGTGAACTGGAACTGGGTATAATTTCCGTTTGATAGGATTGTCCGTGACTAAGTCAATCTTATGGACTACCGTGGAGGTGACACCTGGAATATCAGTAAAAACGTCTGAGAAGTTACTCACACATTGAAGTAGTTCATGTTTCTTATGGTAACCCAAAGACTCATTAATATTAATGTTTATTGCACCCGAGTGGTCAAGAGTCACCAAGTCATGTTGTTCTCTGTCATAGTTTACATTAGAGGTGTCAATTTACGCACACCTTACACTCCTCAGTTGTCGTATCAATATTTTGTGGAAAAACTAAATAAAAGTCATTCAAACCGTTAACCGAATTTTTCGGAAATATTTCTTAAGAAGTTGATATGATAAAGCTTGGTTTCCCCTTGACTTCTATGAGATAATCAACCTTCCACAAATTTTCAATACCTTATACGGACGTTTCCATGCTACTAATAATTTATTTGATTTTATTGGTAAAGTATCAAAACCCTCATCCCCTACTTTAAAACTTCTCCCCTGACTTTTGGAATCAAAATAGGTTTTTGTACTGGTCCATTGACAAGCTTAAGTTTTTCGAAACTATGTCAGGGGTCTCCTCAAGTTTGGATCTAAGGTCAGAGAAACTGAAAAGACTGAACCTCAGCATTCACGTCCTCATTATTTCCATAAGTCATGAAGGATGGACAGGGGAACCTCTGGCCTGTCTACCATAGAGAAGTTCAAAAGCTGAAAACCCCAAAGAGTCACTGGGAACTTCTCTCAGGGCAAAAAAAGGCACAGGGTAGGTAACGATGCCACCTTAGGTTTAAGGGAGCAAAGTTTCCTTAAATATGGACTTGAGGACCAAATTTGCTGGCACTCAATCCTCCCATTACAGCTGGGATGATAGGGTGTTGTGAAGAGAGGTTTCCCACTCCTAGAAGTTGGTAGAGATGTTGCTTTTAAGTCAGTGTGAATTGTGGCCCACGGTCAGACAAAATTTATCTAGGGATGCCAACTCTGGAAAAGATGGACAAAAGGGCTTCAGCCACCTCTGTCGTAGTTATAGTCTTTAAGGGTACGCTTCAGGGAAACTCGAAGTATAATCAATAATGTTAATATATATTATTTCCCCCAGATGAAAGTGGTGATAAAGGACCAACGATGTCAATAGCTACTCTTTAAAGGGTACCGTAAAGATTGGCATTTTGACGATAGGTACTCGCCGGTACCTTGGAGGATGACATTTTGCATACTTTACACGATCTACAATAGGTAGTGATATCTGAGGAAAATTTTGGGCCAAAAAGGTTCCCTAATTTTATTTAGGGTTTACGGTGCAAGAAATGTCCAGCCACTGGTAGGTTATGAGCCATTTTAACCCTTAAAGGGTCCAAACGTATATATACGTTTTTTCAACATCTGAAAGTATGTAAAAAATGTAGCCCTTTTTTGTTTTACATTTGAAAAGTGTAAAAAAACTTTATCTACATTTTTTTTTTGTTATATTGAAAATATGTAAAAAAAAGTAGATTACTTTTGTAGCATCTACGAATTTGAAAGTCATCTCTTCGGACCGTTTAAGGGTTAAGAACAGTCTCTCTGCATTGACTTGGAACAACTAAGATGGAATAGTCAATCTCATCTGAATTTAATTTTGAATCTGATTTATACAAGATACCTTTTAAATGTTGGGAAGAAAGGGAGGCGGTAATTTCATGCATGGCCAGGAGGTATACCATCTTTTAGGAGTTGAAGAAGAGCAGAATGTAAGTGTGGGGGAGGTACATTTGGGCATTACAAGAATGAAAGGGGGTAAAGCAGCTGGAACTGATGGGATCAAGACAGAAATGTTAAAAGCAGGGGGGATATAGTGTTGGAGTGGTTGGTACTTTTGTTTAATAAATGTTGAAAGAGAGGAAGGGACCTAGGGATTGGGGAGAGCGTGTATAGTCCCTTTATATAAAGGGAAAGGGGACAAAAGAGATTGTAAAAATTATAGAGGAATAAGTTTACTGAGTATACCAGGAAAAGTATACGGTTTGGGTTTTAATTTTAAAGAATTAGAGGCAAGACAGAATGTAGCATTGCAGATGAGCAGGGAGGTTTCAGAGTGGGGAGGGGAGTGTAGATCAAGTGTTTACATTGAAGCATATATTGAACAGTATTTAGATAAAGGTAGGGGAAATTTTATTGCATTTATGGATTTAGAAAAGGCATATTTATAGAGTGGATAGAGGAGCAATGTGGCAGATGTTGCAAGTACAGTGGACCCCCGCTTAACGATCACCTCCCAATGCAACCAATTATGTAAGTGCGTTTGTACGTGTAGTTTGGGGTCTGAAATGGACTAATCTACTTCACAATATTCCCTTTTGGGAACAAATTCGGTCAGTACTGGCACCCGAACATACTTCTGGAATGAAAAAATCGTTAACCGGGGGGTCCACTTTATGGAATAGGTGGTAAGTTATAAATGCTGTAAAAAGTTTTTATGAGGATAGTGAGGCTCAGGGTTTGGGTGTGTAGAAGAGAGGGAGAATACTTCCGGTAAAAGTAGGTCTTAGCAGGGGTGTGTAATGTCACCATGGTTTTTTTAATATATTTTTAGATGGGGTTGTAAAAGAAGTAAAAGCTAGGGTGTTCGGAGAGGGGTGGGATTAAATTATGGGGAATCAATTCAAAATGGGAATTGACACAGTTACTTTTTTCTGATGATACTGTGCTTGTGGGAGATTTAAAGAAAAATTGCAAAGGTTAGTGGATGAGTTTGGGAATGTGTGTAAAGGTAGAAAGTTGAAAGTGAACATAGAAAAAAAGTAAGGTATGAGGGTATCAAATGATTTAGATAAAAAAAAATTGGATATCCAAATTGGGAAAGGGGGAATATGGAAGAAGTGAATGTTTTCAGATACTTGGGGGTTTTACGTGTCGGCGGTGGATTTATGAAGGATGAGGTTAATCATAGAATTGATGAGGGAAAAAAGGTGAGTGGTGCGTTGAGGTATATGTGGTGTCAAAAATATTATCTATGGAGGAAAAGAAGGGAATGTATGAAAGTATAGTAGTACCAACACTCTTATATGGATGTGAAGCTTGGGTGGTAAATGCAACAGCGAGGAGATGGTTGGAGGCAGTGGAGATGTCCTGTCTAAGGGCAATGTGTGGTGTAAATATTATGCAGAAAATTCGGAGTGTGGAAATTAGGAAAAGGTGTGGAGTTAATAAAAGCATTAGTCAGAGGGCAGAAGAGGGGTTGTTGAGGTGGTTTGGTCATTTAGAGAGAATGGATCAAAGTAGAATGACATGGAAAGCATATAAATCTATAGGGGAAGGAAGGAGAGGTAGGGGTCGTCCTCAAAAGTGTTGGAGAGAGGGGGTAAAGGAGGTTTTGTTGGATGAGGGGCTTGGACTTCCAGCAAGCGTGCGTGAGCGTGTTAGATAGGAGTGAATGGAGACAAATGGTACTTGGGACCTGACGATCTGTTGGAGTGTGAGCAGGGTAATATTTAGTGAAGGGATTCAGGGAAACCGGTTATTTTCATATAGTCGGACTTGAGTCCTGGAAATGGGAAGTACAATGCCTGCACTTTAAAGGAGGAGTTTGGGATATTGGCAGTTTGGAGGGATATGTTGTGTATCTTTATACGTATATGCTTCTAAACTGTTGTATTCTGAGCACCTCTGCAAAAACAGTGATAATTTGTGAGTGTGGTGAAAGTGTTGAATGATGATGAAAGTATTTTCTTTTTGGGGATTTTCTTTCTTTTTTGGGTCACCCTGCCTCGGTGGGAGATGGCCGACTTGAGAGAAAAAAAAAAACTTTTATATATTCAAATTTATATGAAAAGTTTTTCCTTGGGATAACTTTGTTTTGTCTAGCTGCATTATGGCAATTCTGAAGAGAAGGGCAATTACGTTGTAAATTGACAAAGGAGTCCTTCGATATATCTAAAGGCTTAAAGTCAGGGAAAATCAAAGGATGGACAGTAGGAGAAGCCTGGGCTTTGGTCTGAGCCCTAGTCAAGACATTTATAGCCACCAGGCCCGGTCGCCTGGTGGCTAAAGCTCTCGCTTCACACACTGAGGGCCCGGGTTCGATTCCCGGCGGGTGGAAACATTTCGACACGTTTCCTTACACCTGTTGTCCTGTTCACCTAGCAGCAAATAGGTACCTGGGTGTTAGTCGCATCCTGGGGGACAAGATTAAGGACCCCAATGGAAATAAGTTAGACAGTCCTCGATGATGCACTGACTTTCTTGGGTTATCCTGGGTGGCTAACCCTCCGGGGTTAAAAATCCGAACGAAATCTTATCTCTCTTATCTTATCTAACAAGTGAACCGGTGACTCTACTATCTCGCTTTCGAGAGTAGTATTACTGGTTTCTAACCCCACATGAATATCCCGAGACATTGCCTCATCTGAACTTTCGAGGGGCTTCTCTGACTACAGGAAGAGGAGCTGAAAAAACTGATGTCCATCTTTTGGTGATGAAAGGTCAACCCCAGAAGGAAGAATGGCACCTTTTACGTTACCTATTAGTACGGAGCAAGAAGTGATGGGAGCTAGTACGGCTTCAGACCAACCTGTGAACCATTTAGACCTAATGTAACAACGGATGGTAGGAAAAGTATCTGTACGGCCCAAGTAGTCTGAAAGTATAGCAGAGGAATGAGTTTCTTTAAGGTTAGGGAACAGCTTATCAGAAATGACTATACATGTGCATCCAGTGTCTCGTAAAATGGTAGATACATTAAGTCCGTTAACTGTTCCTGAACAGAAGGGTGCCTGGTCATTACAGTCTTTAAAACATCTTCCAACTTTTTGGACCTTCTTAGAAGGACAATCGGGACGTTTATGTCCCTTAACTCCACATGAATGACAAACAGGAATAAAAGAAGTTAGTTTGCTTTCTATTAGAGGCTTTGTTTTCTTTTGATCTGGTGAACCCTTGCCCTTAGGGTTCGATCCCTTTTGGTCTTTATAGGAATTGTGAGCCTCAGCACACAAGTCAGCGGCCTCAGCAACTTCATCAGCTTTAATCAGGTTACATTCTCTAATGAATGTTCGTATTTGGTGGGGAAGAGCTGTCAGGAACTGGTCAGCAACCATGAAGTCTCTAAGAGATTCATAACTCTGATCAATTCCTGAACTCCTATCCAAAAAGTCGAACAATACGAAAGAGTGTTACTGTAAACTGCTGAAAGTTTTGGCCATGCTGTAAGGTGGCATATCTGAAATCTTTCCTATAAGAATTTGTGGTTTTTTGATATGCTTTAAGGATTGCCTTCTTCAGTAGGTTATAATTACATATGATATCCTGCGACAAAGTTGCATAGATATTCAAAGCTGTACCAGAAAATAACATTCCTAACCTGGTAGCCCAGGTGTCAGCAGGCCATTCACAGAGGGTAGTGGTATTTTCAAACCTGATAATGTATGAAGTAATGTCTTCACCCTGTGTGAAGGGAGGTAAATTAGGTGTTGGAATATGTGCACTAGCTGCATGATGTTCAATTACTCCTTCCTCTAATTGTTGTTGTGTAAAAGTTAACTTTTTATTCTCTAATTCAAGGTGAGATTTTTTGAGCTCGCGATCTTTTTCTCTTTCTCTCTTAACACATGTTCTCTAGCTCTTTCCTCACGTTCTCTAGCTCTTTCCTCAGCTTCTCTATCCTTTGCTCTTTCCTCAAGTTCTCTTAATTTAACTTGTTCCTCACGTACTTTAGCTCTCTCCTCACGATCAAGTCTATCACGCTCCTTTTTCTCCTCTCTTTCTCTTTCTTGATTTTCTCTTTCAGTTTGATCTCTTTCCTTTTTATCCTCTCTTTCTCTTTCTAACTGCCTTTCTTGATTCTCTCTCTCTATTCTTTCTCTCTCCTTTTTCTCCTCTCTGTTCTTTCTCTCTCCTTTTTCTCCTCTCTCTCGATTCTCTCTCTCTCCTTTTCTATTCTTTCCTGGATCTTGGCACTAATGAAAGCTAAATTTTTTCCCCGATATTCCTAACTTACTCCCAGCATTCATCCAGAACTGGTATTCCTCCATACTTGCAAGAATAACTTAAACTACCAGGGGAAAATGAAACGGATATATCAAAGAAAACAGAGGGTTCAATTCCTGCTCCGCTCAAACTGTAAATAAATTGGAGGGTTCGATCCCTGCTTCGATTAAACAGTATGTGTGAATGAAAATGGAGGGTTCTATGCCGGCTCCGAGCAAACAGTAAGTAGAATGGGGTCCCTTGACCATCCAATCTTCTCACCAACAAATCAAGAGTGTCCTACGACAGTTCCCTTGATATAATAAATAGAGCTCAATGAAATAACTTGTCACTGGAAAATCTCGGGTCCCTAGAGTCTATTCCTCCAAATCGTTTCAAGCTCAAAAATAAAGGTGACAGAATTAACTAGTATATCCTGCCTTGACTTGACTTACAATAAATTGAGACTATAACAATCACCAAATCTTTTAAATACCTGTACCATAGTCCTGCCATAGAGAATGATTACTCAGGGCTGGTGGTAACCGTCTGTGGTATGCGGCATTTAAGTTCCAATGGTAGATTCGAGATGGAGTCGAATTTTTATTCAGTTGAGTTGATCCTGGCAAGGTCGCCACTTGTGAAGGCTTACTCAGCCCTGTAACAACTTCAGACAGTATTACCATGGATGGCTCCTCCTCAGGAAAATTAATGAATAGAAAAAGAAATATTTTGTTTTTTATTATTATCACACTGGCCAATTCCCACCAAGGCAGGGTGGCCCGAAAAAGAAAAACTTTCACCATCATTCACTCCATCACTGTCTTGCCAGAAGGGTGCTTTACACTACAGTTTTTAAACTGCAACATTTACACCCCTCCTTCAGAGTGTAGGCACTGTACTTCCCATCTCCAGGACTCAAGTCCGGCCTGCCGGTTTCCCTGAACCCCTTCATAAATGTTACTTTGCTCACACTCCAACAACACGTCAAGTATTAAAAACCATTTGTCTCCATTCACTCCTATCAAACACGCTCACGCATGCCTGCTGGAAGTCCAAGCCCCTCGCACACAAAACCTCCTTTACTCCCTCCCTCCAACCTTTCCTAGGCCTACCCCTACCCCGCCTTCCTTCCACTACAGACTGATACACTCTTGAAGTCACTCTGTTTCGCTCCATTCTCTCTACATGTCCGAACCACCTCAACAACCCTTCCTCAGCCCTCTGGACAACAGTTTTGGTAATCCCGCACCTCCTCCTAACTTCCAAAAATGAATTCTCTGCATTACATTCACACCACACATTGCCCTCAGACATGACATCTCCACTGCCTCCAGCCTTCTCCTCGCTGCAACATTCATCACCCATGCTTCACACCCATATAAGAGCGTTGGTAAAACTATACTCTCATACATTCCCCTCTTTGCCTCCAAGGACAAAGTTCCTTGTCTCCACAGACTCCTAAGTGCACCACTCACCCTTTTCCCCTCATCAATTCTATGATTCACCTCATCTTTCATAGACCCATCCGCTGACACGTCCACTCCCAAATATCTGAATACATTCACCTCCTTCATACTCTCTCCCTCCAATCTGATATCCAATCTTTCATCACCTAATCTTTTTGTTATCCTCATAACCTTACTCTTTCCTGTATTCACTTTTAATTTTCTTCTTTTGCACACCCTACCAAATTCATCCACCAATCTCTGCAACTTCTCTTCAGAATCTCCCAAGAGCACAGTGTCATCAGCAAAGAGCAACTGTGACAACTCCCACTTTGTGTGATTCTTTATCTTTTAACTCCACGCCTCTTGCCAAGACCCTCGTATTTACTTCTCTTACAACCCCATCTATAAATATATTAAACAACCACGGTGACATCACACATCCTTGTCTAAGGCCTACTTTTATTGGGAAATAATTTCCCTCTTTCCTACATACTCTAACTTGAGCCTCACTATCCCCGTAAAAACTCTTCACTGCTTTCAGTAACCTACCTCCTACACCATACACCTGCAACATCTGCCACATTGCCCCCCTATCCACCCTGTCATATGCCTTTTCCAAATCCATAAATGCCACAAAGACCTCTTTAGCCTTATCTAAATACTGTTCACTTATATGTTTCACTGTAAACATCTGGTCCACACACCCCCTACCTTTCCTAAAGCCTCCTTGTTCATCTGCTATCCTATTCTCCGTCTTACTCTTAATTCTTTCAATAATAACTCTACCATACACTTTACCAGGTATACTCAACAGACTTATCCCCCTATAATTTTTGCACTCTCTTTTGTCCCCTTTGCCTTTATACAAAGGAACTATGCATGCTCTCTGCCAATCCCTAGGTACGTTACCCTCTTCCATACATTTATTAAATAATTGCACCAACCACTCCAAAACTATATCCCCACCTGCTTTTAACATTTCTATCTATCCATCAATCCGGCTGCCTTACCCCCTTTCATTTTACCTACTGCCTCACGAACTTCCCCCACACTCACAACTGGCTCTTCCTCACTCCTACAAGATGTTATTCCTCCTTGCCCTATACACGAAATCACAGCTTCCCTATCTTCATCAACATTTAACAATTCCTCAGAATATTCCCTCCATCTTCCCAATACCTCTAACTCTCCATTTACTAACTCTCCTTTCCTATTTTTTAACTGACAAATCCATTTGTTCTCTAGGCTTCCTTAACTTGTTAATCTCACTCCAAAACTTTTTCTTATTTTCAACAAAATTTGTTGATATCTCACCCACTCTCTCATTTGCTCTCTTTTTACTTTGCTTCACCACTCTCTTAACCTCTCTCTTTTTCTCCATATACTCTTCCCTCCTTGCATCACTTCTACTTTGTAAAAACTTCTCATATGCTAACTTTTCTCCCTTACTACTCTCTTTACATCATCATTCCACCAATCACTCCTCTTCCCTCCCGCACCCACTTCCCTGTAACCACAAACGTTCTGCTGAACACTCTAACACTACATTTTTAAACCTACCCCATACCTCTTCGACCCCATTGCCTATGCTCTCATTAGCCCATCTATCCTCCAATAGTTGTTTATATCTTACCCTAACTGCCTCTCTCTTTTAGTTTATAAACCTTCACCTCTCTCTTCCCTGATGCTTCTATTCTCCTTGTATCCCATCTACCTTTTACTCTCAGTGTAGCTACAACTAGAAAGTGATCTGATATATCTGTGGCCCCTCTATAAACATGTACATCCTGAAGTCTACTCAACAGTCTTTTATCTACCAATACATAATCAACAACTACTGTCATTTCGCCCTACATCATATCATGTGTACTTATTTATCCTCTTTTTCTTAAAATATTTATTACCTATAACTAAACCCCTTTCTACAAAGTTCAATCAAAGGGCTCCCATTATCATTTACACCTGGCACCCCAAACTTACCTACACACCCCTCTCTAAAAGTTTCTCCTACTTTAGCATTCAGGTCCCCTACCACAATTACTCTCTCACTTGGTTCAAAGGCTCCTATAACATTCACTTAACATTTCCCAAAATCTCTCTCTCTCCTCTGCATTCCTCTCTTCTCCAGGTGCATATACGCTTATTATGACCCACTTTTCGCATCCAACCTTAACTTTAATCCACATAATTCTTGAATTTACACATTCATATTCTCTTTTCTCCTTCCATAACTGATCCTTCAACATTACTGCTACCCCTTCCTTTGCTCTAACTCTCTCAGATACTCCAGATTTAATCCCATTTTTTCCCCCCACCGAAACTCCCCTACCCCCTTCAGCTTTGTTTCGCTTAGGGCCAGGACATCCAACTTCTTTTCATTCATAACATCAGCAATCATCTGTTTCTTGTCATCTGCACTACATCCACGCACATTCAAGCATCCCAGTTTTATAAAGTTTTTCTTCTTCTCTTTTTTAGTAAATGTATACAGGAGAAGGGGTTACTAGCCCATTGCTCCCGGCATTTTAGTCGCCTCATACGACACGCATGGCTTACGGAGGAAAGATTCTTTTCCACTTCCCCATGGACAATAGAAGAAATAAAGAAGAACAAGAGCTATTTAGAAAAAGGAGAAAAACCTAGATGTATGTATGTATATATATACGCATGTGCGTGTCTGTGAAGTGTAACCAAAGTGTAGTAGGAGTAGCAAGATATCCCTGTTATCTAGCGTGTTTATGAGACAGAAAAAGAAACCAGCAATCCTACCATCATGCAAAACAGTTACAGGTTTCTGTTTCACAGTCATCTGGCAGGACGGTAGTACTTCCCTGGGTGGTTGCTGTCTACCAACCTACTACCTAATAATAATTCACAAAGATAAACACTTTATTATTTGGTAATGCAAAGATAAAACATTGAAAAAATGAATGTGTATCCTATTTGACAGAAAAATGAAAAATGAAATAAAAATATGACATTTGAATTCAACGCTAATATGTACAGTTATACTGGGGTGTGTGGTGGAGGTTGACACCGTCTTGTAGAAATTGTAGCTGTTACTGATGATGTGGTGGGGGGGAGGAGTCACAGGTGTTGGTGACAACCCAACGACTAGTTCTTCACAGAGTCTATAGCCTTGAATAGTCAGTCCAGATGACAGGAATGCAGGTTCTTTATCACTGCAAAGATGAGGGGTAGTTGCCTGCAGGTGGGCTACCATGAATCAGGTAGGTAGATCAAAAAGTGACGTCTCCGGACTTCAGTCCGTCTCCAACACTTCTCGTTGGTTGGAAAGAGAGACAGGTTACCCACTGCTTAAGAAATCACTCTCCATGATAAGTGTAAGATACAGTGGTCCCTTGTTTTTCGTAATTAATCCGTTCCTGGAGCCGTTACTATAAACGAAATTTACGATTTACGAATCAATTTTCCCCATAAGAAATAATGTAAATACAATTAATCCGTTCCTGACACCCAGAAGTATTAAAACAAAAAAATTTTTAACATGAAATATACATGTAGTACATAAATAATACAATGGGAAATGATGAATGAAACATTAACAGCATAACACTTACCTTTATTGGAGATTCTTCTTAGTGTATGGGAGACTGGAGGAGGAGAGAGAGTGGATTGTTTATAGTTTGGAAGGGGAATCCCCTTCCATCAACACCTCAGGTACCATTTGCTTTTCTGGGGTTGCTTCTCTTCTCTGTTTCTTAATGCCACTAGGACCACCTCGAGAGTCACTGGAGTCCTGTCTCACAAAATAACTGTGGAGAGAGCTCGGTTTCTGGCGTCTCTTTATCACTTCCCTAAAATGGCCCAAGACTTTGTCACTGTACATGTTGCCAACCTGGCTTGCGACAACCTTGTTAGGGTGATGTTTCTCCATAAAGCTTTCCATCTTACCCCACATAGTAAAAATCTCTTTAATTTCTGAAGAAGGCACCTTCTTCCATCTCTCTTCCTCCTCCTCTGCAGCAAGATTCTGAGCTGCGATGTGTTGCTCTTCCTGCTGAAGCTCTTGCAGCTCCTCAGTGGTGAGCTCTTCATTGTGGTCTTCCACCAATTCTTCCACATCCTCCAAACTCACATCCAACCCCATGGAACTCCTCAGTGCCACAATTGATTTTACAACAGACATAGGCTCAATAGGGTCAGTCCCAAATCCTTCAAAATCCCTATTGTCGACACAATCTGGCCACAATTTTCTCCAGGCAGAGTTCAAAGTCCTGGTAGTCACTCCCTCCCAAGCCATACCTATAAGGGTTATGCAGTGGAGGATGCTGAAGTGTTCTCTCCAAATTCCCTTAGGGTCAAGTGAGTGTCTGTGGTCACAGTCAAGCACCTGTGAAACATTGCTTTTGTGTAGAGTTTTTTTAAAGTTTGCAATAACCTGCTGGTCCATGGGTTGGAGGAGAGGAGTGGTATTCGGGGCAAGAACTTTACTGTGATGAACCCAAACTCCTTGAAAATTAGGTCATCCAAGTTTGGAGGATGAGCAGGTGCATTGTCCATTACTAGCACGCACTTGAGATCCAATTTCTTTTCCAGGAGATACTCCTTCACACTAGGGCCAAACACTTCATTGAACCACTCGACGAAAATTTCCCTCGTGACCCATGCCTTACTATTTAGATTTCCAAAACACACACAATTTACTCTTCATAACATTGTTTTTCCTGAACACTCTGGGATTTTCAGAATGGTACACTAGTAATGGCTTCACTTTGAAATCCCCACTAGCATTAGCACAGAACATTAGCGTCAGCCTGTCTTTCATAGGCTTGTGTCCTGGCATTGCCTTTTCCTCTTGTGTAATGAAGGTCCTCTTTGGCATTTTCTTCCAAAAGAGGCCTGTTTCGTCACAATTGAACACTTGTTCAGGTTTCAGTCCTTCAGCCTCTATGTACTCTGGAATTCATGCACATATTTTTCAGCCGCCTTGTGGTCCGAACTGGCAGCCTCACCATGCCTTACCACACTATGTATGCCAGTACGGTTCTTAAATCTCTCAAACCAGCCTTTGCTGGCCTTAAATTCACTCACTTCACCACTCTTTTGCAGGCAATTTCTTCACCAAATCTTCATGCAACTGCCTAGCCTTTTCACAAATAATCGAAGTCATAAGAGTATCTCCTGCTAATTGTTTCTCATTTATCCACACCAATAATAACTTCTCAACCTCTTCCAGTACTGGTGATCTCATTTTTGTCAGCATAGTTACTTCCTTTGCAACAACAGCATCCTTTATTTCCTTTTTCTTGGACACTATGGAACATAAGATTGTGTAGGGTTTCTTATACATCCTGGACAGTTCGGCCACACTTGTACCACTTTCATATTGTTCAATGATGGTTTTCTTAAATTCATTCGTATTTCTCACCTTCTTTACCACAGGCTTGGTACTAGGAGCTTTCTTTGTAGCCATGGTAGCTTATTTAGTACTTGTAAGCACTAAAATAAATGGAATATTATGAAATATTTCGCTGGAGCACGTGAGGGGACCTTCGCTCACTGGTAAACAATGCCAGACTAGCTGCCGCCCCGGCTCACGCAGTGGGTACGCGTCCCGGATGAACTACGACTCGCGAGTCAACCTATGAAAAGCGAGTCCATGTTTATACAAAAATACCCCTATGATTGGCGAATTTTACGATTGCCGGGAACTACGAAAACCGGGGGACCACTGTACTTAAAAAAGGTGGTGATTATCTAAGTCTCATGTGGAGCTTAAAACTGAAAGGACTAAGTTTATTATTGGTCAAAAGTGAAGCTTTCAACCAATATCCACTAGAATAGGAGCAGAGGCTTTTACTTACAGTTGTGCTGGGAGCTTTGAGTCGAGTGATTACTGTTTGGCCGGAGCCCCACACGTCACCTTTCGGGGTGGGGAAAAAAGGGGGGGGGGAATAGCAGGAGCTAGACTGACCCTACCTTAACAAGCAGCCGGCAGTCAAACTGTCGTTACCATATACTCACTCGCTACTCCTATCTGTTGAACTTTTCCCTCACAGGACCAGTACTTACTGAGATATAAGACTGAGAAGTTGGCTCTGGAAGCTCACCTGATGGCAACGTCCAGTCCTGCCGTTTGCACAAGTGTTGCCGATTTACCTTTTTTTTCTCATTTTTATTTTAATATACATAATTTTTATGTTCTGATAATTACAATTTATAATAGTTCTTGTGATTTCATAGCCAATCTTTGTTCTGACACTAATATTATGTACTGAAATAGTACTCAAATAGTAACAATCACACCGACAGGTGAACATTTTCATCTGCCTGGGTCATTTACTATTGTCTAGATATATATACAAAGTATTTATAGGTCTTTGCAATATTTTAGACATGCTGGAGTATATATGAAACTCCTTGAAGAATGGTGTTATGACAAGCGAGATAACTGGTGACAGCCAGTGACATTTGATGAATGTGCGCTGCTGCAGAGAACCCTGGCTTTATTGTTTTCACTGTTGCACACAAACATGTCTGTATGTATGTATATCTGTCTATTTGTCTATCTACCTGTCTGTCTAGCTCTGCTTATCTGTCTATCTAGCTCTGTTTATCTGTCTGCGCTTGGAGTATACAGTGGACCCCCGCTTAACGATCACCTCCCAATGCGACCAATTATGTAAGTGTGTTTGTACGTGTATGTTTGGGGGTCTGAAATGGACTAATCTACTTCACAATATTCCTTATGGGAACAAATTCGGTCAGTACTGGCACCTGAACATACTTCTGGAATGAAAAAATATCGTTAACCGGGGGGGTCCACTGTATATGAAACTCCTTGAAGAATGGTGTTATGACAAGCATGAGATAACTGGTGACAGGCAGTGACATTTGATGAATGTGGGCTGCTTCAGGGAACCCTTGCTTTATTTGTTTTTGCTGCTGCACATAAACATGTCTGTTTGTTTCTCTGTCTGTCTGTCTGTCTGTCTATCTGTCTCTGTCTATTTGTCTGTCTGTGTGTGTGTGTCTTTCCATCTGTTTGTCTGTCTCAGGGAGTGGCTGGTAAACCTGTTGGTTTTTGGTTTAAGAGCCACTCCCTGATTGCTGAGCAAGTGACACTGCTATTACTTGTGTCATGTTTTTTATGTCTTATATCTACAAACATGTAGGTTGGTAGACAGCAACCACCCAGGGAGGTACTACCGTCCTGCCAAGTGAGTGTAAAACGAAAGCCTGTAATTGTTTTACATGATGGTAGGATGGCTGGTGTCTTTTGTCTGTCTCATAAATATGCAAGATTACATGTACGTCTTGCTACTTCTACTTACACTTAGGTCACACTACACATATGTGTACAAGCATATATATATATACACACCCTTCTGGGTTTTCTGCTATTTTCTTTCTAGTTCTTGTTCTTGTTTATTTCCTCTTATCTCCATGGGGAAGTGAAACAGAATTCTTCCTCCGTAAGCCATGTGTGTTGTAAGAGGCGACTAAAATGACGGGAGCAAGGAGCTAGTAACCCCTCTCTCCTGTATATATTACTAAATGTACAAGGAGAAACTTTCGTTTCTCCTTTTGGGCCACCCCGCCTCAGTGGGATATGGCCAGTGTGTTGAAAGAAAGAAGATCAACAAACATGGTATAGCACTTTGCCTGGAATTTTTGGGTTATCCTAGGTAATTTACACTATGTGTTGATCATTCCAAGAGAAATAGACAAATAATTATTTTAACTGGTTATTTTTATAAACCGGTTATTTTTATAACCGGTTATTTTTATATAGTCGGACTTGAGTCCTGGAAATGGGAAGCGCGTTGCCTGCACTTTAAAGGAGGGGTTTGGGATATTGGCAGTTTGGAGGGATATGTTGTGTATCTTTATACATATATGCTTCTAAACTGTTGTATTCTGAGCACCCCTGCAAAAACAGTGATTATGTGTGAGTGAGGTGAAAGTGTTGAATGACGATGAAAGTATTTTCTTTCTTTTTGGGTCACCCTGCCTCGGTGGGAGATCGCTGACTTATTAAAAAAAAAATAAAAAAGTTTATGTGTACATGTGAGAGACAGAGATATAGACAGACAGAGACAGCCAAAGCCAGCTGGCCATCTGGCCAGCCTGCTAAATACATAAGAACATAAGAAAGAAGGGAACTCTGCAGCAGGCCTACTGGCCCATGCAAGGCAGATCCATGTCATCCCCTGGCTTAGACCAATGACCCACCTAGTCAGGTCACATCCAGTGAAGGAAGGAGCATGGCATCTGACCTAGTAGCACAAGCTAGTCAGGTCCAACTCACACCCACTCATGTATTTGTCTAACCTATTTTTACTTTCCTCTTAAAAGGGGAGTGTTAATACGACATGACATCAGTGAATCCCTGGTGTTTGCCATGCTATTTGCTCTAGCTGGTGCTCAGTTGAACTGGTGCTCCCACAAGGTACTAAGTGGTCCCCAAATTTTTTCATACTGCACACACTGAGTGCGCAGACCCATTGTCTCATGTGTAGGTGACTCAGGCCTATCGCACCAATTTTGAAGGAATGAAAAATAAAATGTTGATCTATGCTCGGATCCTCCCACATGTGAATGTAGATCTACGTGTGGACAGTTTAAGTGTCATTACCATATGTTTAAAACAGATTCTTATTTCCTTTCCTTTTGCTTTATAAAAGATTAGTAACATGTTATGCCTGTGTATAGATTAATTTCTTATGTAAGTAAGTCACATGTATTTTTGTACATATGGAAAAAATTATGTAAGTTCTATTAGTATTAATGTTGTTATTTTTTTAACACACCTGCACCTCCCATCGAGGTAGAATAATCCAGAAAGAGGAAACACATTCATTGTCATTCATTCAATCTCTGTATTGCCAGAAATATTCTGACATCACAGCTCAGATGGCCCTTCAAGCTAAAACATTCTCACCCATCCTTTAGAGTACATGCATTGTACTTCCCACCTCCAAGACTCAAGTGTGTTTAACCAGACTTGCTTCCATTCACTTCAGTTTAAAATACCTGTTCAAGCCTATTGGATGTTGAAGTCCCTAGCATTCAAAAACTTGTTTATCCCTCTCTCACCAGTCCTTCCTGGGATGACCCCTATTCCTTCTTCTCTTAATACCAAATTTACATACCCTCCTAGCCATTATTATTAATATTATTTGTTTTTAACATATCAACTATTTCCCACTGAGGCAGGGTGACTCAAAAAAGACAAAATACTTTTGCCATTACTCATTCCATCACTGTCTTGCCAGAGGGATGCTGATACTACAGTTCAAAGCTGCAAATATCCCCACTCGTCCTTCAGAGTGCAGGCATTGTACATTCCATCTGCAGGACTCAAGTCTGACTAACTGGTTTCCATGAACCATTTCATAATATTATTTTGCTCACACTCCAACAGCATGTCATCCTAAAAACCATTTACCTACACTCACTTCTATCTAACGCTCTCATACCTGCTTGCTGGGAGTCTAAGCCCCTTGTACACAAAAACCTCCTTTACCCACCCTCCCTCCAACCTTTCCTAGGATGACCCCTACCCTGCCATCCTTCCACTATAGATTTATATGCTCTCCAAGACATTCTGTTTTGTTCCAGCCTCTTTAAATGTCTGAACCACCTCAGCAACCCCTCCTCAACCCTCTGCATAATACTTTTAGTAACCAGACACCTATTTCTAATATCCAAGCTATGGATTCTTTGCTTAATATTCACACCACACATTGCCCTTAGACACGACATCTCTCCTGCCTCCAGCCTTCTCCTTGTTTTAACATTCACTATCTGTTCTTTATACCAGTATAAGAGCATTGATACCACTATACTTCATACATTCCCCTCTTTGCTTCCATGGATAATGCTCTTTGTCTCCACAGCCTCCTCCTTTTTTTCCCTCATTAATTTTTTGGTTACCGTGTCTTTCTTAAACATCTGCTGACAAGTCCACTCCCAGATATATTGTGTATCTTTATACGTACATGCTTCTAAACTGTTGTGTTCTGGGCAACTCTGCAAAAACAGTGATTATGTATGAGTGAGGTGAAAGTGTTGAATGATGATGAAGGTATTTTCTTTTTGGGGATTTTATTTATTTTTGGGTCACCCTGCCTCGGTAGGAGACGGCCAACTTGTTAAAAAAAAAAAAATCATCTGACATAATAAACAATATACAGTGGACCCCCGCATACCGTCGGCATCACATAACGTTCAATCCGCATACCGCTCGCTTTTATCGCAAAAATTTTGCCTCGCATACCGCTCAAAAACCCGCTCACCGCTCTTCGTCCGAGACGCGTCCAATGTGTGCCCTTAGCCAGCCTCACATGTGCCGCCGGTGGCATTGTTTACCAGCCAGCCTCCGCGGTAACATCCAAGCATACAATCGGAACATTTCGTATTATTACAGTGTTTTTGGTGATTTTATCTGCAAAATAAGTGACCATGGGCCCCAAGAAAGCTTCTAGTGCCAACCCTACAGCAATAAGGGTGAGAATTACTATAGAGATGAAGAAAAAGATCATTGATAAGTATGAAAGTGGAGTGCGTGTCTCCGAGCTGGCCAGGTTGTATAATAAACCCCAATCAACCATCGCTACTATTGGTGGTACAGCTGCTGCTGCTGCTGTACCACTGTCAGCTGCTGCTGCTGCTGCTGCACTGTCAGCTGCTGCTGCTGCTGTAGCACCGTCAGCTGCTGCTGCTGTTGTACCACCGTCAGCTGCTGCTGCTGCTGCTGTAGTACCGTCTGCTGCTGCTGTAGTACCATCTGCTGCTGCTGTAGCATCGTCTGCTGCTGCTGTAGCACTGTCAGCTGCTGCTGCTGCTGTACCACCGTCAGCTGCTGCTGTAAGTACCGTCTGCTGCTGCTGTAGCATGTCTGCTGCTGCTGTAGCACTGTCAGCTGCTGCTGCTGTACCACCATCAGCTGCTGCTGTAGTACTGTCTGCTGCTGCTGTAGCATCGTCTGCTGCTGCTGTAGCACTGTCAGCTGCTGCTGCTGCTGTACCACCATCAGCTGCTGCTGTATTTACCGTCTGCTGCTGCTGTAGCATCGTCTGCTGCTGCTGTAGCACTGTCAGCTGCTGCTGCTGCTGTACCACCGTCAGCTGCTGCTGTATAGTACCGTCTGCTGCTGCTGTAGCATCGTCTGCTGCTGCTGTAGCACTGTCAGCTGCTGCTGCTGCTGCTGTGAGCACCGTTGTTGGTGTGGCTTATTGAGAATACCAAGAAACAATTAACCCCAGAGGATTTTCCACCCAGGATAACCCAAAAAAGTCAGTGTCATCGAAGACTGTCTAACTTATTTCCATTGGGGTCCTTAATCTTGTCTCCAGGATGCAACCCACACCAGTCGACTAACACCCAGGTGAACAGGGAAAAATGCCTGGAACTAGTGCTCATATTGGTGAATTTAAAAACCAGCAAAGGTTGGTTTGAGAGATTTAAGAATCGTAGTGGCATACACAGTGTGATAAGGCCTGTTCTGGAAGAAAATGCCAAACAGGACCTACAGTACTCAGGAGAAAAAGGCCCCTCCCAGGACACAGTGTCTCATCAGTCATTGCTGCATCTTCAATAAAGGTAAGTGTCATTTATTCTTCATTTAGTAGAGTAGTACATGCACAATATATATTGTGCATGTACTACTCTACTATTGTGCACGTATCCTTCTCTTTGTGTGTAGGAAAATGTATATTTCATGTGGTAAAAATTTTTTTTTTCATACTTTTGGGTGTCTTGCACGGATTAATTTGATTTCCATTATTTCTTATGGGGAAAATTCATTCGCATACCGATCATTTCGCATAACAATGAGCCCTCTTGCACGGATTAAAGTCGCTATGCGGGGGTCCACTGTAAATAACATAGAAACATGATATATACTCTTGAATGAATAAAGTATGTCATTATGTGACTAGTGGTGGCTTGATAAATAAGAAATATTGTTTAAAAACATAATAGAGAATGTAAAGAAATAAACTGGTGACATAAACACATGCACAGCTTAGCTGATGTTGTGGCATTCGTTGTGCAATTAGTGGCAATGTTCTGAAACTCGCTCATTATTATTATTGATCTAGAGAATTGGATCTGTACTTCCGTTCCCTAAGATAATAATAATAATGAGTGAGCTTCAGTTCCCTAAATTAATAATAATAATTATACTACTCTAGGTAGTAGGTTGGTAGACAGCAACCGCCCAGGGAGGTACTACCGTCCTGCCAAGTGAGTGTAAAACGAAAGCCTGTAATTGTTTTACATGATGGTAGGATTGCTGGTGTCCTTTTTTTCTGTCTCATAAACATGCAAGATTTCAGGTACGTCTTGCTACTTCTACTTACACTTAGGTCACACTACACATACATGTACGAGTATATTTATACACACCCCTCTGGGTTTTCTTCTATTTTCTTTCTAGTTCTTGTTCTTGTTTATTTCCTCTTATCTCCATGGGGAAGTGGAACAGAATTCCTCCTCCGTAAGCCATGCGTGTTGTAAGAGGCGACTAAAATGCCGGGAGCAAGGGACTAGTAACCCCTTCTCCCATATAAATTACTAAATTTAAAAAGAGAAACTTTCGTTTTTCTTTTTGGGCCACCCTGCCTTGGTGGGATACGGCGGGTTTGTTGAAAAAAAAAAAAAATCTACTACTACTACTACTACTACTACTAATAATAATAATAATACGTAATAATAATGAGGAGCTTCAGAACGCCGCCAACTCAGTGCACTGTTTACCTCGCTGTGGAAGCATTTCTCTCGTGTTTGCCTGTATTTTGTGCAGTTATTTTGCCAAATTTCTTTTTTCTAACCATGGATCCTAAGAAAATAAGTGCAAAGGACAGTGCTGAGAAGAAAAAGAGGATGATGTCCATGGAATTAAAGCATGAAATCATAGATAAATAAGCAAGGTGTGTGGTGTGAGTTAAGGGGAAGCAGGGAAAGC
The DNA here is from genome assembly GCF_026875155.1 of Cherax quadricarinatus. Classification (NCBI taxonomy): domain Eukaryota; kingdom Metazoa; phylum Arthropoda; class Malacostraca; order Decapoda; family Parastacidae; genus Cherax; species Cherax quadricarinatus. Next base: position 25,396,361 of record NC_069428.1, on the reverse strand, counting down.
TCACTCATAGCTCGGATGTTAGCTCATAACTCAGAGCAAAAAATCGACCGAGCGACGGCTTGTATCTTGAAAAACTCGTGTGTTGGGAGAGTCGTAAGTTAAGGTTCCACTATATATTTATTTTTATTCTTTATTCTTGGTCTGTGACATCATGGTTTGTTGTTTATGGTATTGCCTTTATATTATTTTAAATCTTGTAAGAAATCTTTTATCCAACTGCCCAAAATGCTAGGCATACTATGGGCAATTCAAATGTTATATTTATAATGTTTTGAAACAGTTTTGTTATTTTATATTTTTAATTAACCCTTAAACTGTCCAAACGTAGATCTACATTCACGTGCATAGCACTCCAAACGTAGATCTAAGTTTTTTTACATGCTTTCAAATGGAGAAAGTAAAGGTCGGAGCGCTACGCACGTGAACGTAGATCTACGTTTGAACAGTTTAAGGGTTAAGCTCACTACATAATTATTACTCCTTGCCTTGTTAGAATTCCTTGTTCTTTTCATTCTTGCAAAGTGTTCAGTCATTACTTCCCTTAACTAAAACAGCATCTCTTCCTGTTATGGTTTATTGTGATATCTGCATATATTATTTTGCATATATTATTAATACCTAACTTAATCATGTTTTCAATGGGAAAAGATAATTATTTCATCTTTATATTTCACTCAGGTCATACGAGAAAAGGTTTCTACTGCAACAGTACTCCTGGTGGCATATAGTGCAAAAAATCTTCACTATTTCTATATACGTAGAAATGCAATAATTCTTAAGGTTAGTGAAAATATTGTTTAATTACCTTTACAGTATCTAATTTTATTATATTTTAAATTTGATGGGATAAATCTGCCTTTAATTCAGATCTATTTATTTTATATATGTAGACTGCTTATACTAAATATAAAAAGAAAAACTTTTGTTTTTCTTTTTAGGTCACCCTGCCTCGGCGGGATACGGCCAGTGTATTAAAAAAAAAAAAAGTAGAATGCTTGATAATTTTTGTTTTTATATACTACTTATACAGTAAGGCCTTACATATTGGAAAATCAAAGAAGTAAGACTTGTCATATCTGATCTTCAAATGATTGATCACAATTAGTTTGCCAGATATTGATTTAAAATTAGAAAAACGTAACATAGACAAGTGAATGACGACCAACAAACTCATCCTCAATATAGACAAAACTCACTACATGCTATTTGGAAACAGAGCTTTAAATATCCAACTTAACATATTGATCATTGGTTCCCCCATTACAAGACACATTGAGGGCAAATTTTTAGGTCTTCATCTTGACTACAACCTGAAAACCCTTTCCCAATCCGCATACCGCTCGCTTTTATCGAAAAATTTTTTCCTTGCATACCGTTTCAAAAACCCCCCACCCCCCCTTTTTCGCCCCGAGACGCGTCCAGTGGGGGTCCCCTTTTAGCCACCTCACATGGGCCGGGCCGGGGGGGGGCTTTGGGTTTTACCACCAGCCCCCCGGGGTAACTTTCCCAAGCATACAATCAAAATTTTTTCTTTAATTATTACAGTTTTTTTTGGTTTTTTTAAAATCTGAAAAATAATCCCCATGGCCCCAAAAAAAGCTTCTAGTCCCCAACCCTACAGAAAAAAAAGGGGGTGAGAATTACTATAGAAAAATGAAGAAAAAATCTTTTAAAGTATGAAAGGGGAGGGGTGTGCTCCGAGCGGCCAGGTTGTATAAAAAACCCCCAAAACAACCACCCGCTACTATTGGTGGTAAAGTTTGCTGCTGCTCTGTACCACGTACTGCGGGCTCCCTGCTGCTGCGGGCACTGTCACTGCTGCTGACACCCGCCCGCTGTTTTGCGTCTTTTTGGTACCACCGTAAAGCGTTTGCTGTGTAAACCGCCCGCTGCGCTGAAATTACCATCTGTTTGCGCTGTAGAAATCGTTTTGTTTCCCCTGCGTAACTGCCAGCGTTTCTGCTGCTGTACCACGGTCAGCTCCCTGCTTCCCAAAAACCCCGTCAGTTTGTCTGTAGTACCGTCTGCCCCTGCTGTAGAAATTTTCCTGCTGCTGCGTAGCACTGTCAGCTGCTGTTTTAAACCACCACGCTGCTGCTGTAGTACCGCCTGTTTGCTGCGTAAAGCATCGCTGCTGCGCTGAAAGCACTGTCAGCTGCTGCTGCTGTTTAAACCACTGCCCAGCTTCCTGCGTATTACCGTCTGCTGCTGCGTACTTTCGTCTGCTGCTGTTGGGCCAAGACGGGCACTGCTGCTGCGGGCCTGTAGCACTGTCAGCTCTGCTGCGGGGCCGGCGTAGCCCCGTTTTTTGGTGTGGCAAATTGAAATCCCAAGAAACTTTTTAACCCCAGAGGATTTTCCCCCCCAGGAAAACCCCAAAAAAAAGTCAGTTTTCATCAAGACTGCCCAAATTTTATTTCCTTTGGGGGCCTTTTAATCTTGCCCTCCCAGGATGCAACCCACCCCCTTTTTCCGGACAAACACCCAGGTGAACAGGGAAAAATGCCTGAACAAGTGCCAAAATTGGTAAAATTAAAAAACCCCAGAAAAGGGTTTGGGTTTGAGAATTTAAAAATCTAGTGGCAAAACACAGTGTGAAAAGGCCTGTTCGGGAAGAAAATCCAAACGGGCCCCCTACATACCAGGGGGAAAAAAGGAACCCCCGGGACACAGGGGTCTCTTTCATCTTTTGGCTGAAATCTTCAATAAAGGAAAGTGTCATTTAAATTTTTCTTTTTATTTAGAGAAATACAAGCACAAAAATTAAGGGTGCATGTACTAACTCTACTATTGGGCATGTTTTCCTTCTCTTTTGTGTGTAGAAAAATTTTATTTTTCATGGGGTAAAATTTTTTTTTTTCAATTTTTGGGGTGTCTTGCGGGGGATTAAATTTGTTTTCCAAATATTTCTTAGGGGGAAAATTCTTCCCGCATACCGATCATTTCGCATAAAAAAGACCCCCCTTCCCAAGGGATTAAACCCACTATGCGGGGGTCCACTGAAAAAACATAGAAACATGAATATACTCTTGAATGAATAAAGTATTTCAGGGACTAATAGTGGTGGCTTGAAAAATTTAAAAATTTTTTTTTAAAAAAAAAAAAAAAAAAAAATAACAGAAATGTAAAAAAATAAACGGGTGACATAAAACAGCCCCCACTTAGCTTGAGTTGTCATTCTTGTGCAATTATTTGGAAAGTTCTAAAAACCGGGCCTTTAAATTTTTTAATTGATCTAGAAAATTTGGGATCGGGAAATTTTTCCTTTCCCCATAAAATAATAATAATAAAAAAGAGTGATTTTCATTTCCCCAAAATTAAAATAATAATTATACTACTTGGGTAGTAGGTTGGTAACAGCAACCGCCCAGGGGGGTACTACCGTCCTGCCAAGTGAGGGGAAAAAAACAAACCCTTAATTTTTTTTTACATGATGGAGGATTGCGGGTTTTCCTTTTTTTTTTTCTGTCCATAAACATGCAAGATTTCAGGAATTCCCCTTCCCTACTTCAACTTACATTTTGGGTCACACTACACATACATGTACAAGCATATATATACAAAAACCCCTCGGGGTTTTTTCCTTCTATTTTCTTTTTTTATTTTCTTTTTCCCTTGTTTTTTTTCCCCTTATCTCCAGGGGGAAGGGGAAAACAGAATTCCTCCTCCCGTAACCCCTTTGGGGTTTGTAAGAGGGCCGACTAAAATGCCGGGAGCAAGGGACTAAAACCCCTTCCCCCCATAAAAATTTACTTTTTTAAAAAAAGGAGAAACTTTCGTTTTTTTTTTTGGGCCCCCTGCCTTGGGGGGGATAACGGCGGGTTTTTTTGAAAAAAAAAAAAAAATCTACTACTACACTACACTACAAACTAAAATAAAATAAAACGAATAATAATGAGGACCCTTCAAAACCCCCAAACTCTTTTGGAAACTTTTTACCCCCCTGTGGAAGAAATTTCCTGGGTTTTTTTGGCCCTGTTTTTTTGTGCAGTTATTTTCCCAAATTTTTTTTTCAAACCCAAATGGACCAAAGAAAATAATGCAAAGGACATGCTGAAAGAAAAAGGGGATGATGTCCAGGGGAATTAAAGCAAAAAATCATAAAATTAAATAAGCAAGGTGGGGTGGGGGTGATTTAAAAGGGGAACAGGGAAAGCTCACTCATAGCTGGGGTTTGATACTCATAACTCAAGAAAAAAAATCGCCCCGAGCGGGGCCCTTGTAATCTTTGAAAAAACTTTTGTGTTGGGAGAGGGAATTAAAGGGTTCCCCCTATAAAATTTATTTTTAAATCTTTTTTCTTGGTCTGGGGAAAAACATGGTTTGTTTGTTTATGGTTTTTCCCTTTATATTTTTTAAAACAAGTAAGAAATCTTTATCCAATTTCCCCCAAAAAAATGCGGGCAACTAGGGGCAATTCAAATGTTATATTTAAAAATGTTTTTAAAAACATTTTTGTTTTTTTAAAATTTTTTAAAAATTTAAACCCCTTTAAAACTGCCCAAAACTTATCTACTTTCACTGCATAGTTTTCCAAACTAGATCTATGTTTTTTTTTACATGTTTTCCCAAATTTGGAGAAAGAAAGGGGGAGCGCAAAGCACGTAAAACGTAATCTCCCTTTTGGATTTTTTAAGGGGGGTTTAAAAACCACAACATAATTTTACTCCGCCTTTTTAAAATTTTCCTTTTGTTTTTTTTCATTCTTGAAAAAGGTTTTTTCACCCATTTTTTCCCCTTAACAAAAACCGAAACTCTTTCCTGTTGGGGGTTTAATTGTGATATCTGCTTTAAAAAAAATTGTTGCTATTTTAAATTAAACCTAATTTAAATTCCATGTTTCAAGGGAAAAAAGAAAATTTATTTCATCTTTAAAATTTCACTCAGGTCATACGAAAAAAAGGTTTCTAACTGCAACAGTACTCCTGGGGGCATATATTTCCAAAAAACTTCACTATTTTTTATATCCCGAAAAATGCAATAATTTTTTAAAGGGTTTATTAAAAATTTCCTTTTTTAAATTACCTTTACAGAATCAATTTTTTATTTTTTAAATTTTGAGGGGATAAATCTCCCTTTTAAAATTTCAAAATTCAATTTTTTTTATATATGTAAACTGCTTATACTAAATATAAAAAAAAAAAATTTTTTGTTTTTTTTTTAGGTCACCCGCCTCGGGGGATGGGAAAAGTGTGTTAAAAAAAAAAAAAGTAAATCTTGTTTTTTTTTAATTTTTATAAACTATTTATACAGAAAGGGCCCCTTACAAAAGGGAAAATCAAAAAAATTTAAAGCTTGTCATATCTAAATCTTCAAATGATTGATCACAATTATTTTCCCAAGATATTGTTTTAAAATTGAAAAAACGTAACATAACAATGAATACGACCCCCAAAAATCTTCCTCAATATAGAAAAAAACTAAACTACATCCCTTTTTGGGAAAACCCAGAGCTTTAAATACCCAACCTTAACATTTTGATCTTTGGGTTTTCCCCCCCTTTACAAACACTTTGGGGGCAAATTTTTAGGTCTTAAATCTTGACTACAACCTAAAATTTTCATACCCACATCCAACATATACCAAAAGATCCCCAAAAACCCATAGGAAACCCCTTCCCCCAAAGAAAACAGAAACTATTACCCCCCAAATGACATACCCCTACTTACATTTACCTTTCCCCTAATCAAAACCCTTCCCTTGGGCCCTGGGGAAAATTTTGTCCCTGGGGATCTCCCACAGATAAAAATTTTAAAAATTAAATTAATAACCCAACAAAAAGCTGCTGTGCAATTTTACAAATTCCTGTCCCAAAAACAGCACACCCCCTTCACTTTTCGGGGTTTTTTAATTTAATAAAAAAAAATGTGCACTCTTTATTTTTCCCCCTTATATATATATAATATAAAATATTTTATAAATAAAATATATAAATATATAAATATAATTTTAAAATTATTTAAAATAATATATATTTATATATTTTAATATTTATAAAATAAATTTTATTTTATTTAATATTTATATTTTTAATTTATATATTAAATTTTTTAAATTTATTTTTTTTTATTTATTTTTTTTTTTTTTTTTTTTTTTAATTATCACACGGGGCCGTTTCCCCCACCAAGGCGGGTGGCCCAAAAAAAGAAAAATTTTCACCATCATTCACCCCCATCACGTCTGCCAAAAAGGTGTTTTAAAAACCTACATTTTTTTAAAACTGCAACTTTAACCCCCCTTAGCCCTGCAGGCACTGTATTTCCCCCCTCTCCGGGAACCAAGCCCCGGCCGCCAGTTTCCCCCTAAAACCCTTCAAAAATGTTTTTTGGGCTCACCCTCCAAAAAGCACTAAAGAAAAAAAACCCCAATTTTCCCATTCACTCCTATCAAAACCTAAAGGGCTGCCTGCGGGAAGCCAACCCCCCTCGCACAAAAAACCTCCTTTCCCCCCTTCCCCCCTCCCCCCCTTCCTAGGCCACCCCTCCCCCCCCCCCCTTTCCTTCCACTCCCGACTGATCCGCTTTTGAAGCCCTTTCTTTTTTTCGCTCCATTCCCCCCTCTACTTTCCCCGAAACCACCTCAAAACCCCCTTCCCTCAGCCCTCGGGCAAAAAGTTTTGGTAATCCCGCACCTCCCCAAAATTTCCCAAAACTAACAAATTTCCCTCTGCATTATATTCACACCACACATTGCCCCAAAACATGACATCTCCATTTCCCCTCCACCTTCCCTCGTTTGAAAAATTCATCACCCACGCTTCCACCCCATATAAACCCTTTGGAAAAAACTATACTCTCATAACATTCCCCTCTTTGCCTCCAAGGAAAATTCCCCTTTGTCTCCACAACCCCAAAGGGCACCACTCACTTTTTTTTCCCCTCAAAAAATTTCAATGTTTTCCCTCATTTTTCATAGACCCCCCCCTTTGACACCCCCACTCCCAAATATTTTAAAAACGTTCACCCCTCCATATTTCTCTCCCCCCAATTTTGATATTCAACTTTCATCCCCCAAATTTTTTTTGTTATCCTCAAAACCCTTACCCTTTCCTGTATTCCCCTTTTTAATTTTTTTTCTTTTTTGCACACCCAAACCAAAATTTCACCCCACCAACTCTGCAGCCCCTTTTCCCGAATCTCCCAAGACACAGTGTCATCACAAAGAGCACGTGACAACTCCCACTTTGTTTGTTTCCCTTTATTTTTTAAAACCCCAACCCTCTTGCCAAGCCCCTCACATTTATTTCCCTTTTTAAAAACCCCATCTATAAAATAATTTAAAAAACCCGGGTTAAACATCACACATCCTTGTCAAAGGGCCCTACTTTTTTTTACTAAAAAAAAATTTCCCTCTTTCCTACATACTCAATTTTGACCCTTTCATTTTCCCTTCGAAAAACCTCTTCATTTGCTTTCAGTAACCTACCCCTAAAACCATACATTTTGCCATTTTCCACTTTGCCCCCCTATCCACCCGTAAAAACCCCTTTTTTCCAAATCCATAAATCCCCACAAAACCTTTTTTTACCCTTTAAATCAAAAATACGGGTTTCACTTATATGTTTCACTTATATATATATTTTATTTTTTTTTTTGTTTCAACAAGTGGGGCCGCCCCTCCCCCGGGGCGGGGTGCCCCAAAAAAAGAAAGAAAACCCCCAAAAAGGAAAATACTTCAAACATCTTTTAAAACATTTTCCCACCAAAACTCACACTTTTATCACTGTTTTTGAAAGGGGGTTTGGTTTCAAAAATACAACAGTTTAAAAAGCATACACATATAAAGAAAACACAACAAACCCCACCAAACTGCCAATACCCCCAAACCCCCCTTTAAATTTCAGGCATTTATTTCCCCATTTCCGGGACTAAAGTCCGACTATATGAAAAAAACCCGGGGTTTCCCTGAACCCCTTTCCCACAAAATTTAATTACCCTGCTCACACCCAAACCAATCTTTCGGGTCCCAAGTACCATTCTTCCCCTTTCACTTCCAATCTAACACGCTCCCCCAAAGGTTTCCCTGGAAGTCCAACCCCCTTGCCCACAAAACCCCCTTTACCGCCTCTCCCCAAACCCCTTTTCGAGGACGACCCCTACCCCCCTTTTTTTCCCTTATAGATTTTAATGCTTTCCATGTCATTCTAAAATTTTTTAAACCATTTTTCTCTAAAAGACCAAACCCCCCTTTAACAAACCCCCCTTTTTGGCCCCCCTGACTAAAACCCATTCCCAAAACTCCACACCTTTAACTTTAAATTTTCCCCACCTTTCCCTTTTTTCTGGGGGGGATAATTTTTTACACCACACATTTCCCTTAAACAAAAAATCTTTCCCCGCCTCCAACCAACTCCCCGCTGCGCATTTACCACCCCAAATTCACAAACCCCAAAAAAAGAGTGTTGGTACTACTATACTTTCCCTACCTTCCCTTCTTTGCCTCCCTAATAACGTTTTTTGACCCCCACAATACCCAACGCCCCCCACTCAAACCTTTTTTTTCCCCCCATCAATTCTAAAGATTAACCTCTCCCTTTATAAAACCATCCCCCGACAAAAGTCAACCCCCCCAAGTACGGAAAAAATTCACTTCTTCCATACTCCCCTCCCCAAAATTTTATATCCCCAAATTTTTCCCTTTTTCCCAAATCTTTAAAAACCCCCATCACCTTTTCCTTTTTTTTATTTCACTTTCAACTTTCTTCTCCATAAACACGCTAGATAACCGGGATATCTTGGGTACTTGTTTCCCCCTTTCCATTGGTCCCCACTTCACAGACACGCACATGGGGAAAATAATATTTTTACATAAAATCTAGGTTTTTCCCCCCTTTTCAAAAACTCTTTTTCTTTTTTTATTTCTTCTTTTGTTCCCCTGGGGGAAATGGAAAAAAATCTTCCCCCGTAATCATGGTGCCTAAGAGGCACTAAAATACCGGGAGTAATAGGCTAGAAACCCCTTTTCCTGTAACATTTACTAAAAAAAGAAAAAGAAAAACTTTTATAAACTGGGAAACTTTGGGAAAGTGCGTGGAGTATGCGGGGTGACAAGAAAAAAATAAATTTCTGATGTTTTTAAAAAGAAAAGGGAAATTTTGGGTGTCCCCGGCCCCAACGAAACAAAGCTGAAGGGGGGAAAGGGAGTTTTCCCTTGGGGTTAAAAAAAGGGGGTTAAATCTGGAGTATCTTAAGAAAAGCAAAGGGGGAAAGGGGGGGGATAAAAGTAAAAACATTTTGGGAAGGGGAAAAAAAGAATATGAATGGTTTTAAAATTCAAGAAAATTTGGAAAAGTTTAAAAGGGTTTTGGGTTGAGAAGTGGGTTTATAAAAGCGTTTATCACCTGGAGAAGAAGGAAAAGCAAAGGAAAGAGAGAGATTTTGGGAATGTTAAATGAAAGATAGGAGCCTTTGAACCAAGTGAGAGAGTAATTGTGGAAAGGGGACCGAAAACTAAAGTGGGAAAAAACTTTAGAGAGGGTTGGGAGGGAAGTTTGGGTTTCCCCGGTGTAAATGATAATGGGAGCCCCTTTTTTTTTGAAAATTTGTATAGAAAGGGGTTTTTTGTTTTAGGTAATAAATATTTTTAAAAAAAAGAGGATTAAAAAAGTAACAAGATATGATTAGGGCGAAAACAGTAAGTTTTTTGGATTTTGTATTGGTAAATAAAAAACTGTTGAGTAATTCCCGGATTTTACATGTTTATAGAGGGGGGAAAAAGATAATCCAAACACTTTCTAATTGTACAAAACGAATTTAAAAGGGAGATGGGGTACAAGGAGAATAGAAGCAACAGGGGAAAAGAGAGGTGAAAGGTTTTTAAAAAAAAAGAGGGGCAGTTGGGTAAGATATAAACAACAATTTGGGGATAGTGGCTAAAGAGACAAAAGGCAATGGGGGCGAAGGTATTTGGGGAGGTTTTTAAAAAATTTGTGTTAGAGTGTTTTGCAGAATTTGTGGGTTTCAGGGAAAATGGGTGCGGGGGGGAAAGGGGGCGATTGGTGGGAAAGGTTTAAAGAAAGTAGAAGGGAAAAAAGTTAGCATTGAAAGTTTTTTTCAAAGTAAAGTTTATGCAAAGGGGGGAAGAGGATAAAGGAAAAAAAAAAGAGAGAGGTTAAGAAGTGGGGGAAACAAGTAAAAAAAGAACAAAAGTAGAGTGGGGAGATGTTTTTCAAAAAAATTTTTTTGAAAATAAAAAAAAATTTTTGGGGTTTAGAATTTAAAAATTAAGAAAACCTAGAAAAACAAATGGATTTTGTTTAGTTAAAAATAGGGGAAAAAAGTTATTAAATGGAGAGTTTTGAGGGATTTGGGGAAATGGAAAGGGGAAATTTTTTAGGAATTGGGTTTAAAAGTTGATGAAGAAAGGGGGAAACTGTGATTTCGTGTATAGGGCAAGGAGGAAAAAACATCTTGTAGGAAATGGGGGAAACCAGTTGGGGAGGGGGGGGGAAGTTTGTGAGGCAGTAGGTAAAAAAAGAAAGGGGGGAAGGGAAACCGGGATGATGGGATAAAGATAGAAATGTTAAAAGCAGGTGGGGATAATATTTTTTGGGGTGGTTTGGGGCAAAAAATTTAATAAATGTATGGAAGAAGGGGAAAGGTTTCCTAAAATTGGCAAAAGAGCATGCATAGTTTTCCCTTTTTAAAAAGGCAAAGGGGGTTTAAAAAAGAGTGCAAAAAATTTTTAGGGGGATAAGTCTTTTTAAATATAACCCGGTAAAGTGTAGGTAGTTTTTTATTAAAAAAAATTTAAAAGTAAGACGGAGAATAGGAAGCAATTAAAAAGGAGGGTTTGGAAAGGGAGGGGGGGGGGTGGGGCCAGGGGTTTACAAGGGAAAAAAATAATTTAACAGTATTTTGATAAGGCCCAAAGAGGTCTTTGTGGCAATTTTTGGATTTTTTGGAAAAAGGGGTAAGACAGGTGGGGTAGGGGGAGCAATTTCGGCAGAGTTTCCCGGGTATGGTGTAGGAGGTTTGGTTACTGAAAGCAGTGGGAAAATTTTTTTTACGAGGGTTTTTGGGGGCTCAAGTTAGAGTAAAGAAGGGAAAAAGGGGAAAATTTTTTTCCCAGTAAAAGTTTGGCCTTAAAACAAGGATGTGGGATGTCCCCCTGGTTTTTTAATATAAAATTTAAAAGAAAGGGGTTTTAAGAGAAGTAAAGTTGAGGGTCTTGGCAAGAGGTGGGGGAGTTTTAAAAAAAAAGAATTTACACATAAAAATGGATTTTTCAATTTGCTTCCTTTTTCTGATGACACGTACTCTTGGGAGATTCTAAAGAAATTGCCAAAATTTTGGGGGAAAAATTTTTTTAGGGTGGGCAAAAGAAAAAAATTTAAAAATGAATACAGAAAGAGTAAGGGTTTTGAGGATAACAAAAAGATTAGGTGATGAAAATTTGGGTATCAGATTGGAGGGAGAGAGTTAAAAGAAGGAGTGAATTATTCAATATTTGGGAGTTTGGGCTGTCCCGCGGATGGGTCTATGAAAAAAATGAAGGGGAATCAAAGAATTGAGAGGGGAAAAAGGGGGGGAGTGGTGCAAATTAGGAGTCTGTGGAGACAAAGAACCCTTTTTTCCTTGGAGGGGAAGGGGGGGAAAGTATGAGAGTATTTGTTTTTTTTCCAACGCTCCCTTAAAATGGGTGTGAAGCATGGTTATGAAAAGTTTCAGCGAGGAGAAGGCTGGGGCAGTGGAGAGTCATGTCGAGGGGGAATGTTTTTGGGGGTGAATTAAAAAGGGAGAGAATCGATTTTGGAAATTGGAGGAGGTCCCCGGGTTTAAACCCAAAAAGTTTTTCCAAAATAGAGCTGAGGAAAAGGGTGTTTTAGGGGTTTTAGACATTAAGAGAATGGGGCGAAACAAAAGTGACCTTTAAGAGTGTAAACAGTCTGTAGTGGGGGGAAGGAAAGGGGGGGTTTGGGGGGGCCTAGGAAAGGGTTTTTTGGAAGGGGGGCGGAAATTTTTTTGTGCGAGGGGCTTGGACTTCCAGCAAAAGGGATGCAAAGAGGTGTTTTGATAGGATTAAAGGGGACAAAAAGGTTTTTAAAAACTTTTGACGTGCGTTTGGGGGGTGAGCAAAGTAACAATTTTTTGAAGGGGTTCAGGGAAAAACCGGGAGGCCCCCCCCTTGAAGCCTTGGGGGTTGGGGAAAAAACAGGCCCCGCACTCTGAAGGGGGTGTTAAAAGTTTCAGTTTAAAAACTTTGTTTTAAAGCACCCTTTTGACAAGACAGTTTATGGAGTGAAAATTTTGATGAAAGTTTTTTTTTTTTTCGGGCCACCCTTTCCTTGGTGGGGAAAACGGCCCGTTTTGGGTAATAAAAAAAAAAAATACAAAAATCACCTTACTCCCTTTTTTATGTTCACTTTTAACTTTCTAAACCCTTTTCACACATTCCCAAAATTTATCCACTAACCTTTGCAATTTTTCTTGAAATCTCCCATAAGCACAGTGGGCCATCAGCAAAAAAAACTTTTGGGGGGTCATTTCCCCTTTTGGAAATTTTATTCCCCAAAATTTAAAATTTCCCCCCTCCTCCCCCCCAACACCCAGCATTTACTTCCTTTACAACCCCCTCAAAAAATATATAAACCAAACCCTGGTGGCCCTTAAAACATCCCTGTCTAAGACCTACTTTTACTGGGGAAATAGTCCCCTCTCTTCTACACAAACCCCAACCGAGCCCCCAAATAAACCCATAAAAACTCTTTACGCTTTTAAATTTAAATTACCACCTAATTTCCCTATACTTGCCCAAAAATCTTCCACAAATTGGGTCCCCTATCCACCCTATCCTATCCCCTTTTTTTTAAAACCATAAGTGCAATAAAAACTTTCCCACCCTTTTTTCTAAATACTGTTTTTACATATATGCTTCAAAAAAACACCCTTGAACTACACAACCCCCACCCAAACCCCGAAACCTTTCCCTTTTTTTAGCCGGGAATCCTACTTTTTGTCCCTTTCTTTTTAAAATTTTTTCATTTTTAAAAACCCTAAACCGGGACACTTTTTTCCGGGGATAAACAGTAAACATATTCCTTTTATAAATTTTTTTACCCTTCCCTTTTGGGCCCCTTCCCCCTTTTTAAAAGGGAAATATACATGCTCTCCCCCAATTTCCCTAGGTACATTCCCCTCTTTCCCTACAAATTTTTTAACAAAAGTACCAACCACTCCAACACTATAACCCCCCCTGGGTTTTTAAAATTTTTTGTCATGATCCCATCAGTTCCAGCTGCTTTACCCCCTTTTTTTCAAAGAAAGCCCCAGTACCTCCCCCACAAATTTAAAATTCTGCCTTCTTCACTCCTAAAAGGGTGGGATACCTCCCTGACCAGTGCATGAAAATTTCTGCCTCTCCTTTCTTCCTTAACATTTTTAAAAGTTGCCCCAAAAATATTTCGCCACTACCAAAAACCCCAACCCCCCAACTACAAAATCCCCCACTTCTGTTAACTGACAAACCCCTACCTTTCCCCCAGGGTTTCTTTTAAATTTTTTTAAAAGGGCTTTTAAAATTTTTTCTTATTTTCCCTTAAAATTTCTTTTACAGTGCCTTTTCCCACTCTTTCCTTTTGCTCTCCCCTTTTTCACTCTCAAACCCCCTTTTCTACCTTTCCCTTTTTTCTCTCCATAACCTCTTCCATTATAACACTTCTGCTTTGAAAAAACCCTCATAAAAATTTCCTTTTTTTCTTTTTTCACACCATTTACTTCATCATTCCACCAAACAAATCCCCTTTCCTCCCCCCCCACCCTCCTATAACCACAAACTTCTGGGCCCCACATTCTAATTCGCATTTTTAAAACCCATTTTCCCAAACCCCCTTTAACCCCCCCACTCCCTCTTTGGGACAGCCCCCCCTTTTTGCCAAAAGTCCCCCTTATAAACTCACCTGAACCCCCCTCCCCCTTAGTTTTTTTCACTTTTTACCTCCCTTACTTGTTTTGCCACCTTTTCCCCCTTTTTCCCCTCACCTCTTACTCTAACTTTTAGCTACAACTAAATTTAAAAAAACCGATATAAAGTTGCCCCTCAAAAAACAAGTACATCCCCGGAGCCCCACCCATCAACCTTTTTTCCCCAATACATAAAAAAATAAACTACTTTCATTACGTGCTAACATCATACCTTGTTTTATTTATTTAACCCCCTTTTTTCAAAAATTGTATTAATTAAATTTCCAAATCTCTTTCTACACAAGGGCCCAATTTAAAAGGGTCCCCCCTTTACATTTTCCCCTGGCACCCCAAAAAAAACCTACTACTCCCCCTTAAAAATTTTTAAACCCCTTTAGCATTTGGGGAAAAACCCAACCCCCCATTTTCCCCTCACATCCCCAAAAAATATATATAAACTGTATATATAAATAATAAATATATAAATATATATAATATATATATATAAATATATATAAAATAAATTTATATAATATTATAAAAAATATATATAAAAAACACATTTCATACAAACAAAACACATACATACATACATAAAAACAAACATACATACATACATACAGTGGTCCCTCGTTTTTTTGTAATTAATCCCTTCCCCGGGGGCACAAAAACAAAAAAAATTTCATTTCGAATCAATTTTCCCCATAAGAAATAAATTTTAAAAACAATTAAACCCTTTCTTACACTCAGAAATATTAAAACAAAAAAAAAATTTTTTCATGAAATAAAACATGTAGTACATAAACAGTAAAAATGGAAAAGATGAATAAACATTAACAGCATAACCCCTTACCTTTTTTGTAGAATTTCCCTTCCTTTTTGTATTTGGGGAAAAGGAGGGGGGAGAGAATTTGGGTTTTTTTTATAGTTTGGAAGGGGAAAACCCTTCCCCTCCCAAAACCTCCCGGTACCCCTTTGCTTTTCCCCGGGTTTTTCCCTTTTCCTTCCCCGTTTTCTTAAAGCCACTAGGAACCCCCTTGAGAGTCACTCTAGTCCTGTTTTTAAAAAGGAACTTGGGGGAGAGCTCTTTTCCCGGTGTCCCTTTAAAACTTTTTCCCCAAAAAATTTCAAGACTTTGGGCACTGTAACCCAAAATTTTCCCACCTTCTTTCCCCCAGGCCCTTTGGGACTAGGACTTTTTTTTGGAGCCATGGGAGCTTAATTTTGTACTTTTCAAGCACTAAAATGGTGGAAAAATTTTTTAAATTTTTCGTAGGGGCCCCTTGAGGGGACCTTTACTCCTGGTAAACAATGCCAGACTGGGTGGGGGAAAGGGGGGCCTTTCCCTGGGTCCCCACCCTTTCCCTAAGCTTTCCCGGACAAAAATACTATTCCCCGAGTCAACCCATGAAAAGCGAGTCCCTGTTTATACAAAAAACCCCTATGATTAGCGAAATTTTACATTGCCGAGAACTACGAAAAAACGAGGGACCACTGTATAATTTTATATATATATATATATAAAAATATATAAAAAAATATATATTATATATAGTAAAACACATACACACACACACACACACACCCAAAATGCAAAGCCTGAAACGATTTGAGAGACAAATACAAATTTAGATGTGACATCAGGAAATTTTAATGTCAATTGCAAAAAAAGGGGCAGTAAGCAACAACGGAGACATGCCATACGCGAAGGCCCTATCAGACCCACGTGGGGCCAGGAAAAGACGAGGAGCACACTAAGATCAAATGACAGGTCTGAAGACAATGAAGGTATGCTATATGCAGAGATTCTAACAGCCAACTGCAGTAGCAAGGGACAGCTGGTCATGAAAGACAGTTCACTGAGAATAGAAGTTTCAGATATGACAGGGACTGAAGCAAGAACATGTCAATGGAAGGAATAAAATGCCTCAGAGGAAGCAGATGGAGACTCACTGGGAGGAGGAAAGGGCGAGGTCAGTTTTTGTGTACGGGCTCCAAGAAGCCAAGGGGGGACAACTTCGAAGAAATAAAACAGGAGGAGAAAAAATGATTGAAGGCATCATGAAAACAATAGG
Organism: Cherax quadricarinatus; assembly: GCF_026875155.1. NCBI lineage: Eukaryota > Metazoa > Arthropoda > Malacostraca > Decapoda > Parastacidae > Cherax > Cherax quadricarinatus. Next base: position 25,380,385 of record NC_069428.1, on the reverse strand, counting down.
TGAGGGCGATATGACCCAGGTGACAAATTTTCAGAGAATTGGGTGGTTTGCGAGTGGAAGGATACGGCCTGTCAAAGTAATTTTCAAGGAAGAATCAGTTCGAACCAGGATTCTGCAAGAGAAAGCAAGACTGAGGGACAAACAGGGGTACCAGAGAGTATACATACAGATGAGGAGGAGGTGAAGAAACTGCTAAGGGACATCGATACCTCAAAGGCAATGGGACCGGACAACATCTCCCCGTGGGTCCTTAGAGAGGGAGCAGATATGTTGTGCGTGCCACTTACCACAATCTTCAACACGTCCCTGGAAACTGGACAACTACCTGAGGTATGGAAGACGGCAAATGTAGTTCCCATTTTTAAAAAAGGAGACAGAAAAGAGGCACTAAACTATAGACCTGTGTCATTGACGTGTATAGTATGCAAAGTTATGGAGAAGATTATCAGGAGGAGAGTGGTGGAGCACCTGGAACGGAACAAGAGTATAAATGCCAACCAGCACGGATTCATGGAAGGCAAATCCTGTGTCACAAACCTTCTGGAGTTTTATGATAAAATAACAGAAGTAAGACATGAGAGAGAGGGGTGGGTTGATTGCATCCTCTTGGACTGCAAGAAGGCCTTTGACACAGTTCCTCACAAGAGATTAGTGCAGAAGCTAGAGCATCAGGTGCATATAACAGGAAGGGCACTGCAATGGATCAGAGAATACCTGACAGGGAGGCAACAACGAGTCATGGTACGTAATGATGTATCACAGTGGGCACCTGTGACGAGCGGGGTCCCACAGGGGTCAGTCTTAGGACCAGTGCTATTTTTGGTATATGTGAACGACATGGTGGAAGGGTTAGACTCAGAAGTGTCCCTGTTTGCAGATAATGTGAAGTTAATGAGGAGAATTAAATCTGATGAGGACCAGGCAGGACTTCAAAGAGACCTGGACAGACTGGACACCTGGTCCAGCAAATGGCTTCTCGAATTTAATCCTGCCAAATGCAAAGTCATGAAGATAGGGGAAGGGCACAGAAGACCACAGACAGAGCATAGGCTAGGTGGCCAAAGACTGCAAACCTCACTCAAGGAGAAAGATCTTGGGGTGAGTATAACACCGAGCATGTCTCCGGAAGCACACATCAATCAGATAACTGCTGCAGCATATGGGCGCCTGGCAAACCTGAGAACAGCATTCCGATACCTTAGTAAGGAATCGTTCAAGACACTGTACACCGTGTATGTCAGGCCCATACTGGAGTATGCAGCACCTGTTTTGGAACCCGCACTTGATAAAGCACGTCAAGAAACTAGAGAAAGTACAAAGGTTTGCGACAAGGTTAGTTCCAGAGCTAAGGGGAATGTCCTATGAAGAAAGATTAAGGGAAATCGGCCTGACGACACTGGAGGACAGGAGGGTCAGGGAGACATGATAACGACATATAAAATACTGCGTGGAATAGACAAGGTGGACAAAGACAGGATGTTCCAGGGAGGGGACACAGAAACAAGAGGCCACAATTGGAAGTTGAAGACACAAATGAGTCAGAGAGATATTAGGAAGTATTTCTTCAGTCATAGAGTTGTAAGGCAGTGGAATAGCCTAGAAAATGACATAGTGGAGGCAGGAACCATACACAGTTTTAAGACGAGGTTTGATAAAGCTCATGGAGCGGGGAGAGAGAGGGCCCAGTAGCAACCGGTGAAGAGGCGGGGCCAGGAGCTAAGACTCGACCCCTGCAACCACAAATAGGTGAGTACACACACACACACACACCATCCGACTTACGACCTGCTCGAATTACGACCACTCGACTTACGACCGTGTTTTTTTTTTTTTTTTGCCAAATTTCTGGGAAATAAACAACTATTTGTGTTGTACACAGTGTTTATCCTAAACCTTACAGTATAAAATACAGTACTAACAGCATAAAAAATAAAGTAAAACATGAAATACCTAAATAATACAATAAAATAAAGTCATTACAAAAATGTGATGTTGATATTCAGTAGTAAAGTTCGACTTACGTCCATTTCGACTTACGACCGGTTTCTTGGAACCGAACTCGGTCGTAAGTCGGATGGTAGGTGCATATATATATATCTTCTTTCAACACACCGTCCGTATCCCACCAAGGCAGGGTAGCCCAAAAAGAAAAACGAAAGTTTCTCTTTTAAATTTAGTAATTTATACGGGAGAAGGGGTTACTAGCCCCTTGCTCCCAGCATTTTGGTCGCCTCTTACAACACGCATGGCTTACAGAGGAAGAATTCTGTTCCACTTCCCCATGGAGATAAGAGGAAATAAACAAGAACAAGAACCAGAAAGAAACTAGAAGAAAACCCAGAGGGGTGTGTATATATATGCTTGTACATGTATGTGTAGTGTGACCTAAGTGTAAGTAGAAGTAGCAAGACATAACTGAAATCTTGCATGTTTATGAGACAGACAAAAGACACCAGCAATCCTACCATCATGTAAAACAATTACAGGTTTTCGTTGTACACTCACTTGGCAGGACGGTAGTACCTCCCTGGGCGGTTGCTGTTTACCAACCTACTACCTAGGATATATGTATATATATAACATTAAACTTCAGCAACTCTCCCCTCAAACTTCTCCTTCATAGCTACAACATAACATACGGACACAACACAAGGCACAAATCTCTCATTGACATTACCTGTATCTGCCTCACCTTATGCAGAAATGCAGTGCACATAAAGGGCCTCAAGATCTGGAAATTCATTGCCCTAAGTAGCAAAAGGTTTCCTGTTGCCAATCAGTTTAGAACCATAATTAAAAATCACCTTATCTTCCTAACTTAGCTACACCAACTAAATGCTAAACCCACAAGGGTAATACAGCATATATCAAACAAAATCAACTCATCTAACTACTTTCTGTCTCTTCATCTCTTATAACCATTCCATAGCTTGAAATTATAGAGCCAGTTAAAACTACTTAAATCCCAATTAACTCAGGATCATTGAATCGTTTAAAATATTATTACATACGTAAATTTATACTGTTTTTGCTACCTTCTTTTTTAATAGTGCATACTTAAAATTGTACTTCTCAATACCTATGTCTAGTCTTAAGTAGTCTGTAAGCATTGGGATTAGTCTGCCTAAAATGTGCATGCATGCTAGTGGCTTTCTTTTGTGCTTAACAATATTTTATTACATGTAAACTACATTTTTATACTGCACAAAAAAATAAAATTTGTTTATTTGTTTTGTTTGATATATAAAAGAGTTGGGGCAGTAGCCTTGGAGAAGTTTGTTTTTCTCTGATAGAACAGGTCCTGCTATATTTGTTCATTTATAAGTTCTCACAGCATTGTGGCCTAGTGCCATTTTTATCAGCAAAAACTGTTAAAAGCTCTTTGATGATCTCTGATTATACTAATGATGTCCTGGCAAGTGCTTCAGGAATACTTATCACTGAATCTATGAAGGCAATGAATACTGATCTGAATTCAAGTCACCTGTTTTAGGTTTGGTAGGAACAAAAATGTGATGAAGGATGGGACCAAAAATGGACATTACTGAGCCAAGTTAATTTTCTACTGGCTTTTTCATTGATCTATATCATTTAATGAAAGACCAATATGGGTTATTCAGCAGTGCATGGCAAAAGTGAAAAAATGGTTAGATGGGTGTCAGAAAGGGTGATGTAGTGGATACATGAAAGGATGGAGGTCAGAGTTGATGTAGCAGATTGGTGTCAATTAAGAAATCATAACTGTGAGCCTGCTGGAAAGATGGGAGTTGTTACTTTATTTCAAACACTAAAATTTTCAATTTGATTTCACATGGAACTTCTAAAAATTCCTGCACTTAAACACAAAAGGCAAGTGCATAGGTTAGGCTTGCCTGCCTACCCCCTTTTTTTTCCCATACTTCCACACCGACCCATCCACCTAATTTGGTCAATCAGAGTTTCAAGTAGATTTAGGACTTGATGGAAATTTATACATTTAGCCTGAAGACATGTCAGAATCCTATCATTAAAAAAGAACTTTTGACCGGAAAAACTGCACAACTCTAAATTTGAACTTTTCAGTTCTGTTAAGAATTAGAGCTGAATCCATATGTGTATCAAGCATTTCAGTTGGAGCATTTATGCAACTTTTCAAGGGAAGCAGTCACTTTCAGATTTACTTGAAATGGCATTCACTGAAAAGGCTTTAGAGTTTAATCTAATATCAGAATGGCGCTTCACTGCAATATTAAGAAAATCTTTCAGAATGCTGTTAGTGAGTTGAACACGAAAAGAACAGACATTCTACAGTACCAAAAAAGAAAAAAAAAAGTAACTTTCTGGACATTCACATGAGCAGCATGAACACCATGCACAAGTGGTTGTTACAGGTGACAAATATTGCCAATGGCTTCAAATCTAACATTTGCTTGTGAACACCCAAATGAACATCAGCCGTTTTTACTTGATTATCACATGACTGACCTCTATAGCCTTCTACATTCGCTTCACACTGCTCTAGCTTTTTTTTGTTTCCTCTGCTGTTTTTACATCAAGTAGAATGAAGTTAATATAAGTTAACTTGATTTCTACAGAGACATGGAGAATCTCAATAAATCTGACAATTTACAACATCTGCTCTGTGTACATTTTGTCTGGAGTTGTATCAGATATGATACTATAGTACTTTGCCTTACAGATTGATGAAATAATGGTCTTCCTTACTCTTGCTCCCAAGGCAGGGTGACCCAAAAAGAAACACTTTCACTTTCATTCAACACTTCACCATCATTCACACATAATCACTGTCTTTGCAGAGGCGTTCAGATACGACAGTTTAGATGTCACTCCAAACAACCAATATCCCAGACCCCTCCTTTAAAGTGCAGGCATTGTACTTCTCACCTCCAGGATTCAAGTCTGGCTAACCAGTTTCCCCAAATCCCTTCACAAAATATTATCCTGCTCACACTCCAGCAGCTCATCAGGTCCCAAAAACCATTCGTTTCCATTCACTCCTATATAACATGCTCACACATGCCTGTTGCATGTCCAAGCCCTACCCTCCTCCCCCTCCACTACAACATCCAAATGATCCTGTTTTACTCCATCCTTTCTAAATGACCAAACCATCTCAACAACTCTTCAGCCCTCTGAATAGTACTTTTAGTAACTCCAAACCTCATGATCATTGCTTTGCTTCTGTATCGTGAGCACAGGTACTTTCAAATACCTGTTGTACTTGGCCACACAAGATACCAGTTTTAGGCGCAACCAGTAAAGCAGTCAAGTGAATGAGGAATAAAGTATACACCAGATACATTAGCTTTTGATTTACCATATATTCCTACAACTAAAACTTATATACAACTATATACACTATATACAGTGGGTATAGCTAAGGCCATGATATAGGTAAAGTTTTGAAAGAGAGAGTGCAAGAATGAGATGTCACTGCTACATCTTCAAACCCTACAAAAGACAGATTCTAGTATGGTGTTACCACTTCAAGGCTCTTGAGGGTCTGAGTGTCCTGGGCTGCCCGTACATGTGAGGTAGCTTTATCTGGAACCCCCACCTCCCTCATCCTGAAGAAGCCAAACCTCCAGCACAATTGGTAGTCACACTATACTCAAATGGTGCATCCATTTAAATAAGTAATAAACTGCCATTCCCTAAAGCTACCTTATGTCATGCAGGAATGTGGTTACATGTAACGTTTGTTGAATACAATATTTTCACATCCTGTAGCTACTAATAGGTAAAAAGCATACATACGTAAGTACAATTAGTGCATAAATGAATCCACCAAAGAAAGTCAACAGAGTAAGCATTTCAGAAAGTTGAGTGAGAGGTCAAAATTGTAGCCAACATGTTTTCTAATGAATGGAATATTTGGTTAAAAAATGTTAGACTTTCAGACAATGCGACAATTGTTGCAGAATGATACTGGGCGCTCTTTATGAGATGACCAAGTGAGTCTGGTGTGACCAGCATGCAAGCATGATAGAACCACAGCATGCAGGCATGAGAGAACCATTTCTCATAACCAACAGCGACAGTATGATAATGGCCAGAAGCCCAATTACAGTTTGATGAAAAGCAGCTTGTTTGTCAGAAATATAGACTAACAAAATTGTCAGCAGTACAATAATAGAATGCAACTATTTTTCATAAAATTAAAAGGTACTGAATTGTAGAACACATAGGGAATTCTGTAAATTCACTGGCCAAGATTTGCAGAGGTTAGGAACTCTCTACAGCCAAGGGTGCTTTGGTATGGAAAACTCCAGTCACTATAACCCAAGGTAATGACAGTGACTTCCACAAGTAGGAGAATCAACTTTTTTTTTTTTTATAATTATTTATATTTTCATGGTTAGTGAAACTGGCTAATATATTGCAATTTGCAGAACTGAAAAAATCCTAGACAAAAATAATACAATTTGAACAGTTTTCTATGATAAATGTTTTAATTTACTAGAGAAATTAAACTTATCTCTATATTTTTGAAAATAATTTTTTCTTAATAAAAAAAACATTTCAATTAGTTGTCAGCAGATAAATGTGAGATACAGTTAAATAGTAAGTAGATTTAAGCTATAGGTAATAAATTCTTTATAATTTTAGGCAGATTGGCCTCTTAATCCAGACTGGACTCCAGCCTTCTACACTTGGCTTTGTAAGAGTGCACGCTCATATGACACCATGGAACATGAGGTGTCTCAGATATTGGGGTACAAGTGGCAGGCTCTCACCGATAAGCAGTTTAAAATGATAAATGTTGACCTTGGAAAAGCTCATTATATGTACACCTGAGATAATGTTTTGTTTAAATATTTAATGTTAAGTTAATACAGTCACATTAAAATTATGATGAGCAGCAGTCAGTCTTTAAAATGTATCCTAGCACTCACTCATTAATATCTATGTGCATAATCAAGCACCAGTGTGCAGATTGTGTGTTAAGTAAGACTGAGAAATAAAATATTGGCGTTGAAACTAAAATTGCTTAAAAGTATGATAAAATTTTGCATTCTGTGTCATCCGATAAACCCTCTTAACCCTTTGAGGGTTTTCGTCGTACTAGTACGTCTTACGCGTAGGGGTTTTTGACGTACTAGTACTCATAAATTCTAGCGGCCTCAAATCTAGTGGGAGAAAGCTGGTAGGCCTTCATATGAAAGAATGGGTCTATGTGGTCAGTGTGCACAGTCTAAAAAAAATCCTGCAGCACACAGTGCATAATGAGAAAAAAAAAACTTTTACCATTTTTTTTTAATAAATCAGCGACTTTGCAGTGTATTTTCGTATGGTATTTATTGTTGTATTCTAGTTTTCTTGGTCTTATTTTATAGAATGGAAGACATATTACAGAAATTGAGATGATTTTGACTGGTTTTACAAAGAAAGGTGCCTTGAAATTGAGCTCAAAGTAGCAGAAATGTTCGATTTTTACCAAACTTCAAAAGTAAACAAATCGTGCCAAGCGTGCAATACACGTCAACTGGTGAGTCTAATATTCTTTCACAAGTGCACCAATAATTTTTATACCATTTTTTACACTAATGCAGTAGTCTGCATAACAGTAAATCTTATATTTTTTGTGAAAATAAAAATTCAAAGTGGAAAGCAAAAGAATATAAGAGGGGCCTTGAGACATGACTAATGACTAGAGGAAATGTCATTTTAGTGCCAGGAATGTCTTTCTTGTTTATTCTGGACCCTATTCGGAAATTGGCATCTTTTGAAATTTGTGTGAAATTGGCAAAATTGCTAAATTCTGACCACTGTACTGGATAGTTGAATTTCATAAATGAGTGGTTTCTTGCACCCATTCGATAGAAAAAATGGAGTTCTAGCGACATATTCATGTTTTTTGTCGACTAGTACAGTGAAATTGGCCGAAAATGGGGCTCAAAGTAGGCAAAATCGCCGATGCGTAAACATCGCCGAGACCGCTAACTTTGCGAGAGCATAATTTCGTAAGTTTTCTATCAAATTTCAAACTTTTGGTGTCTTTATGATCGGGAAAAGATTCTCTATCTTTTCATAAGAGAAAATAATTTTTTTTTTTTTTTAAATTTGGCCGACCCTGAGAACGAGTTTCGGAGAGGGCCTGTCGACCCTCAAAGGGTTAATACTCATTTCATCATACTTGACAGTAATTGTGTTTTACCATACACCAGCATATACACCTGACTTGGCTAAAAATGTCATGCTTATACTTCAGAGTCTCTTAAATGATGGAAATATGATAAAAAAAATCTTTCCACAAAAGCACCACTTATATCTATGAAAATGCATTAACTGGACTGTTTTTTTAGGAAACATAAGAGAAAAATTATCTAAAAATTTATCAAAACTGATAACTCTTACTGTAATGAGCTTGCCCTGATCTTGTTGTGGCTTATCCTTCTCCATCTTACTGTTATGTCTCCACTTGCTTCCTCGTCTCACACAAAATTTACACACACATTTCTTCAAAATGCTAAAGCAAAATGCAGCTACAAATATTAGAAAATATGCAACATTCTATTTTGCTGATTATAAATTCAGATATACAACTCATGTAATATATAGATGAAAGTGAGCTGCCATGGACTGCCACTGCTACAAGCTACTACAGCTATAGATCACTGCCATGGCCATGGACTGCTGCTACCACCACCATGGGCTGTTGCCTGTTGTTTTATTTGAGCAAAATACAAATAATGCTTTTGTTTAGATACTTTTTATGGTATTTCCTTCATTGAAGAGAAAATGCTAAGTACAGTACTGTATAATTAAAACAATCCTATAAAGCCTTGTATAAATGTTGGTACATAAAAAGGCACATATACTAAAATGAGTTTTTAAGTGAGTATATCCGACAATGACTCAAGAAATCGTAATGACACGATTGCAAACAAACCATACCCCCGGCCGGGATTGAACCCGCGACGGGCTGGAGTTTTGAGACTCTATGACCGTGGGTTCAATCCCGGCCGGGGGTATGGTTTATATCCGACAATGATAAAAAGCAACATAAAATTGTATACAATTTCAAGAAATTTCATTATATAACACCAATATTTTGCTTCTTAGCCCTACCTAACTTATTTATTGCTGTATAGCCCTTGTGGCTTAGCGCTTCTTTTTGATTATAATAATAATAATAATAACTTATTTATTATTGTGACAAAGAAATGCTAAACCTGTAAGGGTTATGCAGTACCAGGAGAGTGGGAGTCCATTAAATTTGATACAGGAAAAAGGAGGGTAGCTCATATTCCTTAGATCAAGAACCTCTCAGCAATATCAAGGTACCTCCCTGAAAGGCTTACGTAACACATGACTTATACCATACACATACTGTACTTTACTACTGGATAAGAACAACAAAAATTAGTGAACACCATTTTTATTTGATCTGCACTCTTATTTTGTCTTGGGATCTTGTAATAAACTTTAACTTCAGATTGGCTGCTATACTGTACACTGATCACTGTGCTACTGCACTTTGTTCAATAAATAGCAATGGAAACCTTTGCAGTTAAAAAGAAGAGGTTTTGTGATAGGCAATATATATTTTCAGAGGATATATAAGTATACAATATATGATGAAATGTATGAGAGTGGTTTGCTAAATTATGCATTGATGGTTAAAAATTTAAAGAGTTAACTAATGAGTGTGCCACCATATAGTACAGTGGACCCCCGCTTAACAATCACCTCCCAATGCGACCAATTATGTAAGTGTATTTATGTAAGTGCGTTTGTACGTGTATGTTTGGGGGTCTGAAATGGACTAATCTACTTCGCAGTATTCCTTATGCGAACAAATTCAGTCAGTACTGGCACCTGAACATACTTCTGGAATGAAAAAATATCGTTAACCGGGGGTCCACTGTATATGGTTTTAGAGGGTGACTGATGTAATCATATCATTTAGTGGCAGCTAAAATAAGAGGAAGAAGAAATATTTACCAATTTATGTTTATCTGTCTGTAGCTACAGGAGCAGAGCTGAGCACAGGGTGTTCTGTTTTAATTATTTAGCCCTTTCACTTCCAGACCCATGAAATTAATATTGCTCTCACTGTTGACTTTTTTTTAAATAACAATTCTGAAATCGTAGAGAATCTTTTTTCTGAAAGTACGAAATTTGATGGAAAACTTGCGGAATTAGGCAGGTGCAAAGTTAGCATTCTTGGAGGCATTTACTGCCCCCTTTTGTAACTCATTAGAAAATCCTCCTGTTGTTTGCAAAGTAGAATTTTTTAGTATCCTTTCAGCACTTCTTCATTTGTGATCATAGCCTCATGTTCTCCTTGAGGGAAATGTGTGGTGTGAATGTTATGCAAAGAATTTGTAGCTTGGAGATTAGGAGGAGGTGCAGGGTAACTAAAAGTATTATCCAGAGGGCTCAATAGGGGTTCTTGAGGTGGTTTGAATATTTAACCCTTAAATTGTCCAAACAAATTTACGTTCACGTACGTAGTGCTCCAAAAGTAGATCTACATTTTTTTTACATATTTTCAAATATAACAGAAAAAAGTACATCAAAGTTTTATTTACACGTTTTCAAATGTAAAAAAAAAAAAATCTCTGTTTTTTTACATACTTTCAAATGTTGAAAAAACGTAGATCTACGTTTGGACAGTTTAAGGGTTAAGAGAGGATGGAACAAAATAGGATGATGTGAAGGGCATATAAATCTGTATTGGAGGGAAGGCGAGGTGGGGGGTTGTCCTAGGAAAAGTAGGAGGGAAGGGTTAAAGGAAATTTTGTGTGTGAGGGGCTTAGGCATCCAGCAAGTGTGTGTGAGCATTTTAGTTAGGAGTGAGTGAAGGCAAGTGGTTTATATTGCTTGACATGCTGCTGGAGTGTGAGCAAGTTAACATATATGAAGGGATTCAGGGAAACCAGTTAGCCAGAATTAAGTCCTGGGGGTGAGAAGTGCAGTGCCTGCACTCTGAAGGAAGGGTGGGGATATTTGTCATTTTGAACTGTAGTATTGGAGTCCCTCTGGCAAGACAGTGATGGAGTGAGTGATGGTGAAAGGGTTTCTTCTTTTTTGGGTCAACCTGCCTCAGTGGGAGATGGCTGGTTTGTTGAAAAAATATATACATAATATACACACACACACATTCATACTTACATAAACAGTATAAGCATGCATGCATGCATATGCTATTTTAAAGTTAATGTTGCATAGGAGTATGTTGCTACAGGTTATTTAATTTGTAAAACCTTTCAACAGCAATCTTTAGTGAATGATTACCCATAGGTTTCTCACACCATGTTCTATGCAGTATGTTTTCATTACTTCCCCATTCTGATATACAACACTTATCCTATCCAAATTAAATTCAATTCCCCATTTATAACTTCAATTGCTTATTATATATACGTCTTCCTCAAAGAGTACAAAGTAATTTTTATTACTTAGGATCATCAAGAAACAAGTTCATATAGTTTTGTATTCCTACTGGTGAGGCGTTTATATTACAGATTAGATAAATATTGGGGCAAGCACTGATTCTTGTGGCATCCTGCTGTTGACATTACCCCATGAGGATATTTTACTTCTTATCACTATTCCCATTTTCCTTTCCAACAGAAAATCTGTTATCTAATAAGTTGCCATGTATTCCCATGTTTTGCAGTTTTTAAATTAGTCTTTTATGAGAACTTTAATCATAAGCCTTCTCAACCTTGAAACTAGTAGAGATGCATAAATTATAGCACTCTTATATTTCCTGTGATCCTTGTCAGGTTTGACTTGGCCCTTTATAAACAAAATCCTAATCTACACTGTATCATGAGAGAAAGGTCCAATACTGCATCTGGTCATGTCTCTACTGGCCTTGTGACATGTTAAAATTCAGAATAGCTTCTACCATATTAGACTACAACTCTTTCTTTTATATCTCAGTGGGAAGAGCAAAAATAATCCATCACATAAATTGCATCTACAAAAGAAAAAATAGTTGTCTGATATAACAGAAGCCTTCTCAGATATTAACATACTAGAATGTCACTGGAGATCTGACCAAATAACAAGGGTGGCAATGGGTGCAATTCTTAAAATAGGCTGGCTCAACAAGGTTGGATGATTGTGTGACCTGACCTCTGTTTCATATAAATTCTTTTGTTACTTCTATGCATTTTCTGTCTTGAGGATCCCAGTATATGGGCTGCACTAATGACCATTTTGTCACTCCTGCCCCCTCCTCTCTTTCTATCCTTCCTCCTCTGTTTTCTCTTTTTTTTCCCATTCATTCATTTTTCTCTCCCTCTCTTGGTTTTATAATATATATATATATATATATATATATATATATATATATATATATTATATATATATATATTATATACACAGATTTAGATTTTATAATTGTATAGTATAATGAAATGTATATTTCTGTACAGTAATATCCTTGATTATACTATTAAAACCTATTCCATTTTTTGTACATTTATAACATCACTTTTATGTATAGTGCAAACCATGTACAAGTATTTATTTCAACCAGTTACAGTAATTTTGTATTGTGGATACAGATTGTTTTGATGCATGATAAAAATAAAAGAAATATAAGTAAATTTGTACATATTTCTAAAATCCTAAGAGTTCTTTTGTATGGTTATTGTTATTATTATCACCATCATCAATTATAATTATTATGGGAAAGCACTAAACCTTTAGGGATCGTATACAACACCTGAAGAATGGGAGGCAGTCAGGTTTGATTCAAGCAAGGTAAGAATGGATTAGATTCTCTTGGATCAAGAGAGAATATTACTGGCATCAAGGTAAATGGGTTTTGCACGTGAAATTTCTTTAATCTGAAATAGTCCAGTTCAAGGGTGTCTTTGGTAAGGAAAATTTAAGCAATGTTGCTACAACAGGATTATGGAGCATATTTCATCACACCCATTAATGGGATGCTTGCCACATCATGCCTTTTATGCCTGAAAAGTAATAAATTTAATAATTTTTCTTTTAACACGTTGGCTGTTTCCCACTGAGGCAGAGTGACCCAAAAAGAAAGAAAAACCCAAAAAGAAAGAAAAAACTTTCATTATTGTTCAACACTTTTTACCCTCATTCATACATAATCACCGTCTTGGCAGAGGCGCTCAGATACGACAGTTTAGATGTCCCTCCGAACAGCCAATATCCCAAACCCCTCCAGTGTACAAGTTAGCCAGTCATATAATTCAAGCAGGGTTTTCTGCTTAAAATTCTGATTTAGACTTAAACCCACCACATAAGTTCATATCAACAATAATATAATCAAATTAAGTGCTAAACATGTATGAGTGTTTGACCTTAATGAACAAGCAACCTTCAGGACAAATATAGTGGACCCTCAACCAATGATGGCATCGACTAACGATAAAATCGGGCAACGGTGCGTTTTTGCGTAAAAATATTGGCTCGACCAATGATGAAAAACTTGGGTAAGGACATTCATCCCGAATGCGTCCGCCTGTCCATCCAGCCTGAGCGCCTCAGCTGCCCTGCCTTCAGCTAGTGTGCCATTGTTTACAAGCCAGGGCGGATAGTTCCACACATACATGCGATATATTTTGTATTATTCCACTGTTTTTAGTGCTTTTAACTGCTAAATAAGCCACCATGGGCCCAAAGAAAGCTTCTAGTGCCAACCCTGTGGTAAAAAGGGTGAGAAATACTATCGAAATACTATTGTACCACAGTCAGCTGTTGCTGCACCACGATCAGCTGCTACTGTTGCTGCACCACCATCAGCTGCTGCTGCACCACGATCAGCTGCTACTGTTGCTGCACCACCATCAGCTGCTGCTGCACCACCGTCAGCTGTACTACTCGAACATGTGGAGAGAGTGTTGTTGGTGTGGCTTAACGAGAAACAATTAACCCCAGAGGGTTAGCCACCCAGAATAACCCAAGAAAGTCAGTGCATCATCGAGGACTGTCTAACTTATTTCCATTGGGGTCCTCAGGGAGGGGTGAGCAGAATCACCAACTTTTTTTTTTATCAGATTTCAATGGGATTGTGACAGTGGATTAAGCAGCTTAAAAAAAACACATAGGCTGTGTTTGTTTTGACTGTTAGCCTTTAAGTTAGATAGAAAAAACTTATTCTGGCACAATTTTATGGGTCCTAGGACTTTCCACTTTCTACTAAATTGGGAAGATTTACAATGCTGTAGTTGACATCAGATGAAAGATAAAGGCTAGATTAACCCCTTGACTGTCGCAACCCCAAATCCTGAGGTGTCTCCTGGTGTAGCAAAATTTCCGAAAAAAAAAAATCTTATGAAATGATAGAGAATCTTTTCCTGATTGTAATGACACCAAAAGAACGAAATTGATGGAAAACTGACAGAATTACGCTCTCGCGAAGTTAGCGACCTCGGCGATATTTACAAATTGGCGATTTCGCCCACTTTGAGCCCTATTTTCGGCTAATTCCATTGTTCCAGTCAGCCAAACTCATAGCTATTTCTTTAGAACTCCATTTTTTCTATCGATTGAGTATAAGAAACTGCCCATTTACCTATTTCAACTACCCAATAACGTGGTCAGAAATTTGCAATTTGGCCAATTTCACGAAAATTAAAAAATATGACAATTTCAAAATGGGGTCCAGAATGAACAATGCAGACATTCCTGGCTCTTAAATAACATTTTCTTTGTTCATCAGTCACGTCTCCAGGCTCCTCTGATATTACTCTTCCTTTCTATTGTGAATTTTTATTCACACAAAAAATAGAAGATTTACTGTTATGCAGACTACTGCAATATTGTAATAATTGTATAAATAATGTCAACCCATTCATGACTGCATATTAGAATTTCTACTTGGACATTTATTGGAAAATGACATCATTGTTTACTTTTGAACATCGGCAAAAATCAAACATTTCCCCTACTTTGAGCTCCATTTCAAGGTTTTTTCATAGTAAAACCAATCAAAATCACCTCTATTTCTATAATATGTTTTCCATTCTATCAAATGAGGCCAAGAAAACGAGAATACAACCATAAATACAATGGACCCCCGCCTTATGATGGCACTGCGTTATGTTAAATCCGCCATATGATACATTTTAACGCAAAAATTTTGCCTCGCCTCACACTACAAAACTCGCCTTCCATGATTTGACCAGGATGCGTCCCACGTGTGGCCTCAGCGCCAGTGTTTACAAACCAGCCAGTGCGGTCACATCTATGCATACATTCGGTACATTTCACATTATCCCAGTGTTTTTAGTGCTTGTAACTGCAAAATAAGTCACCATGGACCCCAAGAAAGCTTCTAGTGCCATCTCTGTGGTAAAAAGGGTGAGAATTAGTATGGAATTGAAAAAAGAGGTTAAGGAAATGTGTGCAAAGTAGCTTGAAGTGCAAACCTTTATGGATGAAAATCACCCTCACACAGCTATTGCAAGCCGTGCTGGTGACTATTACAATGACAATGTTGTGAACCACTTTAGACAAATCATAAAGGAACGAGAGGTACAGAGCTCTATGGACAGATATGTTGTGTGACAGAGGTCCAGTGACTCTCAAGCTGGTCCTAGTGGCATTAAAAGAAGGAAGTAACCCCAGAAAAGGACTTGATACCTCAAGTCCTAATGGAAGGGGATTCCCCTTCTAAACAATAACAACTTCCACACTCTCCCCCTCCTCCCATCCCATCAATCATCACCAGATCTTCAATAAAGGTAAGTGTCATGTATTCTATCCTTAGTAGAGTATTAACTGTGCATGTCTTTTTCAGTTTGTGTGTATTAAAATCAATATTTCATGTAGTAAAAAAATCTTGGGCCCTTTATGTGCATAGAATTTTTGCATAGGGAGAGATGGACACGAGGGATATTGAAGAGTGATTTTTACCTTGCATCGTGCCTGTGTTCTGTTGTAGTTATCGAGGAGTTTGAGAGGAGGATTAATATTTGAGTATAATGTTGTGTGTGTGTAGTAGGCACAATAATACATGTGGACATTTTGTATATTAAGCAAGTTCAGGCTCTTAAAAAGCGATGGAGTGTGCTGTCTACTGCAGGAGTTGGTAATCAATCGCACTTCAGCTTTTTGTTGGGCTATTAAAGGTTTAAGGTGATTAGCTGTGGCTAAGTCCCATGCACAAATACCACAGGTGAGGTAAGGGTAAATGAGAGATTGGTAAAGAGCAAGAAGAGCCGTTTGGGGTATGTAGTACCGTATCTTTGAAAGGATGCCTACTGTTTTGGAGACTCTTGGATATTTGCTGTATGTGGGTCTGGAATTTGAGACTGTAGTTAAGGTATTACTCTGGGCATATTTTTTATTTTTATTATCACACCGGCCGATTCCCACCAAGGCAGGGTGGCCCGAAAAAGAAAAACTTTCACCATCATTCACTCCATCACTGTCTTGCCAGAAGGGTGCTTTACACTACAGTTTTTAAACTGCAACATTAACACCCCTCCTTCAGAGTGCAGGCACTGTACTTCCCATCTCCAGGACTCAAGTCCGGCCTGCCGGTTTCCCTGAATCCCTTCATAAATGTTACTTTGCTCACACTCCAACAGCACGTCAAGTATTAAAAACCATTTGTCTCCATTCACTCCTATCAAACACGCTCACGCATGCCTGCTGGAAGTCCAAGCCCCTCGCACACAAAACCTCCTTTAACCCCCTCCCTCCAACCCTTCCTAGGCCGACCCCTACCCCGCCTTCCTTCCACTACAGACTGATACACTCTTGAAGTCATTCTGTTTCGCTCCATTCTCTCTACATGTCCGAACCACCTCAACAACCCTTCCTCAGCCCTCTGGACAACAGTTTTGGTAATCCCGCACCTCCTCCTAACTTCCAAACTACGAATTCTCTGCATTATATTCACACCACACATTGCCCTCAGACATGACATCTCCACTGCCTCCAGCCTTCTCCTCGCTGCAACATTCATCACCCACGCTTCACACCCATATAAGAGCGTTGGTTAAAACTATACTCTCATAACATTTCCCCTCTTTGCCTCCAAGGACAAAGTTCTTTGTCTCCACAGACTCCTAAGTGCACCACTCACTCTTTTTCCCTCATCAATCTATGATTCACCTCATCTTTCATAGACCCATCTGCTGACACGTCCACTCCCAAATATCTGAATACGTTCACCTCCTCCATACTCTCTCCCTCCAATCTGATATTCAATCTTTCATCACCTAACTTTTTGTTATCCTCATAACCTTACTCTTTCCTGTATTCACCTTTAATTTTCTTCTTTTGCACACCCTACCAAATTCATCCACCAATCTCTGCAACTTCTCTTCAGAATCTCCCAAGAGCACAGTGTCATCAGCAAAGAGCAGCTGTGACAACTCCCACTTTGTGTGTGATTCTTTATCTTTTAACTCCACGCCTCTTGCCAAGACCCTCGCATTTACTTCTCTTACAACCCCATCTATAAATATATTAAACAACCACGGTGACATCACACATCCTTGTCTAAGGCCTACTTTTACTGGGAAAAAATTTCCCTCTTTCCTACATACTCTAACTTGAGCCTCACTATCCTCGTAAAAACTCTTCACTGCTTTCAGTAACCTACCTCCTACACCATACACTTGCAACATCTGCCACATTGCCCCCCTATCCACCCTGTCATACGCCTTTTCCAAATCCATAAATGCCACAAAGACCTCTTTTAGCCTTATCTAAATACTGTTCACTTATATGTTTCACTGTAAACACCTGGTCCACACACCCCCTACCTTTCCTAAAGCCTCCTTGTTCATCTGCTATCCTATTCTCCGTCTTTACTCTTAATTCTTTCAATTATAACTCTACCATACACTTTACCAGGTACACTCAAACAGACTTATCCCCCTATAATTTTGCACTCTCTTTTATCCCCTTTGCCTTTATACAAAGGAAACTATGCATGCTCTCTGCCAATCCCTAGGTACCTTACCTTCTTCCATACATTTATTAAATAATTGCACCAACCACTCCAAAACTATATCCCCACCTGCTTTTAACATTTCTATCTTTATCCCATCAATCCCGGCTGCCTTACCCCCTTTCATTTTACCTACTGCTCACGAACTTCCCCCACACTCACAACTGGCTCTTCCTCACTCCTACAAGATGTTATTCCTCCTTGCCCTATACACGAAATCACAGCTTCCTATCTTCATCAACATTTAACAATTCCTCAAAATATTCCTTCCATCTTCCCAATACCTCTAACTCTCCATTTAATAACTCTCCTCTCCTATTTTTAACTGACAAATCATTTGTTCTCTAGGCTTTCTTAACTTGTTAATCTCACTCCAAAACTTTTTCTTATTTTCAACAAAATTTGTTGATAACATCTCACCCACTCTCTCATTTGCTCTCTTTTTACATTGCTTCACCACTCTCTTAACTTCTCTCTTTTTCTCCATATACTCTTCCCTCCTTGCATCACTTCTACTTTGTTAAAAACTTCTCATATGCTAACTTTTTCTCCCTTACTACTCTCTTTACATCATCATTCCACCAATCGCTCCTCTTCCCTCCTGCACCCACTTTCCTGTAACCACAAACTTCTGCTGAACACTCTAACACTACATTTTTAAACCTACCCCATACCTCTTCGACCCCATTGCCTATGCTCTCATTAGCCATCTATCCTCCAATAGCTGTTTATTCTTACCCTAACTGCCTCTCTTTTAGTTTATAAACCTTCACCTCTCTCTTCCCTGATGCTTCTATTCTCCTTGTATCCATCTACCTTTTACTCTCAGTGTAGCTACAACTAGAAAGTGATCTGATATATCTGTGGCCCCTCTATAAACATGTACATCCTGAAGTCTACTCAACAGTCTTTTATCTACCAATACATAATCCAACAAACTACTGTCATTTCGCCCTACATCATATCGTGTATACTTATTTATCCTCTTTTTCTTAAAATATGTATTACCTATAACTAAACCCCTTTCTATACAAAGTTCAATCAAAGGGCTCCCATTATCATTTACACCTGGCACCCCAAACTTACCTACCACACCCTCTCTAAAAGTTTCTCCTACTTTAGCATTCAAGTCCCCTACCACAATTTACTCTCTCACTTGGTTCAAAGGCTCCTATACATTCACTTAACATCTCCCAAAATCTCTCTCTCTCCTCTGCATTCCTCTCTTCTCCAGGTGCATACACGCTTATTATGACCCACTTCTCGCATCCAACCTTTACTTTAATCCACATAATTCTTGAATTTACACATTCATATTCTCTTTTCTCCTTCCATAACTGATCAT
The DNA here is from genome assembly GCF_026875155.1 of Cherax quadricarinatus. NCBI lineage: Eukaryota > Metazoa > Arthropoda > Malacostraca > Decapoda > Parastacidae > Cherax > Cherax quadricarinatus. The sequence continues at coordinate 25,361,135 of NC_069428.1, read as the reverse complement.
TTAACATTACTGCTACCCCTTCTTTGCTCTAACTCTCTCAGATACTCCAGATTTAATCCCATTTATTTCCCCCCACTGAAACTCCCTACCCCCTTCAGCTTTGTTTCGCTTAGGGCCAGGACATCCAACTTCTTTTCATTCATAACATCAGCAATCATCTGTTTCTTGTCATCCGCACTACATCCACGCACATTTAAGCAACCCAGTTTTATAAAGTTTTTCTTCTTCTCTTTTTTAGATATTGTATACAGGAGAAGGGGTTACTAGCCCATTGCTCCCGGCATTTTAGTCGCCTCATACGACACGCATGGCTTACGGAGGAAAGATTCTTTTCCACTTCCCCATGGACAATAGAAGAAATAAAAAAGAACAAGAGCTATTTAGAAAAAGGAGAAAAACCTAGATGTATGTATATATATATATGCATGTGCGTGTCTGTGAAGTGTGACCAAAGTGTAAGTAGGAGTAGCAAGATATCCCTGTTATCTTAGCGTGTTTATGAGACAGAAAAAGAAACCAGCAATCCTACCATCATGCAAAACAGTTACAGGTTTTTGTTTCACAGTCATCTGGCAGGACGGTAGTACTTCCCTAAAATATAGAGCATTTTTACTGGTGTTCCCTGGTGATTGTGGTGGAGGCAAGTAATAATTGTGGCACCTGTCATATGTTTGTACATGTAGTGTCACATCAAGCCTCCCACACATTTCTATATCAATAAGTAATGACAGCTATAATATGATGAATAGAAAATTTGATTACTTTTCTAGTTTTGACAAATTACAAAGCTTTTAAAAAATTTGCTTGCCATGTTTCATCAGTTCATTTTACAAAATTTTTTTAATTGCAAGCATGTTAATTAACAGCTAACTGTATATTACAGATCTATATACTACTACTGTAAACTTATTTAGTGCAGTGATACAAAAGCTAGATGTATTGTTGCAATACAATTTGGAAGTTAAGAATGATGAAAAATATTTAGTATGCAAATAAGATCATATGAGTCTAAGCATTATGCACAGTAAAGTTCTGCATTATTATAAAAAATAATAGTAAATTGATTGCTTAACATTGTATAATGTAAGCCGTACAACTATTTTTATAAAAAATTTGCCTCTCAGGGGATGTTCCTTTATACCAGTGGTATTCATTGCGCGGCTCGCGAGCCGCTATTGATAACAAGATATGCAGGCTAATATTACCATGTCTAATTTTTCTCATTTACTATATTGCACTAGCAGCTCAGTACTACTTAATTTAGTTGAGTTACGCTAACTTGCAGTAGCTGCGGCTCTCTCAATCAATGTGTTTAACCGAAGTGGCTCTCTTGCAAAAATTAGTGAATAACACTGCTTTATACTGTTGAGAAGCTCTTGGTCTAACAAATTGGGCCTGTGTTCCCTTCTTTTTAATTGAACCTGAAAGTCTATATGACCCCTACAGATTTAGCACTTCCCCATGAATGTAATAATAACAACAATAATAATAATAATATATAGATTTTGCATAAATTTATTAACATAAATGATTACATTCACTATTTATATGACTGCCAAAATAGATCTAGCAAAATCAATGCCCATTTTAGCAATCTTTTTAACAATCATTAAATTCAACTTATATTTTCATGCATGTCATGGTTTCAAATAAATCTATTTTTTGTGAGTGACCTAATGTGGTTTAGGAACATGACCATCCACATAAAAGTTGCGTGTAGCCTGAGGTAACCGAAGTGTCAAGCCATCAAGCTCTTTAGTCAAAATAATTTGACAACCTAAAACAGATAAAATAGAAATATTAATACAGTAGTTATGATACTGTACATTCTTTTTAATAATAATAGATTATTATACAGGGTGGCCACAAAAACACTCCATGATTTCAAACAGGTATAACATGTAACTTTATTGTAATAATCTTTCACAGTTAGTAGCTTCAGATGCTCTGCAGCATATCTGGAGTTATCATGCGAACTGCTTCAGTGATTGAAATTTTCAGCTCCTCCAGGGTTGCAGATAGTGGTGGTACACAAACAGTTAGGTCCAGTGACCTTACAGGCCACTTGTAGAGGTCACCAGACCTAACTGTTTGTGATTTCTTTCTTGAGTGCCTTTAATGCTACCCTATACCACATGAAACTGAATGAAATACTGCATCTGAAGCTACTAACTGTGAAAGATTATTATAATAAAGTTACATGTTATACCTGTTTGAAATCAGGGAGTGTTTCTGTGGACACCCTGTAGTTCAACAGAAATTCATAAATGGTTTATATCAATAAAGCATAATTGTCAGGTAAGTATATTTACTTGCCTGGTTATGTTTTTACCAGAGTAGTTATTCCTTAGTAAAGGTATGTCAGAACTTATTTAAACCGAGGTTAAAACATTACATATTAACCCCTTAACTGTCACAATCCCCAATCCTGAGGTGTCTCCTGGTGTGGAGAAATGTTCTACAGGAGGGGGGTATCAGCCCCTTTCAGCCCTGAGGGGCCCAGCCCTCTCAGAAGGGGCAAGCATCTTGTTTACTGCTACAGCAAGTAATTGATCCCAGATGCAGTACGAGTATGTGACGTGGTCAAGCGACCGCCGCTCCTTGCAAGACTCCAGTGTTGCAAAGTGTAATTTAATAAAAGACAGTCCATCTCTTACCTTAGCAGGACAATTAAGGAAAATCCTGTTCCCACTTTATTACCATGGTAAAGATAGTGTACATTGTTGTCTATGCTTAAGACAGCAAGAATCAAACATTCTGCTTTGCTTCATGGAGGAAGTGGCAAGGAAGCAAAAAGTACTAGGTCAGCTTTTCCTTTATGTGCTAGGGGCAGTGACGGCGTAAGAGGCTGTGGCGTCTTCAGATTACTTTTGACTCTACTGAGAGTCACACTGACGCCAGGATAACCAACAAAGAACACTGATCTGTGCGTTAGTATGAACAAAGTGTCTCACAAAACAGAATAAACACTTACAGAGAAGTGCGATCAGCTTTTTCAGTGATAGATTGTGAACAATAAAGACAAATCTTGTGGAACATAGTGTACCAATGTGCGTATTCCTAGACTATGGAAGACGTGGACATCCAAGGACACTTCAGCTTCTACCATGTCACCGATACCTGTCAAGGGTGTGAAGAACACCATAGCTCATGCTACAAGAGCAAGGTGGGTTATAAATTTCTTGTAGTGTGGGGGACTGCGCAGTTCTTGAGTCGCAAGGAGTTTGTAATCAACCTATAGTCGGCAGTGAGGTGTGGACTTCTCAGTCCACACAAGTACTTAAGTCAGCCATCAGTGAATGAAATATGCTGAAATAACACCCCCTAGGGGTAATTTATATCTTACAAAATATACTTTATTTTAGCCCGTTGTGAAGTGACTTCGACAGCTTCTCAAGACCTCGTCTGCAAGGGCGGCTGTGCAGGCGATGAGCTGTCTTTCTAAGCTAAGTTTTCCCTATATTTACACTATAAACTTAGCTGGTAAAGCATTTCTCAACACCTGGTGTCGCAAAATTTCAAATAAAAAAAAAATGATTTTTTCTTATGAAATGATAGAGAATCTTTTCCCGATTGTAATGACACCAAAAAAAAAAAAACGAAATTTAATGGAAAACTGACGAAATTACGCTCTTGCGAAGTTAGCGACCTCGGCGATATTTAAAAATCGGCGATGTTTGCCCACTTTGAGCCCTATTTTCGCCTAATTCTGTTGTTCCAGTCGACCAAACTCATAACTATTTCTTTAGAACTCCATTTTTTCTATTGACTGAGTACAAGAAACTGCCCATTTACCGATTTCAACTACCCAATAACATGGTCAGAAATTTGCAATTTGGCCAATTTCACAAAAATTAAAAAATATGACAATTTCAAAATAAGGTCCAGAATTAACAATGCAGACATTTCTGGCTCTAAAATAACATTTTCTTTGTTCATCAGTCATGTCTCCAGGCCCCTCTGATATTACTCTTGCTTTCTATTTTTAATTTTTTTCAAACAAAAAATAGAAGATTTACTGTTATGCAGACTACTGCAATACTGTAATAATAGTACAAATAATGTCAACCCATTCATGACTGCATATTAGAATGGCTAACTGGACATTTACTGGACAATGACATCATGTGTAACCCCTGCATTGTAATCCTTTTAGAGAATAAACTTTGATTTGATTTGTTTACTTTTGAACACTGGCAAAAATCAAACATTTCCCCTACTTTGAGCTCCATTTCCAGGTTCTTTTTATATTAAAACCAATCAAAATCACCTCTATTTCTATAATATGTTTTCCATTCTATCAAATGAGACCAAGAAAACGAGAATACAACCCATAAATACTATACGAAAGTAGACCACAAAATCGGCATTTTATTTAAAAAAAAAAAGTTGAATTTTTTTTTTTCTCATTATGCACTGCGTGCTCCAGGATTTTTTTTTTATATGGTGCACACTGACCACACAGACCCATTCTCTCACATGTGGGCCTACCAGCTTTCTCCGGCTTGATTTGAAGCCGCTAGAATTTGTGAGTATATACAGTGGACCCACGCATACCATTGGCATCACATAACGTTAAATCCGCATAGCGATACATTTTATCACTAAAATTTTGCCTCGCATAGCGCTAAAAAACTCTCTCAACACTATTCGTCTGAGACGCGTCTATGTGAGGTCTGAGCCAGCCTCACATGTTCCGCCACTGGCATTGTTTACAAGCCAGCCTCCGCGGTAACATCCAAGCATACAATCGGAACATTTCATATTATTACAGCGTTTTTGGTGATTTTATCTGCAAAATAAGTGACCATGGGCCCCAAGAAAGCTTCTAGTGCCAACCTTGTGGTAAAAAGGGTGAGAAATATTATCGAAATACTGTGGTACCATGGTCAACTGCTGATGCTGCTGCTGCTGTAGCACCGCCAGCTGCTGCTGCTGCTGTAGCACCGTCAGCTGCTGCTGTACCACCGTCAGCTGCTGCTGCTGCTGTAGTACCGTCTGCTGCTGCTGTAGCACCGTCTGCTGCTATTGTAGCACTGTCAGCTGCTGCTGTAGCACTGTCAGCTGCTGCTGCTGCACTGTCAGCTACTGCTGCTGCTCCTGTAGCATTGTCAGCTGCTGCTGCTGCTGCTGCTGTAGCACTGTCAGCTGATGCTGCTGCTGTAGCACTGTCAGCTGCTGCTGCTGCTGCTGTACCACCGTAAGCTGCTGCTGCTGCTGTACCACCATAAGCTGCTGCTGCTGCTGTAGTACCGTCTGCTGCTGCTGTAGCACTGTCTGCTGCTGCTGTAGCACTGTCAGCTGCTGCTGCTGTAGCACCGTTATTGGTGTGGCTTATTGAGAATACCAAGAAACAATTAACCCCAGAGGGTTAGCCACCCAGGATAACCCAAAAGAGTCAGTGTCATCAAAGACTGTCTAACTTATTTCCATTGGGGTCCTTAATCTTGTCTCCCAGGATGCAACCCACACCAGTTGACTAACGCCCAGGTGAACAGGGAAAAATGCCTGGAACTAGTGCTCATATTGGTGAATTTAAAGCCAGCAAAGGTTGGTTTGAGAGATTTAAGAATCGTAGTGGCATACACAGTGTGATAAGGCCTGTTCTGGAAGAAAATGCTAAACAGGACCTACAGTACTCAGGAGGAAAAGGCACTCCCAGGACACAGTGTCTCATCAGTCATTGCTGCATCTTCAATAAAGGTAAGTGTCATTTATTCTTCATTTAGTAGAGTAGTACATGTACAATATATATTGTGCATGTACTACTCTACTATTGTGCATGTATCCTTCTCTTTGTGTGTAGGAAAATGTATATTTCATGTGGTAAAATTTTTTTTTTCATACTTTTGGGTGTCTTGCACGGATTAATTTGATTTCCATTATTTCTTATGGGGAAAATTCATTCACATAACGATAATTTCGCATAACAATGAGCTCTCAGGAATGGATTAATATCGTTATGCGGGGGTCCATTGTATATGTCAAACACGGTACCTCGTAGGACGTATATATACGACCGAAACAGTCAAAGGGTTAAATCATTCCAGCTAGAAATCAAAATGTACCCATCACATACAAAAAATACAGTGGACCCTCGCATAACGCTATTAATCCGTTCCTGAGAGCTCAATGTTATGCGAAATTATCATTATGCGAATTAATTTTCCCCATAAGAAATAATGGAAATCAAATTAATCCGTTCCTGACACCCAAAAGTATGAAAAAAAAAAATTTTTACCACATGAAATATTAATTTTAATACACACAAACTGAAGAAGACATGCACAGTTACATGACACTTACCTTTATTGAAGATCTGGTGATGATTGATGGGATGGGAGGAGGGGAGAGTGTTGATGGTCTTAGTGTTTAGAAGGGGAATCCCCTTCCATTACGATTTGAGGTGTCAAGTCCTTTTCCGGGGTTACTTCCCTTCTTCTTTTAATGCCACTAGGACCAGCTTCAGAGTCACTGGACTTCTGTCGCACAACATATCTGTCCATAGAGGTCTGTACCTCTCGTTCCTTTATGACTTACCTAAAGTGGTTCACAACACTGTCAGTGTACAGGTTGCCAACACAGCTTGCAACAGCTCTCTGAGGGTGATTTTCATCCATAAAGGTTTGCACTTTAAGCCACATTGCACAGATTTCCTTAATCTTTGAAGTAGGCAACTTCTTCAATTTCTCTCTCCCCTCCTCTGAAGCAGTTTCCTCAGGTCTGCCCTCTTGCTGTTGAAGATGATCTAGCAGCTCATCAGTAGTTAGTTCATCATTGTCCTCCTCCACCAACTCTTCCACATCCTCCCCACCACTAACCTCCAACCCCAAGGACTTCCCCAATGCCACAATTGATTCCTCAACTGGCATAGGATTCCCAGGGTTAACTCAAACCCTTCAAAATACCTTTTGTCTACACATTCTGGCCACAGTTTTTTCCAAGCAGAGTTCAAGGTCCTCTTAGTCACTCCCTCCCAAGCCTTACCTATAAGGTTTACACAATTGAGGATATTAAAGTGCTCTCTCCAAAACTCTCTATGAGTCAATTGAGTTTCTGAGGTCACTACAAAGCTCCTTTCAAACAGAGCTTTTGTGTACAGTTTTCTGAAGTTTGCAATAACCTGCTGGTCCATGGGCTGCAGGAGAGGAGTGGTATTAGGAAGCAAAAACTTGACCTTAATGAAGCTCATGTCCCCACAAAGTCGCTCTGCCAAGTCTGTAGGATGACCAGGGGCATTGTCTAACACCAGGAGGCACTTACCTTTAGCCTGGAGTTTACCTGGAGAGAGTTCCGGGGGTCAACGTCCCCGCGGCCCGGTCTGTGACCAGGCCTCCTGGTGGATCAGAGCCTGATCAACCAGGCTGTTACTGCTGGCTGCACGCAAACCAACGTACGAGCCACAGCCCGGCTGGTCAGGTACCGACTTTAGGTGCTTGTCCAGTGCCAGCTTGAAGACTGCCAGGGGTCTGTTGGTAATCCCCCTTATGTATGCTGGGAGGCAGTTGAACAGTCTCGGGCCCCTGACACTTATTGTATGGTCTCTTAACGTGCTAGTGACACCCCTGCTTTTCATTGGGGGGATGTTGCATCGTCTGCCAAGTCTTTTGCTTTCGCAGTGAGTGATTTTCGTGTACAAGTTTGGTACTAGTCCCTCTAGGATTTTCCAGGTGTATATGATCGTGTATCTCTCCCGCCTGCATTCCAGGGAATACAGGTTCAGGAACTCAAGCGCTCCCAGTAATTGGGGTGTTTTATCTCCGTTATGCTCGCCGTGAAGGTTCTCTGTACATTTTCTAGGTCAGCAATTTCACCTGCCTTGAAAGGTGCTGTTAGTGTGCAGCAATATTCCAGCCTAGATAGAACAAGTGACCTGAAGAGTGTCATCATGGGCTTTGCATCCCTAGTTTTGAAGGTTCTCATTATCCATCCTGTCATTTTTCTAGCAGATGCGATTGATACAATGTTATGGTCCTTTTATGTGTACCTGAACCCAGTGGTGGCTCGTCCATAGGAGCTGCAGGGCTGCAGTCCCCCCAGATGCTCACTACCAGACGTATGACTTTATCAACCTTACGCTAAAATAATTTGCAACTGACAAATATATTACAGGAAAAATCTGATGAATGCTGTTTTCAATGTACAGTGGACCCCCGCATAACGATTACCTCCGAATGTGACCAATTATGTAAGTGTATTTATGTAAGTGCATTTGTATGTGTATGTTTGGGGGTCTGAAATTGACTAATCTACTTCACAATATTTCTTATGGGAACAAATTCGGTCAGTACTAGCACCTGAACATACTTCTGGAGTGAAAAAATATCGTTAACCAGGGGTCCACTGTATTTATAAGTAAATTTTTATTTTTTTTTGTTGAAACAAGATAAAAATTATTAAAAACAGAAGTTTGATGCAGTATGATAGTATATAGGTATTACTAGCATTACAAGCTGCCACTGCCTGAAGCTAAATAAACTTACACACTGTGCTGGTATGCAGGTACACATTAAAATCATTAAGAGTGTCTCACTAGTCTTGAAGATGCCATATTAATAATAATAATAATAATAATTGCTATGGTGCACTTTAAATGTCATATATTATGTTAATACAGGTCCACCATCACAAATCCGGCAATCAGTTATTCGGTTCCTTCAGTTATTCGGCACTAATTTTGGCTAGCATAATTTCAAATTTCCAGGGTCGCCACAACAACCTGCTGGTACTGTTTGGTGGCGCTACTTGCTGCATAAGTCATTCCAATTTCTTTTTCTCCATTTATTGTTTTAACCTGCTTACTTTTAGCCCTAGCCATGGTTCCAATGAATAAAAGAAATGCTTCTTATTATGTAAAGCACCTACACAGTACATTATCCATTAAAGATAAGGTGGCTTTGAAGCCACTGTTGGTTGTCATGAACTCAGTCTCATGAAGCAGGAGAATATGCTTTATTATTACGCTAATATCAACACTACAGCTTATTTGCCTATCACAACTGATCTAATATGACATAATAAACAATATAAATAATATAAAACATGTTAAATACTCCAGAATAAATAATATTTGGCATAACACCGAGCAGTTCGACGGAGGTATGAAGAGGATATGGTATACAAATACCATTCTCCTATCCCTGTCTTGGTGGCTTATATTAGAGAAAACGGAGTGTAGCACAGGGCTAACTGTGATATACACTCGTACTGCACCATAAACATGAAATAAAAGTTATTTTCTCTATATAGATTATCACACATAGCAGCATATGTGTAGAGAACCTAGGATAACCCAAAAAAGTCAACGTGGCTTATTTTTAGTACCTGGCTTGGGTTAGCCATATATGATTTTTGGTGGTTTAGAAAGACACGTAAGCAAACACTATGACATATTTATTAGAAAACGTTTCGGTCCTGGGACCTTGATCACTTCTAACATACAGAGGTAGAAAGACATTATATATATAGGCGGAGAGTGAGGTGTGATGCATGTGACCTGAGGAATGTCATAAGAACATAAGAATGGAGGAACACTGTAGAAGGCCTACTGGCCCATGCGAGGCAGGTCCTTATCAAAACAACCTCTACCTATGATGAGGACGGGTAGACGATGAAATCATGTGACTCCTGTGTTGTTGGGTTGGTGGTGCTTAAGTACCATGTATGCCAATGTTTTTGAAATTTTGTAGTTTCCAGTGTTGCGTTCTATAGTGTTGGTGACGGCGATTAGTGAGGCTTCTAGGCACCGTCAGCGTCTGAGGTCTGGTTCGGTGAGAACAAGTTGTGCCTCATTCCAGTTCATCAAATGTCCCGTGGAGTCTCTGTGGAGGACACAGGCGTACCTTACATCGTCTCTGTTAGAGGCATTTCGATGCTCATTCAGGCGGACTGCAAGATCTCTGCCTGTCTCGCCTACATATTTCTTGGGACAGAACCCACAGGGGATAGTGTAGACGCCTGCTGTAGAAGTTAGAGGTGTGGGGCTGCGTTTCGTAGTGAGATCTTTGATAGATGATGTGTTTATGGTGGAAACGTTGATGTTACTTATAGCAAGTGCCCAGAGCGAGTATTCGTGGCAACATCACCACATGGGAGTACTATGAACTGCTTAGGGGGCTGTTCCATGGGCGGTTTGTTGAGGATAGCTTGTGCCTTGAGTCTGCAATCTCGGATGAAGAAAGATGGGAACTGAAGACGTGTAAAGGCTTGTGTTATGTAAGTGCATTCTTCTTCTAGAAAACAAGGGCTGGAGATGCGAAGAGCTCTCAAGAAGAAGCCAATGAGGACTCCTCTCTTAGTGCAGGTGTCTTGGTGTGAATAAAAGTGTATAAGATCGTCCTTGTTGGTAGGTTTTCTATACACTTTGAAGAGAAGTTTTGTCACTGTCGGGAGATCTGCACAGTAGAACGTCGAGGAAAGGAAGTTTGCCATCATTTTTGAGTTCAAGTGTAAACTTTATTGATGGTTCAACTGCATTGATCTTGTTGAGAAGGGCCTGGATATTGAGACGTCTCGGATAGAAAACCAATACATCATCATAGGTAGAGGTTGTTTTGATAAGGACCTGCCTCGCATGGGCCAGTAGGCCTTCTACAGTGTTCCTCCATTCTTATGTTCTTATGACATTCCTCAGGTCACATGCGTCACACCTCACTCTCCGCCTATATATATAATGTCTTTCTACCTCTGTATGTTAGAAGTGATCAAGGTCCCAGGACCGAAACGTTTTCTAATAAATATGTCATAGTGTTTGCTTACGTGTCTTTCTAAACCAACTTGTCGGTATTTATTACCAAGGTTTATACCATGATTTTTGGTAAATATTCGATTCCCAGCCAGGGTAGAAACATTAGGCATGTTTCTTTACACCTGTTGTCTATGTTTACCCATCAGTAAATGGGTACCTGGGTGTTAGCCGACTAGTGTGGGTGTTATCCTGGGACACTGACCTAATTTTCTTGATACTACGTGCCGCAAAATGCCCTTCTCACACTATACCACTCACTTATTTATCCATACCTCACCTATGCTATTTGTGCTTGGGGATCAACTGCAGCAACACACCTAAAGCCAATAATAACCCAACAAAAGCTGCAGTAAGAATAATCACTAAATCCCATCCCTGGCAGCACACCCCCCCCCACTCTTCAAAGATCTAAACTTACTCCCAGTTCAGTACATCCACACTTACTACTGTGCAATCTATATCTACAGGGCCTTAAACTCTAATATCAACCTTGACCTAAAACGCTTTCTTGATAGTTGTGACAGAACCCACAGGCATAACACCAGACACAAACATCTCTACGACATTCCCCGTGTCCGACTAAACCTTTACAAAAATTCAATGTATGTCAAAGGCCCTAAAATCTGGAATACCCTACCTGAGAACTCTAGAACTGCAGACACATTCATCACCTTCAAAACTACCATTAGAAAACATCTTATCTCCCTGATACACCCCGTCAACTAACTACACGAATACCACCTGGTGGTTCACACTTACACTCGCTCACTCATTTGACCATAAACAGAAATATTAATCTCAGTCTTAAAATAATGAATCCTGTGATACTCCAATACTGAAACTATATACTGTGCCAAAACAAAAGCATTCACATTGCTAAACTCATAAACTAGTATTTAGTCACTTAGATATAATACCAACTTACCTCATAATTTGTAATATTTTACAATTAAGAATAAAACTAAGTATGCCCGAAATGCCTAGCCATGCTAAGCGTTCTAGTGGTACACTCTGTAATCACAATTATACTACATGTAAACCAAACAATAACCAAATTTCTGTAAACTCAGCATTGTAATCCTTATAGAGAATAAACTTTGAATTTGAATTGAATTTGAGATACTCGGCATAACAAGTGGCTTTCTATACAGTAGTATGTCACTGATGTCAGCTAGGCCTGCATACCTTGTATGTACATGTACGTGTAGTAAATAAAGATATTATTATTATTATTATTTTCTCAGTTGTTTGTTGGGTTATCTTATTCAAACTTGGGCAATGTATGATGGGAAGATACTTCTTAACGTAGACCAAAAATGAAAGAAATCAGACCATAAATAGCGGAGTTCACTTCTCAGCCATTAGCGGCCACTTAGCGGTATATTTTTGCATGTTTTTATGGTTATATTCTCATTTTTTCGGTATCATTTGATAGAATGAAAGATATATTACAGAAATAGATATGATTTTGATTGCTTTCATGACGAAAATACCACCTGGTGGTTAACACCTACACTCACTCACCCATTTGACCATAAACAGAAATATCAATCTCAATCTCAAAATAATGAATCTTAACTAGTCATAAGTTGGCCTGTGATACTCCAATACTGAAACTATGTATAGTGCCAAAACAAAAGCATTCACATTGCTAAACTCACAAACTAGTATTTAGTCACTTAGCCATAATACCAACTTACCCCATAATTTTGTAATATTTTAAACTTAAGATTTAATTTAAGTCTGCCCGAAATGCCTAGCCATGCTAGGTGTTCTAGTGGTACACTCTGTAATTATTATTTTACTACATGTAAACCACACAATAACCAAATTCTGTAAACTCAGCATTGTAATCCTTATAGAGAATAAACTTTGAATTTAAATTTGAATTTGAAATTGCGCTCACAGTAGCGAAAATGTTCTATTCTTTAGCAAATCTCAAGAGTAAACAAATGACGTCACCGTCCAATGCCTGTCCACCTGCCAGTCAAGAATGGGTTGACATTATTTATACAATTATTACAGTAATGCAGCAGTCTGCATAACAGTAAATCTTCTATTTTTTTGTGAATAAAAATTCCAAATGGTAAGCAAGAGTAATATAAGAGGGGCCTGTAGCCGTGACTAATGAAAAGAGAAAATGTTATTTTAGTGCCAGGAATGTCTGCATTGTTTATTCTGGATCCTATTTTGAAATTGGCATCTGTTGAAATTTGTGTGAAATCGGCCAAACTGCCAATTTCTGACCACTTTATTGGGTAGTTGAAATAAGTTAATGGGCGGTTTCTTGTACTCAGTTGACAGACTAGAAGTAAATAAGTGTATTAAGGTATACACAAATACAGTTACATAGATTATCATACATAGCAGTGTATGTATAGAGAACCTAGGATAACCCAGAAAAGTCAGACAAAGTGACTTATTTCCAGTACCTGGATTGGGCTTGCCATATATGATTTTTGGTAAATATTTTTTTTTCTAGGTTGTTTGTTGGGCTATCTCATTGAAACTTGGGCAATGTATGATGGAAAGATGCTTCTTAACGTACAACAAAAATAAAAAAGACGGATGATAAATAAGGGAGTTCACTTCTCAGCCATTAGCCGCCTCTTTGCAGTATATTTTTGTATGGTTTTTATGGTTGTATTCTCATTTTTTTGGACTCATTTGATAGAATGGAAGATATATTACAGAAATAGACATGATTTTGATTGCTTTCATGATGAAAAGTACCTTGAAATTGAGCTCAAAGTAGCGGAAATGTTTGCTTTTTGCCGATGTTCAATGAACTTTGTGTAAGTCAAGTTGGTTAATTTTATTAAGTGTATTCTAACCTAACCACTCTATAATCCGGCAAACTCAGTAATCCGGCACACTACAGGTCCCAATGATGCCGGATTTGTGATGGAGGACCTGTATTGACATTGTCATTAATGCATTTATGATATTTTTTTCAAAATTATTTAGGAAACACATTACATAATATATAAACATAATACATTCACCCACAGTAGAAAAAAAAATTGACATAAATATGAGATGTGGTAGCCAGGCGGCTTGTTATGCGTGATGGCAAGAATTATGTTTTCTCTAGTCCAACACCTGAGAAAATGTGTACACAATAGTATTACTAGGTTAAGAGTAGAAAATTATTCCTTTTGTGTGCCTTTACTCACAGCGACATTCACTCTAAATGGTGCCGTTGCCAGAATTGAGTGTTGGCTATTCTTTAATTACGCACCAATGTGGGACAACTTGTACACAAGAAGGTGTGTACTGTGTGTTTAAAAGCCTCATATGTGGGATAACTTGTATGACCCAAAACTCGAACTTTAGTAGCAATATCACATTGTCTGTTTTCAGTAGCCCTCATTGTCTCTTCATTTAATATCTCACTTTAAGGTTGTTAGAAATGATTGACCCTAGTGAACAAGTATTCCATGGTAAAAAATAATAATAATAATAATAATAATAATTAATAATAATAATAATTAATAATAATGACTCCGGGCATACAATTTAAATTGTCATTCAGTTTAGTGTGGGCACAACCACGTCTGAACTGTTACAATTAATACTAACTCTCCCTAAATTAGACTACACATATTTGAGGAAGTAATGAGTGTACTGTATTTATTTTATCGCTTGGGTCCTTTATATGTATTTATTTGGTGAGGTTATGGTATCCATGACGATGCTACCATTACCACACTGACTCTACCTACATAATTTCTACTACTCTCTCACCCTACAGTAAGACTACACATACATTTTAAAGCAAGTAATGAGCGTACTATATGTGTGTGCCTTACTTTTTTATTGTTTCTTAATGCCTAGTTCTATTGCTAACTTAATTGATGTTAGTGTAAACATGTTATCTGGCATTTATATGCATTTATAAGTAGAAAAAAAGGCCATTCTACTTTACGGTGGCAGCCTGGAACCTAACTTGCTGTATAAGTGGGGCCCTACTGTATAATCATAATTATTTCAACATAAGAACAAATTATTTATCAAAATAATAACTACATTCTTACCAAGTCTTGAATTATTCCTTAAAAAGACAGCCAAGTCAAGCATATCCTCCTCCTCTTCTAGTGGTTCTGGCAACTTTTCAATGTACTCATCATCTACATACACATGGCAAGTACTGCATGCTAAAGAAGCTTCGCAAGCACCTGTTCAGAAATATCAATGATATATGAAACCAACTGACCCTACAATGATAGATTTAGTTCATTTTATCAGATTAAGTCTCCGGTGTCCCAACAACTAGATTAATGATACCAATATAACTCTAATATTTATTACCATACAAATAAATCACTACAGATATAATGTACCCCGTGTCAGTATTTGTGAAGCATGTGTTCTGTTAGAAATTCATGGATTTAGTATTTACATTCCACACCCAACTGTGGCAGGAAAAAGTGGGTCTCTCATATATCCTTAACCAGTTAATATGAAAAGAGGCAAGAAAAAGAATAGAAAGAGGAAAAGGACAGGACCAGGGTGATTATAAGTGAACATACAACTCACTGCAAATAACTCGTGTCATAAAGGTAAATACAGAAGAGATGAGAGGATAGGAGAATTGTTCTGAAATACTGTAAAATTAAAAAGTGTGAAAAAAAAAAAAAAAAAAAAAAAAAAAAAAGCTGCCACCATCTGCTCTATAGAAACAAAAGAATCTGAGGCAAGGATTCATCTGAGGGTCAGTGGAAAAACTTTACTTTTTTCAATCACTGTACAATTCAAGAGGTATCCCTGTTTCACATAATTCTAGCCCCCTGTACATCAGCACAGACAAGAGGCTGAGTAGCTGTACCTCAAAACTCAATTGTGAAAGGAACTGTAGCTCACCTAATTACTCAACCCTTCCAAGATGTCCAGAAGCTGGAGATCAGCAACTTCAAAAAGCCCAGAAGTTTCAGATGTTCACACTCAAGAAACCTAGTACAGTACAGTACCTGTAGCTTAACATCCTCAAATAGTCCAGGAACTGTAGTTCAACATCCTTTAAGACACCCAGGAGTAGTCGTGTGTCAATGCTTCCATAGCAGCACTAGCAAATTTTGTCAACATTTCTATAACAGCACTAGTAAATTTTGTGTTAACACTTGCATAGGTGGCCCGGTGGTCTGGTGGCTAAAGCTCCCGCTTCACACACGGAGGGCCCGGGTTCGATTCCCGGCGGGTGGAAATTCCGACACGTTTCCTTACACCTATTGTCCTGTTCACCTAGCAGCAAATAGGTACCTGGGTGTTAGTCGACTGGTGTGGGTCGCATCCTGGGGGACAAGATTAAGGACCCCAATGGAAATAAGTTAGACAGTCCTCGATGACGCACTGACTTTCTTGGGTTATCCTGGGTGGCTAACCCTCCGGGGTTAAAAATCCGAACGAAATCTTATCTTATCTTATAACTAGCAGGTCTTACGTTAATGCTTCAATGGCAACACTAGTGGATTTTGCATCAAGGCTGAAGCTAATCAAACACCATAATAACACAAATGAATCACTTGCTTAAACTTAGCAGGAAATTTTTGAAGTTTATTCCTTCTAACTGGAGACTGGTTTACAGGGAGAGTAGTAGGTCTTCCTGTTTTATCTCAAAAACCAACAACTGATCATAATCAGTTAGTCTTCTATGTTACAGCAGTTTTCAAACTGTTTCATAGAACCCTAGAGCTCCAAGGGAGCCTGAGGTTCAGTGGGGAATGTCGTGTTTAACCCTTTCAAGGTCCAGAGGCCAAATTTCGAAGTGTGCACCAGGGTCCAATAATTTTCAAAAAATAATTTTGTTATTTTTTCTTGTGAAATGGTAGAGAATCTTTTTCTGAGGGTAATAAAACAAAAAGTACGGAATTTGATGGAAAACTGACAAAATTATGCTCTTGTGAATTTTGATGTGTCAGTGATATTTACGCATCGGCGATTTTGCCGACTTTGACTCCCATTTTAGGCCAATTACATTATTCCAGTTGACCAAATTCTTAGCTATTTCACTAGTATTACTTCTATTCTATCGATTGAGCACAAGAAATCGCCAAGTCAACTGTTTCAACTACAAAATAAAGTGATCGGAAATTGGTAACTTGGCCAATTTAATGCAAAGTTCAAAATATTCTAATTTCAAAATAGGGTCCGGAATAAACAATGCAGGCACTCCTGGCACTAAACTAACATTTCCTCTGTTCATTAGTTACGTTTTCTGGCTTTACAAATGAATTCCATTTTGATTTTTTATTCACATAAGTAATTTTTATTCAAACCAAAAAATAGATTTACTGTTATGCAATATTGTAATAATTGTATAAATAATATCACCACATTTGTGAACGCATATTAGACCCACCAGCTGGCATGTATTAGACGTGTGGGGTCACTTGTTTACTCTTGAACATTGGCAAAAATTTAACATTTCCGCTACTTTGAGCTCAGTTTCAAGCCATTTCCATTACAAAAACCAATCAAAATCATCTCTATTTCTGTAATATATCTTCCATTCTATTAAATGAGACCAAGAAATTGCAAATACAACTATTAAAAACATACGAAAAAACACTGCAAAGTCGCTATTTTAATCGAAAATTATGGTCTCAGTTATTTTTCTCTCATTATGCACTGTGTGCTGCAGGATTTGTTTTATGTGGTGCACACATACCACATTGATGTATTTTCTCATATCTGGGCCCAAATTTACCACTCACTGGCGTAGATCTACTGTTTGGACCCTCAACGTATAACTGTAGATCTACGGCACGGACCCTGAAAGGGTTAATATGAACATGTGCTGAGAAACAGTAGTCTGAATCCTGGAAAACAAAGACATTTTGCAACCAAACATCCTAACTGAAAAATAAAAGTGATAAGTAATTTATTATTTCAAAAGAAAATCTGCCATATTCCATGAGAAGAAAAGTGCATGTTGTACAGTTTTGTCAAACAAAAAAAATGCTATTGTGACTTTATACAATGTTATTACAAAACAAAAGCAAATGAACATAATACTGTAGTATAAAGAGTGATAAAACTGTGTGTAAAAGATCCTGTAGAATATATAGACAAAAATTTTTCGAATAAAAACTGACTGTGTCACTCTCTCATACTACAGTTTTAAGACACATGAGTAAAACTGAGTCCAGTTGATTTCTCAATGCAAACTGATAAATCTGCCGATGCAAAGGTTTAGAAACATTACAGTGACTGTGTTTGTGTGCTATATGTATAAATCTTTTATTGAAAAGTATATGCTGATTTACAAGTTTTTTAATCAAAACCACAGGTGAAGAAATACTCAATATGATCAATTAACTTGCAATTAAATAAATATTATAAGTTCTAAAAAATATAATCAGTGAGATAATTAAAGCTGTCAATTTCATCAAAGCATGATCACTCAATGCCAGGATTGTGAAGAAATGGAGAGCCTGCATACTAAAGTTCGATGGTTATCTTAGCCTAATAAGGCTAA
Source organism: Cherax quadricarinatus (assembly GCF_026875155.1). NCBI lineage: Eukaryota > Metazoa > Arthropoda > Malacostraca > Decapoda > Parastacidae > Cherax > Cherax quadricarinatus. Next base: position 25,342,911 of record NC_069428.1, on the reverse strand, counting down.
CAGATTACTGGGAATTATATCAAGAAGTATAGGTAAAAGAAGTTTAAAGGTTATACTGCAGCTCTGTACACTGTTAATAAGACCTCAGTTCTGGTCTCTGTACTACAAAATGAATATAAATTCACTGGAAATCATACAGAGAAGAATGACAAAATTAAAATACTGCATAAGAAATCTTTCATATGAAAACACAGTGAGAAACCTTTAACCTATATTCACTTGTAAGACCGAATCAAGAGAGACATGTTTGAAGTGTACAAGTGGAAGATGGGCATAAATAAAGAAGATATAAATAAGATTCTCAGGATATCCTTCCAAGAAAGAACTAATAGATTCATATTGGATAAGTTTAGGGTTAGAAAGGCTGTAGAAAAGTACTGGCTTAAAAATAAAAGCACTCAATGAGCAGAACAATCTGCCTAGTAGGGTCATTGCAGCTAAAACCTTGGGTAGCTTCAAAAATAGATTGGATAAATACATGAGTGAGAGGGGCTGGATTTGAGTGGGACTTATACAACATAAGTTAAGAGGGCTATCAAAGCTTTTTCCTGTAGTATCCTTGAAAATGGGTTAGACAAATATTTTTGTTAGAGGGTTTGGGTTTGAGAAGGCTTTGCTTAGTATGGGTTATAAGCCTGCTGCAGTGTTCCTCCATTCTTATGTTAAGAGAAGTCTGTCTTTTATTGAAGTGTCCTTTAGAACTAGTACATAAATTAAGTAACAAATGGTGGATACAGAAGGTGGCATACTTGATTGATATATTTACATATCTCAATGAATAAAACTATAAGGCGTTTCGCCTTATGGTGTTCCGCTAATATGGCGATTTCAAATTATGACCAAAACTTGCTATATGGCTCCCCGTTTTTCTAATACGGCGCGCCCCACCCAGTTTATTCACATTCTCCGTGAGCATATCTTTCTATTATGTCTGGAAACTTTCCAAAATTTCAAGTGTTTTAAAGTTACTGCATATTTTATATGTACTCTGATAATTATACTTATATGTACCTGTACTTAAATATACTTACACTGTGCTGGTGTGGAGGTACACATTAAAATCACTAAGAGTCTCTCTACTCTTGATGCCATATTAACCCTTAAACTGTCCAAACGTAGATCTACGTTTTTTCAACATTTGAAAATACGTATGAAAAAAAAGTAGATCTTCTTTTCTTTTTTACATTGGAAAAAGTGTAAAAAACTTTGATCTACTTTTTTTGTTGTTATATTTGAAAATATGTAAAAAAAAACATAGATCTACTTTTGGAGCACTACGCATGTGAACGTAGATCTGCTTGGACACTTTAAGGGTTAATAATAACAATACGTAATCTCTTGGGCACATTAAATGTCGTATATTACGTTAATATAGACATTTCCATTAATCCATCTATGATATTTTTTCAAAATTATATAATAAACATGCTATATAACATATAAACATGATAAATACACCCCACAGTAGAATAAATTAACATAAATATGAGATGTGGTAGCCAGGCGACTTGTAGGAGTGATGGCAAGAATAACATTTTCTCTAGTCCAACATCAGAGAAAATGTGTACACTATAATATTACCGGGGGTAACTAGAAAATTACTCCTTTCATATGCCTTCACTCAGAGCGTCATTTCTTCTAAAAATAGTGTTATATGAGAATGGGAGTGTTCCTCTTTATTTATTCTACTGTATCGATGTGGAGACAACTTGTACACAATGTTAAGTGTTTGTATTATGGTATAATACAAACATGTATGAACGAAAACCAGAGGCGTTTGCCTGGTTTGTTTACATTACGTGTGGGTTGGGTGGAGTGGGTGGGCTGCCATGGATGGCTACCATACTTCCCAAACCTGACTTCTACAAATAAAACTCACCTCTCACCTTACATTAAGACTACAAATATTTTAAGGTAATTAATGAAAAAGAGGATAAATAAATATACAAGGTATGATGTAGCACATAATGAAAGTAGTTTGTTAGATTATGTATTGGTGGATAAAAGGTTGATGGGTAGGCTCCAGGATGTACATGTTTATAGAGGGGCAACTGATATATCAGATCATTATTTAGTTGTAGCTTCAGTTAGAGTAAGAGGTAGATGGGAAAAGAGGAAGGTGGCAACAACAAGTAAGAGGGAGGTGAAAGTGTATAAACTAAGGGAGGAGGAAGTTTGGGCGAGATATAAGCGACTACTGGCAGAAAGGTGGGCTAGTGCAAAGATGAGTAGTGGGGGGGTTGAAGAGGGTTGGAATAGTTTTAAAATGCAGTATTAGAATGTGGGGCAGAAGTTTGTGGTTATAGGAGGGTGGGGGCAGGAGGAAAGAGGAGTGATTGGTGGAATGATGAAGTAAAGGGTGTGATAAAAGAGAAAAAGGTAGCTTAGGAGAGGTTTTTACAAAGCAGAAGTGTTATAAGAAGAGCAGAGTATATGGAGAGTAAAAGAAAGGTGAAGAGAGTGGTGAGAGAGTGCAAAAGGAGAGCAGATGAAAGAGTGGGAGAGGCACTGTCAAGAAATTTTAATGAAAATAAGAAAAAATTTTGGAGTGAGTTAAACAAGTTAAGAAAGCCTAGGGAAAGTATGGATTTGTCCGTTAAAAACAGAGTAGGGGAGTTAGTAGATGGGGAGAGGGAGGTATTAGGTAGATGGAGAGAATATTTTGAGGAACTTTTAAATGTTGAGGAAGAAAGGGAGGCGGTAATTTCATGCACTGGCCAGGGAGGTATACCATCTTTTAGGAGTGAAGAAGAGCAGAATGTAAGTGTGGTGGAGGTACGTGAGGCATTACGTAGAATGAAAGGGGGTAAAGCAGCTGGAACTGATGGGATCATGACAGAAATGTTAAAAGCAGGGGGGGATATAGTGTTGGAGTGGTTGGTACTTTTGTTTAATAAATGTATGAAAGAGGGGAAGGTACCTAGGGATTGGCGGAGAGCATGTATAGTCCCTTTATATAAAGGGAAAGGGGATAAAAGAATTGTAAAAATTATAGAGGAATAAGTTTACTGAGTATACCAGGAAAAGTATACGGTAGGGTTATAATTGAAAGAATTAGAGGTAAGACAGAATGTAGAATTGCGGATGAGCAAGGAGGCTTCAGAGTGGGTAGGGGATGTGTAGATCAAGTGTTTACATTGAAGCATATATGTGAACAGTATTTAGATAAAGGTAGGGAAGTTTTTATTGCATTTATGGATTTAGAAAAGGCATATGATAGAGTGGATAGAGGAGCAATGTGGCAGATGTTGCAAGTTTATGGAATAGGTGGTAAGTTACTAAATGCTGTAAAGAGCTTTTATGAAGATAGTGAGGCTCAGGTTAGGGTGTGTAGAAGAGAGGGAGAATACTTCCCGGTAAAAGTAGGTCTTAGACAGAGATGTGTAATGTCACCATGGTTGTTTAATATATTTATAGATGGGGTTGTAAAAGAAGTAAATGCTAGGGTGTTCGGGAGAGGGGTGGGATTAAATTATGGGGAATCAAATTCAAAATGGGAACCGACACAGTTACTTTTTGCTGATGATACTGTGCTTATGGGAGATTCTAAAGAAAAATTGCAAAGGTTAGTGGATGAGTTTGAGAATGTGTGTAAAGGTAGAAAGTTGAAAGTGAACATAGAAAAGAGTAAGGTGATGAGGGTATCAAATGATTTAGATAAAGAAAAATTGGATATCAAATTGGGGAGGAGGAGTATGGAAGAAGTGAATGTTTTCAGATACTTGGGAGTTGACGTGTCGGCAGATGGATTTATGAAGGATGAGGTTAATCATAGAATTGATTAGGGAAAAAAGGTGAGTGGTGCGTTGAGGTATATGTGGAGTCAAAAAACATTATCTATGGAGGCAAAGAAGGGAATGTATGAAAGTATAGTAGTACCAACATTCTTATATGGATGTGAAGCTTGGGTGGTAAATGCAGCAGCAAGGAGACGGTTGGAGGCAGTGGAGATGTCCTGTCTAAGGGCAATGTGTGGTGTAAATATTATGCAGAAAATTCGGAGTGTGGAAATTAGGAGAAGGTGTGGAGTTAATAAAAGCATTAGTCAGAGGGCAGAAGAGGGGTTGTTGAGGTGGTTTGGTCATTTAGAGAGAATGGATCAAAGTAGAATGACATGGAAAGCATATAAATCTATAGGGGAAGGAAAGAGGGGTAGGGGTCGTCCTCGAAAGGGTTGGAAAGAGGGGGTAAAGGAGGTTTTGTGGGCGAGGGGCTTGGACTTCCAGCAAGTGTGCATGAGCGTGTTAGATAGGAGTGAATGGAGACGAATGATACTTGGGACCTGACGATCTGTTGGAGTGTGAGCAGGGTAATATTTAGTGAAGGGATTCAGGGAAACCGGTTATTTTCATATAGTCGGACTTGAGTCCTGGAAATGGAAAGTACAATGCCTGCACTTTAAAGGAGTGGTTTGGGATATTGGCAGTTTGGAGGGATATGTTGTGTATCTTTATACGTATATGCTTCTAAACTGTTGTATTCTGAGCACCTCTGCAAAAGCAGTGATAATGTGTGAGTTTGGTGAAAGTGTTGAATGATGATGAAAGTATTTTCTTTTTGGGGATTTTCTTTCTTTTTTGGGTCACCCTGCCTCGGTGGGAGACGACCGACTTGTTGAAAAAAAAAAAATTAATGAATGTACTGTATATGTATTTTATCACTCTGGGGCACTTTAAATGTTATAGTATACATGTATTGAGTATTTAGTTTAGGGCGAGTAGGTGGTTTTTGAGAAGAGCCTTAAATTGGTGTTCAGACCTGGTTACTTTAGTATTTACTGGTAATGAATTCCAAATTTTGAGGCCCTTTATGTGCATAGTGTTTTTACACAGTGAGATATGGACATGGGGTACATCAAAAAGAGATCTGTGTCTTGTGTTGTGGTAGTGTGTCCTGTTAAGGTTGGCGAGGAGAAGTTTGAGTGGAGGGTTTATGTTTGAGTGTAGCGTTCTATACACAAATAACCCGCACATAGAAGAGAGGAGCTTACGACGACGTTTCTGTCCGACTTGGACTTGTGTGGGTTATTTGTGTATTGTTCCGGTCACAGTATTGTGCCTTTTTGTTATTTATTTGTAGTGTTCTATGTATGTAGTAGGCACATGAATAAGTATGGATGTTCTTAACGGTGAGCAGTTTTAGACTTTTGAATATTGGTGGAGTATTCTGTCGGGAGTGGGAATTTGTTATCATTCTGACTGCAACCTTTTGCTGGGTTATTAGTTGTCTTAGGTGATTTAATGTTGTTGATCCCCATGCACAAGTTCCATATGTGAGATAAGGGTAGATGAGTGAATGATACAGTGCAAGGAGACCTGATTGTGGAACATAGTACTGTATCTTTAATAGTATATGCCCAATGTCTTAAGAGATTTTCTTAGAAATTTATTATGTGTGTCTGGAATTTGAGGCTACTGTCAAGGTGGATTCCTAGGAATTTTCCCTCTGTGAGTCTTGTGATGGGGGATCCGTTTAGCGTTATGTTAAGTGGAACATTTGCAGCTCTGTTTCCAAACTGAATGAAATAGGATTTGTCAGTATTGAGGGTAAGCTGAATTACACAACATAAATTGTAGTTTTTCTTTTTTGGGCCACCCTACCATGGTGGGAAATGGCCAATGTGTTAATAAAATAAAATAAATTGCAGTTTTATTACCATGTTCCTTGAATCATTAAAATGTTGCCTTATAAATATAAAGGTTTTGTGACTTCAAAGAGTAAATAAACCTTTGTGCTAGATGACAGTATGTACAGTGGACCCCCGCATACCGTTGGCATCACATAACGTTAAATTCGCATACCGATACATTTTATCGCTAAGATTTTGCCTCGCATACCGCTAAAAAACCCGCTCAACGCTATTCGTCCGAGACGCGTGTAATGTGCGGCCTGAGCCAGCCTCACATGTTCCGCCGGTGGCATTGTTTACAAGCCAGCCTCCGCGGTTACATCCAAGCATACAATCGGAACATTTCGTATTATTACAGCGTTTTTGGTGATTTTATCTGCAAAATAAGTTACTATGGGCCCCAAGAAAGCTTCTAGTGCCAACCCTGTGGTAAAAAGGGTGAGAAATATTATTGAAATACTGTGGCACCATGGTCAACTGCTGATGCTGCTGCTGCTGTAGCACTGTCAGCTGCTGCTGCTGTAGCACCATCAGCTGCTGCTGCTGCTGTACCACCGTCAGCTGCTGCTGCTGCTGTAGTACCGTCTGCTGCTGCTGTAGCACCGTCTGCTGCTGCTGTAGCACTGTCAGCTGCTGCTGTAGCACTGTCAGCTGCTGCTGCTGCACTGTCAGCTGCTGCTGCTACTGCTGTAGCACTGTCAGCTGCTGCTGCACTGTCAGCTGCTGCTGCTGCACTGTCAGCTGCTGCTGCTACTGCTGTAGCACTGTCAGCTGCTGCTGCTGCTGTACCACCATCAGCTGCTGCTGTAGTACCATCTGCTGCTGCTGTAGCACCATCTGCTGCTGCTATAGCACTGTCAACTGCTGCTGTAGCACTGTCAGCTGCTGCTGCTGCTGCTGTAGCACTGTCAGCTGCTGCTGCTGCTGCACTGTCAGCTGCTGCTGCTGTAGCACTGTCAGCTGCTGCTGCTGCTGTAGCACCATCAGCTGCTGCTGCTGCTATACCACCGTCAGCTGCTGCTGCTGCTGTAGTACCATCTGCTGCTGCTGTAGCACCGTCTGCTGCTGCTGTAGCACTGTCAGCTGCTGCTGCTCCTGCTGTAGCACTGTCAGCTGCTGCTGCTGCTGCTGTAGCACCGTCAGCTGCTGCTGCTGCTGTACCACCGTCAGCTGCTGCTGTAGTACCATCAGCTGCTGCTGCTGCTGTACCACCGTCAGCTGCTGCTGCTGCTGTAGTACCGTCTACTGCTGCTGTAGCACCATCTGCTGCTGTAGCACTGTCAGCTGCTGCTGTAGCACTGTCAGCTGCTGCTGCTGCTGCGGTAGCACTGTCAGCTGCTGCTGCTGCTACTGTAGCACTGTCAGCTGCTGCTGCTGTAGCACCGTTGCTGGTGTGGCTTATTGAGAATACCAAGAAACAATTAACCCCAGAGGGTTAGCCACCCAGGATAACCCAAAAAAGTCAGTGTCATTGAAGACTGTCTAACTTATTTCCATTGGGGTCCTTAATCTTGTCTCCCAGGATGCAACCCACACCAGTCGACTAACACCCAGGTGAACAGGGAAAAATGCCTGGAACTAGTGCTCATATTGGTGAATTTAAAGCCAGCAAAGGTTGGTTTGAGAGATTTAAGAATCGTAGTGGCATACACAGTGTGATAAGGCCTGTTCTGGAAGAAAATGCCAAACAGGACCTACAGTACTCAGGAGGAAAAGGCACTCCCAGGACACAGTGTCTCATCAGTCATTGCTGCATCTTCAATAAAGGTAAGTGTCATTTATTCTTCATTTAGTAGAGTAGTACATGCACAACATATATTGTGCATGTACTACTCTACTATTGTGCATGTATCCTTCTCTTTGTGTGTAGGAAAATGTATATTTCATGTGGTAAATTTTTTTTTTTTCATACTTTTGGGTGTCTTGCACGGATTAATTTGATTTCAATTATTTCTTATGGGGAAAATTCATTCGCATAACGATAATTTCGCATAACAATGAGCTCTGAGGAACGGATTAATATCGTTATGGGGGGGTCCACTGTATTTATAACATTATTCAAGCTGCTTAATTTTTCATTCTGTTGAAGGTAAAAGAAAATACACACAGTAGGGCCCCACTTATATGGCAGGTTAGGTTCCAGGATGCCGCTGTAAAGCAGAAATCGCTGTAAAGTAGAACACTTTTTTTCCACTTATAAATGCATATAAATACTAGATAACAAGTTTACACTAACATATATTACATTAGCAATAGAACTAGGCATTAAAAACAATAAAAAAGTAAAATACACACATGGTACACTCATTACTTACCTTAAAATATTTCTAGTCTTAATCTAGGGTGAGATGAGTAGTATTTATTGTAAGAAATCAAGTGTGGTATGTATGGTAGCCAGCCAGGCTACCCTACCCACACATAATATTGTATGACATTTAAGCATCCCAGAGTGATAAAATGCATATACAGTTCACTCATTACTTACCTTAAAATATTTGTATTCTTAATGTAGGGTCAGAGGTGAGTAAATGAGATAAAACAAATAAATGAGAGAGAGAATAAGTACATGAGAGAGGGCACTCGTGGAGTTATGTAAACAAACCAGACGAATGCAAGTTATGTAAACAAACCAGGTGAACACGTCTGGTTTGTGTACAAGTTGTCTCTACATTGATACGGTAGAATAAATAAAGAGGAACACTCCCATTCTCATGTAACACCATTTTTAGAAGAAATGATGCTCTGAGTGAAGGAATAGAAAAGGAATAATTTTCTACAGTTATGCCCAGTAACACATTTTCTCTTATGTTGGACTACAGAAAACATTATTCTTGCTGTCATTCGTACAAGTTGTCTGGCTACCACATCTTATACGTATTTATGTTTATTTATTCTACTGTGGGGTGTATTTATCATCTTTATATGTATCGTGTTTATTATATAATTTTGAAAAAATATCATAGATGGATTAATGAAAATGTGTGTATACATGTATTAGCGTAATATTTGACATTTAATGAGTTAAAAAGTTGAAAGCTGAAAGTGAACATAGAAAAGAGTAAGGTGATGAGAGTATCAAATGATTTAGATAAAGAAAAATTGGATATCAAACTGGAGAGGAAGAAGTGAATGTTTTCAAATATTTGAGAGTTGGCATGTCAGCGGATGGATTTATGAAGGATGAGGTTAATCATAGAATTGATGAAGGAAAAAAGGTGAGTGGTGCACTGAGGTATATATGGAGACAAAAAGCATTATCTATGGAGGCAAAGAAGGGAATGTATGAAAGTACAGTGGTACCAACACTCTTACACGGGTGTGAAGCTTGGGTTGTAAATGCTGCAGCGAGGAGACGGTTGGAGGCAGTGGAGATGTCCTGTCTAAGGGCAATGTGTGGTGCAAATATTATGCAGAAAATTCAGTGTGCTGAAATTAGGAGAAGGTGTGGAGTTAATAAAAGTATTAGTCAGAGGGCTGAAGAGGGGTTGTTGAGGTGGTTTGGTCATTTAGAGAGAATGGATCAAAGTAGAATGAAATGGAGAGCATATAAATCTGTAGGGAAAGGAAGGCAGGGTAGGGGTCATCCTCGAAAAGGTTGGAAGGAGGGGGTAAAGGAGGTTTTGTGGGCGAGGGGCTTGGACTTCCAGCAAGCGTGCATGAGCGTGTTAGATAGGAGTGAATGGAGATGAATGGTTTTGGGGACCTGACGAGCTGTTGGAGTGTGAGCAGGGTAATATTTAGTGAGGGGATTCAGGGAAACCGGTTATTTTTATATAGCCAGACTTGAGTCCTGGAAATGGGAAGTACAGTGCCTGCACTTTAAAGGAGGGGTTTGGGATATTGGCAGTTTGGAGGGATATGTTGTGTATCTTTATACGTACAGTATATGGTTCTAAATTGTTGTATTCTGAACACCTCTGCAAAAACAGTGATTATGTGTGAGTGAAGTGAAAGTGTTGAATGATGATGAAAGTATTTTCTTTTTGGGGATTTTCCTTCTTTTTTGGGTCACCCTGCCTCGGTGGGAGACAGCCGACTTGTTAAAAAAAAAAATTATTATCATTACTAATGTGGCTCTTGAGACACAAGACACTCTTACTGATTTTAATGTTTACCTGCACGCCAGCACAATGTGTAAGTTTATTTAGGTACATGTATACATAAGTATAATTATCAGAGTATATATAAAATATGAAATAACTTTTAAAAACACTTGAAATTTTGGAGTTTCCAGACATAATGGAGAGATGTAGTGCTTACAGAGCTTATGGAGAATGTAAACAAAAATGGTGGTGCGCAGTGACCGTATTAGAAAGTCAGGTTGGGGGGAGCCATATACAGAGTTTTGGTCATAATTTGAAATGACTGTATTAGCGAAATGCCGTAAAGCGAAACGCCATAAAGCGGGGCCCTACTGTATGAGGTCCCTGATTAATCCTTTGGGGGTTTTGGACGTACTAGTATGTCTTACAACCCAGGGTTTTTGACGTACTAGTATGCCTAAATTCTAGCACTCTCAAATCTAGTGAGAGAAAGCTGGTAGGCCTACATATGAAAGAATGGGTCTATGTGGTCAGTGTGCGCAGTATAAAAAAAATCCTGCAGCACACAGTGCGTAATGAGAAAAAAAAAAACTTTGACCGTGTTTTTGGATTAAAACAGCGACTTTGCACTGTATTTTCGTATGGTATTTATTGTTGTATTTTAGTTTTCTTGGTCTCATTTTATAGAATGGAAAACATATTACAGAAATTGAGATGATTTTGACTGGTTTTACAATGAAAAGTACCTTGAAATTGAGCTCAAAGTAGCAGAAATGTTCAATTTTTACCAAAGTTCAAAAGTAAACAAATCATGCCAAGTGTCCAATACACATCAACTGGTGAGTGTAATATTCTTTCACAAGTGCGCTGATATTATTTATACCATTTCTACAGTAATGCAGTAGTGTGCATAACAGTAAATCTTATTTTTTTTTGTAAGAATAAAAATCCAAAATGGAAAGCCAAAGAAATATAAGAGGGGCCTGGGGATGTGACTAACGAATAGAGAACTTGTTATTTTAGTGCCAGGAATGTCTTTCTTGTTTATTCTGGACCCTATTCAGAAATTGGCATCTTTTGAAATTTGTGTGAAATTGGCAAAACTGCTAAATTCTGACCACTTTATTGGATAGTTGAAATCGGTAAATGGGTGGTTTCTTGTACTCATTCGATAGAAAAAATGGAGTTCTAGCGAAATAGTTATGATTTTTGTCGACTAGTACACTAGAATTGGCCGAAAATAGGGTTCAAAGTGGGCAAAATCGCCGATGTGTAAACATTGTTGAGACCGGTAACTTCGCGAGAGCATAATTCCATAAGTTTTCCATCAAATTTCATAATTTTGGTGTCATTATGATTGGTAAACGATTCTCTATCTTTTCATAAGAAAAAATAATTTTTTTTTTTTTGAAATTTGGCAGACCCTGAGAACAAGTCTCTGAGAGGACCTGTCGACCCACCAAAGGGTTAAAATAAATTTAGCTAGCAATGATCCCCTAAATAGCTAAAAGGAAGTCATATTTCAAAGAAAACATTAAAATTAAGTGATTTGGTTTGGTCTAGTCCTTTAATAGGCATTAAAATAAACAAATATACATGTATTTGTATTGCTCCAAGGATATTACTCACAAATATGGCATATATCCCAAAATTATAAATATTTTCACATATACTGTACTGCATGCTGTACAGCTTTAGCTAATGTAAAAGCAATTTACTAATTAAAAAAGAAGCAAAATACACCTACCATCCGACTTACGACCGAGTTCGGTTCCGAGAAACCAGTCGTAAGTCGAACTTTACTACTGAATATCAACAAAACATTTTTGTAATGACTTTATTTTATTGTTTTATTTTGGTATTTCATGTTTTACTTTACTTTTTATGTTGTTAGTACTGTATTTTATACTGTAAGGTTTAGGATAAACACTGTGTACAACACAAATAGTTGTTTATTTCCCAAAAATTTGGCATAAAAAACACGGTCGTAAGTCGAGTGGTCGTAAGTTGAGCAGGTCGTAAGTCGGATGGTAGGTGTATAAGGAAATATAAGCCATTACTCACCTTCTAATTCAATTTCATAGCGGTGAGCAAGATAGAGAATGTTATCGCCTATCTTTCCCCTTACAGGAATTTTTTTACCATCTCGATTTACAAATGTTATGTTAACTCTGAAATTGCAAAAAATTTACTCTTGAGGGGATAAGGAAGAAAAAGTGATAAGAGCAGAAAATATAATAATTATATTATTATATTCATAAAAAGCACTAAACTCTTAAGGGTTATTCAGAGCCAAAAAATAGAGGTAAAAGAGATATGGAATCCCTTTTTGGCATCAATAAAGGATTCCACATAACTGTCCATATCACTGCAACTGTCTCTTTACCATGTTAAGTCAATGAAGGGGGTATCTTGAAATGAAACTGATGTGCACTCTGATGAAAAGGATAACTGGTTAAGACATGTTGAATGATGCAACAACCTGACAATTGTTGCAAAATGGCACCAGGTGGTTATACATATTTTTTAAAACAATATTGGTATCTGAATGAAATAAAAGGAAAATATGAACAATGAATGCCAATAAGTGTTTGTATTACAATTTTTTTTTTCAACAAACTGGCCATATCCCACCAAGGAAGGGTGACCTAAAAGGAAAAACAACAAAAGTTTCTCCTTTTAAATTTAATAATTTTTACAGAAGGAATTACTAGCCCTTTGCTCCCAGCATTTTAGATGCCTCTTACGACACGCATGGCTTACAGAGGAAGAATACTGTTCCACTTTCCCATGGAGATAAGAGAAAATAAACAAGAACTAGCAAGGAAATAGAAGAAAACCCAGAGGGGTGTGTATACATATGTTTGTACATGCATGTGTACTGTGACCTAATTGTAAGTAGAAATAGCAAGATGTAGCTCAAGCCTTGCATGTTAATGAGACAGAAAAAAGACACCAGCAATCCTACCATCATGTAAAGCAATTACCAGTTTCCATTTTACACTCACCTAGCAGGATGGTAGTACCTCCCTGGGCAGTTGCTGTCTACCAACCTACTACCTATGGTGTTACAAAATGTATGAATATAAAATGGAGGGCCAGATGGAGATACAGTGGACCCCCGGTTAACGATATTTTTTCACTCCAGAAGTATGTTCAGGTGCCAGTACTGACCGAATTTGTTCCCATAAGAAATATTGTGAAGTAGATTAGTCCATTTCAGACCCCCAAACATACACGTAGAAACGCACTTACATAAATACACTTACATAATTGGTCACATTCGGAGGTAATCGTTATGCGGGGGTCCACTGTATTATAAGGGTCTTCGTGTCTGGGTAATTAATTACTAATTAATATGATATTGTTAATTTTTGTATGAAATACTGCATTGTCAAGATAGCTGGTGTATAAATTGTGTCTAGCAAGGTTTGTGCAAGCTGGTTGTCCAACGACCTTTAATGAATTAAAACTATTATGATTCTGTAAAATCAAAAGAGCCAATTTATGCGTTGACAATTTAGCCCACTTTGAGTCCCATTTTAAGCCAATTCCATTGGTCCAATTGACCGAATTCTTAACTATTTCACTAGTATGCCTTCCAGTCTTAAAAGGGAGCACAAGAAACTGTTAATACAACTATTACAATTACCCTATCAAGTGCACAAAATTTGCTAAGTTGGCCAATTTTACACAAAATTAAAAAATACCAATATAGTCCAAAATAAACACTGTGGACTCTCCTAACACTAAAAAACATTTTCCCTGTTCATTATTCACACCCTCATGCCTCTTCTATATTACACTTGCCTTCCATATTGAATTCATACTCACACAAAAATTAGAAAATTTCCTCTATCTCTCGGATAATAAAATATAACCAGAAATGATTGGTCAATGTTTATAGTGTCCCAATAACTGAATCAGACCTATTGAAAACTCATAAAGCAGACCAGGGGGTGTAGAGGGGCCCTTACCCATTCTTAGTAAAATCAATAAAAATGACTGAATCATAATGCTAAGGACAATTTCTCTAAAAGCCATTTATATTTAAACTAGATGATTCAGATAAAGAACAAAGGTTTAAGAGATAATCTACAGTTATTAGGGGCTCTGGTGGCCTGGTGGTTAACGCTCTCGCTTCACACGACGAGGGCCTGGGTTCGATTCCCAGCCAGAGTAAACATTGGGCGTGTTTCTTTCCACCTGTTGTCTATGTTCCCCATCAGTAAAATGGGTACCTGGGTGTTAGTCGACTGGTATGGGTCACATCCTGGGACACTGACCTAATTTGCCCGACATGCGGAGCATAACAAGGTGCTTTCTATGTAATAGTTTGTCATTGTTGTCAGCTAGGCCTGTATACCATGTACATGTACTTGTAGTAAATAAAGATATTATTATTATTATTATTAAATGAGGGACTGGCAATGACATCACAAAAGCAATTTATATTTGAGGAAATATTAAATACAGGAATCTTTCTACATTCATAGGGAGTGAAACACTGTAGAATAAAAGTCACAATATTATAGCTAGAACAATTCACTATTAATCTAAAATTTGAAAAGGAAACTTAAGACATTTTAGTCCACATTCAACCACTATCAGCTGTAACTTGATAATGGTCTAGAACCAAATGAAATGTTGCCTAATGGATCTTCTGCAGACAGTGAGTTAATAAAGAAGTGAAACATTTCCTACTTACACCTCATCCTCTGATTTTGGATCTTGCCATTCATAATCTCCATGCTGGAAGGCTAGAATAAAAGAAAGCTTTAAGCACAAAAAATAGCAGTATATGAACTACTGTACTGGTATATGAGTATTTACATGTGTCACTGTCTCTTGTAACTTCTTAATGTACAGAGTAGTAAACATAAGTACTGTATCTGTGTGTGACTATTTCCTCATTTTCCTCCCTACATACATTTCTCACATCCTCTTTTTCTCCACTTCCTTCTTTTCCCTTCTAAACATGTCATCTTTCAACCTCATATTTTCTCTTCTCTATTCTCCCTTTCTATCTCTCCCTCTCCCCTTGAAAACTTGTATTTATGCTTTGGGTATACAACATACAAATTTTGTTTAAAATGGTTTTGAGAGTATACAGTTTGTATGAGAGAGAGAGAAATGAGGGAGGAGAGAGAGGGGAGGGGCGAAGGGGAGAGAAGAGGGGAGAGGAGAGAAAAAGAGGAAAAAGAGGGGAAAAGAGAGAGAGAAGAGAGAGAAAAAAGAGGAGAGAAAAAGAGAGAGGAGAAAAAAAAGGGGGGAAAAAAGAGGAGAGAAAAAGAGAGAGAAAAAAGAGGAAGAGAAAAAGAGAGAGAAAAAAGAGAGAGGAAAAAGAAGAGAGAGAGAAAAAGAGAGAGAGAAAAAAGAGAGAGAAAAAGAGAGAGAAAGAGAGAGGAAAAAGAGAGAGGAAAAAGAGAGGAGAAAAAGAGGAGAAAAAAGAGAGAGAGAAAAAAAAGAGAGAGGAGAAAAAGAAGAGAGAGAAAAAGAGAGAGAGAAAAAGAGAAGAGAAAAAGAGAGGGGAGAAGAGAGAGAGAAGAGAGAGAGAGAGAGAGAGAGAAGGGGAGAGAGAGAGAGAGAGAGAGAGAGAGAGAGAGAGAATGAATGGGAGGGTGTTGGCACCTGGAGAAGAAGTTGATATCCTTGGAGTGAAATTTGACTCCAAACTAACCATGAAGAACCATGTTGTAAATCTTGCAAACAAGGCAGCCATGAAGCTTATAGCACTTCGCTGTATCTCACATCTGCTTGACAGTAGGGGTTGCAAGATTCTGTACGAGGCACAAGTACGCTCACACTTGATTTATGCTCCACTTTTTTGGTTTGGGCCTGCCCCCCCTCTCATTTTGCGATGCTTGACAGAGTAGAGAAACAGAGCAAGACGTCTCATCTCTCGCCGGGGACCCATCCTGGATAGATCTGTCATTTCAGCAGGGGCCTTCAACATAGGAGAGATGTGGGTGGCCTTACTGTTATGTACAAGGCCAATATTGTCAAATTTACCACACTTGGATCCACTTCGAGGACAGCGTAAAACCCAAGCTTTTATGCCACAAGATGGGCAGAAAGCAGCAACTTCACTCTGGCTGTCCCCTTCTCCAGAACAGCACTCCAATTGAGATCATATATACCAGGATGACTCGACAAATGAAACACATTCATACAGCATAATGATGTCAACGAGATAAAGTCAGTTGATGAAAAAAAAAATGCTGGCCCACAGATGGCTCCAATTTTCATTCTGTTCCCCTACTTGTATGTCTCATAACAATAAAAATGCTTTCAAATGAGCTGATGTACGAAAACAGCTCTTAACTTGTCAATAAAGTTAGGAATCCTTAACCTGTAAATAGCTTGTCAATAAAGCTAGGGATTCTTAACCTTGTCAAACCCTGTGTAAAAAAAAAAAAAAAAAAGAGAGAGAGAGAGGAGAGAATATTTATATATATATATATTATTATAATATATATTATATATATATATTATATTATATATATATATATTTATATATATAACAGCGGGGGCCCCGCTTTATGGCGTTTCGCTTTACGGCGTTCCGCTAATATGGACATTTCAAATTATGACCAAAACTCGCTATACGGCTCCCCCCCACCTGTCTTTCTAATACGGTCACAGCGGCCCACCGGTTTGTTTCCATTCTCCCTGGCACATCTCCTTATTATGTCTGGAAACTTTCCAAAATTTTCAAGTGTTTTAAAGGTATTGTATATTTTATATGTATTGTACTTATAATTAAACTTGTGTACACCTGTACCTAAAATAAACTTACACACTGTGCTGGCATGTAGGTACACATTAAAATCACTAAGAGTCTCTCTACTCTTGATGCAATAATAATAATAATAATAATAATAATAGTAATAAATAATCTCTTGGGGCCCCTTAATGTGCATTCACGTTAATATAGACATTTCCCTTAATCTATCTATGATATTTTTTCAAAATTATATAACAAACACATTATGTAAACACACAAACATGATACATACCCCCCACAGTATAAAAATGTATCAAAATATATATGAGATGTTTACCAACGGTTTGTAGAAGTGTCGGAAGAATTAAAAGTTTTCTCTAGCCCGTCACCTGTTAATAGGGTAACTGTAGAAAAATATTCCTTTCGTATGCCTTCACTTTATAGCTACAATTCTGTACTAACTTGTACACAGTGTAAGAGTATTTGTTTCGTGATTTAATTATAATAATAATAAAAATATTATAAGGTAAAAGTTTCACAAACTCTTACAAATGTACATGAATTAACTAAAACTGGACACGTATTAATACTGTCTATTTCGCCTGACCGAGTGATCGTCCACAACCTGTTCAGTTTGTTTGTTTACGCTGTCTGAGCTCGATGTATCATCAAATGTTGTATTTATTTATTTATTTATTTATTTATTTAAAAATTTGAGCACACATACAGAGGTACAACAAATACAGGTAAGAGCAGTATGCCAAAGCCACTTATACTATGCATAGCATTACGGGCTGGCTTAAAATTAACTTAAGATTAACTAAGCAATGATGAAATCAGTGATAAAACATTAATGTAAACAGGTTACTATAAAGCACAAGTGAGTATTACAAAGACAGGTCATATGGTTGTATGCATTGTTGTACATTCAGTAGAATGGAGTATTCTGTTAGGTAGTGTATTTAAAAAATAATAAAGTTAGATTGGGTTTTAGGTTTAACATTTTGTGATATAAATTTTTTTAGAAAAAATTTTAAAATATACAATTTATAAGGTTCAGTTATTCAGTTTTATTTGGTTTTGGGTGAGTAAGTGATCTTTGAGAAGAGACTTGAATTTATAAACAGGTAGTGTTTCTTTTATATTTACAGGTAATGAATTCCAGATTTTAGGGCCTTTTATGTGCATTGAGTTTTTTTCATAGTGTGGAGAGGGACACGAGGAACATCAAAGAGTGATCTGTGCCTTGTGTTATGGTCATGTGTTCTTTTGAGGTTGGCAAGGAGATGTTTGAGGGGAGGGTTAATATCAGAGTTAAGTGTTCCCATGTATGTAATAGGGCAGTAGTAATTGGGTTTTGTAGGTAGGATTTTTAGTGTTTTGAATATTGGTGGAGGTGCTGCCTATAGTGAGAATTTGTTTCATTCAAACGCACCCTTTTGTTGGGTAATTAGTGGTCTGAGAGGTTTTACTTGTTGTTGAGCCCCATGCACAAATTCCATAGGTGAGATAGGGGTAAATAAAGAGTGTTTTATAGGGCCAGGAGGGCTGGTGGACATAGTCCTATTTTCGATAGTTGCCTAATCTTGGAAATTTTTTAAAATTTGTTGTATATGTGTATAAAATTTGAGTCATTTAAAGGGTGGTTCCAAGAATTTTCCCCCTTGTACTTTGGTAGGTGATCCTTTTAATCATTATGTTAAGAGGGACATCTTAGCTCTGTTACCAAACTGAATGAAGTGGGTTTTTTAAATTTTTATGAAAGTTTTTATTCTCATCCGGGTAAATTTTCTGTAATTCGTTTTTTACAGTTTTTGGCTAGCGTGACTGGGCCGGGTGGGAAAGTATGTGTGTCATTGCAAAAGGGGTGGGTTTAGAAATTTCAAGATTTGGTGTCATTTAGTATAGGAAAAAGAGAGAGGGCAAGGACATTTCCCTGGGGAACCAAACTGAATTGGTTGTGCGAGGATTTGCCCATTTGCATAACATATTGGCTTCTTTTGCTGAGGTATGACTTGGGTATTGGGGGGATCCCCCTCTTATACCTAGTGTGACAATTTTACGTGGACAAGTCATGGTCAACTGTATCAAAATTTCGTAATCAATGAAGACCCCCGTGGGACTTCTTTTTTTTTATTGCAGGTATAATTTCTAGCTGTGTATAATCACATTAGTATTTTTATTAGGCCCTGAACCCAAAAATTGGCGGGGGTTGAGTTGTTTTGGGAGATAAGGTAAGAGTAATTCGTTTATAAATTTAATTTTTGAAGTTTTTGAAGGGGGTTTAAGTTGGATAGGGCCTAAGTTATTAAACTTGTTTGGTCTCCTCCTTTTTGTGGATCGGGGTGACCCTGCTTTTTTGGGGTCTTGGGGGAAGGTAGGATTAAAGGGATTTTTTAAAAAGAGTGTTGCAATGTTTGGGTGATACCTTTGTGACACTTTTTTTTTATATAAAGGGGGTAAGGAATTAAACTCCTCCCTTGTTTTTTAGTGTGTTGATAAAAGGGAGACTTCTTAGGGGTTGGGTGGAGCGGGAAACAGTTTTTTCGGGTAGTTGCCGGTGGGTAGTCATTTGGGGGGGTATCTGAGTTTGGGATTTTTTGGCAAGGGTTTTTGTCCATATGGGAAAAATATTGATTTTTTGCTGTTTTGTTGGGGAGTTGGGGTTCAGTTTTTGCAATTTTTTTTTCCTATTTGGGATATCTTTTTTGTTCCCTTGAATTTCTGTGGGTTTTTCCAGGTCTTTTTTATATCACCTCTAAGTTTTGGGTAATTTTCCATAATCAATTTTTTTGCCCTTCTTTTCAGGCTGGTTTTGGGTTGCAGTAACGGGGCCTGGGTTAATGACCCCTTTGTCTGTTTTTTTTAATTGGGGTTTTGTATTTTTTGGATTTTTAGAATGCTGGGGGTTACCAGGGGCTGTTCAGTTTTTAGCTGTCATGTTTTTGTTTTTTAGGGCATGCTTTTTAGAGGGATTTGGGGGTTTTTTAAAAAATTTTTAATACATTCGTCAATATCGTATAGAATTTTTTAGTCAGTGTGCCATTCAAGTTTGCTACTGCGTTTAAGTTATTAAAGGCTCCTCATTGTAAATCTGAAGGTGACTTTTGAGTGTCTTGGGGGGAAATTTACCAAGAGTTGTTATAGGAAAGTCGGGTAGTGGTTGTGGTATTATTTAATTTTGCCGATTTTAAAGGGGAAAGGGTTTGGTCCAGAGTGGTCAAGTAGGGAACACTAGTCCCTGTAACTCTTGTAGGTTTTGTTACTGTTGGGAGCAACATACGTTATCATTGTGTTTTGAATTCAGTAACGTGTGGGTCCCTGGCTTGCGGGGGATTTAATTTAAGTCACCCGAAGTAGTAAATGATCTTGTTCATGCGTGCACAGTTTTCAACTTCCTAGGTTTTTTCAATTTCATTAACCCTCCGTGATATTTTTTTTTAAAATTATATAATAAACACGATCATAACATAAATACATAACAATGTGTAGAGAACCTGGGTAACCCCAAAAAAAACAGAGTGACTTACTTTTATTGCCTTCACTCAGAGCATCATTTCTTCCAAAATGAGTTACAGAGAATGGGAGTGTTCTTCTTTTTTTTATTTAAACGTATCAATGTAGAGATAACCTGTACACAATGTAACTTGTACACAAAACCCGACGTGACATGTTTGTTTACAAAAATTACCTTCGCCTGGTTTTTTTAAAAACTCGCGCCTGTTCCCCCCCTCAGCACCATTATTTCTCTCTGGTATGGTACCCCCGGGTGACACCTACATACCACACTTGATTTTTTTTCAAAAAATACTACTCATCTCACCCCAGATTGACTATAAAATTTTAAGGTAAGTAAAAGGGCACTATTGTGTATTACATTTTTTATCGCTCTGGGATGCTTAATTATAGAATATATGTTTGGGGGGGCCTGGTAAGGTGCCTGGGTGACTACCATACATACCACACTTGTTTTTACAATAAATTTCTACTTTTTCCCCCCTAGATTAAGACATAAATATTTTTTAAAGGGAAGTAATGATGCACATGTTTTGGGATTGACTTTTTTTTTGTTTTTTGATGCCCGGGTTTTATTGTAACATATATAGTTAGTGTAAACTTGTTATCTAGTGTTTTTTATGCTTTGTAAGGGAAAAAAAGGGTGTTCCCTTTCGGCGGTTTCCTTTAAACGGTAGCCTGGAAAAACCCCCCAACCGCCGTATAAGTGGGGGGCCCCTTTATATATTTATAAAGTATTTATTTGTAAATATATATAATTTTATAAAAATATATATAAATTTAAAATTTTTATTATATATATTATTATATTAGAATGACATGGAAAGCATATAAATCTATAGGGAAGGGGCGAGGTAGGGGTCGTCCTCGAAAGGGTTGGAGAGGGGGTAAAGGAGGTTTTGTGGGGAAGGGGCTTTGGGCTTCCCGCAAGCGTGCGTGAGGCATGTTTAGGTAAGG
>NC_069428.1:25254090-25321539 GCF_026875155.1 Cherax quadricarinatus | reverse complement strand
GGGGGAAAAGGGACTGAAACCTGAACAAGTGTTCAATTGGACAAAAAGGCCTCTTTTGGAAAAAAATGCCAAGAGCCTTCATTACAAAAAGGGAAAAGGGCAATCCGGGACCAAGCCTATGAAAACAGGCTGACGCAATGTTCTTTTCTAAGCTAGGGGGGATTTCAAAGGAAGCCATTACTAGTGTACCTTTCTAAAAATCCCAGAGTTTTCGGGAAAAACAAGTTAGAAGAGTAAATTGTGGTGTTTTTGGAAATCTAAAGAAAGGCATGGGTCACGGGGGAAATTTTCGTCGAGGGTTTCAATGAAGGTTTTGGCCCTATGTGAAGGAGTACTCCTGGAAAAAAAAATTGGTCTCAAGTGCGGCTAGAAAGGGAAAATCACCTGTCACCCCAAACTTGGATGCCTAATTTTAAAGGGGATTTGGGTTCATCACGAAAAAGTTCTTCCCCCGAATACCACTCCTCCCTCCAACCCATACCACATTATTGCAAACTTTAAAAAACTCTACAAAAAAGAAGTTTCAATGCTTGACTGTGACCACAACACTCACTTCCCCCTAAGGGAATTTTGGAGAGAACACTTCAGCATCCCCACTGCATAACCCTTATAGGTATGGCTTGGGAGGAGTGACTACCAGGACTTTGAACTCTGCCGGGAGAAAATTGTGGCCAGATTGGTCGACAATAGGGATTTTAAGGTTTGGGGGACTGCCCCATTGAGCCATGTCTGTTGAAAATCAAATTTTGGCACGAGGATTTTCCCTGGGGTTGGGTGTGAGTTTTGGGGGATGTGGAAATTTGGGGGAAGACCACAATGAAAAGCCACCAGAGGAGCTGCAAAAACTTTAAGCAGAAGAGCAACACATCGCAGCTCAGAATCTTTTCTGCAGAGGGAGGAAAGAGATGGAAGAAGGTGCCTTCTTCGAAATTAAAAGTTTTTACTAGTGGGGTAAGATGGGAAAACTTTTGGAGAAACCACCCTAACAAGGTTGTCGCAACCAGGTTGGCAACATGTACAGTGACAAAGTCTTGGCCATTTTAGGGGAAGTGATAAAAACGCCCAAAACCCCCGCTCCTCCCAGTTTTTTTTGGAGACAGGGCTCCATGGGGTCTCGAGGTGGCCTAGTGGCTTAAGAAACAAGAAGAGAAGCAACCCCCCGAAAAACAAATGGGACCAGGTGTTGATGGAAGGGGATTTTCCCCTTCCAAACTATAAAAACAATCCACCTCTCCCCTCCTCCATCTCCCATACACAAGAAAATCCCAATAAAGGTAAGTGTTTTGCTGTTTAATTTTTATTCATCATTTCCCCCTTGTATTATTTATGTACTCATGTATATTCATTTAAAAATTTTTTTTTTTTTAAACTTCTGGGTTCAGGAAAGTTAAGTATTTACAAATTTTTTTCTTATGGGAAAATTGATTCGTAAACGTAAATTTCGTTTAAAACCCCCAGGAAAAGGATTAATTACGAAAACAAGGGGCCCCTGTATCTTACACTTTCATGGAGTGATTTTTTAAGCATGGGGGAACCTTCTCTCCTTTTCCCAACCAACAGAATTTTGGGGGGAAAGGGCTGAATCCGGGGACGTCACTTTTGATCTACCTACCATTCATGGTACCCCCTGCAGCAACCCCCTCATTTTTTCAGTGATAAAGAACCTGCATTCCTGTCACTGGACGACTATTCAAGGGTATAGACTCTGTGAAAACTATCTTGGGTTGTCACCAACACCTGTGACCCCCCCCCCCACCACATCAACTAACAGCAAAAATTTCTACAAACGGGTCAAACCCCCACCCCCACCCCCGTAAACGTACATATTTTGGTTGAATTCAAATGTCATATTTTTATTTCATTTTTCATTTTTCTGTCAAATAGGATACACATTCATTTTTTTCAATGTTTTATCTTTGCATTACCAAATAATAAAGTGTTTATCTTTGTGAATTAATTATTAGGTAGTAGGTTGGTAGACAGCAACCACCCAGGGAAGTACTACCGTCCTGCCAGATGACTGTGAAACAGAAACCTGTAACTGTTTTGCATGATGGTAGGATTGCTGGTTCTTTTTCTGTCTCATAAACACGCTAGATAACAGGGATATCTTGCTACTCCTACTACACTTTGGTTACACTTCACAGACACGCACATGCGTATATATATACATACATACATCTAGGTTTTTCTCCTTTTTCTAAATAGCTCTTGTTCTTCTTTAATTCTTCTATTGTCCATGGGGAAGTGGAAAAGAATCTTTCCTCCGTAAGCCATGCGTGTCGTATGAGGCGACTAAAATGCCGGGAGCAATGGGCTAGTAAAACCCCCTTTCCCCGTATACATTTACTAAAAAAGAGAAGAAGAAAAACTTTATAAAACTGGGATGCTTGAATGTGCGTGGATGTAGTGCAGATGACAAGAAACAGATGATTGCGATGTTATGAATGAAAAGAAGTTGGAGTCCTGGCCCTAAGCGAAACAAAGCTGAAGGGGGTAGGGAGTTTCGTGGGGGGAAAAAAATGGGATTAAATCTGGAGTACTGAGAGAGTTAGAGCAAAGGAAGGGGTAGCAGTAATGTTGAAGGATCAGTTATGGAAGGAGAAAAGAGAATATGAATGTGTAAATTCAAGAATTATGTGATTAAAGTTAAGGTTGGATGCGAAAAGTGGGTCATAATAAGCGTATATGCACCTGGAGAAGAGAGGAATGCAGAGGAGAGAGAGAGATTTTGGGAAATGTTAAGTGAATGTATAGGAGCCTTTGAACCAAGTGAGAGAGTAATTGTGGTAGGGGACCTGAATGCTAAAGTAGGAGAAACTTTTAGAGAGGGTGTGGTAGGTAAGTTTGGGGTGCCAGTGTAAATGATAATGGGAGCCCTTTGATTGACTTTGTATAGAAAGGGGTTTAGTTATAGGTAATAAATATTTTAAGAAAAAGAGGATAAATAAGTACACATGATATGATGTAGGGCGAAATGACAGTAGTTTGTTGGATTATGTATTGGTAGATAAAAGACTGTTGAGTAGACTTCAGGATGTACATGTTTATAGAGGGGCCACAGATATATCAGATCACTTTCTAGTTGTAGCTACACTGAGAGTAAAAGGTAGATGGGATACAAGGAGAATAGAAGCATCAGGGAAGAGAGAGGTGAAGGTTTATAAACTAAAAGAGGAGGCAGTTAGGGTAAGATATAAACAACTATTGGAGGATAGATGGGCTAATGAGAGCATAGGCAATGGGGTCGAAGAGGTATGGGGTAGGTTTAAAAATGTAGTGTTAGAGTGTTCAGCAGACGTTTGTGGTTACAGGGAAGTGGGTGCGGGAGGGAAGAGGAGTGATTGGTGGAATGATGATGTAAAGAGAGTAGTAAGGGAGAAAAAGTTAGCATATGAGAAGTTTTTACAAAGTAGAAGTGATGCAAGGAGGGAAGAGTATATGGAGAAAAAGAGAGAGGTTAAGAGAGTGGTGAAGCAAAGTAAAAAGAGAGCAAATGAGAGAGTGGGTGAGATATCAACAAATTTTGTTGAAAATAAGAAAAAGTTTTGGAGTGAGATTAACAAGTTAAGGAAGCCTAGAGAACAAATGGATTTGTCAGTTAAAAAATAGGAAAGGAAGTTAGTAAATGGAGAGTTAGAGGTATTGGGAAGATGGAGGGAATATTCTGAGGAATTGTTAAATGTTGATGAAGATAGGAAGCTGTGATTTCGTGTATAGGGCAAGGAGGAATAACATCTTGTAGGAGTGAGGAAGAGCCAGTTGTGAGTGTGGGGAAGTTCGTGAGGCAGTAGGTAAAATGAAAGGGGGTAAGGCAGGCCGGGATTGATGGATAGATAGAAATGTTAAAAGCAGGTGGGGATATAGTTTTGGAGTGGTTGGTGCAATTATTTAAAAAATGTATGGAAGAGGGTAACGTACCTGGGGTTTGGCAGAGAGCATGCATAGTTCCTTTGTATAAAGGCAAAGGGGACAAAAGAGAGTGCAAAAATTATAGGGGATAAGTCTGTTGAGTATACCTGGTAAAGTGTATGGTAGAGTTATTATTAAAAAGAATTAAGAGTAAGACGGAGAATAGGATAGCAGATGAACAAGGAGGCTTTAGGAAAGGTAGGGGGTGTGTGGACCAGATGTTTTACAGTGATAACATATAAGTGAACAGTATTTAAAATAAGGCTAAAGAGGTCTTTGTGGCATTATGGATTTGGAAAAGGCATATGACAGGGGGGATAGGGGGGCAATGTGGCAGATGTTGCAGGTGTATGGTGTAGGAGGTAGGTTACTGAAAGCAGTGAAGAGTTTTTTACGGGATAGTGAGGCTCAAGTTAGAGTATGTAGGAAAGAGGGAAATTATTTCCCAATAAAAGTAGGCCTTAGACAAGGATGTGTGATGTCACCGTGGTTGTTTAATATATTTATAGATGGGGTTGTAAGAGAAGTAAATACGAGGGTCTTGGCAAGAGGCGTGATTAAAAGATAAAGAATCACACAAAGTGGAGTTGTCACAGTTGCTCTTTGCTGATGACACTGTGCTCTTGGGAGATTCTGAAGAGAAGTTGCAGAGATTGGTGGATGAATTTGGTAGGGTGTGCAAAAGAAGAAAATTAAAAGTGAATACAGGAAAGAGTAAGGTTATGAGGATAACAAAAAGATTAGGTGATGAAAGATTGGATATCAATTGGAGGAGAGAGTATGAAGGAGGTGAATGTATTCAGATATTTGGAGTGGACGTGTCAGCGGATGGTCTATGAAAGATGAGGTGAAATCATAGAATTGATGAGGGGAAAAGGGTGAGTGTGCACTTAGGATCTGTGGAGACAAGGAACTTTGTCCTTGGAGGCAAAGAGGGGAATGTATGAGAGTATAGTTTTACCAACGCTCTTATATGGTGTGAAGCATGGGTGATGAATGTTGCAGCGAGGAGAAGGCTGGAGGCAGTGGAGATGTCATGTCTGAGGGCAATGTGTGGTGTGAATGTAATGCAGAGAATTCATTTTTGGAAGTTAGGAGGAGGTGCGGGATTACCAAAACTGTTGTCCAGAGGGCTGAGGAAGGGTTGTTGAGGTGGTTCGGACATGTAGAGAGAATGGAGCGAAACAGAGTGACTTCAAGAGTGTATCAGTCTGTAGTGGAAGGAAGGCGGGGTAGGGGTAGGCCTAGGAAAGGTTGGAGGGAGGGAGTAAAGGAGGTTTTGTGTGCGAGGGGCTTGGACTTCCAGCAGGCATGCGTGAGCGTGTTTGATAGGAGTGAATGGAGACAAATGGTTTTTAATACTTGACGTGTTGTTGGAGTGTGAGCAAAGTAACATTTATGAAGGGTTCAGGGAAACCGGCAGCCGGACTTGAGTCCTGGAGATGGGGAAATACAGTGCCTACACTCTGAAGGAGGGTGTAAATGTTGCAGTTTAAAAACTGTAGTGTAAAGCACCCTTCTGGCAAGACAGTGATGGAGTGAATGATGGTGAAAGTTTTTCTTTTTCGGGGCCACCCTGCCTTGGTGGAATTGCCAGTGTGATAATAATAAAAAACAAAATATTTCTTTTTCTATTCATTAATTTTCCTGAGGAGGAGCCATCCATGGTAATACTGTCTGAAGTTGTTACAGGGCTGAGTAAGCCTTCACAAGTGGCGACCTTGCCAGGATCAACTCAACTGAATAAAAATTCGACTCCATCTCGAATCTACCATTGGAACTTAAATGCCGCATACCACAGACGGTTACCACCAGCCCTGAGTAATCATTCTCTATGGCAGGACTATGGTACAGGTATTTAAAAGATTTGGTGATTGTTATAGTCTCAATTTATTGTAAGTCAAGTCAAGGCAGGATATACTAGTTAATTCTGTCACCTTTATTTTTGAGCTTGAAACGATTTGGAGGAATAGACTCTAGGGACCCGAGATTTTCCCCGTGACAAGTTATTTCATTGAGCTCTATTTATTATATCAAGGGAACTGTCGTAGGACACTCTTGATTTGTTGGTGAGAAGATTGGATGGTCAAGGGACCCCATTCTACTTACTGTTTGCTCGGAGCCAGCATAGAACCCTCCGTTTTCATTCACACATACTATTTAATTAATCGAAGCAGGGATCGAACCCTCCGATTTATTTACAGTTTGAGCAGAGCAGGAATTGAACCCTCCGTTTTCTTTGATATATCCGTTTCATTTTCCCCTGGTAGTTAAGTTATTCTTGCAAGTATGGAGGAATACCAGTTCTGGATGAATGCTGGGAGTAAGTTAGGAATATCGGGGAAAAATTTAGCTTTCATTAGTGCCAAGATCCAGGAAAGAATAGAAAAGGAGAGAGAGAGAATCGAGAGAGAGGAAAAAAGGAGAGAGAAAGAAACAGAGAGGAGAAAAAGGAGAGAGAAAGAATAGAGAGAGAGAATCAAGAAAGGCAGTTAGAAAGAGAAAGAGAGGATAAAAAGGAAAGAGATCAAACTGAAAGAGAAAATCAAGAAAGAGAAAGAGAGGAGAAAAAGGAGCGTGATAGACTTGATCGTGAGGAGAGAGCTAAAGTACGTGAGGAACAAGTTAAATTAAGAGAACTTGAGGAAAGAGCAAAGGATAAGAAGCTGAGGAAAGAGCTAGAGAACGTGAGAAAGAGCTAGAGAACATGTGTTAAGAGAGAAAGAGAAAAAGATCGCGAGCTCAAAAAATCCACCTTGAATTAGAGAATAAAAAGTTAACTTTTACACAACAACAATTAGAGGAAGGAGTAATTGAACATCATGCAGCTAGTGCACATATTCCAACACCTAATTTACCTCCCTTCACACAGGGTGAAGACATTACTTCATACATTATCAGGTTTGAAAATACCACTACCCTCTGTGAATGGCCTGCTGACACCTGGGCTACCAGGTTAGGAATGTTATTTTCTGGTACAGCTTTGAATATCTATGCAACTTTGTCGCAGGATATCATATGTAATTATAACCTACTGAAGAAGGCAATCCTTAAAGCATATCAAAAAACCACAAATTCTTAAGAAAGATTTCAGATATGCCACCTTACAGCATGGCCAAAACTTTCAGCAGTTACAGGTAACACTCTTTCGTTTGTTCGACTTTTGGATAGAGAGTTCAGGAATTGATCAGAGTTATGAATCTCTTAGAGACTTCATGGTTGCTGACCAGTTCCTGACAGCTCTTCCCCACCAAATACGAACATTCATTAGAGAATGTAACCTGATTAAAGCTGATGAAGTTGCTGGAGGCCAGCTGACTATGTGTGCTGAGGCTCACAATTCCTATAAAGACCAAAAGGGATCGAACCCTAAGGGCAAGGGTTCACCAGATCAAAAGAAAACAAAGCCTCTAATAGAAAGCAAACTAACTTCTTTTATTCCTGTTTGTCATTCATGTGGAGTTAAGGGACATAAACGTCCCGATTGTCCTTCTAAGAAGGTCCAAAAAGTTGGAAGATGTTTTAAAGACTGTAATGACCAGGCACCCTTCTGTTCAGGAACAGTTAACGGACTTAATGTATCTACCATTTTACGAGACACTGGATGCACATGTATAGTCATTTCTGATAAGCTGTTCCCTAACCTTAAAGAAACTCATTCCTCTGCTATACTTTCAGACTACAGTACTTGGGCCGTACAGATACTTTTCCTACCATCCGTTGTTACATTAGGTCTAAATGGTTCACAGGTTGGTCTGAAGCCGTACTAGCTCCTATCACTTCTTGCTCCGTACTAATAGGTAACGTAAAAGGTGCCATTCTTCCTTCTGGGGTTGACCTTTCATCACCAAAGATGGACATCAGTTTTTCAGCTCCTCTTCCTGTAGTCAGAGAAGCCCCTCGAAAGTTCAGATGAGGCAATGTCTCGGGATATTCATGTGGGGTTAGAAACCAGTAATACTACTCTCGAAAGCGAGATAGTAGAGTCACCGGTTCACTTGTTAGATAAGATAAGAGAGATAAAATTTCGTTCGGATTTTTAACCCCGGAGGGTTAGCCACCCAGGATAACCCAAGAAAGTCAGTGCATCATCGAGGACTGTCTAACTTATTTCCATTGGGGTCCTTAATCTTGTCCCCCAGGATGCGACTAACACCCAGGTACCTATTTGCTGCTAGGTGAACAGGACAACAGGTGTAAGGAAACGTGTCGAAATGTTTCCACCCGCCGGGAATCGAACCCGGGCCCTCAGTGTGTGAAGCGGGAGCTTTAGCCACCAGGCGACCGGGCCTGGTGGCTATAAATGTCTTGACTACGGCTCAGACCAAAGCCCAGGCTTCTCCTACTGTCCATCCTTTGATTTTCCCTGACTTTAAGCCTTTAGATATATCGAAGGACTCCTTTGTCAATTTACAACGTAATTGCCCTTCTCTTCAGAATTGCCATAATGCAGCTAGACAAAACAAAGTTATCCCAAGGAAAAACTTTTCATATAAATTTGAATATATAAAAGTTTTTTTTTTTTCTCAAGTCGGCCATCTCCCACCGAGGCAGGGTGACCCAAAAAAGAAAGAAAATCCCCAAAAAGAAAATACTTTCATCATCATTCAACACTTTCACCACACTCACAAATTATCACTGTTTTTGCAGAGGTGCTCAGAATACAACAGTTTAGAAGCATATACGTATAAAGATACACAACATATCCCTCCAAACTGCCAATATCCCAAACTCCTCCTTTAAAGTGCAGGCATTGTACTTCCCATTTCCTGGACTCAAGTCCGACTATATGAAAATAACCGTTTCCCTGAATCCCTTCACTAAATATTACCCTGCTCACACTCCAACAGATCGTCAGGTCCCAAGTACCATTTGTCTCCATTCACTCCTATCTAACACGCTCACCACGCTTGCTGGAAGTCCAAGCCCTCATCCAACAAAACCTCCTTTACCCCCTCTCTCCAACACTTTTGAGGACGACCCCTACCTCTCCTTCCTCCCCTATAGATTTATATGCTTTCCATGTCATTCTACTTTGATCCATTCTCTCTAAATGACCAAACCACCTCAACAACCCCTCTTCTGCCCTCTGACTAATGCTTTTATTAACTCCACACCTTTTCCTAATTTCCACACTCCGAATTTTCTGCATAATATTTACACCACACATTGCCCTTAGACAGGACATCTCCACTGCCTCCAACCATCTCCTCGCTGTTGCATTTACCACCCAAGCTTCACATCCATATAAGAGTGTTGGTACTACTATACTTTCATACATTCCCTTCTTTTCCTCCATAGATAATATTTTTTGACACCACATATACCTCAACGCACCACTCACCTTTTTTCCCTCATCAATTCTATGATTAACCTCATCCTTCATAAATCCATCCGCCGACACGTCAACTCCCAAGTATCTGAAAACATTCACTTCTTCCATATTCCTCCTTCCCAATTTGATATCCAATTTTTCTTTATCTAAATCATTTGATACCCTCATCACCTTACTCTTTTCTATGTTCACTTTCAACTTTCTACCTTTACACACATTCCCAAACTCATCCACTAACCTTTGCAATTTTTCTTTAAAATCTCCCACAAGCACAGTATCATCAGCAAAAAGTAACTGTGTCAATTCCCATTTTGAATTTGATTCCCCATAATTTAATCCCACCCCTCTCCTGAACACCCTAGCATTTACTTCTTTTACAACCCCATCTATAAATATATTAAACAACCATGGTGACATTACACATCCCTGTCTAAGACCTACTTTTACCGGGAAGTATTCTCCCTCTCTTCTACACACCCTAACCTGAGCCTCACTATCCTCATAAAAACTCTTTACAGCATTTAATAACTTACCACCTATTCCATAGAAGTGGACCCCCGGTTAACGATATTTTTTCATTCCAGAAGTATGTTCAGGTGCCAGTACTGACCGAATTTGTTCCCATAAGGAATATTGTGAAGTAGATTAGTCCATTTCAGACCCCCAAACATACACGTACAAACGCACTTACATAATTGGTTGCATTGGGAGGTGATCGTTAAGCGGGGGTCCACTGTACTTGCAACATCTGCCACATTGCTCCTCTATCCACTCTATCATATGCCTTTTCTAAATCCATAAATGCAATAAAAACTTCCCTACCTTTATCTAAATACTGTTCACATATATGCTTCAATGTAAACACTTGATCTACACATCCCCTACCCACTCTGAAACCTCCCTGCTCATCTGCAATGCTACATTCTGTCTTGCCTCTAATTCTTTCAATTATAACCCTACCGTATACTTTTCCTGGTATACTCAGTAAACTTATTCCTCTATAATTTTTACAATCTCTTTTGTCCCCTTTCCCTTTATATAAAGGGACTATACACGCTCTCCGCCAATCCCTAGGTACCTTCCTCTCTTTCATACATTTATTAAACAAAAGTACCAACCACTCCAACACTATATCCCCCCTGCTTTTAACATTTCTGTCATGATCCCATCAGTTCCAGCTGCTTTACCCCCTTTCATTCTACGTAATGCCTCATGTACCTCCCCCACACTTACATTCTGCTCTTCTTCACTCCTAAAAGATGGTATACCTCCCTGGCCAGTGCATGAAATTACCGCCTCCCTTTCTTCCTCAACATTTAAAAGGTATCTTGTATAAATCAGCATTCAAATTAAATTCAGATGAGATAGACTATTCCATCTTAGTTGTTCCAAGTCAATGCAGAGAGACTGTTCTTAACCCTTAAACGGTCCGAAGAGATTGACTTTCAAATTCGTAGTGCTACAAAAGTAAATCTACTTTTTTTTACATATTTTCAAATATAACAAAAAAAAATGTAGATAAAAGTTTTTTTACACATTTTCAAATGTAAAACAAAAAAGGTCTACATTTTTTTACATACTTTCAGATGTTGAAAAAACGTATATATACGTTTGGACCATTTAAGGGTTAAAATGGCTCATAACCTACCAGTGGCTGGACATTTCTTGCACCGTAAAACCTTAAATAAAATTAGGGAAACCTATTTTTGGCCCAAAATGTCCTCAGATATCACTACCTATTGTAGATCGTGTAAAGTATGCAAACTGTCATCCTCCCAAGGTACCCGGCGAGTACCTATCGTCAAAATGCCAATCTTTACGGTACCGTTTGAAAGAGTAGCTATTGACATCGTTGGTCCTTTATCACCACTTTCATCTGGGGGACATAGATATATATTAACATTACTTGATTATACTTCGAGTTTCCCTGAAGCTGTACCCTTAAAGACTATAACTACGACAGAGGTGGCTGAAGCCCTTTTGTCCATCTTTTCCAGAGTTGGCATCCCTAGATAAATTTTGTCTGACCGTGGGCCACAATTCACATCTGACTTAATGCAACATCTCTACCAACTTCTAGGAGTGAAACCTCTCTTCACAACACCCTATCATCCCAGCTGTAATGGGAGGATTGAGTGCCAGCATTCGGTCCTCAAGTCCATTTTAAGGAAACTTTGCTCCTTTAAACCTAAGGAGTGGCATCGTTACCTACCCTGTGCTTTGTTTGCCATGAGAGAAGTTCCCAGTGACTCTTCGGGGTTTTCAGCTTTTGAACTTCTCTATGGTAGACAGGCCAGAGGTCCACTGTCCATCCTTCATGACTTATGGACTAATGAGGACGTGAATGCTGAGGTTCAGTCTTTTCAGTTTCTCCTTGACCTTAGATCCAAACTTGAGGAGACCTCTGACATAGTTTCGAAAAACTTAAGCTTGTCAATGGACCAGTACAAAACCTATTTTGATTCCAAAAGTCAGAGGAGAAGTTTTAAAGTAGGGGATGAGGTTCTGATACTTTTACCAATAAAATCAAATAAATTATTAGTAGCATGGAAACGTCCGTATAAGGTATTGAAAATTTGTGGGAAGGTTGATTATCTCATAGAAGTCAAGGGGAAACCCAAGCTTTATCATATCAACGTTCTTAAGAAATATTACCGAAGAAATTCGGTTAACGGTTTGAATGACTTTTATTTAGTTTTTCCACACATACTTGATACGACAACTGAGGAGTGTAAGGTGTGCGTAATTGACACCTCTAATGTAAACTATGACAGAGAACTACATGACTTGGTGACTCTTGACTACTCGGGTGCAACAAACATTAATATTAATGAGTCTTTGGATGACCATAAGAAACATGAACTACTTCAATGTGTGAGTAACTTCTCAGACGTTTTTACTGATATTCCAGGTGTCACCTCCACGGTAGTCCATAAGATTGACTTAGTCACGGACAATCCTATCAAACGGAAATTATACCCAGTTCCAGTTCCCCTGAGGGATGCATTTGACCGAGAGGTAGACAAATTATTAAAACTAAAGATCATTGAACCTTCAGTATCTGCATATTGCTCACCAGTAGTCATGGTTAAGAAGGAGGATAATTCATATAGACTTGCTATTGACTTCAGAGGCCTTAATGCTATAACTCGGTGGGATGCTGAGCCTATGCCCTTAATAGATAGCGATCTACACAAATTTTATGACTCTTCCTTCTTTTCAGAGATTGATATTGCGCAGGCATACCATCAAGTAATGTTAGATCCTTCTTCTAAGCAGTACACAGCTTTTCCTACCCACCAAGGACTGATGCAGTATAGAACTATGCCCTTCGGTTTGGTAACTGCCTGTGCTACGTACGTGAGACTGATGAGAAAGGTCTTGGGTAATATGCCAAATGTTTCAGTTTATTTTGATAACATTTACGTAATGACATTGACCTGGAGCAAGCATATCCAAACATTAACATCAGTTTTACGTAGGTTAAGCTCACATGGCCTCACTGCCAAGCCAAAGAAATGCTTCCTTGGGTATAACAAGATTAGGTATCTCGGACTGATCCTTTCTAATAACTCTTTGCGCCCTCTCCCCAGTAAGATCGAAGCTTTATTAGAGTTTAAATTCCCCAAAACCAAGAAGCTCATGCGTAGCTTTCTTGGTTCTGTAAATTTTTATGCACGGTTTATCCCGAACCTCACTGATCTTACAGGCATCTTATCTGACTACCTTAAAAAGTCTGTGAAGGAACCTCTTGAACTTTCCGACGTAGCTCGAGAAAAGTTTAATGAGATTAAGGACATCTTCTCTAAAGACCCTATAGTACTCAAAATTCCAGATATTAATAAGCCGTTTTGTTCAAGGACTGATGCCTCCAATACCGGCTTAGGTGCGGTGTTACTACAGTACCATGATGATACTCCCTTCCCTGTATGCTTCCTAAGCCGGAAACTTCTTCCTGCAGAAACGAGATACTCCACCATAGAATAGGAATGTTTGGCCCTTGCGTGGGGTATCTCCAAACTTAAATTTTATTTACTGGGAAAAGAATTTATTTTAGAGACGGATCACAAACCTTTGATATACCTAGAAACTTTTAAGGGAACCAACAGTCGCCTCTTGAGGTGGACATTGGCACTCCAAGCTTTTAAGTTTCATATTGTATATATCAATGGTTCATCCAATTATTTCTCTGACTGGTTAAGTTGTGACAGTCAGTAGATTTGGCGCCTTAGGCGACTTCGTATTAGAACTTTTTCCTCGCCTATTCTTCTTATACTCCTTGACTATAAGTCTTGGTATGGGGGAGTGTGATGGAAAAGTTCAACAGATAGGAGTAGCGAGCGAGTATATGGCAACGATAGTTTGATTGCCGGCTGCTTGTTAAGGTAGGGTCAGTCTAGCTCCCGCTATTCCCCCCCCCCTTTTTTCCCCACCCCGAAAGGTGACGTGTGGGGCTCCGGCCAAACAGTAATCACTCGACTCACAGCTCCCAGCACAACTGTAAGTAAAAGCCTCTGCTCCTATTCTAGTGGATATTGGTTGAAAGCTTCACTTTTGACCAATAATAAACTTAGTCCTTTCAGTTTTAAGCTCCACATGAGACTTTTAGATAATCATCACCTTTTTTAAGTATCTTACACTTATCATGGAGAGTGATTTCTTAAGCAGTGGGTAACCTGTCTCTCTTTCCAGCTTGGAATGACAGCTCGGGTCACCTGCCAACCAACGAGAAGTGTTGAAGGAGACGGACTGAAGTCCGGAGATGTCACTTTTTGATCTACCTACCTGATTCATGGTAGCCCACCTGCAGGCAACTACCCCTCATCTATGCAGTGGTAAAGAACCTGCGTTCCTGTCATCTGGACTGACTATTCAAGGCTATAGACTCTGTGAAGAACTAGTCGTTGGGTTGTCACCAACACCTGTGACTCCCCCCCACAATTTCTACAAGACGGTGTCAACCTCCACCAGACACCCCAGTATAACTGTACATATTAGCGTTGAATTCAAATGACATATTTTTATTTCATTTTTCATTTTTCTGTCAAATAGGATACACATTCATTTTTTCAATGTTTTATCTTTGCATTACTAAATAATAAAGTGTTTATCTTTGTGAATTATTATTTTTTTTTCTATTCATTAATTTTCCTGAGGAGGAGCCAGCCTTGGTAATACTGTCTGAAATTGTTACAGGGCTGAGTAAGCCTTCATAGGTCCTAAAAAAAATTTTTTGTCTTATACACACAGAAAATTACCCTCTTTAATTTAAAAAAAAATTATTTTTTTATTTTTCAAAATATTTGGAGCGGCACGCAGGTGAACGTAGATCTACGTTTGGACAGTTTAAGGGTTAATGTTCAACAAAACACTAAAATGAAAGCTTTTCATGTATCTATACCCTACTGTGCTACAGTTTAAGTTCAGTAATGATGAAACAAACCATGATCATGTATACTTCTAAAAGAACAAAATGTGACCTTACCAGTGTGTGAATGTATGGACACTGTCTGACCAATAAAATTAAAGATGAATCAATTCTGTCATGAAAGGCCCTTGGCATATAGAATCTTGGCAGCTGCTTGTACGCAAACACTTCAAGATCTTGTTTATATAAATCAATGATTGTAAGTATTACTGATGTGGTAACCTGAAAAAAATGAGGAAAATAAACAATGTACCTAAAATCTAACTTAATAATTCTTTATATTACAGTGTAGCCATTGTCCCTATATTCTGATGATATACTATTTATAAGATAATAACTAAAACAGCAACTGCAAATATTTCCTAACAAAACAAAGCTAAAGCAACAACAAAATTACTCAACATTGTTTATAAACATATCTTCTGTCTCCTACTGAGGCAGGGTAACCCAAAAAAGAAACACTTTCACCGTCATTCAACACTTTCACCATCATTCACACATAATCACTGTCTTGGAAGAGATGCTCAGATATGACAGTTTAGATGTCACTCCAAACAGCCAATATCCTAAACCCCTCCTTTAAAACTGTACTTCCCACCTCCAGGACTCAAGTCCAGCTAAGTGGTTTCCCTGCTCACACTCCAACAGCTCATCAGGTCCCAAAAATCATTCGTCTCCATTCAGTTTTAACACACTCACGCATGCCTGCAGCATGTCCAAGCCCCCTGCACACAAAACCTTTTTACCCCCTCCCTCCATCCTTTCCTAGGACAACCTCTACCCCTCCTCCCCTCCACTACATTATACACTACACATGCCCCATCCTCTCTAAATGACCAAACCACCTCAAAAACCCCTCTTCAGCTATCTGAAGAGATGTTATTGAGGTGATAAAAAAACAATTTCTTATGAAATGATACGAGAATATTTTCCCGATGGTAAAGACACCAAAAGTACAAAATGTGATGGAAAACATGAAATTACGCTCTCTCGAAGTTAGCGATCTCGGCGATATTTACGAAATGCAATTTCGCCCACTTTGAGCAGTATTTTCGGCCAATTCCATTGTTCCAGTCGACTAAAATCATAAGCTATTTCGCTAGAATTCCATTTGTTCTATCGACTGAGTACAAGAAACCGCCCATTTATCGATTTTAACCCTTAAACGGTCCAAACAGATCGACGTTCAAATTTGTAGTGCTACAAAAGTAGATCAACTTTTTATTATATATTTTCAAATATAACAAAAAAACAGAGTAGGGGAGTTAGTAGATGGGGAGAGGGAGGTATTAGGTAGATGGCGAGAATATTTTGAGGAACTTTTAAATGTTGAGGAAGAAAGGGAGGCGGCAATTTCATGCACTGGCCAGGGAGGTATACCATCTTTTAGGAGTGAAGAAGAGCAGAATGTAAGTGTGGGGGAGGTACATGAGGCATTACGTAGAATGAAAGGGTAAAGCAGCTGGAACTGATGGATCATACAGAAATGTTAAAAGCAGGTGGGGATGTAGTGTTGGAGTGGTTGGTACTTTTCTTTTAAAAATAAATGTATGACAGAGGGGAAGGTACCTAGGGATTGGCAGAGAGAAAGTATATCCCTTTATATAAAGGGAAAGGGGACAAAAGAGACTGTAAAAATTTATAGAGGAATAAGTTTACTGAGTATACCAGGAAAAGTATACGGTAAGGTCATAATTGAAAAATTAAGGTAAGACATGAATGAGGATTGCGGATGAGCAGGGATGTTTCAGATTGTGTATGGGATGTGTAGATCAAGTGATATACATTGAACATAATGAGAACAGTACAGGACCCCCCCCGTTACGATATTTTTTCACTCCAGAATATGATCATGTGCCATTACGACCGAATTTGTTCCCATAAGACATATTGTGAAGTAGATTTTTTATTCCATTTCAGAACCCCTCAAACCATACACGTACAAATCACTTACATAACTACACTTACATAATTGGTCGCATTCGGAGTAATCGTTATGCGGGTCCACTGTATTGATAAAGGTATGTAATTTTATGCATTTATGGATTTAGAAAAAGCATATGATAGAGTTGATAGAGGAGCAATGTGGCAGATGATGCAAGTAATATATAGAATAGTTTGTAAGTTATTAAATGCTGTAAAGAGTTTTTTATGAGGATAGTGAGGCTCAGGTAAGGTGAGTAATAAAGAGATTGAGACTACTTCCCCTGTAAAGTAGTCCTTAGACAGGGATGAGTAATGTCACCATGGGTTGTTTAATATATTTATAGATGGGGTTGTAAAAGAGTAAATTCTATGGTGTTCGTGAGAGGGTTGGGATATATTATGGGGAATCAAATTCAAATAGGATTGAAACAGTTACTTTTGCTGATGATACTGTGCATATTGAAGATCTAAAGAAAAATTGCCAAAGGTTAGTGGATGATTTGGGATGGTAGTAAAGGAAGAAAATTGAAAAGTGAACATAGAAAAGATGAGGGGACAAATGATTTTAGATAAAGAAAAATTGGATATCAAATTGGTGAGAGAATATGGACGAAGTTCATGTTTCATATACTTTGGAGTTGACTGTCGGCGGATGATTTATGATGGATGAGTTAATCATAGAATGATGAGGGAAAAAAGGTGAGTGGTGCAATGAGGAATAATGAGTCAAAAAAATGTTATCTATGGAGGCAAAGAAGAGAATGTATGAAAGTAATAGTAATACCAACAACATCCGTATATGGATTTGAAAGCTTGGGTGGTAAATGCAACAGCGATGAGGTCGGTTGGAGCAGTGGAGATGTCCTGTCCTAATGGCAATGTGGGTGGTGTAAAATATTATGCCTATAAAATTCGGAGTGTGGAAAATAGGAAAAGGTGTGATTACTAAAAGTATTAGTCAGAGTTCAGAAGAGGGCTTTGTTGATGTGGTTTGGTCATTTAGAGAGAATTATCAAATTAGAAGGACATGGAAAAGCATATCAATCTATAGGGAAGGAAGTAGGGGTAGGGTCGGTCCTCGAAAGGGTTTGGAGAGAGGAAGTAAAGAAGGTTTTTGTGGTCGAGGGCCTTAGACTTCCATCAAGTGTGCGTGAGCGTGTTAATATGGAGTGAATGGAGAACTAATGTACTTGGACATACGATCTGTTGGAGGTGTGAAGGGTAATATGTAGTGAAGGGATTCAGGAAAACTCTGTTATTTTCATATATCGGACTTTAGTCCTGGAAATGGGAAGGTACAATGCCTGCACTATAAAGGATGGTTTGGGAATATTGGCAGTTGGAGGGATATGTTGGTATCTTTATGTATATGCTTCTAAACTGTTGTATTCTGAGCACCTCTGCAAAAACAGTGATAATTTGTGAGTGTGGTGAAAGTGTTGAATGATGATGAAAGTATTTTCTTTTTGGGGATTTTCTTTCTTTTTTGGGTCACCCTGCCTCGGTGGGAGACGGCCGACTTGTTGAAAAAAACAAAACAAAAAAAATGTAGATAAGAGTTTTTTTACACGTTTTCAAATGTAAAACTAAAAAGAAGATCCACATTTTTTACATACTTTCAGATGTTGAAAAAACGTATATATACGTTTGGACCATTTAAGGGTTAAATACCCAATAAAGTGGTCAGAAATTGGCAATTTGGCCAATTTCATATAAATTCAAAAGATGCCAATTTCAAAATAGGGTCCATAACAAACAAGGCAGACATTCCTGGCACTAAAATAACCTTTTCTCTGTTTATTAGCCCCTCTTATATTACTCTTGCTTTCCATTTTGAATTTTTATTCTTACAAAAAATAGAAGATTTACTGTTATGCAGACTATTGCATTATTTTAACCCATAAACAGTCCAAACGTATACATACATTTTACCGCTAGTGCCCTAAATGTATATATACGTTTTATTTTTCCTGCCTTCAAATTTGGTATGATTGGCCTGAGATGCCTTGTCAGCATAGAATGGGTCTTAACACTCAGTGTGCACCATATTAAAAAAATCTGGAACCACTTAGTACCTTGTGGGAGCACCAGTTCAAATGAGCGCCAGCTAGAGCAAACAGCGCGGCAACACCCTGGGATTCACTGATATCATGTTTTAAAAATGTATTAACTCTCCCATTTTAAGAGAAGTGAGTTTGACACCCCAATTTAGTGGCTTTTGGGAGGTGATGTGGCCATAATGGTGAGAAATTATCAAAAAAAAAACCTCGATAATAACCCATGTCAATATTTGTGCAACACACCCTTTTTCCGCATGTCTATAACCTATGCCCTAAAGGTAAGGAGAAACATTCTGGAAGCATAACACTTGTTTGAACATGCCAGGCTGGCCTTGTCCTGCGTGGGGGGCTGGCTTGGCGCTGGTGGCCTGGCTCTAATCTCATTGTCTGTCAGTATCTATGTCTATCCTGCTCTGTCTTTATCTCTGTCTGTGTCTCTGTCTTTTCTCTGTCCTATCTGTCGTGTCGTCTTTCTCTTCTGTTCTTGTGTATCTCTGTCCTCACAGGTACACAATACATTTTATTTTTTTTTCAACAAGTCGGCCCGTCTCCCACCGAGGCAGGTGACCCAAAAACAAAAAGAAAGAAATCCCCAAAAGAAATACTTTCAGCATCCTTCCAACTCTTTCACCACACTTGCACATTATCACACTGTTTTTTTGCAGAGTGCGCAATACAACAGTTTTGGAAGCATAACACATATAAATAAAAGATACACAACATAATCCCCTCCAAAACCGCCAATAATCCCAAAACCCCTCCCTTTAAAGTGCAGGCATGTACTTCCATTTCCAGGATCAAGTCCAACTATATGAAAATAACCTGGTTTCCCTATCCCTTCACTAAATATTACCCGCTCACACTCCATACAGATCCGCCCAGGTGTTCCAAGTACCATTCTCTCCATTCACTCCTATCTAACATGCTCACTCATTGCTTTGCTGAAGTCCAAGCCCCTTGCCCACAAAACCTCCTATACCACCACTCTCCAACCCTTTCAATGACGATCCCTATCCCCGCCTTCCTTCCTATAGATTTAAATGCTTTCCATGTCTTCTACGTTTGATCCATCCATTCTCTCTAAAAATTGACCAAACCACCTCAACATCCCTCTCTCCCTCTGACTAATACTTTTTATTAACTACACACCTTTTCCTAATTTCCACACTCCCGAATTTTCTGCATAATATTTACACCACACATTGCCCTTAACCAGACATCTCCACTGCGCCAACCTCTCCTCGCTGCTGATTACCACCCAAAGCTTCACACCCATATAAGAGGTGTTGTAATACTATACTTTCATACATTCACCTTTTTTTTCTTTGCTCCATAGATAACGTTTTTTTTGACTCCACATATACCTCAATGCACCACTCACTCTTTTTCCCTCATCAATTCTATGATTAACCTCATCCTTCATTAAATCCATCCGCCGCATGTCAACTCCCAAGTATCTGAAAACATTCACTTCTTCCATACTCCTCCTCCCCAATTTGATATCCAATTTTTCTTTATCTAAATCATTTGACACCCTCATCACCTTACTCTTTTCTATGTTCACTTTCAACTTTCTACCTTTACACACATTCCAAACTCATCCACTAACCTTAGCAATTTTTCTTTAGAATCTCCCATAAGCACAGTATCATCAGCAAAAAGTAACTGTGTCAATTACCATTTTGAATTTGATTCCCCAAAATTTAATCCCACCCCTCTCCCAAACACCCTAGCATTTACTTCCTTTACAACCCCATCTATAAATATATTAAACAACCATGGTGACATTACACATCCCTGTCTAAGACCTACTTTTACTGGGAAGTAGTCTCCCTCTCTTCTACACACCCTAACCTGAGCCTCACTATCCTCATAAAAACTCTTTACAGCATTTAATAACTTACCACCTATTCCATATACTTGCAACATCTGCCACATTGCTCCTCTATCCACTCTATCATATGCCTTTTCTAAATCCATAACTGCAATAAAAACTTCCCTACCTTTATCTAAATACTGTTCACATATATGTTTCAATGTAAACACTTGATCTACACATCCCCTACCCACTCTGAAACCTCCTTGCTCATCCACAATCCTACATTCTGTCCTTACCTCTAATTCTTTCAATTATAACCCTACCGTACACTTTTCCTGGTATACTCAGTAAACTTATTCCTCTATAATTTTTACAGTCTCTTTTGTCCCCTTTCCCTTTATATAAAGGGACTATACATGCTCTCCGCCAATCCCTAAGTACCTTCCCCTCTGTCTTTCATTTATTAAACAAAAGTCCCAACCACCCCAACACTATACCCCCCCGTTTTTAACATTTCTGTCATGTCCCACAGTTCCACGTTTCCCCCCCTTTCATTCTACTAATCCCTCACTCTCCCCCACCTTACATTCTCCTTCTTCACTCCTAAAAGATGTTACCTCCCGCCCAGTGCATGAAATTTCCCTCTCTTTTTTCCCTTTAACATTTAAAAGTTCCTCAAAATTTTCCCCATTACCTAATCCCTCCATCTCCCATCTACAAACCCCCCCCTATCTGTTTTTAATGACAAACCCATCTTTCCTGGGCTTTTTAACTTGTTTAACCACTCCAAATTTTTTTTATTTTCTTTAAAATTTTTTGACAGTCCCTTTCCCCCCTCTTCATCTCTTCCTTTTGCACTCTCTCACCCACTCCTTTTTTTTTTTTCTTCCATATACTCTCCCTTTCTTAAAACACTTCTGTTTTGAAAAAACCTCTATAAGCTACCTTTTTCTCTTTTTTTCACCCCCTTTCCTTCATCATTGCACCTGACCCTTTTCCCTCCGCCCCCCACCCCCTTAAACAAACTTTGCCCCATTTTCTAATATGCATTTTTAAAATATTAAAAACCTCTTCAAACCCCCCCACTATCATTTTTGCACTAGCCCACCTTTCCCCAAAATGTGCTTATATCTCACCCGATCTTCCTCCTCCCTTATTTTATACACTTTCACCGCCCCTTACTTGTTGTTGCCACCTTTTTTTTTCCCATCTACCTCTTACTCTAACTGTGCTCAACTAAATAATGACCCGAAAATCAGTTGCCCCTCTATAAACATGTACATCCTGGGCCTACCCATCAATTTTTATTCCCCCAAATACATAATCTAATAAACTACTTTTTACGTGTCCATACCTTGTTTTTATTTATCCCCTTTTCATAAAATGTATTATTATCCCCACTATTTATATTAAAAATTAATACCCATCCGAAATTTAGGACCCGAATTTTTTCATTTTTAGATCATGTTCCCAAAAATGAAACACTAAAATTTTTAAAATACACCAAAGCAAAAACAACTTTATGCTCAAGGCCTGGTATGTTGAGATTCCTATAGATAGAGTTAAACAAAATGACTGCTCATCATAAAAAAAACAAAAAAAATTTTAAACCTGTGTGAGTGAATGTGCATGATTTTCAAATTACATGGTTGCTAGTTTGGTCTCCAGTACAACATTAACACTCCTGAAATTTTTTTGTAAGTCGAGTGTTCAGAGCTCAGAACCTATATTCCCACAAACAACTGCCATATCATGGATTTTTTTTCTTTTGTGTGTATGTGTACTCACCTATTTGTGATTGAAGGGGTCGAGTAACAGCTCCTGTGTGTGTGTACTCACCTAATTGTGGTTGCAGGGGCCGA
The DNA here is from genome assembly GCF_026875155.1 of Cherax quadricarinatus. NCBI lineage: Eukaryota > Metazoa > Arthropoda > Malacostraca > Decapoda > Parastacidae > Cherax > Cherax quadricarinatus. The sequence continues at coordinate 25,299,197 of NC_069428.1, read as the reverse complement.
TTCATAGCTCCTGGCCCTGCCTCTTCACTGGTTGCCATTAGGTCTACTCTCTCCCTTCTCCATGAGCTTTATCATACCTCTTCTTAAAGCTATGTATGGTACTTGCCTTCAATACCTCACTTTCCAGACTATTCCACTTCCTGACAAATCTATGACTCTCTCTCTTGTCTTACTGTTGTCAGCTTGTCACAGAACTCCAGTAGGGGGTTGATTCATAGCTCTTGGTCCCGTCTCTTCACTGGTCGCCACTAGGTCCTCTCTCTCCCTGCTCCATGAGCTTTATCAAACCTCGTCTTAAAACTATGTATGGCTCCTGCCTCCACTACATCACTTTCCAGGCTATTCCACTTCCTGACAACTCTATGACTGAAGAAATACTTACTAACATCCCTTTGAGTCATCTGAGTCTTCAACTTCCAATTGTGACAACTTGTTTCTGTATCCCACCTCTGGAACATTCTATGTCCACCTTGTCAATTCCTCACAGTATTTTATATGTCGTTATCATGTCTCCCCTAACCCTCCTGTCCTCCAGTGTAGTCAGGCCATTTTCTTCACAGGATATTCCCCTTAGCTCTGGAACTAGTCTTGTTGCAAACCTTTGCACTTTCTCTAGTTTCTTGATGTACTTGACCAGGTGTGGGTTCCAAACTGGTGCTGTATACTCCAATATGGGCCTGATGTACACAGTGTACATAGTCTTGAACGATTCCTTACTGAGGTGTCAGACTGCTATTCTGAGGTTTGCCAGGCACCTATACGCTGCAGCAGTTATTTGACTGATGTGCACCACAGATGTGCTCGGTATTATACTCATCCCAAGATCCTTTTCCTTGAGTGAGGTTTGCAGTTTTTGGGCACCTAGCCTATACTCTGCAGTCTTGTTTGCCCTTCCCCGAACTTCATAACTTTGCATTTGGCAGGGTTAAAGTCAAGGAGTCAATTGCTGGATAAGGCTTGTAGCCTGCGCAGGTCCCTTTGTAGTTCTGTCTGATCCTTATCCAATTTAATTCTCCTCATTAATTTCACATCATCTGCAAACAGACACACTTCTGAGTCTATCCTTTCCGGCATGTCACTCACATATACCAGAAACAGCACTGGGCCTAGGACTGATCCCTGTGGAACCCCTCATCACAGGCACCCACTCTGACACCTTGTCACATACCATGACTCATTGTTGCCTCCCTGTCAGGTATTCTCTGATCCATTGCAGTGCCTTTCCTGTTATGTGTGCCTGACCCTCTAGCTTTTGCACTAATCTCTTACGTGGAACTGTGCAGAAAGCCTTCTTGCAGTCCAAGAAAATGCAACCCACCCCTCTCTCTCTCTCTCTCTTGTCTTACTTCCGTTATCTTGTCATAAAACTCCAGTGCTGGTTGTCGTGTATTAGCTTGTTCCTTTCTAGGTGCTCCACCATTCTTCTCCTGATAATCTTCTCCATGACTTTAAATACTATACATGTCAGTGACACTCATCTGTAGTTGAATACCTCATGGTTACCACCTTTCTTAAAATTTGTGACTACATTTGCTGTCTTCCACACCTCAGGAAGTTGTCCAGTTTCAGTGGATGTGTTGAAGGTTGTTGTTAGTGGCACACACAGCATCTCTGCTCCCTCTTTAAGGACCCACAGAGAGATGTTGTCCAGTCCCACTGCCTTTGAGGTATCTAGTTCACTCAGCAGTGTCTTCACCCCCTCCTTGGTTGCGTGCATTTCGTCCAGCACTTGTTGGTGTATCCACTGTTGGTGTACCCCACTATTCTGGCTTTCTGGAGTCCTTCCTGTCTCCACTGTAAACACTTCTTTAAATCTCATGTTGAGCTCCTCACGTACTTCTTGGTTGTTTCTTATGAACTCCCCTCCTGCCTTCCTCAGCCTGATTACCTGGTCCTTGACTGTTGTTTTCCTCCTGATGTAGCTATACAACAGCTTCGGATCAGATTTGACTTTCGATGCTATGTCATTTTTGTATTGCCACTGGGCCTCCCTCCTTATCTGTGCATATCTGTTTCTGGCTCTTCAACTAATCTCTTTATTTTACTGGGTCCTTTGTCCTCTGTAATTTTTCCATTCTCTAGCACACTTAGTTTTTGCCTCCCCACACCTTTGGTTTAACCAAGGTCTCATGCTGGTCTTTCCACTATTTCTGTTGCCCTTGGGAACAAATCTCTCCTCTGCCTCCTTGCATCTTGTTGTCACGTAGTCCATCATTTCGTTTACTGATTTTCCTACCAATTCTCTTTCCCACTGAACCTCTTGCAGGAAGTTCCTCATGCCTGTGTAGTCCCCCCTTTTGTAGTCTGGCATTTCCCATCCTACTCCTGTTACCCTCTCCACTTTTAACTCCGTGTATGTGTGTGTGTGCTCACCTATTTGTGTTTACAAGAGTCAAGTCACTGCTCACATGTGTATGTGTTTCTGTTTGTTGTTATTTGTTTCTGAAATTTTCTCAAGGGTTCTCAAGAAAATGCTACTTGGTATACTGCACATCATACAGCATTACAAGACTAGAGAAAATCCCGTGTATATAATATATTCTACTGAACAATATTATTATTTTTATTATCACACTGGCCGATTCCCACCAAGGCAGGGTGGCCCAAAAAAGAAAAACTTTGACCATCATTCACTCCATCACTGTCTTGCCAGAAGGGTGCTTTACACTACAGTTTTTAAACTGCAACATTAACACCCCTCCTTCAGAGTGCAGGCACTGTACTTCCCATCTCCAGGACTAAAGTCCGGCCTGCCGGTTTCCCTGAACCCCTTCATAAATGTTACTTTGCTCACACTCCAACAGCACGTCAAGTATTAAAAACCATTTGTCTCCATTCACTCCTACCAAACAGCTCACGCATGCCTGCTGGAAGTCCAAGCCCCTCGCACACAAAACCTCCTTTACCCCCTCCCTCCAACCTTTCCTAGGCCGACCCTACCCCGCCTTCCTTCCACTACAGACTGATACACTCTTGAAGTTATTCTGTTTCGCTCCATTCTCTCCACATGTCCGAACCACCTCAACAACCCTTCCTCAGCCCTCTGGACAACAGTTTTGGTAATCCGCACCTCCTCCTAACTTCCAAACTACAATTCTCTGCATTATATTCACACCACACATTGCTCTCAGACATGACATCTCCACTGCCTCCAGCCTTCTCCTCGCTGCAACATTCATCACCCATGCTTCACACCCATATAAGAGCGTTGGTAAAACTATACTCTCATACATTCCCTCTTTGCCTCCAAGGACAAAGTTCTTTGTCTCCACAGACTCCTAAGTGCACCACTCACCCTTTTCCCCTCATCAATTCTATGATTCACCTCATCTTTCATAGACCCATCCACTGACACGTCCACTCCCAAATATCTGAATACATTCACCTCCTCCATACTCTCTCCCTCCAATCTGATATCCAATCTTTCATCACCTAATTTTTTTTGTTATCCTCATAACCTTACTCTTTCCTGTATTCACTTTCAATTTTCTTCTTTTGCACACCCTACCAAATTCATCCACCAATCTCTGCACAATATTAGTCAATACAATATTAGTCAGTACATTTTTTTTTTTTTTTTATTTTTCAACATACCGGCCGTATCCCACTGAGGCAGGGTGGCCCAAAAAGAAAAACGAAAGTTTCTCTTTTCAAATTTAGTAATTTATACAGGAGAAGGGGTTACTAGTCAGTACATGTACTGTTAAAAAAAAAAAGTGTTTTTTCATTCCAGTTCTCGTTTCTTGAATTTTACAAGGTGACTAGTTTAGTTGTTTTCTCTTAATTTTTATACAATGCTAGAGGTAGGAAATATTATGTACAAAAATTCAGGTGATACACGATGACAGCAAGCAAACAAAACTACTTGATGACAGGCAAAACCAGTTACAAATCAAGACTCACTCTAGCATAAGGATTATCGTATACCATGCTTTTTACTGGTGCTCGGCGCTGCCAAATGATTTCAGTCTTTGTATTTCCTTCACTGCAAAGATGAACTCGAAGTCTAGGATTACCTGCTCGACACCTTTTCCATGCTTTATAACTGAGGGATCGTCCATGTTCTGTATATTTGTTTTGCACTATATACATATTCCTTACTTTGGATTCAGCCAGTAATTCAAGGAGATCATCACCAATATTCTGAAAAAACAATATAACATACAATACAATATGAATGTAACAAATATTTTTATAGTCCCTGTTAAAATATAAGCAATACTGTGAGTTTAAATATTTTATCATGCTGTAAGCTCTGTAAATACTATAATGTATATATATAGTGACAACACTACAGTGGTAATACAGTGAAAACACTAACTACAGTGTTAATACAGTGGCAACACAACAGTGTTAATACACTGGCAACACAACAGTGTTAATACAGTAACAATAACTAGCGTTAATAATACAGCAACAACACAAACTACAGTGTTAACACAATGATAGTGTTGGTAATACAACACTTACAGTGACAACAAGTGTTATAACAGTGACATAAATATCTGCTAGTGTCATCCTTCTATTCCCCAGACACTTTATTACCCTTACAGAAATGTTAGTTTTCTGTGTAATAAAATGTGTGAGAATTTATTGTTCACTATGTCTAAAATACTTGAAAAACAATGTGTTGAGGCATCACAATAAAATATTACCACCTGCACCATTACTTGTAAGGTAGAGTTTGTGTGCAATTTCAAGCTTATTTTACTGAACCCTACTCACTTGTATTAAGTTTAAATAAGATTGTAAAACAGCTAACCACTATTAGTACTTGTCTAGTTTTAGGTACAGTTACTATGTACTATTATCTTTTCTAGTTTTAATTAGTTACTATGTATTAGGATTAGGTTGCTCGAAGTGCCTCGGCATGATAGTGGCTGTCTTTGTACTTAGCAAATCAGGATATGAGCAGTCGCTCGGTCGATTTTTTGTTTCTGGATATGAGCAAAAATTCAGGAAGCGAGCTTCCTCCTCAAACAACTCTTTTTTTAGACCTCCAACAACTTTTTTTTAGACCTCCCCTACAGTCTGTAGTGGAAGGAAGGCGGGGTAGGGGTCGGCCTAGGAAAGGTTGGAGGGAGGGGGTAAAGGAGGTTTTGTGTGCGAGGGGCTTGGACTTCCAGCAGGCATGCGTGAGCGTGTTTGATAGGAGTGAAGGGAAAGACAAATTTTTTTTAATTTTGGGGAGTGCTTTGGAGTGTGACAAAGTAACATTTATAAGGGGTTCGGGGAAAACCCGGGCAGGCCGATTTTATCTTGGAGATGGGAAGTACAGTGCCTGCACTCTGAAGGAGGGGGTTAATTTTGCAGTTTAAAAACTGAGTGAAAAGCACCCCTTCCGGCAAGACAGTGATGGAGAAAATGATGGGTAAATTTTTTCTTTTTGGGGCCCACCCTCTGTGGCATGAAAAGAGTACGAACCTTTATTCGGCGCATTACACCCCCCAAATTTACAGGCTATCCCCCCCAACCCAACGAACCAGGTTATAAGATTGATGAGGGGCCCCGCATTAAACAGTGACCAGTTCTAGCCAATAAGAAATGGTTTTTGGGCAATCCCCGAGGTTTATGTGGGTACCACTCTCCTTTTGCCCTTGTCATTCCCTTCTAAAGGGGCGGGTTTTGAAGCACCTGTTTTGTGGTTTCTATTTCTGCCTTGCTTCCCGGGATGCACTATACTTATCACTGTACATAGTGTAATATTGCTGTTCAAATTGGTAAAGGGATAATATAAGTCAAAATTTTTTTTGCGTTTTTTATTTTGCTCCATTACCCCCGGGATAAAGGCCATTTGGAACCCTGGGTTGTAATATGGTAGCCTGTCCAAACTGGAGCTGGACTTAGAAAAAGGGTTGAGCTTGGGGTGAACTCGACAGGAACTTTGTGCAGTTTTGCTGTCTGGCATTGCATTAGTTTTGCCTACGCTTTAAAAATTTTTTCGTGTCGGTTGTTTTTTTTGGTCAGCCTTGCATTGGTGATCGTTCAACAGCTCCACTAGCTTGTCAGTTGCTCGCTTGCTACGGTCAATTTTTCTAGAACAGTGTACTGTCTGGCTTTTGCTTTAAAAATTTTTGCGTGTCATTGTTACTAGCCTGTTCGGTGGGGGAAAATTTTTTGCAGTCAGCTTGCTTGTATGCGTATTCTGAAATTGTACTGTATAGTTTAAGCGTGTTCTGCAGGAATAACTTTCCACCTAAGGTCGACGTCGTGCGGCATATACTTTGCAAAAACCCACCTAAATTGAGCCCTTAGACCGCGGGTTAAACCCCGGCCCGGGGGTAGGTCTACCTAAATTGTCCCTCACCGTTGTTACAAATTGCTCGTTCCTTTGGCTTTAAAACAAACGCACTCTCACAGCTGCGAAACTGCATTCACTGTTTCTGAAAAACTTAAAGAAGAAGAGATGGCACATAAACTCCCCCCCTCTACGGAGCTGGGGCAAAAACTACTATTTTTCGCAGGGGGAAGATGATACACCACGGAGCAAAATGGTCAATTTAGTGCGCTGGGTTTCTCAAGGTGAATCAGCGTTTTGGGCACTTGAGCGGGCAAAAATCAATCTTGAGCAAACTAGGGAACAGAGAGCATTCGCAAGGGAAAAATTTGATAGGGAAAGAAAAAAGGAGGTTTTTTCGCTTTCTGTAAATAAATTTAGTTTAAAAAACAGTACAGCTTGTTCCCCGCTTAAATGAGGCCGAACCAGAGCATTTTTCGAATGTTCGAAAATCGGGGCTCGAGCCTTGGGGGTGGCCAGAACAGCTTTGGGGCATCGTTGGTTCATACAGCATTAGGGAAAGGGGCACAGGAATTTACTCAGTTTTAAAAATGACGCTAAATTTTTCTGATTATCAAGTAGGAAACCACATTTTGGGGAGCATATACTTTATCCCACCCAAAATACAAAAAGATTTTTAAGTGGGGACACAGTTTGGTAAACCCCTATGGATTTTGGAGAAGAAAACCCAAAAGCTTTTACCAGCTGGATAAAGCAAGGGTTCTCTACCTTTGGGGACTGGTACCTTTATTTGTTTTGATAACCTGCGGGAGTCTGTGGACCAGAGGTTCGAGTCTTTCTGCAGGATCGTACTTAACCATGCTTTGGGGCAGCCGGGTTTGGGCGAACCTCGAAACAACCGCCCCTTGTCCAGCGTCCCGTCTCTCTTTCAACAGCCGGCATGACAAGATCGTCAACCTTGGGGAAAAGAAGGGCCAGCCGGAGGGAGAACGTCTACTTCAGCCAACTAATCACCTGGGAGCCACTTTTCTCAACTTATGGCCCCTGCGGGAAAGGAAACTACTCAGGGTGCATCTCGAAAACGTATCCGAGGCACCACCAGAACGACACCATTTGAAATGTCAGCGGGGAGAAAAGGGCAACCCTGTCGTCTGCTTCCTGGTAAAAAGTAGTCACACCGCCCCAAACTCCCCCCAAAAACCCCCCAACCCATTGGAAAATCTCTAATATCCCTAGTAACATGCCCCCCTAAGAAGTAAAAAAGGGTAGGGCCCCTTATTTTTGCAAGAGTTTAATTTCCTTCGGGAAAAAACTCGAAAAAATGAAGTAAAGACCTTTAGAGATATGGAGCATTTTTTGCTCACTTGTAAGAAAAGGGAATTTTCCCCCCTTTTCAAAAACACTTCCTTAAATTTTCCTCTTTTTTATTGGAAGCTTTTTTGGGGACTATATATTCTTTTTCCTTTGCATAAAATTATGTACAGGCAAATATTAACTGGGTACTTGACTTAGGTGTCTCAAAAGGATTCCCCAAAAAAGATGCCATGTTTTTACTGGGTAATAAATATACTTTTAGGCGTGCCCCAACCCTATAATGATAATTCTTTTCCGGTGTTGGCCATAACTCGGGAAACCCCCCAAGGGGTTTGCTGGAGAGAAGGGGTTACCTTCCGGAGACCCGATCTGGGAATAGCCACGTTGTTTTATGAGGCACCCGGTTTGGACCCTCGTAAATCAAGTGAACAGCCCCCGATCAACCCTTTCCTACCCCAGGTTGCAATTGCCAGATTCTCTGTTTCCACCCCGAGGGACGCCCTTTCCGGGGAGGAAACAATGAAAGGACCCTTCTTTAAAATTCGCTTTTCAGGCACCCAGGGTAAATCCCTTTGGGTCATCCGGTAAAGATGAATTTAAAAACGTTATTTGATTTTCACGAACGGTAAGGAGTAGGGGGCCGGCAACTTTTTAACGGGTTAGTGGTTCCAACGAAGTATAGACCTAAAATATTAAATATAGCTCATAAACTTCATTAGGGGTCACTTAGGAATTAAAAAAAACCCTTGTACATGGACCCCCGCAAAACGATCACCTCCAAATGCGCCCAAATTTATGTAAGTGTTTTTATGAAAGTGCTTTTTGTACGGTTTTGGGGGATTGAAATGGACTAACTATTTCACAATACCTTAAGGGAACAAATTGGGTCAGTACGGCACCGAACATATTCGGAGTGAAAAAATATCAACCCGGGGGCCACTGTAAGAAACACAAAAGAATTTTATTGGGCCAAAATTAAAGAAAGATGTAAAAACTATTAGGTGTTGCCGAGAAAGTCAGCAATAGGGAAACCCGGGAAATTCATTAAACTGCACCTCTCCAACCTATGCCTGATGTGGAAACCTTTTTCAGATTTAATTTAGATTGTGAAGGTCCACTATCTAGTCAAAAATCTGGAAATCAATATTTTTTTACGATTATGGATAAAGTAACCCGATCCCTGAAACAATTCCCATGCGTTATTAATACTAAAGCTATTCTCAAAGCTTAAACAAAATTCATTTCTTGTTTTGGATTTTAAAACTATTTAAAAATGATCAAGGTACTAACTTCCCCTGCCAAAAACATTTTTGCGAAGCATTAAAATAGGCTAGGATAATCCACAACTTATCCACTGCCTTCACCTCAGTCCCCCCAAAGGCGCCTTGGAAAAATTCCCTCAATTTAAAAAATATGTGAAACTTTTTTTGGGATGCACTTCCCACAGACGGGTGAACACTACCTTTGTTGCTGTTCCAGTACAAAGACGGTGCAAGAGTTACAGGGTATGTCCGTTTTAGGATCTTTGGGCACAATGACGAGTCCCCTTTGGTGCCAAAGAAGATGATGGGGGGGAAACGTTAGAACACTCACAACCCGTCTTCCAAAGGGTTTCAGGTGCCCTCAGTTACCAAGGCAACCTAAAGCAGCTCAAAGTAAGATGAAACAGAGGGATGCAGAATGCCAATTCTGCTCCCTTTCCTCCCGGAACAAGGTTTGGGCAGGAACCAACCGGGGACACTTGAAAGCTAGATTTTTCGGGGCCTATGCAGATTGTAAGTAGATTTTTGATTAAATTTGTGGGACTCCCATTAAAAAAAGACCTCAAAAACTAAAAAATTCCACATTAATCAATTAAAAACTTTTCATACACCAGATAAAGTCCCCGTAATACTCTGTCCCCCTACCTCTGAGGATGACCGATTCTTTGACACATTCTGAAATTAATATTAAAAACTTTTTAAATTCTGCCTCCTCAAAGGGTCCTAGCCCTTTTAAAGGAGGACATCGAAACGCAAGCAAAATTTAACGGAGCTTTACAGTCATTCCTAAAATTTTTTCGGAAATTTTCGAAAAAATGTACGTTAGGTTATCATGATGTAGTGTGGGAAACCTAAAACCAAATTTAACTCTCCCCCACAGAGCTAATCCAAAAGCAAAGGCTACTTCAGCAGGGAAATAGAATTTTTGTTTAAAACATGTTTTGTGGGGGAGTCATCTATCCATGGGCTTCACCCTGCATCCCTTTTGGAAGAAGGCTGATGGAGGGTTTCAAAGTGTACAGCTACCGTAAGGTGAATGAGGTTTTCAATTACAGAGCTTACCCTCTTCCCGTCGGATGACGTAATTGATTTTGGGGGAAGGCTACTTTTTTGCCCGTTGTTCCTTAAGTTACTATCAGGTACCTTTGAGGGTAAGGCGAAGGGAAAACTCTGCCTTTTAATTCCAGGAGTCATTATCAAAACACAGTTTACCCCCTTTGGAATGAAAAATTTTCCCCCTCTTCATTCAGAAACTTAACCCCAGGATTTAAAAGGGCTTGAAAGGCATGGCAGCGCACCAGATATAGTTGTGGTGTCTGAACTTGGGATCAACACCTATTAGACTTAAGGCTCTTTTTGAGACCTTTCAAGTTTTTTTTATTTTTAAAATTAATTTATCTAAATCTTCCTTTGGCCAGGCCCCTGTTTCTTTTTAGGCCCTGAAGAGGTGGGTAAAGTTGCTCCCAAACTTGCTAAAGTTCTTGCTATTAAAGATTATCCATTTTTCCCCTTTTAGGGAAAACTGTTCAACGTTTCCTAGGCAAAGATTTTACAGAAAGGGTTTGTAAGAATTTTTCAGATATTTACCCCCTTCCTCCTTTCCAGTCACAAAATTCCCTTTAAATTTACCTCAGACTGCAACACGTTTTAATAAAGCAAAAAGATTTTGTGTACGCCCCATTCTCTTGTCTCCAACTTCTCCAAACCTTTTTCATTACAGGTTGATGCTTTTGGTCTGGGGTTTGGGGGAGTACTATTACAATTGGGGAAAAAGGAGTTGCAGCCCGTACAAATTTTTTTCAGCCAATTCCAGCCCCATCAGAGGCTTACTCTACTACTGAAAAAAAAGCCCTCGCGCGGTACTGGTTTGAGCATTTCTGTTTTTGTGGGGGCCCGCATCGCAGGGGGTCACGTCTACAGTGTCACAATCCTCTAGTTATCTCCCAAGCCATGAAAACCACAACACAAGGCTCAGCGCGGACCTAAAATGCAACCCCTTTCACTCAAATTAAAAAAAATTTCCGGGAAAGAAATATGTTTTGGGAACTCTTTTCTAGAGTCTAATATTTTTATTATTTAGGTTGGATTTTTTGTGGTAACCCCCTTTTTACGCTCTTTTTTTTTATCCCCTGGTGTGGGTTTTTTTTTTGTGAGGGGATGCGGGCTACTGTCCGCCTGTATCTGGGCCAAAGCTAGCCTGACCCAAATGCTGTCTCACTCTTTAAAATTTTGGGTTTTTGGGTTTGGGCACGAGAAAAGCTGGCCTATCAAAAGGTTTGGGGGTGGAGAGGAAAAGGGGGTCCCCTTTTTTTGTCCCCTGGTGGCACAGTTACCACTGGGAGGGGCAGCCTAATCCTGAGCCCTTCTCGGGGTGGAGTGTGCATGCAAAAAGTACGTAACCTTTATTCAGCCATGTACACACCCTCATTTCAGGCTTCCCCCCAAACCCGCGAACCAGGGTTTCTAAGAGTTGATATGGGGCCCCGTCGTTAACTAGGGGCCCGGTGCGAATTATTTTTAAAACCATTTTTACAAATGCAGTAGCGAATAACGTAATTTGTTTTTTTTGTATAAAAAAATCAAAATAGAAAGCAATAATAAAATAAAAGTGCCCTAAGAGTGATAATGAACAGAGGATATGTTATTTTACTGCTAAGAATGTCTACCTTGTTTATACTGGACCCTATTTTGAAAATGGCATCTTTTTTAATTTGCATGAAATTGGCCAAATTGCCAATTTCTGACCACTATATTGGGTAGTTCAAATTGGTAAATAGGTGGTTTCTTGTACTCAGCTGATAGATAAAATGGAGTTCTAAAGAAATAGCTATGAGTTTGGTCAACTGGAACAACGGAATTGGCTGAAAACAGGGCTCAAAGTTGGCAAAATCGCCGATACGCATATGTCGCCGAGACCACTAACTTCGCGGTAGCGTAATTCCATGAGTTTTCGACCAAATTTCAAACTTTTGGTGTCATTACCATCGGAAAAAGATTCTCTATCATTTCATAATTTTTTTTTTTTTTTTTTTTTTCAAAAATTTATCGACACAGAATGACAGTTTCAGAAAGGGGCCTGCGACAGTCAAAGGGTTAAGGTAGTTGTGATCTATGTGTTATTCTTTTCAGGAGATGAAAATATCAAAACACAATTCGCAAACACAGCTTGGTCTGAGAAGAGAATCATATGAGTACGAGACGTATATTCACGAACACTGGGACAGGGGTGGAAGGGAAGGAAGGTAGGCCTTCCCCGCAGAGACAATGGCCCGGCTCAGAGCCACAAGGCCTGAGAGCTGGGGAAATATCCCTGCAGCCCACGGGCAACACTCCAAACTTTTTCCCTGCTCACAAATGGAACCATGTTAAGTCAGTTTTATGAAGTGTTCTATTAAAATATTCTGCAATTTTTCAATAATGCAATAACTAAAATGTGGAAAATAAACCTGTGTAATATAACAGTCTACTATATCATAATTTACAACTGAAAGATACTGGAGGGATTGGTCCCAATCCTGCATGCTGAAATTACTACTTATGAACACAAGAGGCTTGGCAGATGGTGCATAATACCTCCATTGAAAAGCAGGGGTGCGATGAGTACAATGGGAGAAAACACAATAAGTGTTATGGGGTCATGATTCTTCAACACCCTCTCTTCAGGGCAAAATTAATCTTAATATATGTTGTATACAGAAGTGACCAGTAGTGAAATACACTTGAACATAATAACAGATTAATAACCAAAAAAATTATATCTAGGGAATATAATTATATCTTTAGCTTCTAGCCCCTAATATTATTTTCATAAAACATCAGAATTATATACACATTATATCTTCAATTTTTTTTATTATTTTCATAAAACATCAGAATTATATACACATTATATCTTCAATTTAAACAAATAATCAACAGTACCTGGGGAGAAATGTATAATGTTTCGAGGTTAACAAATGCTCCAGGATGAATAAGTGTATGTCCAAGTTTTGTGATATTAATCACAACAAGAGTTCTAAGAGTTTCACAACATGTACTGCAGACCTGAAAGGGAAAATAGTTTAAACAATCAAACTTTCAAAAATATTTATTTCTAACTCATAAATGATTAATAAGGCCCTGATCCACCATGAGGCCTGGTCATGGATTGGACTGCAGGGGGTGTTGACCTCTGAAACACCCTCCAGGTATACTCCAGGTAGCTATTACCATCATGCAGTGCATGAGGCAAGATATTTTAATACTGTGTACACCCACAATACAGACCCATTCTCTTATGTCTAGGCCAAACTTTGCTGTTCATGGTAAATTTGAGGGCACTATAATTACCTATAGTCCTACAGCACTGGCATTGATCCCACTGATGTAGATCTATATGATTGACAGTTAAGCAGTTAATAATTGGGTGGTGACACTATTACATGATGTTATTTGATAGTAACAATAAATTATTGCAGTAATCACACAAGGGTAAGAGTGCTTTATAACAAGGGCTTTGAAGATCGAGACACTTATGCAACATATGGGAATCTTTATTTAGGAAACGTTTTGCCACATTGTGCCTTCATCAGTCCAATACAAGGTAGAAGTGGGTAAGGAGAGGAAGAGTTTGAGGTAATCAGTCCCTCAGCCTGGAATCGATGAACACATCAATACCAGGCTGAGGGACTGATTACCTCAAGCTCCTCCTCTCCTTACCCACTTCTAGTTTGTACTGGACTGATGAAGCCACTGTGTGGCGAAACATTTCCTAAATAAAGATTCCCATATGTTGCATAAGTGTCTCAAATCTTCAACTTGTTGGTTTTCAAAACCATTTAACAAGGGCTTTGAAGCAATATGAAGATCAGGAACATTTTGCTTCTTCAGGTAGTGAGTTCCATATTTTAGTGCTCTTTAAATGCATGGAGTTTCTATACAGGTTAAGTTAAACATTTGCTAAGTTAAAGAGATGATTGTTCATTGTGTTGTGTCATTGTGCTTTATTTAAAGTAGCTCTCCAAGAACAGTTCAAGCATCTTTAAAGGTTCTAAGAGCTCAGGAGTGCATCTCCCAATAGTAAATATAAAAAATAAAAAAATCCCAGAAATCATATTATATTGTCCTGATCATTAACTATCAGAATAAACATCCCCCCTTCCCATCATATGCACACACACAAGCACACATTAAAAAAAAAAGATTCTTTGGACTCTTCATATGATCTAATTTAGGCTGGTTATTTAGTCCACTGCCTCAGCATGCAGCCCCTGCTGGTTAAGCATGAGATGAAGCTCAAGAAGGTCCAAAGATCTGCAACCAGATAAGTACTACAACTAAGGGAAATGCACTATGAGGAGAGGCTGAAGGAATTTAATCTGACAACCCTTATGGAGAGAAGGATAAGGGAGAATATGGTTATTATACTATACCAAATCCAAGGAGGAATTGATAGAGAAGATAGGGACAGAATATTGGAAGGGCCAATATCAAGGGAGACAGATGGAAGCTGAAGACACAGATGAGCCACAGGGATGTAAGGAAATATTTCTTTAGTCTCCAGGTGGTTGAGAAGTGGATTGATCTGGCCAAGGAAATGGTGGAGGCAACTCAAAGGCAAGAGTAGATATGATAAGGTCCAAGAGGCCAAAAATCAATGATACTAGCCAAAGTGAACTTTTATGTAGCTCACTGAGAAATATTTAGTCATTTTTTGTGAATTTGTTTTTCAAATATTACTGTATAGAGTACTAAAAGGCTTACTTCATCAAGTAACTGAAGTCCTTCACATCCCTCTAAAAGTAGATCTCTCAATTCCAGTGTTCTAAGTGAAGAGAAAATTCCCATAACTTTTTTAAACATGGCCAAAATTTGGCCACCAGTACCAAACACAACTTCTTCAGAACGTTCTGACTGGTGACAAGCAAACCAGAACCTAAAGAATGGACATTATAATTAAAAATATTGCAATATACAGTACTGCACAAAGAAGTCCACAATACAGCTTATACCGGTAGTTAATCTGTGTGAACATTTTTACTGAATATTGCCACAGGCTAGATACATACTGTAATCACTAAACAAAGAACTTTATTTTTATAAAGTGGCATACTGTACATTATACAATTAGGATAACTGATACATAAACTACTTTACAGAAAGTCCCTTGTTATGTAAAACATTTTTGGCAACCTTAAAACTAATTAATCAAATTAAAGATACATTAAAGATGAAGCCAGTTACCTGAATTGATACAAAGAAAAAATGCCTTTCTAGTAATAAATGAGAGTTGAAGGAAGGGTGGAACATAACCAGGGACAATAATGGATGGAAGATAGGGTTTCAGGATTTGTTCGGCACTCACTGTTGTGCTTACAAAGAACAGATGGCAAGGAATATAAAAATGCTCTGTACAAAAATATAAAAAGTAATGTACATATCCTAAATATATGGTTCATTACATTTATGCAGATGTGTTGAATTTTGTAAGAACAGAAGGTAATATTTTGAAATGACACAAAAAGAAAACTGAAATTCACTAATGATATTCAGTTGTGAAGTTAGTGGTTCAAATTCAACAATTAGTAAGGTGTAATGAAGAGGTGTAAGTGCTAAAAAAAATAATAATACAAAAAGCTTCAATGAGGAGGTATTAACCCTTTCAGGGTCCGTCCCGTAGATCTTCGGCTTTACATTCAGGGTCCAAACTGTAGATCTACGCCATTAGCTCAGCTCACTCTGATAAACTGTGAGTGGTAAATTTAGGCCTAGATATGAGAGAATACATCTATGTGGTATGTGTGCACCACATAAAACAAATCCTGCAGCACACTGTATAATGAGAGAAAAAAAACTGAGACAGTGATTTTCAATTAAAACAGCGACATTGCAGTATTTTTTCGTATGTTTTTTATAGTTGTATTTACGATTTCTTGGTCCCATTTGATAGAATGGAAGACATATTACAGAAATAGAGATGATTTTGATTGGTTTTAGCACTGGAAATGGCTTGAAACTGAGCTCAAAGTAGAGGAAATGTTAAATTTTTGCCAATGTTCAAGAGTAAACAAACGACCTCACACGTCTAATACACACCAGCTGGTGGGTCTAATATACATTCGCAAATGTGGTGATGATATTTATACAGGTCCGCCATCACAAATCCGGCAATCAGTTATTCGGTTCCTTCAGTTATTCGGCACTAATTTTGGCTAGTATAATTTCAAATTTCCAGGGTTGCCACACCAACCTGCTGGTACTGTTTGGTGGCGCTACTTGCTGCATAAGTCATTCCTATTTCTTTTTCTCCATTTATTGTTTTAACCTGCTTACTTTTAGCCCTAGCCATGGTTCCAATGAATAAAAGAAATGCTTCTCATTATGCAAAGCACCTACACAGTACATTATCCATTAAAGATAAGGTGGCTTTGAAGCCACTGTTGGTTGTCATGAACTCAGTCTCATGAAGCAGGAGAATATGCTTTATTATTATGCTAATATCAACACTACAGCCTATTTGCCTATCACAATTGATCTAATATGCCATAAGAAACAATATAAATAACATAAAACATGTTAAATACTCCAGAATGAATAATATTTGGCATAACACCGAGCAGTTCGACGGAGGTATGAAGAGGATATGGTATACAAATACCATTCTTCTATCCCTGTCTTGGGGGCTTATATTAGAGAAAACGGAGTATAGCACAGGGCTAACTGTGATATACACTCGTACTGCACCATAAACCTGAAACAAAAAAGTTGTTTTCTCTATATAGATTATCACACATAGCAGCATGTGTGTAGAGAACCTAGGATAGCCCAAAAAAAGTCAATGTGGCTTATTTTTAGTACCTGGCTTGGGTTAGCCATATATGATTTTTGGTAAATATTCGATTCCCAGCCAGGGTAGAAACATTAGGCGTGTTTCTTTACACCTGTTGTCTATGTTTACCCATCAGTAAATGGGTACCTGGGTGTTAGCCGACTAGTGTGGGTGTTATCCTGGGACACTGGCCTAATTTTCTTGAAATACTCTGCAAAACAAGCGGCTTTCTATACAGTAGTATGTCACTGATGTCAGCTAGGCCTGTATACCTTGTACATGTATGTGTAGTAAATAAAGATATTATTATTATTATATTATTTTCTCAGTTGTTTGTTGGGTTATCTTATTCAAACTTGGGCAATGTATGATGGAAAGATACTTCTTCACGTACACCAAAAATGAAAGAAATCAGACCATAAATAGCGGAGTTCACTTCTCAGCCATTAGCGGCCGCTTAGCGGTATATTTTTGTATGGTTGTTATGGTTATATTCTCATTTTTTCGGTCTCATTTGATAGAATGAAAGATATATTACAGAAATAAATATGATTTTGATTGCTTTCATGACAAAAAGTACCTTGAAATTGCGCTCACAGTAGCGAAAATGTTCTATTCTTCAGCGAAGCTCAAGAGTAAACAAATGACGTCACCGTCCAATACTTGTCCATCTGCCAGTCTAAATTCCAGTACACAGTCAAGAATGGATTGACATTATTTATACAATTATTACAATAATGCATCAGTCTGCATAACAGTAAATCTTCTATTTCTTTGTGAATAAAAATTCCAAATGAAAAGCAAGAGTAATATAAGAGGGGCCTGGAGACGTGACTTATGAACAAAGAAACTGTTATTTTAGTGCCAGGAATGTCTGCATTGTTTATTCTGGACCCTATTTTGAAATTGGCATCTGTTGAAATTTGTGTGAAATCGGCCAAATTGCCAATTTCTGACCACTTTATTGGGTAGTTGAAATAAGTGAATGGGCAGTTTCTTGTACTCAGTCGACAGACTAGAAGTAAGTAAATAAGTTTATTCAGGTATACACAAATACAGTTACATAGATTATCATACATAGCAGTGTATGTATAGAGAACCTAGGATAACCCAGAAAAGTCAGACAAAGTGACTTATTTCCAGTACCTGGCTTGGGCTTGTCATATATGATTTTTGGTAAATATTTTTTTTTCTCGGTTGTCTGTTGGGCTATCTCATTGAAACTTGGGCAATGTATGATGGAAAGATGCTTCTTAATGTACAACAAAAATAAAAAAGACGGACGATAAATAAGGGAGTTCACTTCTCAGCCATTAGCCGTCTCTTTGCAGTATATTTTCGTATGGTTTTTATGGTTGTATTCTCATTTTTTTGGACTCATTTGATAGAATGGAAGATATATTACAGAAATAGACATGATTTTGATTGCTTTCATGATGAAAAGTACCTTGAAATTGAGCTCAAAGTAGCGGAAATCTTCAATTTTTGCCGGTGTTCAATGAACTGTGCAAGTCAAGTTGGTTAATTTTATTAAGTGTATTCCAATCTAACCACTCTGTAATCCGGCAAACTCAGTAATCCGGCAGACTACAGGTCCCAATGATGCCGGATTTGTGATGGAGGACCTGTACAATTATTACAATACTGCATAACAGTAAATCTTCTATTTTTTGGCATGAATAAAAATTCATTATGTGAATAAAAAATCAAAATGGAATTAATTTGTAAAGCCTCAAAACGTAACTAATGAACAGAGAAAATGTTAATTTAGTGCCAGGATTACCTACATTGTTTATTCTCGACCCTATTTTGAAATTGGAATATTTTGAACTTAGTGTTAAATTGGCCAAATTACCAATTTCCGATCACTTTATTTTGTAGTTGAAACAGTTGACTTGGCGATTTCTTGTGCTCAATCGATAGAATAGAAATAATACTAGTGAAATAGCTAAGAATTTGGTCGACTGGAATAATGTAATTGGCCTAAAATGGGAGTCAAGGTCAGCAAAATCGCTGATTCATAAATATCGCTGACACATCAAAATTCGCGAGAGCATAATTTCGTCAATTTTCCATGAAATTTCGTACTTTTTGTTTTAATACCTTCACAAAAAGATTCTCTACCATTTCATAAGAAAAAATAACAATTTTTTTTTTTTTTTTTAAATTCTTGGACACTGGGGCACCACTTCAGATTCTGGCCTTGGACCCTGAAAGGGTTAATCTCTCATTAAGGACAGTTACATTAACACTTCCAAAGTAAACACTATACAGATAAAGAATAACAGCCCATATGTATGTAAAAGCAAGTCTCAGTAGTTGCCAGCACAATCTCTATATATAAATTGCAAGTATCTTAACATTATAAACATTTTGGGGTAACATTTCACTTTAAGTGTAAGCTAACATTTGCATAAAACTTTGTCCAATGAAAGGACTTACTTTGCTTTGCCTAGTATGCAGGCAGTTTGCTTATCATACCTTTATTAGCATTTAATCTTCTAAAAGCTATATTTATAATTCACAAAATTTTTTATGACATCTAGAATTAATACAGAGTAAATTATAAACAAGTTATCTTTACATTGCAACATACCTCAAAGTATGCACATTATCCAGAGTGCCAGGGCAGTTGTTATGCATGTAGAGTGAAACATTTAGAAATTCATAGAGGTTGAATAAATTGGTCATGGGTGGAAATATTAAAGTTTGGATATGCATTCCTTTCTTGGTAAGGAAGATGGTGACACGGATATGATCTAGTAATTTCTGTAAATCAAAGAAAAAATGCATTTACCCAAGAATTCCAATGCTTTTTTTTATTTTTTATATACAGCACTTTTTATTAGGACTGTCTCACAGCTGACATTCTACATGGTTAAAACTTCATACCGAAATAATAGTAAATAGGTGTACAGAAAAAACATTTGTTAGCTTCTATCACACTTTTTACCTTACCTCACATCTCCTTTCCTTAAGGAATTTTCTTTGTAAGGCATTAGTTAAGTACAGAATAGTTTCCATATAAGCTAAATAACAAAATAACTATTCAAAAAAATAGGAAAATGATTGACAAAAGCTTTTCAAAATAGCTAGGAAGTACTTATCAGTGCTAGATAAGAAAATAAGAAATAAAAATATTAGTGTCCACTTAACATTGGTCAATGGTGGAAAGAAAATAGGATAAAATAGTAGTCCATCTAACACTGCTCACTGATGGAAGCTTTAGCAGTGATAAGTGAATTTAAATATTTCATTTCTAATCTTCCTATTTAACACTGATAATAAGTCCCTACAAGCAATTTCCTAATATCTGGTATGAAGTTTTTGCTATTCACTTGTTATTAAATCTATTATTTCTCATTAAATACTGAATAAACAAATAATATCTTCATAAAGAACAAAAAGGCACAGTACCGTGACTGAAACAATACACGAATAACCCACACATAGGAGAGAGAAGCTTACTGTAATATTTCAGTCCAACTTGGACCATTTACGTCGATGTAAGCTCCTCTCTCCTATGTGCAGGTTATTTGTGTAAATCTCTTTATAATTTATAGTTATATTTGGAAGCAACTGCAGAGCTGTTCAGGCTTATTTGGCTATCTCAAAGCAAAGCAGCTGCCATCTGCCAATGCTATGTGAACAAGATGTGGGCTTGCAAAGGACTAAAAGGGATTTGAAAAATATCACTTTATGAGACATGCAGCAGGCTTGTAATTAGTATTGTAAAGTGAATAAATTTAAAGGAGAGAACCATTAATGGAACATATAATTTTCTTTTCTCAAAGTAATATTTTTATGAGTGAACAAACCCAACTGCCCTAATGAGACTTAAAATTTATTAATAAACATTTTTGCCAGTAACACACATTTTAAGAAAATAATAAAAGTAAATTAAATTAAGAGTGGATAAAATAAGATACCGACCTGCCAACCTGCACAATAATTGAATTTTCTTTTTGTAAGAAGGGTATCACTAAGTTCAAATGTATACCACACTCTAGGGAAGAAAAAGGCTTCATACCACCTTCTGCATACCTGAAAAGTCACAAAATTAATACCCTAGTTAAGTGCTAGAAATTTACTCTCACTGTTTTTCTCCTGCTTTCTATATGATAAACAACAACATTAAGACTAACTGTTTTCTGTAAGATGTCTATGTTATACTGGGTTGATAAAATGCAAAACAGCCCCTAATTCTTCTCATGTACTGTCTATTCATAAATTACATTCATAAAGTAAGAGTGAAATGATTTATTATTATAATAATGTTCATTGTTGGAAAGTCTGCATTAATATACATCATCTCTTCTCTCAACTCATAATTCTCTTCATATTCAAAAAATGCTGAAGACTGTTGCAATATTTGGTCTTGCTTAGTTTAAGAACTAGTTGTGGATCTACCTGGACAGGTTAGCTTGGGCTCCGCATTAAAGCAAGGACTTTATATATATTGTATTATGGCAGAATATGCCCTCATTTGTATGACTACCTATTTGTGATTACCTATCTGCGGCTAGAGAAGCAGCACTAAGCTTGTGGTAGCCCTGTGGTCTGTTTATTCTTTTGTATGTGTGTGTGTGTCTTTTTACTAGGTCTACTTCAATTATTGGGACAGCCTCAATCACAACCAATTATGATTTTTTTTTTAACACATCAGCCATTACCCACCAAGGGAGGGTGACTCAAAGAGAGCGAAAAATGTAAAAAGAAAGAAAAAAAACTGTGATCATCATTCAACACTTTCACAATCACTCATACATAATCACTATGTGGACAAAAGTTGCAAACCTCACTCAAGAAGAAAGATCTTGGGGTGACCATAACACCGAGCACATCTCAGAGGCACAGATCAACCAGATAACGGCTGCAGCATATGGGTGCCTGGCAAACCTGAGAATAGCGTTCCAATACCTTAGTAAGGAATCATTCAAGACACTGTACACTGTGTACATCAGGCCCATACTGGAGTATGCAGCACCAGTTTGGAACCCACACCTGGTCAAGCACGTCAATAAATTAGAGACAGTACAAAGGTTTGCAACAAGGCTAGTTCCGGAGCTCAGGGGAATGTCCTATGAAGAAAGGTTGAGGGAAATCGGACTGACGACACTGGAGGACTGGAGGGTCAGGGAAGACATGATAACAACATACAAAATAATGTGTGGAATAGACAAGGTGGACTGAGACAAGATGTTCCAGAGAGGGAACACAGAAATAAGGTGTCACAATTGCTGCAGCATTGACAACCCATGCTTCACACCCATATAAGAGTATTGGTACCACTATGCTCTCGTACATTCCCTTCTTTGCCTCCATGGACAACTTTTTTGTCTCCACAGATGCCTCAATGCACCACTCACCTTTTTTCCTTCATCAACTCTATGATTAACCTCATCCTTCATAAACCCATCTGCTGAGAAGTCAACTCCCAAATATATCTGAAAACATTCACATCTTCCATACTCCCTCCCTCCAATGTGATATCCAATTTTTCTTTATCTAAATCGTTTGATACCTTCATCATCTTACTACTAGTTATGTTTACTTTCAACTTTCTACCTTTACACACCCTACCTTAATGGGAAATGGCTGTGTTAAAAAATTGTTTAATTAGTATATAATAGAGCAAAACTTCAGTTTTTTGTGTGATAATTGATTCAAAATGGAGGGCAGATGTTATATATGAGAGAAGTAGGGATGTAATAATTGAACAGAGGAAAGGATGCTTTAGTGACTGGAATGCCTACAGTATCTATTTTGGACTCTTTAACCCTTTGACTGTTTTGGTCGTATATATACATGTACATCTTACGAGCCACTGATTTTGGAGTATATATATACTCATAAATTCTAGCGGCTTCAAATCAAGCAGGAGAAAGCTGGTAGGCCCACATGTGAGAGAATGGGTCTGTGTGGTCAGTGTGCACCATATAAAAAAAAATCCTGCAGCACGCAGTGCGTAATGAGAAAAAAAAACTCCGACCGTTTATTTTTATTAAAATGCCAACTTTGTGGTCTATTTTCGTATCGTATTTATGGTTGTATTCTCGTTTTCTTGGTCTCATTTGATAGAATGGAAAACATATTATAGAAATAGAGGTGATTTTGATTGGTTTTACTATGAAAAGAACTTGAAATGCAGCTCAAAGTAGGGGAAATGTTTGATTTTTGCTGAAGTTCAAAAGTAAACATATGATGTCATTTTCTAATGAATGTCCAAGTAGCCATTCTAATATGCAGTCATGAATGGGTTGACATTATTTATACAATTATTACAATATTGCAGTAGTCTGCATAACAGTAAATCTTCTATTTTTTGTTTGAATAAAAATTCAAAATAGAAAGCAAGAGTAATATCAGAGGGGCCTGGAGACATGACTGATGAACAAAGAAAATGTTATTTTAGAGCCAGGAATGCCTGCATTGTTCATTCTGGACCCTATTTTGAAGTTATCATATTTTTTTCATTTTCGTGAAATTGGCCAAATTACAAATTTCTGACTACGTTATTGGGTAGTTGAAATCGATAAATGGGCAGTTTCTTGTACTCAATCGATAGAAAAAATAGAGTTCTAAAGAAATTGCTATGAGTTTGGTCGACTGAAGCAATGGAATTAGCCGAAAATAGGGCTCAAGTGGGCGAAATCGCCGATTCGTAAATATCACCGAGGTCGCTAACTTCATGAGACCGTAATTCTGTCAGTTTTCCATCAAATTTCGTTCTTTTGGTGTCACTACAATTGGGAAAAGATTCTTTATCATTTCATAAAATAATTTTTTTTTTAAATTTTGCAACACCAGGAGATACCTCAGGATTTGGGGTTGAAACAGTCAAGGGGTTAAATTATAATTTTTTAATTTTGTGCAAAATTGGCCAAACTGTGTGGTTTCTTGTACTCAATCGATCAAACAGATGGCATACTAATGAAATTGCTAGGAACTGAACACTGAAATTGACTTAAAATAGGTCTCACAGTGGGGGCAAAATTACTGATGTGTTGACTGCTCCCAAACTGTCAACTTTGTATCTGCGTAATGCCATAAGTTTTCCATCAAATTTCCCATTTTTGGTGTCACCTTTAGAAAAAGATTAACTAATACTGTGGAACCTCTACTTACGAGTGCACCCACATACAAGTTTTTGCAGATACAAGCAGTCGCTCAGTCGATTTTTTGCTTCCAGACACGAGCGAAATTTCCAGATGTGAGCAGGCCTCTAGGGAGGTTCCTTGATGCCGGTGAGGGATTTTTGCTCTTGATCTAGGAAATTGGATCTCATTTGTTTGTTGGGCTATCTTATTGGGCAATGTATGATGGAAAGATGCTTCTTAACGTACACCATAATTGAAAGAAATCAGACTATAAATAACGGAGTTCACTTCTCAGCCATTAGTCGCCCCTTAGCAGTACAGTGGAACCTTGAGTTTCGCACTTAAAGGACCCCAATGGAAATAAGTCACTGTGTCTAACATTTTGGGTTATCCTAGGTTCTCTACACATATGCTGCTATGTATGATAATTCTATGTAACTATATTTGTGTATACCTGAATAAACTTACTTACTTACTTTTTTTTTTTTTTTTTCCAACAAGTCGGCCGTCTCCCACCGAGGCAGGGTGACCCAAAAAAGAAAGAAAATCCCCAAAAAGAAAATACTTTCATCATCATTCAACACTTTCACCACACTCACACATTTATCCCAACGCTTTTGCAGAGGTGCTCAAATACAACATGCTTACGAAGCATATACTAATAAAGATATCAGAACATATCCCTCCATACTTGCCATATACCCAACCCCCCTTTAAAGTTTTCAGGCATGTAATATCACCATTTCCAGGACTCAAGTCCACTATATGAACAAACCGGTTCTCCCTGAATCCCCCCTCACTAAATAATTACCCTGCTCACACTCCAACATGATCTAGTCCCAAGTATCATTCCGCTCCATTCACCTCTATCTAACACGCTCATGCACACTTGCTGAAATCCAAGCCCCTAGCCCACACAAACCTCCTTTACCCCCTCTCTCCAACCCTTTCAAGGACGACCCCTACCCCTCCTTCCTTCCCCTACAGATTTATATGCTTTCCATGTCATTCTACTTTGATCCATTCTCTCTAAATGACCAAACCACCTCAACAACCCCTCTTCTGCCCTCTGACTAATGCTTTTATTAACTCCACACCTTCTCCTAATTTCCACACTCCGAATTTTCTGCATAATATTTACACCACACATTGCCCTTAGACAGGACATCTCCACTGCCTCCAACCGTCTCCTCGCTGCTGCATTTACCACTAAGCTTCACATCCATATAAGAGTGTTGGTACTACTATACTTTCATACATTCCCTTCTTTGCCTCCATAGATAACGTTTTTTGACTCCACATATACCTCAACGCACCACTCACCTTTTTTCCCTCATCAATTCTATGATTAACCTCATCCTTCATAAATCCATCCGCCGACACGTCAACTCCCAAGTATCTGAAAACATTCACTTCTTCCATACTCCTCCTCCCAATTTGATATCCAATTTTTCTTTATCTAAATCATTTGATACCCTCATCACCTTACTCTTTTCTATCTTCACTTTCAACTTTCTACCTTTACACACATTCTCAAACTCATCCACTAACCTTTGCAATTTTTCTTTAGAATCTCCCATAAGCACAGTATCATCAGCAAAAAGTAACTGTGTCAATTCCCATTTTGAATTTGATTCCCCATAATTTAATCCCACCCCTCTCCCAAACACCCTAGCATTTACTTCTTTTACAACCCCATCTATAAATATATTAAACAACCATGGTGACATTACACATCCCTGTCGAAGACCTACTTTTACCGGGAAGTATTCTCCCTCTCTTCTACACACCCTAACCTGAGCCTCACTATCCTCATAAAAACTCTTTACAGCATTTAGTAACTTACCACCTATTCCAAATACTTGCAACATCTGCCACATTGCTCCTCTATCCACTCTATCATATGCCTTTTCTAAATCCATAAATGCAATAAAAACTTCCCTACCTTTATCTAAATACTGTTCACATATATGCTTCAATGTAAACACTTGATCTACACATCCCCTACCCACTCTGAAGCCTCCCTGCTCATCCGCAATCCTACATTCTGTCTTACCTCTAATTCTTTCAATTATAACCCTACCGTATACTTTTCCTGGTATACTCAGTAAACTTTTTTTTTTTTTATTATCACACCGGCCGATTCCCACCAAGGCAGGGTGGCCCGAAAAAGAAAAACTTTCACCATCATTCACTCCATCACTGTCTTGCCAGAAGGGTGCTTTACACTACAGTTTTTAAACTGCAACATTAACACCCCTCAGTAAACTTATTCCTCTATAATTTTTACAATCTGTTTTGTCCCCTTTCCCTTTATATAAAGGGATTATACATGCTCTCCGCCAATCCCTAGGTACCTTCCCCTCTTTCATACATTTATTAAACAAAAGTACCAACCACTCCAACACTATATCCCCCCCTGCTTTTAACATTTCTGTCATGATCCCATCAGATCCAGCTGCTTTACCCCCTTTCATTCTACGTAATGCCTCACGTACCTCCACCACACTTACATTCTGCTCTTCTTCACTCCTAAAAGATGGTATACCTCCCTGGCCAGTGCATGAAATTACCGCCTCCCTTTCTTCCTCAACATTTAAAAGTTCCTTACTTACTTACTTACACTTAATCTGTTCAAGGAGCTAGTTCTAAAGTCAAAATGTTCAAAAGTCGAACCAATATTTCCCATAAGAAATAATGGAAATACAATTAATCCGTTCCAGAAACCCAAAAATATGCACAAAAATACATTTTATAAAGATTACATTATGGTTTTACATACACACAACAAATATACATAGTACAATTAGTAATAGATAAATAAACATTCAAATAAACAGGGAGGGAGGGTGGCAGGCAGGCAGGCAGGCAGGCAGGCAGGCAGGCAGGCAGGCAGGCAGGCGCAGGCAGGGGCAGGCAGGCTGGCAGGCAGGCAGGCAGGCAGGCAGGCAGGCAGGCAGCAGGCAGGCAGGCAGGCAGGCAGGCAGGCAGGCAGAGGCAGGCAGCGCAGGCAGGCAGGCAGGCAGGCAGGCAGGCAGGCAGGCAGGCAGGCAGGCAGGCAGGCAGGCAGGCAGGCAGGCAGGCAGGCAGGCAGGCAGGCATGGCGGCAGGCAGGCAGGCAGCGGCAGGCAGCAGGCAGGCAGGCAGGCTGGCATGGCAGGCGGCAGCAGGCAGGCTGGCAGGCAGGCAGCAGGAGGCAGGCTGGCAGGCAGGCAGGCAGGCAGGCAGGCAGGGAGGCAGGCAGGCAGGCAGGGCAGGCTGGCGGCAGGCGCAGGCAGGCAGGCAGGCAGGCGGCAGGCAGGCAGGCAGGCTGGCAGGCAGGCTGGCTGGTGGCAGGCTGGCGGCGGCTGGCAGGCAGGCTGGCTGGCTGGCTGGCTGGTGCTGGCTGGCTGGCTGGCTGGCTGGCTGGCTGGCTGGCTGGCTGGCTGGCTGGCTGGCTGGCTGGCTGGCTGGCTGGCTGGCTGGCTGGCTGGCTGGCTGGCTGGCTGGCTGGCTGGCTGGCTGGCTGGCTGGCGTGGCTGGCTGGCTGGCTGGCTGGCTGGCTGGCTGGCTGGCTGGCTGGCTGGCTGGCTGGCTGGCTGGCTGGCTGGCTGGCTGGCTGGCTGGCTGGCTGGCTGGCTGGCTGGCTGGCTGGCTGGCTGGCTGGCTGGCTGGCTGGCTGGCTGGCTGGCTGGCTGGCTGGCTGGCTGGCTGGCTGGCTGGCTGGCTGGCTGGCTGGCTGGCTGGCTGGCTGGCTGGCTGGCTGGCTGGCTGGCTGGCTGGCTGGCTGGCCTGGTGGCTGGCTGGCTGGCTGGCTGGCTGGCTGGCTGGCTGGCTGCTGCTGGGCTGGCTGTCGGCTGGCTGGGCTGGCTGGCTGGCTGGCTGGCTGCTGGCTGGCTGCTGGCTGGCTGGCTGGCTGGCTGGCTGTGGCTGGCTGGGCTGGTGGCTGGCTGGCTGGCTGGCTGGCTGGCTGGCTGGCTGGCTGGTGCTGGCTGGGGCTGTGGCTGGCTGGCTGGTGGCTGGCTGGCTGGCTGGCTGGCTGGCTGCTGCTGGCTGGCTTGGCTGGCTGGCTGGCTGGCTGGCTGGCTGGCTGGCTGGCTGGCTGGCTGGCTGGCTGGCTGGCTGGCTGGCTGGCTGGCTGGCTGGCTGGCTGGCTGGCTGGCTGGCTGGCTGGCTGGCTGGCTGGCTGGCTGGCTGGCTGGCTGGCAGAGAGGCTGGCTGGCAGGGAGACAGGCTCTTTGGCTTGCTGGCAGGCAGGGAGGCTGGCTGGCAAGGAGGCAGGCTGGCTGGCCAGCAGGCAGGCAAGGAGGCAGGCTGGCTGGCTGCCAGCCAGCCTGCCTGCCATCCACCACCACCACCATCCACCAATACCATCCACCACCACCACCACCACCATCCACCACCACCACAATCCACCATCCACTACCACTGCCATCCACTACCACCACCATCCACCAATACCATCCACCACCACCATCCACCAATATCATCCACCATCACCACCATGGTAGCTTATTTCACAGTCGCGCTTAATAAACAAGCACCAAACACAATGAATTAATTGCGATATGTTTAAATGAGCGGCAGCTTTAGTGTTCACTCAAGCATCAACAGAGCCAGACTGGCTCATGAGGGGACGCGGACAGAGTAGGCTGGAGGACAGGTCCAGTACCTGGCGGTTCGAAAGACGGGGCGAGTTCAATAATTGGGACAAAGTTGGTTCAAAAAACGCGGTCGAAACTCGAAGATTTCAATAAGCGATGCGTTCGAAACTTGGGGTTCTACTGTATACGTATTTTTGTATGGTTTTTATCATTGCATTCTCGTTTTTTTGGTCTCATTTGATAGAATGGAAGATATATTACAGAAATAGATACGATTTAGAATGATTTCATGATGAAAAGTACCTTGAAATTGAGCTCAAAGTAACAGAAATTATCAATTTTTGCTGATGTTCAAGAGTAAACAATACCTGTCCAAGTGGCCATTCCAAATACGGCAGCCACGAATGGGTTGACATTATTTATACAATTATTACAATACTGCAGTAGTCTGCATAACAATAAATCTTCTATTTTTTGTGTGAATAAAAATTCCAATTGATAAGCAAGAGTATTATTATAAGAATAATAATAATAATACAGGTCTCCCTCAACATTCGCGAGGGTTAGGGAATCAAGAGCCTCGCGAATGTTGAAAAACCGTGAATGTTTGGTGCCCCAATATATTGTAGGCAAATATATTACAATACTGCTTCCTTAACTTGTTGAACCATGAATAATCATAAAATACATGAAAACGTCGTAAATTGTACTAAATATATAGTAGCTTAATAAGTTGTTATTAATAACATTATATTATGTTAAATAACAGCTCCACCATGCCTCACCATTCCAACCACTGCGATCCTACATGTTATGCTTTAATAACGTATGTTATTAATAACATTATGTATAAATACCACAGACTCCACCAATGCTTCCACCACTGCGAGTCCCTACTACCCTCCCACCGACCCCCGCAACTGGCAGCCAGCCCTCCCACCACTCAGTGTGGTGAGTGTTTTGTTTGTTCATTATTTGCTATTAAACTACAGTATAAATAATGTAAACCCATTCATGACTGCATATTGGAATGGCTATTAGGAAAGGTATTAGACGGTGACATCATGTGTTTACTCTTGAACACAGCAAAGAATCAAACATTTCTTTTGCTATATCTAATAATTAACAATAATAATAATAATAATAATAATAATAATAATAATAATAAATATGATATAATTAAGAAATGGAAAACTGTACAAAAATACGAGGGAGTGGTTGACACATCGTCAGTGTGACTTTGTTTATGCTGGAGTGAACATTAGTCTCCCTGCTCTTCCAAACATTTCACAATAATTCAGCGGTTAAGGCAGTGGTATTTAATAACATATATGTTATAAATAATAATAGTACATGTTATTATTAATAATATGTATTATTATTAACATGTATGTATTTAACCCTTTCAGGGTCCGTCCCGTAGATCTACGGCCTTACGGTGAGTGTCCAAACCGTAGATCTACGCCATGAGCTCAGCTCACTCTGATAAACTGTGAGTGGTACATATGGGCCTAGATATGAGAGAATACATCTATGTGGTATGTGTGCACCACATAAAACAGATCCTTCAGCACACTGTGTATAATGAGAGAAAAAAACTGAAATCATTATTTTTCGATTAAAACAGCAACTTTGCAGTGTTTTTTCGTATGTTTTTTATAGTTGTATTTGCGATTTCTTGGTCTCATTTGATAGAATGGAAGACATATTACAGAAATAGAGATGATTTTGATTGGTTTTAGCAATGGAAATGGCTTGAAAATGAGCTCAAAGTAGCGGAAATGTTAAATTTTTGCCGATATTCAAGAGTAAACAAACGACCTCTCACGTCTAATACACGTCAGCTGGTGGGTCTAATATACATTCACAAATATGGTGATGATATTTATACAATTATTACAGTATTGCATAACAGTAAATCTTCTATTTTTTGGTGTGAATAAAAATTCATTATGTGAAAAAAAAATCAAAATGGAATTTATTTGTAAAGCCTCAAAACATAACTAATGAACAGAGGAAATGTTAGTTTAGTGCCAGGAATGCCTACATTGTTTATTCTGGACCCTATTTTGAAATTGGAATATTTTGAACTTTGTGTTAAATTGGCCAAATTAAACAATTTCTGATCACTTTATTTTGTAGTTGAAACAGTTGACTTGGCGATTTCTTGTGCTCAATCGATAGAATAGAAGTAATACTAGTGAAATAGCTAAGAATTTGGTTGATTGGAATAATGTAATTGGCCTAAAATGGGAGTCAAAGTCGGCAAAATCGCCGATTCGTAAATATCGCTGACACATCAAAATTCGCGAGAGCATAATTTCATCAATTTTCCACCAAATTTCGTACTTTTTGCTTTATTACCTTCACAAAAAGATTCTCTACGATTTCATAAGAAAAAATAACAAATTTTTTTTTTGATAATTCTTGGACACTGGTGCGTGACTCCAGATTTGGGCCTTGGACCCTGAAAGGGTTAATAACATATATGTTATAAATAATAATAGTACATATTATTAATAACATGTATTATTATTAACATGTATGTTATTAAATACCATTGCCTCAATCATTGCCTCTACCACTCCAGTCACACTCAATCTACAAGCACCAAACACAAAGAATTGTTGTGAAATGTTTGGAAGAGCAGGGAGACTAATGTTCACTCCAGCATAAACAAAGTCACACTGACGATGTGTCAACCACTCCCTCGTATTTTTGTACAATTTCCTTCTTCAATTATATCATATTTATTATTATTATTATTATTATTATTATTATTATTACTATTTTTATTATTAGCTCTAGCAGAAATGTTTAATTCTTTGCAGTGTTCAAGAGTAAACATATGATGTCACCGTCTAATACCTGTCCGAATAGCCATTCCAATATGCAGTCATGAATGGATTTACATTATTTATACTGTAGTTTAATAGCAAATAATGAACAAACAAAACACTCACCACACTGAGTGGTGGGAAGGCTGGCTGCCAGTTGCAGGGGTCAGAGGGAGGGTTGTAGGGACTCACAGGTGGTGGGAAACTTAAATATGATTTGGCGGCTGGGAATTTGGCGGTTGGGAATTCGCGAATGTGTGAAGCCCGTGAAAGTTGAAAACGTGAATGTTGAGGGAGACCTGTATGTATAATACAGTATAATAATTATATAATAATATAAATTATTATGACAGGGTGGATAGGGGGGCAATGTGGCAGATGTTGCAGGTGTATGGTATAGGAGGTAGGTTACTGAAAGCAGTGAAGAGTTTTTATGAAGATAGTGAGGCTCAGGTTAGAGTATGTAGGAGAGAGAGGGAGATTATTTCCCAGTAAAAGTAGGCCTTAGACAAGGATGTGTGATGTCACCATGGCTGTTCAATATATTTATAGATGGGGTTGTAAGAGAAGTGAATGTGAGGGTCTTGGCAAGAGGTGTAGAGTTAAAAGATAAAGAATCAAACACAAAGTGGGAGTTGTCACAGTTGCTTTTTGCCGATGACATTGTGCTTTTGGGAGATTCTGAAGAGAAGTTGCAGAGGTTGGTGGATGAATTTGGTAGGGTAAGTAAAAGAAGAAAATTAAAAGTGAATACAGGAAAGAGTAAGGTTATGAGGATAACAAGAAGATTAGGTGACAAAAGATTGGATATCAGATTGGAGGGAGAGAGTATGGAGTAGGTAAATGTACAGTGGACCCCCGGTTATCGGCCGGTTCAGTTATCGGCCAACTCGGTTATCGGCCGGTTTTTCGGTGACTGGTTATCAACCATTAATTCGGTTATTGGCCATCTGGGAGGCATCCATCCACTGGCTGGAGCCGCTTGTGAGTCAGTTTGGCTTTGTCTCTGGGTGAGTGAGGAAGCTTCTGCTCATTCATCCAAACATTTTGCTATAATCCATTGTTTTTTGTGGTTATTGATGGAGTACAACTGCAAAATAAGCAACCATGGGCCCAAAGAAACACATTACATAGTATATGAAAACATGCAATGTTTATATGCAATGTACAGGAAGGCCCCGCTTTACGGCGTTTCACTTTACGGCGTTCCGCTAATACGGACATTTCAAATTATGACCAAAACTCGCTATACGGCTCCCCCCACCTGACTTTCTAATACGGTCACCGTGCCCCACCCTGTTTGTTTACATTCTCCATGAGCTCAGTAAGCACTAAGTCTCTCCATTTTGTCTGGAAACTCCAAAATTTCAAAGTTTTTAAAAGTTATTTCATATTTTATATACTCTGATAATTATACTTATGTATACCTGTACCTAAATAAACTTACATACTGTGCTGGCATGCAGGTACACATTAAAATTGGTAAGTGTCTTATGTCTCCAGACGTCATATTAGTAATGATAATAATAATCATCGAGTCATTTAAATGTCATACATTACGTTAATATACACATTTTCATTAATCCATCTATGATATTTTTTTCAAAATTATATAATAAACACGATGCATAACATATAAATAAGATAAATACACCCCACAGTAGAATAAATAAACATAAATGTGAGATGTGGTAGCAGACGACTTACACAAGTGACGCCATATTAGAAATGATAATAATAATAATAACAATACTCACCGAGTCTCATTGAATGTCGTATATTACGTTAATATACACATTTTCATTAATCCATCCATGATATTTTTTCAAAATTATATAATAAACACGATACATAACATAAAAAGATGATAAATACACCCCACAATAGAATAAATAAACATAAATATAAGATGTGGGAGCCACATAA
The DNA here is from genome assembly GCF_026875155.1 of Cherax quadricarinatus. NCBI lineage: Eukaryota > Metazoa > Arthropoda > Malacostraca > Decapoda > Parastacidae > Cherax > Cherax quadricarinatus. Next base: position 25,266,130 of record NC_069428.1, on the reverse strand, counting down.
CTTGTACAAGTGATGGCAAGAATAACATTTTCTCTAATCTAACATAAGAGAAAATGTGTTACTGGGGGTAACTGTAGAAAATTATTCCTTTCGTATGTATGTAAGTTTATTCAGGTATACACAAATACAGTTACATAGATTATCATACATAACAACATATGTGTAGAGAACCTAGGATAACCCAAAAAAGTCAGAGTGACTTATTTCCATTGCCTTCACTCAGAGCTTCATTTCTTCTCAAAATGATGTTACATGAGAATGGGAGTGTTCTTCTTTATTAATTCTACCGTATCAATGTAGAGACAACCTGTACACAATGTAACTTGTACACAAACCAGACGTGTACACTTCGTTTGTTTACAAAACTTACGTTCGCCTGGTTTGTTTACATAACTCTGCGCCTGTCCCCTCTCATGTACTCATTCTTTCTCTCTCTCATTTATTCGTTTTATCTCATTTACTTACTCCTGACCCTACATTAAGACTACAAATATTTTAAGGTAAGTAATGAGTGAACTGTATATACATTTTATCGCTCTGGGATGCTTAAATATCATAGAATATATGTGTGGGTGGGTTGGCCTGGTATGGTAGCCCGGCTGACTACCATACATACCACACTTGATTTTTACAATAAATACTACTCATCTCACCCTATATTTTAAGGTAAGTAATGAGTGAACTGTATATACATTTTATCGCTCTGGGATGCTTAAATATCATAAAATAGTATGTGTGGGTGGGGTGGCCTGGTAAGGTAGCCTGGCTGATTACCATACCTACCACACTTGATTTCTTACAATAAATACTACTTGTCTCACCCTAGATTAAGACTATAAATATTTTAAGGTAAGTAATGAGTGCACTATGTGTGTATTGTACTTTTTTATTGTTTTTTTTGATGCCTGGTTCTATTGCTAACTTAATATATGTTAGTGTAAACTTGTTATCTAGTGTTTGTATGCATTTATAAGTGGAGAAAAAGGTTGTTCCACTTTACGGCGGTTTCCGCTTTACGGCGGTAGCCTGGAACCTAACCTGCCGTATAAGTGGGGCCCTGCTGTATATTTAATAATAATCACTGGTACATTAAATGTCTTATTTTACGTTAATACAGACATCTTCATTAATCCATCTATTATATCTTCTTCAAAATTATGTAAGAAACATGTTACATAGCATATAAACATGCAATGTTTATTATATGCGATTTATATTTAATAATCACTCTTTGCCACATTAAATGTCTTATTTTATGTTAATATAGACATTTTCATTAATCCATCTATGATATTTTCTTCAAAATTATATAAGAAACACGTTACATATCATGTAGCATATAAACATAGCATATAAACATGCAAAGTTTATATGTTATCGAGTGGAGAGTGGGATGGAGAGTAAACATTACATTTTCTCTGATGTAGCGTAAGAGAAAACTGTGAATCTGGCGACTGGTGCAGTAACCGCCCTTCATATGCATTTGTTTACAATTCTTGGTATGAATTATTCATTACTTCTCCCTTTGTTTATGATGGCATCTAATGGTAGTTGTTAGAAACGATTAAACTCAGTGAACATGGTAATAATATGGCTGTGTATTGTAATATAGCTGTCTAGTGTAGCCCAGGGAAGGGGGACTACTTACATGTACTGTACCTACATCTACCGCTACCTACACTGACTTCCTACAAATACTACTCACCTCTTACCCTACATTAAGACTACAGATATTTTAAGGTTAGTAATGAATGTACTGTAGCAGTTAATGACAGATTAAAGAGGTGTGTGCAGTGTGGACTAGGGTGCAAGCTTTTGTAGAGAAACACCACCCTGACCAAGCTGAAACAAGCTATATCTGCAACATGTTCAGTGACAAAACCCTGTCCCACTTCAGGGAAATCTTAGAGAGATGCCAGAAACAGGCCTCTATGGACAGATTTGTTGTGAGGCAGGGGTCCAGTGACTCTCAAGCTGGTCCTAGAGGCATTAAAAGACAAAGAAGGGAAGGCTTTGCTACCTAAAGTCTTTATGGAGGGGGATTTTCCTTCCAAACACTAACTCCTCCCTCTTTCCTCTTCCCTATCTTCCAGAAGCCAGCATTACCCTTCAATAAAGGTATGTAAAAACTTACATAATTGTTAAAAAAAAAATTTTTTTGTGAATATTTTTGTCTGGAACGGATTAATTGTATATTTCCATTAATTCTTATGGGAAATATTTATTTATTTATTTATTTATTTATTTATTGATTTGAACATGATACAGTGAAGTACAAAGGAATACAGTTATTACAGTGCAACATGCCAAAGTCCCTTGTATGCAGAGCATTATGGGCAGGCTTAAAATTAACTTAAGATTAACTAAGCAATGATATATTCAGCGGTAAAAACATTATTGTAAACAGATAACAATTTAGCACAAATGAGTATTACAAAGACAGGTCATATGGTCATTTACTGTGTTGCTGTGCATTCAACAGAATGGAGTTTTCTGTTAGGTAATGTATTAAAAAAAAAAAAAAGTTTAATTGGGTCACAGGTTAGACATTTATGAGATACAACAATAGAAATATTTATGAGATACAATTATTCAGTATTTATTTAGTTGTGGGCGAGTAAGTGATTTTTGAGAAGAGACTTGAATTTATAAACAGTGTTTCTTTTATATTCACAGGTAGTGAATTCCAGATTTTAGGGTCTTTTATGTGCATTGAGCTTTTGCATAGCGTGAGATGGACACGAGGAACATCAAAGAGTGATCTGTGCCTTGTGTTATGGTCATGTTTTCTGTTGAGGTTGGTAAGGAGACGTTTGAGGGGAGGGTTTATATCAGAGTTAAGTGTTGTATGAATGTAGTAGGCACAATAATAAGTATGGATGTTTTGTATGGGGAGTAGGTTTATAGTTTTGAATTCGGTTTTCGGCCATTTCGGTTATCAGCTGACCTGGAACAGATTACGGCCGATAACCAAGGGTCCACTGTATTCAGATATATGGGAGCGGACGGGTCAGCAGATGGGTCTATGAAAGATGAGGTGAATCATAGAATTGATGAGGGGAAAAGGGTGAGTGGTGCACTTAGGAGTCTGTGGAGACAAAGAACTCTGTTCTTGGAAGCAAAGACACGAATGTATGACAGTATAGTTTTACCAATGCTCTTATATGGGTGTGAAGCATGGGTGATGAATGTTGCAGCGAGGAGAAGGCTGAAGGCAGTGGAGATGTCATGTCTGAGGGCAATGTGTGGTGTGAATATAATGCAGAGAATTCGTAGTTTGGAAGTAAGGAGGAGGTGCGGGATTGCCAATACTGTTGTCCAGAGGGCTGAGGAAGGGTTGTTGAGGTGGTTTGGACATGTAGAGAAAATGGAACAAAACAGAATGACTTCGTGAGTGTATAAATCTGTAGTAGAGGGAACGCGGGGTAGGAAAGGTTGGAGGGTGGGGATAAAGGAGGTTTTGTGTGCATGGGGCTTGGACTTCCAGCAAGTATGCGTGAGCGTATTTGATAGGAGTGAATGGGAGACAAATGCTTTTTAATATTTGATGTGCTGTTGGAGTGTGAGCAAAGTAACATTTATGAAGGGATTCAGGGAAACCAGCAGGCCGGACTTGAGTCCTGGAGATGGGAAGTACAGCGTCTGCACTCTGAAGGAGGGGTGTTAATGTTGCAGTTTTATAAACTGTCGTGTAAAGCACCCCTTTGGCAAGACAGTGATGGAGTGAATGATAATTAAAGCTTTTCTTTTTCAGGCCACCCTGCCTTGGTGGGAATCAGCCGATGTGTTAATAAAAATAATAATAATAATAAAAATTATTATAATAATATGCATGTACTAATAATAATAAATAATACTATAATAATAGTATGTATAAGTGAGTTTGAGAACACCACCACGAGATGGCACTGTGTGTATGAAAATATTACTCAGTCCGCGTCTAGCAGTGGAGAAGATTCTCGTGATTTGCTTACATTTCATGCAGTTATTCTGCAGAATTCCTTGTTTCTAACCATGGGTCCTCAGAAAGCAAGTGCAAAGGACAGTGCTGAGAAGAAAAAGAGGATGATTTCCATGAAATTAACCCGTAAATGGTCCAAACACATACACCTACCATCCGACTTACGACCTGCTCGACTTACGACCACTCGACTTACGACCGTGGTTTTTATGCCAAATTTCTGGGAAATAAACAACTATTTGTGTTGTACACAGTGTTTATCGCAAACCTTACAGTATAAAATACAGTACTAACAGCATAAAAAGTAAAGTAAAACATTAAATACCAAAATAAAGCAGTAAAATAAAGTCATTACAAAAATGTTTTGTTGATATTCAGTAGTAAAGACTCGACTTACGACCATTTCGACTTACGACCGGTTTCTCGGAACCGAACTCGGTCGTAAGTCGGATGGTAGGTGTTTATACGTTCACTACCCCAGTTCCCTGAATATTTTGAAAAAAAAAAAAATAATTTTTTTAATGAAAATAAAGAGCACATCTTTCTAAGTTTTATAGGATTAAAATAAAAAACTTAAGAGTCAACAGCAACCACCCAGGGAGGTACTACCGTCCTGCCAAGTGAATGTAAAACGAAAGACTGTAATTGTTTTACATGATGGTAGGATTGCTGATGTCTTTTGTCTGTCTCATAAATATGCAAGATTACAGGTATGTCTTGCTACTTCTACTTACACTTAGGTCACACTACACATACATGGACACGTTTATTTATACACACTCATCTGAGTTTTCTTTGATTTTATCTTAATAGTTCTTGGTCTTATTGCTTTTCCTTTTATATCCATGGGGAAGTGGAATAAGAATCTTTCCTCCGTAAGCCATGCGTGTTGTAAAAGTCAACTAAAATGCCGGGAACAATGGGCTAGTAACCCCTTTTCCTGTAAAGATTACCAAAAAGAAAAAGAAGAAAATTGTCAAAGTGGGAAGTCCGAATGTGCGTGGATGTTGTGCAAAAGATAAGAAAGAGATGATTGTGGATGTTATGAATGAGAAGAAGCTGGATGTCCTGGCTTTAAGTGAAATGAAGCTGAAGGGGGTGGGAGAGTTTCAATGGAGAGAATAAATGGGATTAGGTCAGGGGTTTCAAATAGAGTTAGAGCTAAAAAAGGAGTAGCAATAATGTTGAAGGATAAGCTATGGCAGGAAAAGAGGGACTATAAATGTATTAATTCAAGGATTATGTGGAGTAAAATAAAGATTGGATGTGAAAAGTGGGTTACAGTAAGCGTGTATGCACCTGGAGAAGAAAGAAGTGTAGAGGAGAGAGAGAGATTTTGGGAAATGTTGAGTGAATGCGTGGAGACTTTGAATCAAGCGTGAGTGTAATGGTGGTTGGGGATTTCAATGCTAAAGTGGGTAAAAATGTTATGGAGGGAATAGTAGGTAAATTTGGGGTGCCAGGGGTAAATGTAAATGGGGAGCCTTTAATTGAGCTATGTGTAGAAAGAGATTTGATAATAAGTAATACATATTTTATGAAAAAGAGGATAAATAAATATACAAGGCATGATGTAGCACGTAATGGAAGTAGTTTGTTAGATTACGTATTGGTGGATAAAAGGTTGATGGGTAGGCTCCAGGATGTACATGTTTATAGAGGGGCAACTGATATATCGGATCAATATTTAGTTGTAGCTACAGTTAGAGTAAGAGGTAGATGGGAAAAGAGGAAGGTGGCAACAACAAGTAAGAGGGAGGTGAAAGTGTATAAACTAAGGGAGGAGGAAGTTTGGGGGAGATATAAGCGACTGTTGGCAGAAAGGTGGGCTAGTGCAAAGATGAGTAGTGGGGGGTTGAAGAGGGTTGGAATAGTTTTAAAAATGCAGTATTAGAATGTGGGGCAGAAGTTTGTGGTTATAGGAGGGTGGGGGCAGGTGGAAAGAGGAGTGATTGGTGGAATGATGAAGTAAAGGTGTGATAAAAGAGAAAAAGTTAGCTTATGAGAGGTTTTTACAAAGCAGAAGTGTTATAAGAAAAGCAGAGTATATGGAGAGTAAAAGAAAGGTGAAGAGAGTGGTGAGAAAGTGCAAAAGGAGAGCAGATGATAGAGTGGGAGAGGCACTGTCAAGAAATTTTAATGAAAATAAGAAAAAATTTTGGAGTGAGTTAAACAAGTTAAGAAAGCCTAGGGAAAGTATGGATTTGTCAGTTAAAAACAGAGTAGGGAGTTAGTAGATGGGGGGAGGGAGGTATTAGGTAGATGGCGAGAATATTTTGAGGAACTTTTAAATGTTGAGGAAGAAAGGGAGGCGGTAATTTCATGCGCTGGTCAGCGAGGTATACCATCTTTTAGGAGTGAAAAAGAGCAGAATGTAAGTGTGGGGAGGTATGCGAGCATTACGTAGAATGAAAGGGGGTAAAGCAGCTGGAACTGATGGGATCATGACAGAAATGTTAAAAGCAAGGGGGGATATAGTGTTGGAGTGGTTGGTACTTTTGTTTAATAAATGTATGAAAGAGGGGAAGGTACCTAGAGATTGGCGGAGAGCATGTATAGTCCCTTTATATAAAGGGAAAGGGACAAAAGAGATTGTAAAAATTACAGAGGAATAAGTTTATTGAGTATACCAGGAAAAGTGTACGGTAGGGTTATAATTGAAAGAATTAGAGGTAAGACAGAATGTAGGATTGCGGATGAGCAAGGAGGTTTCAGAGTGGGTAGGGGATGTGTAGATCAAGTGTTTACATTGAAGCATATATGTGAACAGTATTTAGATAAAGGTAGGGAAGTTTTTATTGCATTTATGGATTTAGAAAAGGCATATGATAGAGTGGATAGGGGAGCAATGTGGCAGATGTTGCAAGTATATGGAATAGGTGGTAAGTTACTAAATGCTGTAAAGAGTTTTTATGAGGATAGTGAGGCTCAGGTTAGGGTGTGTAGAAGAGAGGGAGAATACTTCCTGGTAAAAGTAGGTCTTAGACAGGGATGTGTAATGTCACCATGGTTGTTTAATATATTTATAGATGGGGTTGTAAAAGAAGTAAATGCTAGGGTGTTCGGGAGAAGGGTGGGACTAAATTATGGGGAATCAAATTCAAAATGGGAATTAACACAGTTACTTTTTGCTGATGATACTGTGCTTATGGGAGATTCTAAAGAAAAATTGCAAAGGTTAGTGGATGAGTTTGGGAATGTGTGTAAAGGTAGAAAGTTGAAAGTGAACATAGAAAAGAATAAGGTGATGAGGGTATCAAATGATTTAGATAAAGAAAAATTGGATATCAAATTGGGGAGGAGGAGTATGGAAGAAGTGAATGTTTTCAGATACTTGGGAGTTGACGTGTCGGCGGATGGATTTATGAAGGATGAGGTTAATCATAGAGAATTGATGAGGAAAAAAGGTGAGTGTGCATTGAGGATAGTGGAGTCAAAAACGTTATCTATGGAAGGCAAAGGATGGGAATGTATGAAAAGTATAGTAGTACCAACTTCTGCTTAATTAGGTGTGAAGCTGAGTGGTACAAGCATGCAGCGACCGGAGACTGTTTTGGAGGCAGTGGAGATGTCCTGTCTAGGGAATGTGTGGTGTAATATTTATCAGAAAATTTGGAGGCGTGGAAATTAGGAAAAGGGTGGAGTTAATAAAAGTATTAGTCAGAGGCAGAAAGGTTGTTGAGGTGGTTTGGTCCATTTAGTGAGGATATTGGATCAAAGTAAAGAATGGTAAATCATAAAATCTATAGGGAAAAGGGAGTGGTGCATTGAGGTATATGTGGAGTCAAAAAACGTTATCTATGGAGGCAAAGAAGGAATGTATGAAAGTATAGTAGTTTCCAACACTCTTATATGGGTGTGAAGCTTGGGTGGTAAACGCACAGCGAGGAACGGTTGGGGCAGTGGAGATGTCCTGTCTAAGGGCAATGTGTGGTGTAAATATTATGCAGAAAATTTGAGCGTGGAAATTAGGAAAAGGTGTGGAGTTAATAAAAGTATTAGTCAGAGGGCAGAAGAGGGGTTGTTGAGGTGGTTTGGTCATTTAGAGAGAATGGATCAAAGTAGAATGACATGGAAAGCATATAAATCTATAGGGGAAGGAAGGCGAGGTAGTTGTCATCCTCGAAAGGGTTGGAGAGAGGGGGTAAAGGAGAGTTTGTGGGCAAGGGGCTTGGACTTCCAGCAAGCGTGCGTGAGCGTGTTAGATAGGAGTGAATGGAGACGAATGGTACTTGGGACCTGACGATCTGTTGGAGTGTGAGCAGGGTAATATTTAGTGAAGGGATTCGGGGAAACCGGTTATTTTCATATAGTCGGACTTGAGTCCTGGAAATGGGAAGTACAATGCCTGCACTTTAAAGGAGGAGTTTGGGATATTGGCAGTTTGGAGGGATATGTTGTGTATCTTTATACGTATATGCTTCTAAACTGTTGTATTCTGAGCACCTCTGCAAAAACAGTGATTATGTGTGAGTGTGGTGAAAGTGTTGAATGATGATGAAAGCATTTTCTTTCTTTTTTGGGTCACCCTGCCTCGGTGGGAGACGGCCGACTTGTTAAAAAAAAAAAAAAAAAAAAATCTACTGAGATATGAGGCTGCAAAGTTGGCACTTAATGCTCACCTGACAGCAACATCGAGTCCTGCTGCTTGCAGAAGTGTTGCCGATATACCATTTTTTCTCATTTTTACATTATTTTATATAATTTTTATGTTCTGATAATTACAATTTATTGTAGTTCTTGTCATTTCATAACCAATCTTTGTTCTGACACTAATATTAGGTACTGAAATTGTACTCAAATTGTCACAAACACATTGACAGGTGGACATTTACACCTGCCTTGGTCATTTACTATTGTCTAGGAATATATACAAAGTATTTATAGGTCCCAGCAATGTTTTGGATACACGGGAGTGTAGAAGCAGAAGACGGAAGAAGGAAGGAGGAGGAAGAAGGAAGAAGGAAGAAGAAGGAAGAAGTTCCCTTGAAGCAATGTGTAAGACAAGTGTTCAGTGACAAGCATCGGAAAGGCAGTGATAAGATGAGATATGAGATGACATTTGATGGGCGCCAGCGAGGGTGCAGAGATCAGGAATTACATTTGATGAGCTCGTATCTCTGATCATCTGTCTCTCTGTCTGCTTGTCTCTTTCCATCTCTCTGCTTGTCTCTCCGTCTGTCTCAGAGAGAGCCACTGTGAACCAACAGGTATTCTTATGCATTATAATAGAACACTCCATTCTCTTGAATGCTCAGTAACTCATCAAATGACCATATGACCTGTTTCTGTACTACAAATCCACCTGGTGGTTCACACTTACACTCAGTCACTTACCCATTTGACTATAAGCACAGAAATATGTATCTTAATCTTAAAATAATGATTCCTAACTAGTCACAAGTTTGCCTGTGATACTCCAATATAGAAACTATGTATTGTGCCATAACAAAAGCACTCACATTGCTAAACTCACAAACTAGTATTTAGTCACTTAGTATTTAGTCAACTTAATCCACAATTTGTAATAATTTAGGGTTAAGAATTAATCTAAGTTTGCCCGAAATGCCTAGCCATGCTAGGTGTTCTAGTGGCCCCCTCTGTAATTAGTATTTTATTACATGTAAACAACACAATAACCAAAATCTGTAAACCCCGCATTGTAATCCTTATCAAGAATAAACTTTGATTTGATTTGATTTGATTTAATTTGATTATTTTATAAATTGTGCTACAAATCTGTACAACTATAAAGCTTCTTATTTGAAATACTCATTTGTACTTCATGTTGTAATTTGTTTACTGTATTTTTTACCAATAAATATATCATTGCTTAGTTAATCTTAAGTTAATTTTAAGCCTGCCCACAATGCTCTGTATACAAGGGGCTTTTGGCATGTACATTCAACCACTGTATTTCAATTGTACAACTATGTATTATGTCCAAATAATAAATAAATAAATATCTACAAGCACAGTATAACACTTCGGATTTTTTAGGTTATCCTAGGTAATTTACACTATAACTGTATTTGTGTGTACCTGTGAGACAGATAGACAGAGACAAATAGACAGAGACAGATAGACAGACCCTAAACTTGGGGTTAACATCACTTTCCTCTTAAAAGGGGAGTGTTAGTATGACATTACATTAGTGAATCCTTGGTGTTTGCCACACTGTTTGCTGTAGCTGGCGCTCAATATAACTGGCGCTCCCACAAGGTACTAAGTGGACCCATATTTTTTTAATATGGTGCACACCGAGTGTTAAGACCCATTCTATGCTGACTAGGCATCTCAGGCCAATCGTGCCAAATTTGGAGGCAGGAAAAATAAAACATATATATATGTTTGGGGGCTGTAAGAACGTATATATACATTTGGACCATTTATGGGTTAAAGCAGGAAATCGATAAACACAAACTAAGAGTGTAGCATTAAGAGTGTACCATTAAGAATGTAGCGATTAAGCGATAGAAAAAGGACGAAACAAAATGAACTCCTGACAGCATACGACACTGTGCCCAGCATCTCTTCTTCCTCATCAACCTGCGCCAGCATCTCTTCTTCAAGGTAAATTTTGTATTATTATTATTATTATTTATTACGTATTATTATTTTCCTTATGAAACTCCATAGTGATCTAATGGAGTTTGCCTTACAAATACTCCGTTTTCTGTTATAATAACAGCATGGGAAGGTATGTAGTCAGGAGCAGGAACAATGGCCACTGTGCCGCCGCTTCCACTACCACTACTCAAATACAGTGGACCCCCGGTTTACGATATTATTTCATTCCAGAAGTATGTTCAGGTGCCAGTACTGACCGAATTTGTTCCCATAAGGAATATTGTGAATTAGATTAGTCCATTTCAGACCCCCAAACATACACATACAAATGCACTTACATAAATACACTTACATAATTGGTCACATTGGGAGCTGATCGTAAACCGGGGGTCCACTGTATATAAGTACATATTTCATTCATTCTAGTGTATATATTATGTTTCTATGTTATTAATATTGTTTATTACATCATATTAGATGAATTGATATAGATAAATAAGCTGTAGAGTTGATATTAGAGAAATAGTATTAAAGTATTTTGTTGTACCTGGAATTCCACTGTGACGGATTAATTCCATTTGAATTAATTAAATGAAGAAAACTGACTTTACAAACAAGCAACTCCAGGTGCATGCAACGTCATGGAATGGATTCAACTCGTAAGTAGAGGTTCCACTGTACTTCATCTTTTTAAACCACAAAAAGAATATTTTTAGGAGCTGATAAACTGTAATGAAGAGAGAGAGGCAGTGATTTCAAACAATGGGCAGGGAGGTATAACATCCTGTAGGAGTGAGGAAAAGTCAGATGTGAGTGTGGGGTTAAGTGTTTGAGGCAGTGAGTAGAATATAAGAGAGTAAAGCAGCTGGGATAGATGGGATCAAGGCAGAGATGTTAAAAGTAAGTGGAGATATAGTTTTGGAGAGGCTGGTGCTTTTGTTCAATAAATGCATGTAAGAGGAAAAGTGCCTGGGAAATAGCAAAGAGCATGCATAGTTCCTTTGCATGTTGGAGGGAGATTATGTTCAGGATGTGCAACGTCACCATGGTTATGTAACATTCTGAATGAAACCTTATAGTTAGTCTTCTGATCAGAGGCACTGACCACAGGCAAAAGAAAATGGGAATGGCAAAAATAAAATGTAATAATCAAAGCTATCTACAAGATGCCTGTAAGTAAAATCGTTGTACAAATGAATCTCGTGAATTATATTGCAAATTTCATGGTTAAACTCTACTGTAGTTTAGATTGTAACTGTATACAGAACTGTACTGAGTAAAGAGTGACATACCATTGAAGCAGAGTAGCGCTGACTAATGGTTAGGTACTGGAAAACTCTTTCGAGGATCAGGTCTGGCAGAAGGTGCCAGTTACTGTACACATGATCTGGATCTTCCTCCTCCTCTTCCTTAGGTAACTTTCCAATACATGCCTTCACACCCAAATCTAAAATAAATAAAATATAAAATAAATATATAATATTATATATTATATAATTATATTTTTAT
>NC_069428.1:25199854-25253590 GCF_026875155.1 Cherax quadricarinatus | reverse complement strand
AAAAAGTCATTAGTTCAAGATAATGCTGACAAATTTCAACAAAACATCCGAAATGCCTAAGCTCGATCAAAAGTTTGTCGACCTTATCGAGTAGTAGAACATATCTCTGGTAATAAGTATAAGGTTAAAGAAATTATACTGGTAAGTACAAAGAATCGCATTTAGATCATATGAAATTAGTATGCGATGTTGAGGATATTGCTACCCAGACTAATATGACAGATGCTGAAAATCCTCTTGACTCTGTACCCTCTACCTCAGATACTCAGTCAGATACTCAACCTGAATGTCGTTACTCCTTGCGTACTCGACAAGTAATGAGAAACCCACAAGTATCTTTTGTAGATACTCGTTTAGATCTCCCTCAGTCAAGGCATGTGTTAGCTATTGCAGAGGAATTCGATCCTCCCAAAGATGATAACCATTCTGCATATGTAAACCTCACCCTCGCAGAATTGGGTTTAAATGTACATAGTCTGTATAACTAGATGTCCGAGATGAAGTAAATTGTCAACTGTTTGTTATTAACTAATTAGTTTTTTCAGAAATATTTTTTTTTTGTGTGTTCACGTTCCCTCCGTATTCTGAGAATTTGACAGTAATAGTCTGAGTGCACCAGATGCTTTTGCTGTTAATTTCACCTTGTATATATATATTTATTCTTCCTCAGAATCCGTAGAGTGCTTGAATACAGATCGATCGATCAATTCCATCCATATTTTACAATGATTTGCTCTTATAGTTTGTAATGCATTACGTTAAAACTCATTACGTTAACATCCATTACGTAAAACTCATGTTGTAACATCCATTATGATACCATCCATTAGTTCTAAGTTATATATGAATTTGTTATTGTATAGAATCAGCCCAGAACCGCCTGCCTGTTCAGCCTATAGATAGTAGTGTATGTGGGAAACGACATACGTAACTGCCCCGAGCTGTCAGAAAGTTGTGATCCCTGTGTTAATAGCATCTTTTATATCCCTGTGCTTTAGTGGGAGACCCTTTTTCCTGTGACTTTGTGGCGCCCCGGGATGGCTGGTGGGCCGTACCTTGCCTCCCCCCACTGCGGCGTAGACACCAGGTAAAACACGGCGGGGCGGGCCCTTCCTCTCACCTATGAAATATATGTTACCTAAAAAAGTGTTCTCCCTTCAACCCCGAACCCAAAGAACCCACATACCCACCCCCCTCCCCCCCCCCCCCCCTTCCCCCCTCCCCCCTTTCCCCCCCCTTTCTCCCCCTCCCTCCTCCTCCCCCCCTTTTCCCCCCTCCCCCTTTTCCTCCCCCTCCCCCTCATCCTCCTTTCCTCCCCTTTCCCTCCTCCTCCTCCTTTTCCCTCCTCCTCCTTCCCCCTTTCCCTTCCCCCCTTCCCTCCTCCTCCCCCTTTCCCCTCCTCTCCTTTTCCTTTTCCTCCCCCTCCTTTTCTTTTCCTCCTCCTTTTTTTCCCCTTTTCCCCTTTTTTTCCTCCCCCCCTTTTCCTCCTCCTCCTCCTTTTCCTCCTCCCTCCTTTTCCTCCTCCTCCTCCCCCTTTTTCCTCCCCCTCCCCTTTTTTCCCCCTCCTCCTATTTTCCCCCTCCTCCTAACTTTTCCTCCCCTCTTTTCCTCCCCCCTCCCCCTTTTTTTTCCCCTCCTCCTCCCCCTTTTTCCTTCTCCTTTTCCTTCTTTACTTTTCCTCCTCCTCCTTTTTCCTCCTCCTCCCCTTTCCCTCCTCCCCTCTTTTCCTCCTCCTCCTCATTATTATTATTATTATATACTTCCACATATCCAAAACATTGCTGGGACCTATAAATATATATTCCAAGACAATAGTAAATGGCCAAGGCAGGTGTAAATGTCCACCTGTCAATGTGTTTGTGACAATGTGAGTACAATTTCTGCACCTAATACTAGTGTCAGAACAAAGATTGGCTATGAAATGACAAGAACTATTATAAACTGTAATTATCAGAACATAAAAATTATATAAAATATGAAAAAATAGAAAAAAAAAACATATATCGGCAACACTTCTGCAAGGGCAGGACTTCATGTTGCTGTCAAGTGAGCATCCAGTGCCAACTTCTTGGCCTCATATCTCTGTAAGTACTGACCCTAATTTTTTTTTTTTAGCCTATAACATTTAGAAAAATGTGCTCTTTATTTTCATTAACAAAAATTATTCTTTTATTTTTCAAAATATTCAAGGCACTGGGGTAGTGAACGTATATATATGTTTGGACCGTTTACGGGTTAAACTTTGTATTTCATAGTAAGATAGTCTAGGTTATCTAAGTCTGCAACATAATACAAGTTCCTCTTTCTGTTCTGTAATTTACCATTTGTCATTTGCTACCATTCGTATTGTAGTTAACTGCACAAGAAGTCTTGCATAATTAATGGCCTTCTTTTGTCCTTACTATTTCTTGTATCTACTGATTTATGTATTTTTATTGTAGGTACGGCCCAGAGAAATAATTTTCATTATGATTATCATGCTCATTGGGAAGTGCCAAACAAATACCAGTCGTAGAGCACCTGGGGAATATGCGCTAATTAGGTGTGATCCAAGGAAGTGGAAGGTAGCTCCAACTCAAGGCACCTTCCTTGAAGACTGTATATTCATGAATAAATATTATAAAGCAGGAGGTGGGTCAAAGTTTCGCTGTCATTATCACTGGGTATCGGCTAATTTTGATGGTATCAGTGCAGTATTGGTATTATCATTGGCTTAAAGCTGAGTATTGGTAGGCATCAGCCAGTTTTGATGGCACTGGTATTGGTACCAGTACCGGTGGGCACTGGCTAACTCTGATAGGATCATAATCGATATTGGCCTAAATTTGAGTATCGGTATCAGTATCAGCAAAAAAATTGGTATCATCCCATCCCTATTATTAAGAAACAAACTATGATAGACATTAACATCAACCACTAACTGTGGCACAACCATTACAGAATATTTAAAATACATAATTAGCTCAAGATTAAAACACCAACTGTTGTAGCTGATGTAACTGTGTTTGATTTATCTGTTTGGAAATAAATACAGTATGTCTATGCATTTCACTCTTAAATAATCTCTTAGTCCTCATATCCTAAAAGAACTGATATACAGGAATTCATCAGGGATTCAGGCAATATTGCTCATTCTGAAAACATCCTTTTTTTTAGAAAGACTGAGACAGTGTATCTGTTGATAGTGTACCTGCTGAACTCACTGTAATGTGTGTAAGCTAGCCTTTTGCTTACACATCTTGTAGCCTGTATGTTTGCTCTTGACAAGAGTAATGATACATAGTAGGCCAGAAAAGCTAACCCTAATGAATTCTCATGTAAGAATCTATTAGATTGAGTGCTAGCACACTCAGTTCACACAGTGAGGTCCATGGTTCGATCCCCAGTACGGGGATCAAACCATTAGGATGTGTTTCCTTAAGACACCTGCTGTCCCTGTTCACCTAACAGTAAAATAGGTACCTAGGTGTTAGTTTACTGATACGAGTCACATCCTGGGAACAAAATTGCCTAATCTGTCCAAAATGCTCTGCATAACAAGGGTTTTTCTATATGATGGTATGTTACTGATGTCAGCTAGGCCTGTATATGTTGTACATGTACTTGTAAAAATGAAGATTATTATTATGCAGTGGAACTCTGGTTTCCGAACTTAATCCATTCCAGAAGGTTGTTCTAAAACCAAAATGTGTGAAAACTGAATCAACATTTCTCATGAGAAATACTATACAGTTAATCTGTTCCAGACACCCAAAAATATTAACGTAAAATAATTTTTTTAAAGATTAACTCTAGTGTTGTAGCTCTTCAGTGATTAGCTCTTCCCTGTGGTCATCCACCAACTCTTCCACATTCATTACTTACTCTAAAATATTTGTAGTCTTAATGTAGGGCGAGAGGTGAGTAGTACTTTTTTGTAGGAAGTCAATGTGTCTGACTTTTTTGGATTATCCTAGGTTCTCTACACATATGCTGCTATGTATGATAATCTATGTAACTGTATTTGTGTATATCTGAATAAACTTACTAAGTTGCCGGTAGGTAGCTGGTAGGTAGCCTGGGCTACTTACATACACCTACCTACATAGCTGCACGATATTTAATGCAGCCCAGAGACATATTACCATCAACGTGCCTTGTTCATTGAGTTTAATCGTTTCTAACAACTACCTTTAGATGCCATCATAAACAAAGGAAAAAGTAATGAATAATTCAAGCCGAGAATTGTAAACAAAAGCCAGACGCAGATTCATACAGTTTTCCCTAATGCACGACCAGAGAAAAAGAGAAAACGTAATGTTTTCCCTCCACAGACTACACCCTTCGATGGCATAAACACATATGAACATTGCATGTTTATATGTGTTTCTTATATAATTTTGAAGAAAATATCACAGATGGATGAATGAAAATGTCTATATTAACATAAAATAAGACATTTAATGTGCCCAAGAGTGATTATTATTAAATATACATAGCATATAAACATTGCATGTTTATACTATGCTATGTAATGTGTTTCTTATATAATTTTGAAGAAAACATCATAGATGGATTAATGAAAATGTCTATATTAACAAAAAACAAGACATTTAATGTGCCCAAGAGTGAGTCACGAATATATGAGTGGCCCAGGCAGACGCATCTGATACGTATGATTTCCGGATCAAGGTCCGATATCCGGAGCAAAATTTTGCACAAAAAACGGTTCTAAAACCAAACTGTCCAATAACTGGGGCATGTGGAAACCAGGGTTCCACTGTATTATTATTATTATAAAACTTAAACTAGTACTCACAGTCAAATAACATTAGTGAGCATTTTCTTATACAGGTCTCCCTCAACATTCGCGAGGGTTAGGGGATCAAGAGCCTCGTGAATGTTCAAAAACCGTGAATGTTTGGTGCCCCAATATATTGTAGGGAAATATATTACAATACTGCTTCCTTAACTTGTTGAACCATGAATAATCATAAAATACATGAAAACGTCGTGAATTGTACTAAATATATACATGTTATGCTTTAATAACGTATGTTATTTAATAACATGTATGTTAAAAACATGTATGTTATTAAATACCACAGACTCCACCACTGCCTCCACCAATGCCTCCACCAATGCCTCCACCACTGCGAGTCCCTACTACCCTCCCTCCGACCCCCGCAACTGGCAGCCAGCCCTCCCACCACTCAGTGTGGTAAGTGTTTTGTTTGTTCATTATTTGCTATTAAACTACAGAATAAATAATGTAAACCCATTCATGACTGCATATTGGAATGGCCATTAGGAAAGGTATTAGACGGTGACATCATGTGTTTACTCTTGAACACAGCAAAGAATCGAACATTTCTGCTATTGCTAATAATAACAATAGTAATAATAATAATAATAATAATAATAATAAATACGATATAATTGAAGAAGGAAATTGTACAAAAATACGAGGGAGTGGTTGACACATCGTCAGTGTGACTTTGTTTATGCTGGAGTGAACATTAGTCTCCCTGCTCTTCCAAACATTTCACAATAATTCAGTGGTTGAGGCAGTGGTATTTAATAACATATATGTTATAAATAATAACAGTACATGTTATTATTAATAACATGTATTATTATTAACATGTATGTATTTAATAACATAGTATATGTTATAAATAATAATAGTACATATTATTAATAACATGTATTATTATTAACATGTATGTTATTAAATACCACTGCCTCAATCACTGCCTCTACCACTCCAGTCACACTCAATCTACAAGCACCAAACACAATGAATTACTGTGAAATGTTTGGAAGAGCAGGGAGACTAATGTTCATTCCAGCATAAACAAAGTCACACTGACGATGTGTCAACCACTCCCTCGTATTTTTGTACAATTTCCTTCTTCAATTATATCATATTTATTATTATTATTATTATTATTATTATTATTATTATTACTATTGTTATTATTAGCTGCAGCAGAAATGTTTAATTCTTTGCAGTGTTCAAGAGTAAACACATGATGTCACCGTCTAATACCTGTCCGAATAGCCATTCCAATATGCAGTCATGAATGGGTTTGCATTATTTATACTGTAGTTTAATAGCAAATAATGAACAAACAAAACACTCACCACACTGAGTGGTGGGAGGGCTGGCTGCCAGTTGCGGGGGTCGGAGGGAGGGTAGTAGGGACTCGCAGGTGGCGGGAAAAACTTAAATACGATTTGGCGGCTGGGAATTTGGTGGCTGGGAATTTGGCGGTTGGGAATTCGCGAATGTGTGAAGCCCGTGACAGTTGAAAACGTGAATGTTGAGGGAGACCTGTATTGCATTTAAAATAACTGTCACTGAAAGTTGTACACTGGGTGCTCAAATTTTATTTTGTGATATTCTGAAAGCAGGGGGGCATCAAGAGTATCTCACTGGTGACTGAATTTCCTGGGAGAAAAATCTTTAAAAAATTTGAATACTGTATATCTTTGAAGCTATAAGTATTTTATTAAATATAACATCACTGCATCTATATACAATTACATTATTATCACTCTTTTTTACAATTTAGAGACCCATAAAAAATTTGGTTGGCTTTTTTGGGTCTGTAATAAAGTTGGTAGAATTACCGACAATATGTAAAGTAAAAGGACACAAGTGCAACTAATGTGACATTTATTGTGGCAACGTTTCGCTCTCCAGGAGCTTTATCAAGCCATTACAAACAATACATGGATAATAAATGGCTTGATAAAGCTCCTGGAGAGCGAAACGTTGCCACAATAAATGTCACATTAGTTGCACTTGTGTCCTTTATTTTTTGGGTCTCATGACCATAATCCTATTTTCCCCCAACATGGTCTTCAGTTTTTTACATGCATTTTTAATTACAAGTCATTTTTATAAGGTAATTACCATGTTATTGAATGGTCCACTATATATAAAGTACATACAGTGAACCCTTGGTTATCGGCGATTCCGCTTATTGGCCAACCCGCTTATCGGCCGGTGTTTAGAGCTTCTGGTTATAGGCCATTATTTCGCTTATTAGCCGTACTGGACGCTTATCAGCCGGCGACGTTCACACATTCCTGAGTCAGTGTAGCTGTGTCGCTGGTCGAGTGAGGAAGCTTCTGCTCATTCATCCAAACATTTCGCTATAAATCAATGTTTTTCTTTGTTATTTATTAAGTGCAACTGCAAAATAAGTAAGCATGTCCCCAAAGAAAGTTCCTAGTAAAGTTCCTGTGGTAAAGAAAGTGAGAAACATAATGGAACTGAAGAGAGAAGTGATTGAAAAATTTGAGAGTGGTATGAGAGTGTTGGAACTTGCCAGGAAGTATGGGAAAAACAAATCTACCATCACTTCCATCCTGGCAAAGAAAGAACAACTCAAGGAAGCTGATGCTGCAAAAGGAGTAAATGTGATAATGAAACAAAGGTCACCAATAATGGTGCTGTTAGTGAATTTAGGGCCAGCAAAGGCTGGTTTGAGAGATTTAAGAAGTGTAGTAGCATACACAGTGTGGTAAATCATGGAGAGGCTGCAAGTTCTGATAAATGTGTGGCTGAAAAAATTTGTGCAAGATTTCAAGGGGTACATAGAGGTTATAGGATTCCTCCCTCAACAAGTGTTCAAATGTGATGAAACAGGCCTGTTTTGGAAAAAAATGCCAAAAAGGACCTACATTACGCAGGAGGAAAAGGCACTGCCAGGACACAAGCCTACGAAAGACAGGCCTACTCTTTTGTTCTGTGCTAACACTACTGGGGATTTCAAAGTGAAGCCTTTATTGGTGTTCAAGAAACACAATGTTTTCAAGAGTAAATTGTGTGTGATGTGGAGGGCTAACAATAATGCATGGGTCACAAAGCAAATTTTCAAAGAGTGGGTGAATAATGTGTTTGGCCTGAGTGTGAAAAAATACCTCTTGGAACATAAATTGCCACTCAAGTGCCTCCTGGTACTGGACAATGCTCTTGCTCATCCTTCAAACTTGGTAGACCTATTGTCTGTGGAATTTCATTTCATCACAGTGAAGTTCTTCCCTCCTAACACCACTCCTCTCATCCAGCCCATGGACCAGCAGGTCATTTCTAACTTCAAAAAACTGTACACCAAAGCAGCATTTCAAAGGTGCTTTGAAGTGACCTCGGATACAGATCTGACCCTAAGAGAGTTCTGGAGGAATCACTTCAATATCCTCCACTGCATAAGCCTTACAGGTAAGGCTTGGGAGGGAGTGACTTCCAGGACTCTGAACTCTGCTTGGAGAAAATTGTGGCCAAAATGTGTCCAAGGGAAGGACTCTGAAGGGTTTGGGGCTGACCCTAATGACCCTATGCCTGTTGTGAAATCCATTGTATCTCTGGGCAAGTCCATGGGGTTGGAGGTTAGTGGTGAGGATGTGGAAGAGTTGGCAGAGGACCACATGGAAGAGCTAACCACTGAAGAGCTGCAAGGGCTTCATCTGGAACAGCAACAGACCACAGCTCAGGAACTTGTTTCAGAGGAGGAGGAAGAGGGAGTGAAGGTGCTGCCTTCTTCAGAGATTAAGGAGATTTGTGCAATGTGGACTAGGGTTCAAGTTTTTGCTGAGAAATATCACCCTGACCAAGCTGAAACAAGCTACATCTGCAACAGGTTCAGTGACAGAACCTTGTCCCATTTCAGGGAAATCTTAAAGAGATGCCAGCAACAGAGCTCTCTGGACAGATATTTTGTGCGACAGGGATCCAGTGACTCTCAAAGCTGGTCCTAGTGGCATTAAAAGACAAAGAAGGGAAGTAACCCCAGACAGGGCTTTGATACCTGAAGTCCTTATGGAGGGGGATTCCCCTTCCAAACAATAACTCTCCTCCCTATCTTCCATAAGTCAACAACAGTCTTCAATAAAGGTATGTAATACTGATTTAATTCTTCATGTATTTACTTTATTTAGTTCTCATTATTTTGTGTATGTAAAACTATAATAAATCTCTAAAAAATGTATTTTTTGTGAATATTTTTGAGTCTTGTCTTGTCCAGACCAGAGCTTTGGTGAGATGGGTAAGGAAGAAGGATGGGTAAGGATAGAAATTTTGGAAAAGGGTGGGAGGGGGGAGAGAGGTAGGATATAAAAGGTAAGTGGCCCAACCACTTTGGTGTAATTTAAAAAGTGTACGTGAAATGCTAAGATATTCTTTAAGGGGTATAAGACTAACCCATCAGAGTCACATAGATATACGTAACAGATATATAAGTACATGACTGAATTGGTAGTAATTATACAAGTTGCAATTGCTTTTTTTTTTGCGATTGCACAATGGATATTTATGCGACAATGAAGGCAATAATTTTCTGGCCAGTTTATAGAATTACGTGACAATGGCTTCTTACAGGTGGTGTCCAGCCATAGTAAATAGCATAATTTCTACATTAGATTGTCATATAAGATTTCTCCCTAATTGGGGGTGATGATGTTCTCAGTATACATAGAAGGGTTCTGGTGTTACCCAATCTTCTTCATCAGGGAGGTTGCTCAATATCATGGGTCGATGGTAATCATCTTTATGTATAAAACGACAGACCCTCTGTGGGAGAGTCATTCTTTGAGTCCTGTGAGGAGGAGTATTGATGATATAATCCATGGTATTTACCACTTGTATAGGATGTTCTCTATCTGGCATGTATAGTTCTTGCATTGTATAGAGTTGTTTCTTTTTTAGGGTGTCAAGGCGTACATTTATGGCAGTAATATCTTGTTGTATGTGTAAATCTGCCATTTTAACTCTATCTCTCCTCCTGGTATCGGTAATGAAGTGAAGAGCTCTATTCTGGACCCTTTGTAACCGTAGCATATTGGTCTTTGTTGTTAATGACATTGGAACACAAGGGTATTCGAGTATAGGTCGTATTAACATTTTATACAGATGTTTTTTGACATGTTGAGGGGCTTGATTGAATCGAAAGACTGCTAAGACCAGCTTTGGCTATGTTGATCTTTTTAGTTACATGAGATGTTGAGTGGAGCAGCCTGTCTATTTCATATCCCAAAATCTTGTTAGGGTTTCTAATGGCTACAGGTGTACCTCTGATGGAGATACCCCCTTTATCTTCAATTGTTGATGCAAAACATCCTATCGTGCTAAAAAAGGGACCTTGTCAGGATTAGTCGTAATTCTCCATTTCTTTTCCCAGTTAGATGTTCGACGAAGTTCAATATTCATTTTTTCTATGACTCTCTCATACTTGTATTTTCCTGTTACCGGAGTTGATGAGATGACATGAATAACATCATCTGCAAACTGTGTCACAATTGTATCATTAAACTCTGGTTGAGGAAGGTCATTCACATAAATGTTGAACAGATGTGGACCGAGACAAGAACCTTGTGGGACACCAGCTGTCGGTATAAAAGGCTCTGTCAACCTGCCATGAAAGGTGGGAATGATTTTTCTTTGAGTTAAGAAATTATATATTACTCTGAGAAAAGTCCAGTTATGGTCTGGTAGGTCAATGAGTTTGTATATAAGGCCATCATGCCATAAGCTATCAAAAGCTTTATGAACATCTCTAGTGGCAATTAAGGCAAGATTGCCCTGATGTTTTAGACTTGCTACAGTATCGAAAATAACATTTATTGCATGATTGGTACCTCTAAGTGTTCGAAAGCCAAATTGTTTTTCAGTAAAAAAGTGATTAAACTCCATATAGTAGTTCAATCTGTTGGAAATGACCTCCTCAAGAACTTTTCCAGTGACTTCAAGTAAAGATATAGGTCTATAGTTCCCAGGTTGGTGGATGTCTTTACTGGGCTTACCAAGAAAGATCATCCTAGCAGTCTTAAAAACCACTGGAAAATGTCCTGAGGCCAAGATGGCAAATTTAAAGATATTTACCAAAGACTGTTTACAATTTCTGGGTAGGAACTTTATTTGTTTCATTGTTATTCCAGAGAGGCCAGGGGCTCTATTTCGCATTCTTCCAATAACCTGACTCATCTCTAGTAATGTAATAGGTCTAGTAAGCGGGTGGGTATCTTCAAGAGTTGAAGTATCGATGGAAGGTAGCGGTTGTAGATCATCCAAGTTCTCATCTCTCCACTCATTTACCAACTGATAACGATTATTGTTAAATTGACGACTGTTATTGTGGGAGAGAATTTTCTCCCATACATCACCCATCAAATTAGCCTGGTCCTGTGGATCGTCAAGTTTAATTTCAACATCCTCATCATCCTCATCAGTGAAGGTATGAACCAGGCAGTTAGGAGCCTTGTGCTTTGCCCCTAAAAGCTGTCGGATCTTACTCCAAAATTTTGCTGGTTCACGTTTATACTGATTAGCTTGAAGAACTAGCAATTTCCATAAGTCCC
Source organism: Cherax quadricarinatus (assembly GCF_026875155.1). Lineage (NCBI taxonomy): Eukaryota > Metazoa > Arthropoda > Malacostraca > Decapoda > Parastacidae > Cherax > Cherax quadricarinatus. The sequence continues at coordinate 25,242,247 of NC_069428.1, read as the reverse complement.
GTTTGTGATGACTAATCATGTTAATTAATTCTTGCCTTAATCGGTGCAGTGTAGCTACTTGTGGTTGTCGCGTTTGAAGATGATTTCGACATTCTGCTTGATAATTTCTTAAATTGTCTCTAATTTCCCTAGTAGGTTTATATTGTTGGTATATCTTTGTGGAAGCTAATTGACAAGTTGCATTAGTAGCTTCAATTATTCGATTATGCAGGGACCTGATTGCATCATCAATTGCAGTGGAAGGTAGATTTTCCAATGACACAATTTCATCGTCACCCAGAAATGCCCTGAAGGGGTCAAATCCTAGGGTGTTAAGATTGGGTTTAGGAGGTACAGGTATTCTAAATGGAGAAGTTTGTAGTTGTATTATAACAGGGATATGGTCAGATCCTACGTTTCCACCAGGAGATATACGACAGTGAAAGATGTCACAGTCTCTGTTTGTCAGTACTATATCTGGTGTCCCTGGATGAGGTCCAATGTACGATTTAAAGAATGAGCCTTGAAATGACAAGTTTCTAGCTGTCATGATATTAAATAGTTGTTTTCCTTTTAAGTCACCCAGTGGAATACCAGCTCCACAGTTGAAGAGGGCAGGGTGATGAGCATTAAAATCTCCCGCTAGAATTGTTGGAATATTTCTGCTTAATATCCTATGTAGAGGAATTGACTCTATATATTGTTGTCTCGGGGGAAAATATCCAGTTACTATCACTAGTTGTCCATGAGACGTTGTCATTTCTATTGCAAGAATGTTATCTTCATCAACATGAATATTTTTAAATGTATAGCCTAATTTAACTAAGATGGCTACACCACTAAAGGGTCCTCTCGATTTCTCCACAGTAGAGTAACCACGTAATTTAATATGTTGATCAACTCTTGCAGCTGTCTCGTTCAAGAGTATAACATCGGGATTGTAATTATGTAGTTCAACCTCAAGGAGGTAACGGTTATTAAAGAAATGTTGAACATTAAGTTGGAAAATTGTAATCCCCATTATTTCTTGCACTTCGCTCGTGTACTGCGGTCTGAATGCCTGCAAGTAATGTCATGTTTGTTATCCACACTATCCCTGCTGGACTCGTCAAGGGGAGGAGGGAACTTCTGCGTGGTTGCTTGTGTATTAAAAATGCCATCATCTTCACTAGAGGTGGTAATATTAACAGACTCATTAGAATCGTTAGAGTCCTCATCAGAAAACTGAGGCATGATATTCCCAGTCACAGGAAGCAGAGGCTCGTGAGAGTTAATGGGAGACTGAGGAGGCTCCAAGGGAAAATTAGGTAGGCAAGGTGAGTTACCCTGGGAAAGTTCCTGTTCAACAGGATCAGCTTCAATAGCGGGAGAGTAGGCACCAATTTCTGGGGCATTGTTATGTTCAGGTGTTGACTTATCGGGTTGAGGGGAGTTGACAACCTGGGTATGCAAGGTGGGCGATCCCTGGGCCAGGGATGACTTAGGCTTATTTTTAGATGGAGAGTAGGGTACATACTTCTTGTTATGAGAAGGCTGGGTCATAATAGCCTTCACATTTTCTGGGATAGTGATGGGAGTGATCCCATTAGCCATTAACAGATCATTTAAAACCTGCTTAACGATCACCTCCCAATGCGACCAGTTATGTAAGTGTATTTATGTAAGTGCGTTTGTACGTGTATGTTTGGGGGTCTGAAATGGACTAATCTACTTCACAATATTCCTTATGGGAACAAATTCGGTCAGTACTGGCACCTGAACATACTTCTGGAATGAAAAAATATCGTTATCCGGGGGTCCACTGTATATATTTTTAGCAGCTCGCTGTTTAGTGTTTTTAAGTACAGCTGGGCTCGAATGTGAGTAGACATAAGCAGTGTCATCTGCGAATAGAACTGGCTTAAGGAGATGGGTTGCATTGGGGAGATCACTGATGCAGATGAGAAAGAGGAGTGGGCCTAGGAGACTACCCTTGGGTTACTCCTACAGCTACAGGCTGGATAGCGGAGTTGACTCCATTTGCATATACATACTGGTGTCTGTCATTAAGATAAGATTTTAGGTAATCAAGGGAATGTCCTCTGATGCCATAAAGATTTAGTTTTAGGTGTAGGAGATTGTGGTCGACTGTATCAAATGCTTTTTGTAGGTCAATGAAGAGCCCCAGAGGATATTCATTTTTATTGAGAGCTGTATATATTAGTTCAAGCTTATGTATAATAGCATCATTCATACTTTTTTTGGTTTAAACCTAAACTGGCAGGGGTTAAGTATGTTGTTGGATATAAGATAGGAGTAAAGTCATTTGTGTATTATTTTTTCGAATATTTTGGAAAGTAAGGGCAAGTTTGATATGGGTCTATAGTTGTTCAAGTCAGTTGGATCACCTCCTCTGAGGATCACGGTAACCCCTGCTGTCTTGAGTATAGATGGGAAGGTCGAGGATGCTATAGATTTGTTAAACATTGTTGCAATAATGGGTGACAGCACATGTGCAGCTTCTTTATATATGAATGGTGGCAAGTTATCCAGATCTCCTGCTTTGTTTTTAATGGTTTAATGATGAGTAGAATTAGTTGGAGCTAGATATAGAGTATTTGGGTAGTGGCCAGTGAGGTAGTCTTTTGGCAGGGTATTTGAGGTAGGAATTTTACTTGCTAGCTTTGATCCTACAGTAGAGAAGAAGACATTAAATTTGTTGGCTGTGTCTATAGGCTGTATGTGAGGTTCATCTGGTTTAGTTAAGTTTATCTCTCCGTTTCCAGATGGTTTCCTAGTGCCCAAAATTTTGGAGAGGGTTTGCCAGGTAATTTTCATATCACCTTTCATTTCAACAAATCTATTTTCATAATACATTTGCATTGATTTTTGTATTAGTTTTGTGAGCATTGATTTGCATCATTCAGCCAATTCTTTAGTAATCAGGCCTAATCTGAACTGTTTTTTCAAGTTGGTGCTTTTTATCAATAGATTTGAGGATACTGTTTGTTAGCCATGGGCTGTTTAGTCTGTTTTCTGCGATCTGCTTTATTTTGATTGGAAAGTGTATGTTACAGAGATCAGGGTTTTATGTAAAAAAATTTGGCATCTTTGTCAATATTATTGCTGTCAGCTAGCTCTCTCTGCCAATCAATGTCACCTAGTGCTAATATTAAATTGTTTGCCGATGTCTTGTCATGCAGGCGAAATGAGATCTTTCTCGTTTCTTGAGGCAATTTGCATAAGTTGGTTATGAGAAAGGTGGAGTAGTGGTCTGTAGTGTTGTCTGTGATTATACCTGCTTGTAGTGCAGATATTGTGTTGGTCCAGATATGGTCAAGTAATGAGGCACTTGTCTCAGAGATTCTTGTTGGCTTAGTTATAGAGGGTAGCAACAAGCAGTTGTTCATAGGTAATTTACACTATATATAATTGTATTTATGTGTACCTGTGAGACAGAGACAGTTAGACAGAGACAGAGATAGAGAAATAGAGACAGAGACAGACCATACCCCCGGCCGGGATTGAACCCGCGGTCATAGTCTCAAAACTCCAGCCCGTTGCGTTAGCCACTAGACCAGCTAGCCACAGTAAGATTCATCCAACTAGGTATATTTCTACACCATAGGAAGGTTAGCACAGGCACCACTGTGACCACAAATGCAAGTTTTTACAGACGAATCTCCAGCTAGCGTGGCCGTGACGAACTCTAGCTCAAGTCCCTTCACTGCCGTCAACATGACTCAAGAAACCGTAATGACACGATTTGCAATCGTGTCATTACGATTTCTTGAGTCAGAGACAGACAGCGATATATACAGACAGACAGACGGCCAGCCACCCAATCAACCAGCCACCCAGCCAGCTGACCAGCCAGCAGGCCAGCCAGCCTACTGAACATGCATTACATGTTCCAAAATTGTTTCTTTTTACTTAGGGCATAGGTTATAGGACATTCTGGCAGGATGACACTACCAGTGGTACCAAAATTGAAAGGATGTTGCACAAATGTTGCACATTGATTATTACCGAGGTTTTTGATATTTCTGCGACCACTTGTGGCCATGTCCACCTCAAAGCCACTAAACTCGGGGTCAACATCACTTTCCTCTTAAAAGGGGAGTGTTAATACGACATGACATCAGTGAATTCTTGGTGTTTGCCATGCTGTTTGCTCTAGCTGGTGCTCAATTGAACTGGTGCTCACACAAGGTGCTAAGTGGTCCCAAATTTTTTTAATACTACGCACACTGAGAGTTAAGACCCATTCTATGCTGACCAGGCATCTCAGGCCAATCATGCCAAATTTGGAGGCAGGAAAAATAAAATGTAGATCTACGTTTGGAGCGCTAGTGGTAAGAACATAGATCTATGTTTGGACGGTTAAGGGGTTAAAGCTAAATAATATATTTATCATTTTTCCTTTGTCATTTTTTCACCATATGAATTGATATTTTGTGTATGTTCATGTTGTGCATGTGTATTTGGCTCAATTTTTTTGGTAGAGATAGGTCAAGAGCTATAGGTTTTATAATTATGTTGCTTTCTTGAGCACTTTGCAGTATTCACTGCATGTTAATGGCAGACATGTAGCAGTTTTCCTTACATCACATCCTACCTCACACACTGCAGCATTTAATCATTCTTGCCACTCCTTCCCCACACCATATACCTTGTCATTTAATGCCTTCTACATAAGTGAGAGGTGTGGACAGCATATGTAAAGAGTGTTGTGTCAGACTGATGAGAAGGAAATGGGAGAGAAGGAAACAACTCTGCTGCTGTCTGTCCCTACACATCTGTCACTACAGTCCTCCCACAACATACACTAAACCACATCTATAAGGGGGGTGGTGAGCATATGTAAAGAATTTTATTTTAGATATTATAGGAGAGAGGATGGGTTGATAGGAAATGGCTGTCGAATTAAAAAATGCAATTCAACCAGTTAATAGGTCTGAGGTCATATCAGGTATAACATACAGAATGTATTGTCTTTGTTTTGGTGACCTTTATATTCATAAACTCTGCTAAACAACTTCTACATATTGTTTATTTAATGTACAAATATTATGTATCACTATTAGTTTAAGAGATAAAAGAACACAGCATTAGTCTAATGTTAAAAATGTGTTAAAATTGGTGGAATTCAATGGTCTTAAGAAATATGTATACTGGACCACTTTTTGAGAAGCTATCATGGCCTCTCAACTGCGGATGCCAATTTTAAATAATTTACTGCATAATTATCCAAATGATATTATTCATAACATACTGACAAAAAGTAATGTAAATTCTGCTTCAATTACTGTACCTTATTAGTGTATATCATCCCTGTTTTAATGTTGAATTTCCATTCACATGGACACAATTACTTAAGAGCATTAGTAGTATATACATTATCTCTCAAGGGAGTAATTAAACCAAAAATGCCAATCTGAAACAAAATATAAAAAAAGTCAAGACAAATTCATTCTGGGTGGGGAGAATAATAAAATCTGGGAATGTTTATCTAAACATGGACAGGCAACAAAACCAGATTTTTTCTGGCAAGAGAAACCAGGTCACTGTGAGAATAAGGTAATCAACTGAAAAAATGTTATTTTACAAACAAAATAAAACCACATGTTGTCACTGAGGAAAAGAGGGTGATCAAAACAAGATAAACTTCTTGGAAATAAAAAGCTAAATAAACACAGAAAGCACAAATGTTTACTATACAATAATTTACTGCAAGGAAACCAATTACCATTGAGAGAAAAAAAATTATTACCCTATGGTCTCAAAAACTTAGTACAGTACACAAAAAGTTTATTGCACTCTAAGCATGAGAATGAATAATTTAAAGGGGGACCTAACTTATTATACAGGATAACTGTTCAATATAATCATTATCTGAATGCTTTATTGCAAAATCTGAGCAAACAATTTTGTGGGAATATAACATTCAGCTGATACAGTGCAGGATATACACCAAGAAGGCATTTTGAAATTGCAGGAAGGAAGGTTTTGAAATTTATGGAGTGCTAAGACAAACGTAGCAGGTCATTAAGTACTATTTTTTCAATAAAAAGACTCATACATACAAACACATACTGTACTATACACTCACAAGCTAAAATTAAGCCCTGAAAATTGTGTGCTAACAAGCACATAATTAAAAAATAGCCTCATTCTTTGGTTAAAATATCTTGTGGCAATTAAAAAATATTACACATTTAACATTTAAAATATCTGCTAAATGCACACAATTTAAAAATAAATACCTTTACACCAGGTATTGCTGTGATTATAAAAACAGAAACCAAAATAGCAAACAATGCTGACAAACTGCTGAAATATGGTATGTAGTATATTATATTCTGCTACAAGCTACACAGAGGGCATGATCCTGTACTGCTTATGTGTCCTATGTGTGTCCTATCCTAAATCTATAGAGGATCATCTTTTAGCAATGATTCTTACGGAATGAGGAAAGTCAAACTTTCACTTCCTGCCAAACCCTGTACAGCTTGTTCCTTGTCTATAGGACACACTGGGCCAGCCACTTTTCAAGGATATACATAAGTATGTGGCTCATACGGAAAAAGTTTTTTATGTAAAAGCATGCTCGAAATAAGCAATTCTCACCTCAATATCCATTCACTTCTTACCTGGGACACTGGCATACCCCAGGCACCAACTGAAAAACACATCCTTATCCCAGTTATAGAGCCAGACTGGCCATTCCTGAATCTTTTCAACCATAGAGATGGATCAAAGCATACTATATGAGGAGTAAATAAGGTACTCTGAGTCTGAGCCAACAGTGTACAGTATTTGGACCAACTATGGCCAGCAAATGGGAAGAGAGCAGCAAGGATAATGTATAGCTCCACTGTGAACCCAGAGGATACAGATGGAACGATGGCATAAGGCAACAGACAGTGAGAAAGACACTATGCTTGCAGTGAAAACATCATAATAAAAGTTTCACTGATAAGATAGTATTTTTTTCTCACTACCCAGAGGGCTTACTTGACAACTGGGGACAATAAGTTATATCAGTGGTAATTACAAAGTCCATATGCACCATTGCTCAATTAAATTAGTCAGAGTTATCCATCCTGAGGCCAAGTCTCAGATCAGGACTTCTAAATTTGAAAGGGAATATTACAGGCATAAAATTTATTAAGGTACACACATTTAAGTAAAGGTAAGTGTATACTGAATAAAAATAAAAAAAAAATGAAATTTACCAGTCATATTACATATTCATAAAACAGAAAGAAAAGACCAGCAATCTTGCCAGAATGGAAAATATTTGTCGACTTTATTTTCATGCTCATATAAGAGAACAGTAGTACCTCTTTGAATATCCAGTCTGAAATCCAGGAGGACAGCCCATATGCACTGAATAGAAAAGCATGGAGAGCCTAAGAAAACAGTAGTATAAACTGGGTTGCCAGGTGTGTGCCAGACCTAAAATGGACAATGCAGGTGTAACTCCTCATGGCAGAGGTATAGGGAACCTTGCCTGAATCGACATACAGACTCTTAACATGTGACATATGTTATGTCTCACAGCAATAAATTCCAGGATGGTGAACAAGAGTCCATAAACATAGCAAAGAAGAGTAAGTCAAAAAGTAGACCTGGCAGCCTCACTCATGCCTGGAATGGCATGAGGGCACAAAGGTGGAGCATACTTTACCAGCCTACTTTCAGGTACAAAGAAAAGGAGCATCTTAAGAATGTTCAATACCCACAGTAAATCCATTCCAAATTTCTGCAAATTTAGGGGCCCCATGTCAAGACCCAACTGAGGAACATCCCCAGGAAAGCTACCCACTCTCATAGGGAAGAACCATATTGTTGAGGAGTATATGTGGATTAAGACCTCTAGCCCAAGACAAGTGAAATGTAAGGTGAAAAACTAGTAACTGACAGCAGAGACCCACTCAGCAACATTGTCCACCTCAAAAGGCTGCCCAGCAAGACCTTTTCCTTCTTCAAGATGTTAACATCCATGGGAGCAAACAGTTTTTTTAAAAGATGATCACCTCTGTCCAACACAGAAAAATCCCATCAAACAAGAGGTGCTGTGCACTTAAGTTCACAAGAGGATGAAGGGGCCAGGAAGCTCCTGGAAAAGGATCTCAAGTGCAGAGTAGTCAAAAACCCAATCCAGGAACCAGTTACAAGGAACAAATAGTCAGTTCTATCTGCAGGCACACTCAGGTAGCAACTTCCTGTAGGAGTGAATGCAGAGCCACTGATAGCTAAAACACAGAAAATATATTAAGCGAGCCTGACATCAGGCTTCCCAGAGTCTCACCTACAGACAGAGTAGCCAGAGCTTCATCCAGCCTGGCTTCAGGATCTGGGAGTCTGTCAGAGACCAGCTCCCACCAAGATCCATATCTATGCAAAAAGGGTGGAATACTCAAATCATAACTGGGAATAAGATGAAGGTGAACAAAATCAGAGAGTGAAAACTTACATCAGACTAGTGCAAAAGGCATCTTGTACCAATTACCAAGCCTCACTAAGTTCCACCACCCCCACTACTGCAAACAGCAGTGCTGCCTTTTCCAGGGATCACTCCCTAACCTGCCTGGTGTTTAACCTATTAGAATATCATTCCTAGAAGTAACAGAGCAAGGCTTAGCAAGCCACCTATTTAGCCAGTGCCAACAGTGCAAATATCATTCTGCTAATAATAGGAAAGGGCAAACCAGAAAGAATCCCTAGAGATGCACAACTTCAGCTGCTACACTTAGATCTGCATGTGATTTCCAATAATATTTATGCCAGAAACTGGTCATTTTTCTCTCAGATGGTGCAACAGCCACCACAGCACTGCAACTGATTAAAGCAATGCCTCTGGAGGAAAAATTAAAATAAGAATAGAGTTATTCTTGTCAGTTAAGCCAAAGAAATGCCGAGTTCTTATTCAAGCAAGCTATCATGGGGTAAGGAAAACCCCCAAAGGAATGAAGAAGCCACCCATTCTATCCATTCAAATAAAACCTGCTCAACCCCTAAACGGTCCAAATGTATACATATATACGTTCTCTCGCGTGGTGCCCCAAACATATATATACGTTTTCTTTGTCATTCGTTCAACATTGCCATGATAAGCCTGAGTTGCCTAGACATGAGAGAATGGGTGTGCGCACTCACTGTGTGCCATATTAAAATAATTGGAGATGCCTGGGTACCATATGCTCTTTTTCCTATTAAAAAAAAAAATTCTCAAAAAATTTGGGGCGCTACGCGAGTGAACGTATATATACGTTTGGACTGTTTAGGGGTTAAACTTCACCACCCTGAAAAAGCGGCCCAGTATTAAGCCAGTGCATCAGTCTCCCCCACACTTCTAGATTTTCTGATCATAAGGAAAATAAATTTTCATCACATGCACATAAGAATACTTCACAGCAGTATGAAGCCTACCTTCTCTTTATAATGACACCATATCCTTTCCTTAATTAAATAAATGAATAGACACTGCTTGCCCTCCATGCTTTTGAATACTGTGGTCAATTCCATACAAACATATAAGGTGCCACATTTGTCTTACACAATGCTTTACAGTAATTCACTTATATGGTGATATTAAATGGCACTATTTATCTAAAAAGGTGCTCCAGTATTTAGAATTATCGTTACCCCATCGTATTTCCTTTTAAAGTAATTATTCAAAGACATCGTTAACGTTTATTGACTTTTGCCTTAAAATATAAAATATAACATAACACAAATGCTCAGTAAACAAATACAGGCAGTACCCACTTAATGAAGGATTTGCCAAAAACAGTACTCAGCACTGGTAAAGTGAATCCCTTTTTTCCATAGACTTAAAATAAATAAATTAACCAATAATTATAAAATCATACAATACGTATGTATAAATTACTCTTTAAAATATTATTACTGCATTATGTACTGTATACAGCAGTTGTTCGATTTTCTAAAATGCTGTTTATGGAGAACAGCATCCCTATAAACAATAGGTTCATCTGACTTTTTTTTTTTTTTTTTTTTTTTTTTTTAAGCAGAGAAATTTAGTTCAACAGTTCATACCAAACATTAGTGTATATGACCAAAAAATAGAGAAAAATATAATAGTGTCAACATCTCTCCTACATGTTCATAATTTAAAAACTTCACAATTCTTGACTAAATTATACAAAACAAATAAAAACCCACTATACCTACACCAAAGGACTGCATGTGATACCATGGACTGCATGGGAAAAATAATGAGAAAAATGTGAGCCAGTGTGTGAGGGGGGGGGAAAGGAGAAGTTGGATGAGTGCTATGGGATAAGACTACACCACAGCTGACAATTTCTCACTCCACTAAACTATATCCACCCCTCGAGCATTCATCATGAAAAGCAAAAATTTTAGAGATGAAATCTGAGAGGTTACACATATTTGTTGCAAGGTTGATCCTGTATCCATCATGCAAATTCAAACAATACAACCTCTCCTCACTTAGCAACATACTCATTTACTGACGACTCGGACTTATGACAGGCTTTCTGACAGGTCTGCATACCTAAATAATGTATACTGTACTAGAGCTGATTTCCTCTATTCTGTTTATTACAGTATACACTACACTGCTGTATAAACATTTAAAAACATACTGAAAATATTATAAATGGTGCAAAGGTGACATTAAAACAATATCAAAGATGGTTGACACAAACCCACTACTATTATAGTATGCTCCTCACTTAGCGACGAATTCGTTTACCGATGTAGTCTTAGGAAGGTAACTCTGTTAAGTGAGGAAAGGCATTTCACAACATACCTCACACAAAATGTAGTGATTTTTTTTCACTCCTTCCTCCCAGTCTCTGATTTTTGTTGTCTTAATCTCAGTAGCACATATTACAGTACAACATTTTGAGAGAAATTCTTTTTCTTTCAATGCACAAGCCATATCCCACCAAAGCACAGTGGCCCAAAAAGAACAATGAAAATTTCTCTTTTTAAATTTAGTAGTGTATACAGAAAGGGGGGGTTACTAGCCCCTTGCTCCCTTATGGCTTACAGAGGAAGAATTCTGTTCCATTTCCCCATGAAGAGGAAATAAACAAGAACAAGAACTAGTAAGAAACGAAAAGAAAACCCAGAGGGACGTGTATACAAATATGCTTGTACATGCATGTGTAGTGTGACCTCAGTGTAAGCAGAAATAGCTAGATGTACCTGAAATCTTGCATGTTTATGAGACAGGAAAAAGACACCAGAAATCCTACCATCATGTAAAACAATTACAGGTTTCCATTTTACACTCACTTGGCAAGACGGTAGTCCCTCCCTGGGTGGTTGCTGTCTACCAACCTACTACCTAGTTTGAGAGAAAGTATTTGCAGAAATTTCTAGCAGTGTGGACTACACATCTACTTTCAATCATGTCAGTGGCATGTATACTCTCCCTCACTTCACAACAGTCAAAGATGCAGATAAGCCACAAACACATCAGGCAGTATTTTTTTTTTCTGACTCAAAACTGTAAGTGGAATATACCAGATGAAGTAATAAAAACATCATGCTGTATAATTTCAAGGGTAAGTATGAATGAACCCTGGATGCCAAGGAGTAAAGCTAATAGACAAAATTTAAATGGCTGGAGCAAGAGCTATGACTCAACTTCTGCAAGCACGCCTAGATGAGTTCATCTAAAGAACACCTCTGAATTGTTTGCACTGTAAAACTTTTGTTTGAATTATTGAATGAGAAGTTGATAATGTTGAGTTTAGAGAAGAAGTGAAAAGGAACTGTGTCAGCCACACCAGACACCAGTAACTCCCCTCCCTCACACCCTCCAACATCTTATCCTCAATTTTTACTGCATCAAATACACATATCTTAAATATATTATATGGTCATTGGTGTAGGTGTGGTGAATTCTTATTTGCTGGTATAACTTGTTAATAATGTGGCATCATAAGTGGAGAAATGCCTAGCCATGCTAGGCATTCTAGTGGTACACTCTGTAATCATTATTTAACTACATGTAAACCACACAACAACCAAATTCTGTAAATTCAACATTGTAATCTTTATAGAGAATAAACTTTGAATTGAATTGAGAATGTTGGGGAAGATATTGAAATATACTGATGTGTAGTATGAAAATATTCAAAGTAACATCTGTCAAATTAACAAAATAAAAATTCTAATTCTCTCTCTCATAGGTTGATTAACATATGTATATAAGTACCTGTACTAAAGAATTTGATTTTACTTAGAGTAATAACCAAATAAACCAATTAATATGGTTTATTTCCACTGGGATCTTTTCAGGTCTTCCAGTATGCAACATACAACAGCCAATTAATTCTAGACTAAATTATGCATTCTCTAATACCTCATCTATATTAAGCAAATTTTGGTCAATTGGCTTCATAGAGTAGGGACTCTCTGTAGCAGAAAACATTTTTCTGTCTATACACACTACATACTTGTGACAAAAACCCAAGGACAATAGTACTGCAAATATTTTATAGTATTACTGCATTGAATATTTAAGAACTTTAATACACACATTAACATGTTTGATGACTAATTTACTGTAATTTGAGTAAATACAATAAACCCTGATTTAATGGACTTCAATTTACCAGACTAAGGAAATACAGGACAAATTGTGCTGGGTCACATGATTCAGAAACAACAAAGTCCACTGGTTATAGAGTACATAGTCTGTTATTGTTATAATCACGGTCAAACAATCTCATCTCTATCCACCACAATCACTATTACCAGCCACTTGCTTTCCCTTATTGGTCCATTAAATTGAGGGTTTACTATATTAAAAAGAGGGTATATACTGTAGTATTAAGTTCATTGTCACACTACCTTGCCATCGTTATTTTACATGCAAAAATCAAATTAGAACATTAAGTAAAGCTATACATACCCTTAGGATCCCATAACTGAATTTTAGGAAGAACATCACATCCACCTGTTTTTCTTAGAGCCATTCTTGCTATTGGTAATAACTACAAAATGACGATGAAGTGTTAGTAAGCATCAATACTTTTGTTATCCTAAGAATAAAAAAAAAACACACATTAAGAAATACTGAAATTTTTTATACAAAACTGAGTTAAATTGTCATTTACAGTAATAACGTAAGCAGCTAACTTAATTATGCTGTCAGATGAAAGCACTATTATAAGTACATATAGTTATAAAACTTAAGTACTGTAGTAATTATATCTACAGTTGATTACATGCATTTAATGACAAACTACAATCAATGTCATTCTCACTTTAATAAGCATCCTACTTAGAACTGTTTAAACAAATATTAATTTCAAATAATCAAATTTCAATTTATGATATACAGATCTAGAATACCTGGGAATATGTTAAACTCATAAGATACAAAGGCTTTACATCTATGTATAGTAAATGATTAGTACTACATTAATTAGTTCTAGTTTAAATCTGTCTGAAATGCTGTGTATCCTATGGGCTTTCATTTTTCAATTGCTGGTCTGGTTGTTTGCTTTGTCTTGTTATTTTTATTAATTTTGGAGTTTTTGTTATTGTTGATGTTGTATTACAGAAGTGAGAGGATGCAATAAGTCTAGTTATTCTGTCAGATGTAGCTATGTATGTACATAAACAAAAAATAAGAGACAAAATAAAATTTAAATAAAAATATGAGAGCATTTTTAATATACATATGTATTTGAAAACAAGCACCAAACCCATATGGGTTATACAGCAACACATTAAAGGAAAACATCAAACTCTAATGCATATAATCATTTCCATAAAGTTAAATCATCTTTCATTTGTAGGTAGTGTAAAATGCGTATTTGCCAATACACAGTGGAACTCCGGTTTTCATACATGCCGGATATCGGACGTTTCGGATTTAGAACCCGTTTTTGGGGCAAAATTTTGTTCTGAATGTCATACCTCGATCCATAAATCGTATGTATCATGCACGTCCGCCCACCCGGGGATGCTGTCAGTCTGGCTTTGTCACTGCTTGAGTGAGCATTCATCCGAAACATTTTGCAATTTTTGTGCTTGTTTATTGATTGCGACTGTGAAATAAGCCACCATGGGCCCAAAGAAAGTTCCTAGCACCAGCCTTTTGGTAAAGGGCTGAGAGAAAGGGAAGAATGTGCCTTCTTCAGTGATTCTATGGTGTCAATAAAGGCTAAAGCGCCAGCCAGCTAAAAAGTGTAGCATTAACAGTGTAGCAAATAAGTTAAGCAATTAAGCGATAGAAAAAGGACACGAAACTAACTCCTCCAGTGTTGTTGGAGGTATATAGGGCCACTGACAACATACACCACCTGTGTATCTTCCACCACCCTAGACCAATGCCAGCATCTCCTCCAAGGTAAGTGTAAATATTTCTTATTTATAAATTAAAGTGTAAATATTTTGTATTTATATATTATGTACATTGTTTCAGTGTGAATAGTGGTGATGGCCTCTGCTGCTGCCACCACCACCATGTGTACGGCTTATGCTGTCAGTGGCCCTGATAAACCCAACAACACCACCACCACCACCACTCCTCATATACGTAATGGCATATTTTATTCATTCCAGAGTATCTATCACGTTTCTATGTTATTAATATTGTTTATTATGTCATATTAGATGAATTGTGATAGATAAATAAGCCATAGAGTTGATATTAGCGTGTCATATTTAAGTACAGTGGCCCCCCGCCATACAAACGCATTGCGTTACGTTGAATGCGCCATACGAAGCATTTGAACGCAAAAATTTTGCCTCGCCTCATGTTAAAAAACTCGCCTTACATGATTCGTCCGGGACGCATCCCACGTTTGGCCTCAGCTGCCCCGTGGGTGCCAGTGTTTACAAGCCAGCCAATGCAGTCGTATCTAAGCATACATTCGGTACATTTCATATTATCACAGTGTTTTTAGTGCTTGTAACTGCAAAATAAATCACCATGGGCCCCAAGAAAGCTTCTAGTGCCAACCCTGTGGTAAAAAGGGTGAAAATTACTATGGAAATGAAGAAAGAGTTAATTACTAAGTACGAAAGTGGAGTGCATGTCTCAGAGCTAGCCAGGTTGTATACCAAACCCCAATCAACTATCGCTACTATCTTGGCCAACAAAACGGCAATCAAGGAAGCTGTTCTTGCAAAAGGTGCAAGTTTGTCTTCGAAACAGAGATCACAAGTGATGGAAGATGTTGAGAGACTGTTATTGGTGTGGAAAAACGAAAAACAGATAGCAGGAGATAGCATCTCTCAAGCGATCATATGTGAAAAGGCTAGGAAGTTTCATGACAATTTAATTAGAAAAATGCCTGCAACTAGTGGTGATGCGAGTGAATTTAAGGCCAGCAAAGGTTGGTTTGAGAGATTTAAGAATCGTAGTGGCATACATAGTGTGGCAAGGCAAGGTGAGGCTGCCAGTTCAGACCAAAAAGCGGCTGAAAAATATGCGAAGGAATTCAAGGAGTACATAGACCGTGAAGAATTAAAACCTGAACAAGTGTTTAATTGCGACAAAACAGGCCTGTTTTGGAAGAAAATGCCAAGCAGGACCTACATTACTCAGGAGGAAAAGGCACTCCCAGGACATAAGCCTATGAAAGACAGGCTTACACTTTTGATGTGTGCTAATGTACACAATGTCCTCAAGGCTAATTTGTGTGTGCTGTGGAAAGGGCAAACAGTAAGGCATGGGTCACTAGGGACTTTTTCTATGACTGGTTACACCATGCATTTGTCCCCACTGTGAAAAATTACCTAATGGAAAAGAAATTGGACCTTAAGTGCCTCCTGGTATTAGACAATACTCCTGGTCATCCTTCAGACTTGGCAGAGTGACTTTCTGGGGACATGATCTACAATAAGGTCAAGTTTTTGCCTCCTAATACCACTCCTCTCCTGCAGCCTATGGTCCAGCAGGTCATTTCAAACTTCAAAAAACTCTACACAAAAGCTATGTTTCAAAAGTGCTTTGAAGTGACCTCTGACACTCGATTGACTCTAAGAGAGTTTTGGGAAGATCACTTTAGTATCCTCAGTTGTGTAAACCTTATAGGTAAGGCTTGGGAGGGAGTGACTAAGAGGACCTTGAACTCTGCTTGGAAGAAACTGTGGCTACAATGTGTAGAAGAAAGGGATTTTGATGGATTTGGGGCTAACCCTGAGAAGCCTATGCCAGTTGTTTATTCATTTATTTATTTTATGTCTTTGCAAACATTACACTGAGATTTTATATTTACAATAGTGGGTTGCAATGCAAAGAGCCTTTATTATGCCTAGGCATTATGGGCCAACTTAACATTATTGGCTTACAGACTACTTAACACTAAGGATTTTATCATAGTTGTACAGTAGGACAGTAATTATTTCATAGTTGAACAGTAGATTATTAATTATAAGTGAATTAAATTTGTATAAGAAAAAGGATATATTCTTATAGTCTAAAATGCTTTTTGTGGAAAACAATGGTTCAATAATATTTCTGTCAACAATGGATAAAAGGTTCAAAGTGATTGTTGAAGTTATGATGTGGGAGTACATAGGTGAGTATGTGTGTACTGAGTATTTAGCGTTTAGTCTAGTGGCTTTTGAGAAGAGTCTTAAACTGGTTTTCAGACTGGGTTACTTTAATATCTTCTGGTAATGAAATCCATATTTTAGGGCCCTTTATGTGCATAGAGTTTTTACACACTGTGATAAGGACACGAGGTATATCAAAAAGAGATCTGTGTCTTGTGTTGTGGTCATGTGTCCTGTTTAAATTGGTAAGGAGAAGTTTGAGTGAAGGGTTTATATTTGCATGTATTGTTCTGTGTATATAGTAGGCACATGAATAAGTATGGATGTTCTTAATGGTGAGCAGATTCAGACTTTTGAAAATTGGTGGAGTGTGCTGGCAGGAGTGGGAATTCGTTATCATTCTTACTGCTGCCTTTTGCTGGGTTATTAGGGGTTTTAGGTGATTGGATGTTGTTGATCCCCATGCACAAATTCCATATGTAAGATAATGGTATATGAGTGTATGGTACAGTGCCAGGAGAGCTGATTGTGGAACATAGTACCTTATCTTTGATAGTGTGCCTACAGTCTTGGAGATTTTCTTGGTGATTTGTTGTATGTGTGTCCGGAACTTAAGGCTACTGTCAAGGTGGATACCTAGGAATTTTCCCTCTGAGTCTTGTGACTGATGATCCATTTAGCGTTATGTTAATCGGATCATTTGCAGCTTTATTTCCAAACTGAATGAAATAGGTTTTATAAGCATTCAGGGTAAGTTTATTAGTCATCATCCAGGCAGATATTTTCTGCAATTCGGCATTGACTGTGTTTGCTAGTATGACCGTGTTTGGGTGGGAAAAGACATATGTAGTGTCATCTGCAAATAATATGGGTTTGAGTAGCTGTGATGCATTCGGTAGATCATTGATGTAGATGAGAAAGAGGAGTGGTCCAAGGACGCTTCCTTGTGGGACTCCTACTGTGATTGGTTGGGTGGAAGAGTTTGCATCATTTGCATACACATATTGAGTTCTGTTACTAAGGTATGATTTTAGGTAGTTGAAGGAGTGGCCTCTGATACCACAGTGTGTTAATTTGGAGTACAGCAGTTGATGGTCGACTGTATCGAAAGCTTTATGTAAATCAATGAAAATGCCCAGCGGGACTTCTTACTTTTTGAGTGTGGTATATATTAGTTCTAGCATGTGTATGATAGCATCATTCGTGCTTTTATTATTCCTGAATCCAAACTGACAAGGGTTTAATATGTTGTGTGAGACGAGGTAGGAATAGATCCGTCTATGCATTAATTTTTCAAAGATTTTCGAGAGCAGTGGTAAGTTAGATATTGGTCTATAGTTATTCAAGTCAGCTTGGTCACCTCCTTTGTGGATTGGAGTGACCCTCGCTATTTTGAGGATTGTTGGGAAGGTAGCTGATTCAATAGATTTGTTAAAGAGCATTGCAATAATTGGTGACAATACTTGAGAAGCTTTTTTGTACATTAAAGCAGGCAAGCTGTTTATGTTTCCTGCCTTGTTTTTAAGGGTGTTTATTATGAGTGTAACTTCTATGGGGTTGGTTGGAGCTAGAAATAGCGTATTTGGGTAGGTACCTATGAGGTAGTCTGATGGACAGGTGTTTACGCTTGGTATTTTGTTCGCTAGATTTTTACCTATGGTGGAGAAGAAAACATTGAGTCTATTTGCTGTTTCAGTAGGTGTGAGTAGGGGTTCATCTGATTTTGTTAGTTTGATTGTTTTGTTTTTGGATAACATTTTATTTCCAAGAATTTCAGATAGAGTTTTCCAGGTTTTTTTCATATCACCTTTGATGTTATGTAGATTATTTTCATAATACAATTTTTTAGATCTTATCAGTCTGGTAAGTGCTGACGAGTAACATTTAGACTGTTCTCTAGTTATCTGACCCATTCTATACTGTTTTTCATATTTGTGTTTTGTGTTAATGGATTTGAGGATGCTTGGTGTTAGCCAGGGATTATTCAGTCTCTTTGCTGTGAAATCCATTGTGGCATTGGGGAAGTCCTTGGAGTTGGAGGTTAGTGGGGAGGATGTGGAATAGTTGGTGGAGGAGGACAATGAAGAACTAACCACTGATGAGCTGCAAGATCATCTTCAACAGCAAGAGGCCAGACCTGAGGAAACTGCTTCAGAGGAGGGGAGAGAGAAATTGAGGAAGTTGCCTACTTCAAAGATTAAGGAAATGTGTGCAAAGTGGGTTGAACTGCAAACCTTTACAGATGAAAATCACCCTGACACAGCTACTGCAAGCCATGTTGGCAACCTATACAATTACAATGTTATGGCCCATTTTAGGAAAGTCTTAAAGGAACAGGAGGTACAGAGCTCCATGGACAGATTTGTTGTGCGACAGAGGTCCAGTGACTCTCAAGCTGGTCCTAGTGGCATTAAAAGAAGAAGGGAAGTAACCCCAGAAAAGGACTTGCTACCTCAAGTCCTAATGGAAGGGGATTTCCCTTCTAAACAATAACTTCCATACTCTCCCCTCCTCCCATCCCATCAATCATCACCAGATCTTCAATAAAGGCAAGCGTCATGTATTCTATTCTTAGTAGAGTAGTAACTGTGCGTGTCTTCTTCAGTTTGTGTGTATTAAAATTAATATTTCATGTGGTAAAAAAAAAAAAAATCATACTTTGGGGTGTCAGGAACAGATTAATTTGATTTCCATTATTTCTTATGGGTTAAATCAATTTGGCTAATGATAATTTAGGCTTACAATGAACTCTCAGGAACGGATTAATATCGTAAGGCGGGGGTCCACTGTATTTTGTCCTGTCTCCAAACTCTCCTCCTAACAAGAGTCTTCAATAAAGGTATGTAATAGTGATTTAAATGTTCATTTATCCATTTCATTAGTGCTTTATATTTATTTCTCATTGTTTTCTGTATGTAAAACTACAGCTATTCTTAAAAAATGTATTTTTTGTTAATATTTTTGGGAGTCTGGAACAGTTTACTTGTACAGTGGACCCGCGCCTTATGATATTAATCAATTCCTGAGAGCTCATCGTAAGCCGAAATTATCGTAAGGCAAAATAATTTTCCTTATATGAAAGAATGAAAATCAAATTAATCCATGCAAGATACCCCAAAGTATGAAAAAAAAAATTTTTACCACATGAAATATTGATTTTAATGCACACAAACTGAAGAAGACACGCACAATTAATACTCTACTAAGAATAGAATACATGACACTTACCTTTATTGAAGATCTGGTGATGATTGATGGGATGGGAGGAGGGGAGAGTGTAGAAGTTATTGTTTAGAAGGGGAACCCCCTCCCATTAGAACTTGAGGTAGCAAGTCCTTTTCCGGGGTTACTTCCCTTCTTCTTTTAATGCCACTAGGACCAGCTTCAGAGTCACTGGACCTCTGTCACACAACAAATCTGTCCATAGAGCTCTGTACCTCCCATTCCATTAACCCTTTCAGGGTCCAGAGGCCAAATTTCAGAGTGTGCACCAGGGTCCAAGAATTTTCAAAAAAAAAAAAAAATTTATTTTTTCTTATAAAATGGTAGAGAATCTTTTTTTGAAGGTAAAAAAACAAAAAGTACAAAATTTGATAGAAAATTGACGAAATTATGCTCTCACGAATTTTGATGTGTCAGCGATATTTACGAATCGGCAATTTTGCCGACTTTGACTCCCATTTTAGGCCAATTACATTATTCCAGTCGACCAAATTCTTAGCTATTTCACTAGTATTACTTCTATTCTATCGATTGAGCACAAGAAATTGCCCAGTCAACCATTTCAACTACAAAATTGGTAATTTGGCCAATTTAACACAAAGTTCATAATATTCCAATTTCAAAACAGGGTCCAGAATAAACAATGTAGGTATTCCTGGCACTAAATTAACATTTCCTCTGTTCATTAGTTATGTTTTGAGGTTTACAAATGAATTCCATTTTGATTTTTTATTCACATAATGAATTTTTTTTTCAAACCAAAAATTGCATTTGTGAGGCCTCATTTAGATTATGCTGCTCAGTTTTGGTCCCCTTACTACAGGATGGATATAGACTCATTAGATAACATACAGAGAAGAATGACTAAAATGATTTACTGTGCAAGCAATCTCCCGTATGAAGATAGACTTAAGGCCTTAAATCTCCACTCTCTGGAGAGACGTAGAATGAGGGGAGATATCATTGAAGTGTGGATTGAGACACTTATGCAGCATATGGGAATCTTTATTCAGGAAACGTTTCGCCACACAGTGGCTTCATCAGTCCAATACAAAGAGGAAGGCGTAAGGAGAGGAGGTGTATGAGGTAATCAGTCCTTCAGCCTGGAGTCGATGTGTTCAGTCCATCAATCTTGTAGAATGTACAGCATAGGGCCGTAGACGTGGCTTATATACTGTAGTGAGGTGAGGTGAAGCGGGGTCATAGTGGTACCATCCACTAGTCGAAGTAGGTCTTCGTCCAAAGGTTGAACAAGTGTTGAAGAATTCTTTGTAACAAGATCCCATGATGCTGCAGTGTCTGACAGTTGTGATGAATGGTTTGAAAAACCGACAAGTTGAAGATTGAGACACTTATGCAGTGTATGGGAATCTTTATTCAGGAAACGTTTCGCCACACAGTGGCTTCATCAGTCCAATACAAAGAGGAAGGCGTAAGGAGAGGAGGAGTATGAGGTAATCAGTCCCTCAGCCTGGAGTCGATGTGTTCAGTCCATCAATCTTGTAGAATGTACAGCATAGGGCCGTAGACGTGGCTTATATACTGTAGTGAGGTGCGGTGAAGCAGGCAGAGGCGGGGTCATAGTGGTACCATCCACTAGTCGAAGTAGGTCTTCGTCCAAAGGTTGAACAAGTGTTGAAGAATTCTTTGTAACAAGATCCCATGATGCTGCAGTGTCTGACAGTTGTGATGAATGGTTTGAAAAACCGACAAGTTGAAGATTGAGACACTTATGCAGCATATGGGAATCTTTATTCAGGAAACGTTTCGCCACACAGTGGCTTCATCAGTCCAATACAAAGAGGAAGGCGTAAGGAGAGGAGGAGTATGAGGTAATCAGTCCCTCAGCCTGGAGTCGATGTGTTCAGTCCATCAATCTTGTAGAATGTACAGCATAGGGCCGTAGACGTGGCTTATATACTGTAGTGAGGTGAGGTGAAGCAGGCGGAGGCGGGGTCATTGTGGTACCATCCACTAGTCGAAGTAGGTCTTCGTCCAAAGGTTGAACAAAGAATTCTTCAACACTTGTTCAACCTTTGGACGAAGACCTACTTCGACTAGTGGATGGTACCACTATGACCCCGCCTCCGCCTGGTTCACCTCACCTCACTACAGTATATAAGCCACGTCTACGGCCCTATGCTGTACATTCTACAAGATTGATGGACTGAACACATCGACTCCAGGCTGAGGGACTGATTACCTCATACTCCTCCTCTCCTTACGCCCTTCCGCCCATACTGATGAAGCCACTGTGTGGCGAAACGTTTCCTGAATAAAGATTCCCATATGCTGCATAAGTGTCTCAATCTTCAACTTGTCGGTTTTTCAAACCATTCATCACATCATTGAAGTGTATAAGTGGATGACTGGCATAAACAAAGGAGATATTAATAAAGTACTGAGGGTGTCGAACCAGGTAAGAACCAGAAATAATGGTTTTAAGTTGGATAAATTTAGATTTAGAAAGGACATAGGTAAGTACTGGTTTTCTAACAGAGTTGTAGATGCGTGGAACAATTTTCCCAGTTGGGGGATAGAGGCTAGGACCTTGGGTAGCTTTAAGAAAAGATTGGACAAATATGAGTGGGAGGGGCTGGGTTTGATTGGTGTCATTGGGTACAGGAGTTATTTCTTGGGTAGCTTTAGGTAGAGGTCGTTTTGATAAGGACCTGCCTTGCATGGGCCAGTAGGCCTTCTGCAGTGTTCCTCCATTGTTATGTTCTTATATGGTACGATATTGATATTTAATGTTAATGTTGTTACAAGGGATCCCCCACAGGGAACACCTAGCAGTTGTCAAAAAAAAAAAAAAATCTCCTTCCAAGGGTTTCATCAATAACTTTGAGAATGCATTTTCTGATCAGCTGTAAATTTTCAACACTGGTGTATGGTACCTAGAGGTAAGTTTGCATTATTATTGGACTATATACTTGCCACTTTGGCAAATTTATAGAGCCAAAATGTACTTTTAGTTTCCATACGATAATTTCAGAATGAAACTGATGAAGTTCTGAAGTTACCTGGAGTTTACCTGGAGAGAGTTCCGGGGATCAACTCCCCCGCGGCCCGGTCTGTGACCAGGCCTCCTGGTGGATCAGAGTCTGATCAACCAGGCTGTTACTGCTGGCTGCATACAATCCAGCGTACGAGCCACAGCCGGGCAGGTCAGGTACCGACTTTAGGTGCTTGTCCAGTGCCAGCTTGAAGACTGCCAGGGGTCTATTGGTAATCCCCCTTATGTATGCTTGGAGGCAGTTGAACAGACTCGGGCCCCTGACAATTATTGTATGTATGTAGTGTATTTTAAGAACATAAGAACATAAGAAAGGAGGAACACTGCAGCAGGCCTGTTGGCCCATACTAGGCAGGTCCTTTACAATTCATCCCACTAATAAACATTTGACCTACCCAATTTTCAATGCTACCCAAGAAATAAGCTCTGATGTGCAAGTCCCACTCAAATCCAACCCTTCCCACTCATGTATTTATCCAACCTAAATTTGAAACTACCCAAAGTCCTAGCCTCAATAACCCAACTAGGTAGACTGTTCCACTCATCTACTACCCTATTTCCAAACCAATACTTTCCTATGTCCTTTCTAAATCTAAACTTATCTAATTTAAATCCATTACTGCGGGTTCTCTCTTGGAGAGATATCCTCAAGACCTTGTTAATATCCCCTTTATTAATACCTATCTTCCACTTATACACTTCGATCAGGTCTCCCTCATTCTTCGTCTAACAAGTGAATGTAACTTAAGAGTCTTCAATCTTTCTTCATAAGGAAGATTTCTAATGCTATGTATTAATTTAGTCATCCTACGCTGAATGTTTTCTAACGAATTTATGTCCATTCTGTAATATGGAGACCAGAATTGAGCTGCATAATCTAGGTGAGGCCTTACTAATGATGTATAAAGCTGCAGTATGACCTCTGGACTTCTGTTGCTTACACTTCTTGATATAAATCCCAGTAATCTATTTGCCTTATTACGTACGCTTAGGCATTGCTGTCTTGGTTTAAGGTTGCTGCTTACCATAACCCCCAAGTCCTTTTCGCAATCTGTATGGTTAAGTTCTACATTATTTAACTTATAAGTGCTAGGGTTATGGACACTCCCGAGCTTCAGAACCTTGCATTTATCTACATTGAACTGCACCTGCCACTTTTCTGACCAAGAGTAGAGTTTGTCTAAATCCTCCTGAAGTTCCCTAACATCTACGTTTGAATCAATTATCCTACCTATCTTCGTGTCATCGGCGAATTTGCTCATATCACTAGTAATTCCTTCATCAAGATCATTGATATATATTATAAACAACAACGGGCCCAAGACTGATCCCTGTGGAACGCCACTTGTTACTGATCCCCACTCGGATTTAACCCCATTAATGGACACTCTTTGCTTCCTGTCTGTGAGCCATGATTCGATCCACGAGAGCACCCTTCCCCCAATGCCATGAGCTGCTACTTTCTTCAACAGTCTTTGGTGCGGAACTCTATCAAATGCCTTACTAAAATCTAAGTAAATAATATCAAATTCTTTATCGTGGTCAACAGCCTCAAAAGCTTTACTGAAGAAAGTTAATAAATTAGTTAGACAAGACCGGCCTCTTGTGAATCCATGCTGAGTATCATTAATCAAGCTATGCTTATCGAGATGGCTTCTTATAATCTCAGCTATAATTGACTCTAGTAATTTGCCTACAATTGAGGTCAGGTGCCTACAATTGAGTATTTTAACTGAATCAAAAATTTACACCACACTGTGCTACTTTTTTTGTGTATTGAGGTAAAGGGGGCTCACCATATGGGATCCTAGGATGCCTTTTTCAGATCACTTAATGCATATAAGACATCTAGTTATATTTATGGTTAGGTAAGATTTGCTAGGAAGCAGAACAATTGTTTCTTGACGTGGGTCTTTGTCTTATGATAACCTTCCACTAGAGCTTTGGTCATCTGAGGGAGGCCTGCTGGCTTACCAGCCCACACCTTTAAAAATTAAAATTATATGCTTATGGGAAATGCTAATTCGCAGAATGGAAGACAATAAAGGTTTGGTCTACAGGAATGGATGGTAACTTCAATTCCATGGATCAAGAGCCATTCATTGGTCTAGATCTACTGGAGGTTATGTGGTACAGCTACTAGGCCCCTGTCATGGGTTGAGGTATAGGCAGCTGATGTTGTCATTTGATAAATAACCATTCTCGAAATATAAAAAGAAAAAAGTGTACTTATTTCTTAATTTAGAGGCTTATTTTCTTAGTATTTTTATTATTGTATTTTGGGTTATCTTGGGCAATATGGATCGACTAGTGTGACCCCTATAAGGCGCTCCTTAAGTTCATTTCGCCTTCAAACATTAATAGGTACGTCATATATAGTGTACGTTACTATTATATTGTGCATTATTATTTTTTTAATTTTTCATCACTAGCTAATGCCAACTACCTCCAATACTTTATACTTCTTTCTTACTGCTATTAATTGCTCATAATTTTGTGTTACAAGTCAAATCTTACTCCAAATTAATATTATTCATTGTTCTTACCTGTCCATTTAATTTTGTTTACCACTACTTGTCTTTTAGTCACTTTTTATTGTGTGTGCAATTAGTGTATATTCCAATTACTTTTTTGCAAGTCCCAAAACTATCTTTTGCTAGCTAGTACCAACTACCTCATATTTTTTTACTTTTTACTGTGCAATAAACTGCAGAACTTACTTAAAATTACAAATCAGATCTTACTCTTAAACCAATATCATTTCATAGTGACTATCTGTCCATTTAACTTTGTTTACCATTACTTAATTTTAGTCTCTTATATATTTTCTCCTTTATTTTAGCTTTATATAACTACCCTAGTTCATATATTCACAATTGTTAAAATAATCAAGGTGCTATTCTCAGGTGCTAAAGTGTAATAAGTTCACAATTTTGCCATTATATTCCAAAACTCATTTATTTGATTACCACTTTATTGTTCACCACAACTTATATAAGTCCCTTTTATATTGTTTTCCCTAATTCTAACTTCAAAGAATTACCTTTAAAGTACTACCTACTATCATATTCCCAAGCTCCATTATTTGATCATCACTTTATTTGTTCACCACAAATTATTTTAGTCCCTTTTATATTGTCTCCTTTAAAAAAACTACCTTAGCTCATTATTTTTACATTTGTTAAATAATTCAGGTGCTATTTTTTAGCTTTAGACTATTTACTTTGTTTTATACCTAATTCTAACTATAGATTCACTACAAATCTTATGATTACAAGCATTGATCCTGATACCAACCTCTTATTTAATGACTTAAATGAATCAAACAGTAACTGTAATTACTACACAGCAGAACAATCAAAGGCACTCCTCAGAGCCAACAACAACATAACTATCTTTAACTACAATATCAGATCTTTAAGCAAGCATTACGATGACCTCATAGCATTACTAAATTCCTTGCATGCCAATATGTCCATCATTACACTAACTGAAACCTGGCTAAAGCCTGATACTACAGATGTCTATGCCATTCCTGGTTACACAGCCGTACACAACTGTAGGCCAGACCAACAAGGGGGTGGCACAGCTATATACTACTCAGACCAACTAGAATGTATCACTAATACTTGCACAAGGGATGAACATGGGGAATATATAATAGCTAAATTCAAATCCAAATGCCTACAAAAACCTCTCACAGTGATAAACATCTACAGAGTTCCACAGTCAAACATTAGCCAATTTAGCCAAAACCTAGGAAGTATGATACCTGATGCACGCATGAACAAAGATCACTTACTACTCTCAGGTGACTTCAATATAAATCTCCTGCAAGACCAGGACCCACACATTACTGAATTCACAAACAAAATGAGTAACTGCATGTTGCTACCAACAGTAACAAAACCTACAAGAGTTACAGAGACTAGTGTTTCCCTACTTGACCACATCTGGACCAACACCACATCCCCTTGAAAATCAGGCATAATCACAGATAATACCACAGACCACTACCCTACTTTCCTCATAACAACTCTTGGTAAATTACCCCAAGACACTACTAAAGTCACCTTCAGACTTCACAATGAGGCAGCCATTAATAACTTCACAACAGCAGTAACAAACATTGACTGGCACACTGAGCTAGAAATCTATACAAATATTGACGAATGTATTAATAATTTTCTAAAAAAGACCCAATACCTCTATAACAAGCACTGCCCTAAAAAAACTAAACAGATGACAGCTAAGAGACTGAACAGTCCCTGGCTAACACCCAGCATTCTCAAATCCATAAATGCAAAACACCTATATGAAAAACAGTACAGAATGGGTCACATAACCAGAGACCAAACAAAACGTTACTCGTCAATCCTAACCAGCCTGATAAGAAGAGCAAAAAAATTGTATTATGAGAACAGATTATCCAACTTACGAGGTGATATAAAAAAGACCTGGAAAACCCTATCAGAAATTATAGGAACAAAAAAGATATCACGAAATAGCGAAATAAAATTAGCAAAATCAGATGAACCCCAACTCCCACCAACAGAAACAGCTAACAGACTCAATGATTTCTTCTCCACTATAGGACAAAACCTTGCCAATAAAATCCCAAGCTCAGAGACCCCACCAAATGACTACCTCACTGGCAACTACCCGAACACACTGTTCCTAGCTCCGACTAACCCATATGAAGTCTCCCTTATTATCAACACACTAAAAAACAAGGCAGGAGATTTAAATACCTTACCACCCTTTATATACAGAAAAGTGTCACAAGTGCTATCACCAATCACTGCAACACTCTTTAACAAATCCATTGAATCCTCCACCTTCCCTACAGTTCTCAAAATAGCAAGGGTCACCCCGATCCATAAAGGAGGAGACCAAACAGAGTTGAATAACTATAGGCCAATATCCAACTTACACCCTCTCTCAAAAATCTTCGAAAAATTAATTCATAAACAAATCTACTCCTACCTCATCTCCCAAAACATACTCAAC
The DNA here is from genome assembly GCF_026875155.1 of Cherax quadricarinatus. Taxonomy (NCBI): domain Eukaryota; kingdom Metazoa; phylum Arthropoda; class Malacostraca; order Decapoda; family Parastacidae; genus Cherax; species Cherax quadricarinatus. The sequence continues at coordinate 25,214,514 of NC_069428.1, read as the reverse complement.
CCCTGCCAATTTGGATTCAGGCCTAATAAAAATACTAATGATGCTATTATACACATGCTAGAACATATATACACTGCAATAGAGAAAAAAGAAGTCCCACTGGGGATCTTCATTGACTTACGTAAAGTTTTTGATACAGTTGACCATGACTTGCTCCACATAAAATTGTCACACTATGGTATAAGAGGGCACTCCCTCAATTACTTCAAGTCATACCTCAGCAACAGAAGCCAATATGTGTACACAAATGGGGCAAACTCTTCCGCACAACCAATTACAGTTGGTGTCCCACAGGGAAGTGTCCTTGGCCCTCTTCTCTTTCTCCTATACATAAATGACCTACCAAATGCTTCGCAATTACTCAAACCCACACTATTTGCAGATGACACTACATACGTCTTCTCTCACCCGAGCCCAGTCATGCTAGCCAATACTGTAAATACCGAATTACAGAAAATATCTACCTGGATGAGGACTAACAAACTTACACTAAACATTGACAAAACCTACTTCATTCAGTTTGGTAACAGAGCTACAGATGTCCCTCTTAACATAATGATAAACGGATCACCTATCACAAAGCTAACAGAGGGAAAATTCTCAGGAATCCACCTTGATAATAGACTCAAATTTCATACACATATACAACAAATTTCTAAGAAAATTTCCAAGACTGTAGGCATACTATCGAAGATACGGTACTATGTTCCACAGTCAGCCCTCCTGACCCTATATCACTCTCTTATTTACCCCTATCTCACCTATGGAATTTGTGCATGGGGCTCAACAACAATTAACCATCTCAGACCACTAATTACCCAACAAAAGGCTGCAGTTAGAATGATAACAAATTCTCACTACAGGCAGCACACTCCACCAATATTCAAAACACTCAACCTACTTACCATACAAAACATCCATACTTATTATTGCACCTGTTACATACATAGAACACTTAACTCTGATATTAACCCTCCCCTCAAACATCTCTTTGCCAACCTCAACAGAACACATGACCATAACACAAGGCACAGATCACTCTTTGATGTTCCTCGTGTCCATCTCACGCTATGCAAAAACTCAATGCACATAAAAGGCCCTAAAATCTGGAATTCATTACCTGTAAATATAAAAGAAACACTACCTGTTTATAAATTCAAGTCTCTTCTCAAAGATCACTTACTCACCCAAAACCAAATAAATACTGAATAACTGAACCTTATAAATTGTTTATCTTAAATGTTTCTCACAATTATATCACATAAATGTTAAACCTAGGACCCAATCTAACTTTATTATTTTTTTAAATACACTACCTAACAGAATACTCCATTCTACTGAATGTACAGCAATGCATGCAACCATATGACCTGTCTTTGTAATACTCATTTGTGCTTTATAGTTATCTGTTTACAATAATGTTTTATCACTGATTACATCATTGCTTAGTTAATCTAAAGTTAATTTTAAGCCAGCCCGTAATGTTATGCATACAAGTGGCTTTGGCATGCTGCTCTTACCTGTATTTTTTGTACCTCTGTATGTATGCTCAAATTATAAAATAAATAAATTCCAGTTCTTCATAGTGGTATGAAGTTATTTGTGTCTGGCTGCAGGCAGTGAAGGTTATTACTTACTAATCAGTGTTCACCTTCCCTGGTGCCATGTTGAACTCCAGGCAACAATTTATACTGTATTCTCTGTCTCTCTCGTAAAACTTAAGCTGAGGCTGGTAATATACGCCTTCAGAAAAGATCGTTGGGCAAATTAAGTCTTTTCACAAAAGTTGCGTCATAATATTCGTAAGTGATGGCATGTTAAAGTTAACTCATCATTTGTCGCCTTGTATGTCTATCTTGTTATGTGGAGAATATAATGTAAATTCCATATAGTAACACGATATAAAAATGATATCAACCAAAATAAGCAAAATCATCTTATCTCTAACCACTTTGGTCCTGCACAACAGCTGGTACAGTAGTTATTTTCAGACGGTACTAACACTGCCAAATGTATGCCTGTAAAATACCCACCAATGATGTTGAATAGTGTTATAATCTTCAATATGTCTGTAAATGTTAACATAAAAAAAAAAAAACAGAGTAGAGCTTACCACCTGTGAACAAGGGAACCCGCTTCATTTAGACTTAGAGCGTCCAGCTGGCAACCACACCACCGGTTGTCCTTGGCAACGGCACTGGTCTCCCCTCAGTCTAAAAGTATCAACATCGTATAACAATTGTGTCTACAAGAAACAAAGGTAATATTAATAATATTAGCAAGCACAAAACACTTAAAAGCTGTACATTATGTGTTTATATCGTAAATTTTATTGATTTTAATATCCAAATAACATTTATTATTACTAAGATTTTAAAAATTTATTACACAATATATTAATATTTGGAATAGTTATCAGATCTTCATTGAAATGGTCTGTTTATTTTAAAGTATTTTGTAATTTAATTATTATTTTTCCATGTAAATTAATTATATCCTACTTTTTATCAAAAGCTCATTTGTTAATAATAATAATAATAATAATAATAATAATAATAATAATATTATTATTATTATTATTATTATTATTATTATTATTATTATTATTATTATTATTATTCGTGTGTGTACTGGGCTTTGCAAATGTCGTGCATGTTTAATCAGACTATTTTTTTCTGCAGTATATAAAATGTAGTTTACGTGTAATAAAATATTGTTAAGTACAGAGAAAGCTTCGCATGCTGATGGCTTTCTTTGTATAGACTAATATCAATGCTTTCTTTGGGACGACTAATACTAATGCATACAAACTACACATAGATTATTGAGTAGGAATTTTATTTAATGTACAAAAAATGAGGTAGTTGAGTGAACAATTTGAGCAAGGGCGCTATAGGCACAATAAGAGAACATTGTATCAACATCAATGGTCCTAAATGGCTGAACATTTATCCAGAAGACATCAGAAATACTGATGGAACAAGTGTAGAAGTATTCAAGAGAAAAGTGTACAAGTGCCTCCACCTAGTTAATGAAATTGTAAATATCGAACTTAAGCTGACGGTTGTGACCGGGTGTGGATGTGTGAATTGCTCATTACTTTATAATTTGTTCATGATTGTAACCATGTATAAACATTAGTAAGTAAATTTATTTACATGATTCATTACCTTTGTAACTTGTTCAGCTATCAAAACTTTGGGGCCCAGTCCCTAGGCCCAGTATGTACCTCTGTAATCTGTAAATACCTTTGTAACTTGTCATGACTGTGACCAGATCTACCTGGAGTTCATTACCTTTGTAACTTGCTCAACTATCAAAACTTTGGGGCCCAGTCCCTGGACCCATTATGTACCTCTGTAATCTCTTGACTACCACCCCCAGGATGGGTATGGGGTACATAAACATTAAACTAAAAAAAAAGCTGAAAGAATCTTACAGGAGACAAGAATCATAGGAAGAACTAAAAGCCATAAATCAAATCAATCAAATCAAATCAAAGTTTATTCTTTATAAGGATTACAATGCGGGGTTTACAGATTTTGGTTATTGTGTGGTTTACATGTAATAAAATACTAATTACAGAAGGGGCCACTAGAACACCTAGCAAGGCTAGGCATTTCGGGCAAACTTAGATTAATTCTTAACCCTAGGGAATTGAAAAGAACAAAACAAAATACTTCTTCTCTTATGCTAAATCTAAGGGAAAAGCAACATTCAGTATTGGGCCCCTACTTAGGCGAGATGGGACATACATAGATGACAGCCAAGAAATGAGTAAGATACTGAAGTCCCAATACGACTTAGTGTTCAGCGAGCCACTGCCCAGACTAAGTCGACAATCCAAATGAATTCTTTATGAACGAGACCCAAAATTTGGTCATCTCAAAAATCTCGGATATTATCCTAACACCACAAGACTGAAAAGGCAATAAATGACATGCCTATGCACTCTGCCCCAGGCCCAGATTCATGGAACTCAGTGTTCATCAAGAACTGCAAGAAGCTCCTGTCGCGTGTCTTCAGCATTCTATGGAGAGGGAGCGTGGACACAGGGGTCATCCTACACTCACTGAAAACAACAGACATAGCCCTACTCTACAAAGGTGACAGTAAAGCAATTGCAAAGAACTACAGACAGATAGCGCTAACATCCCATATCATAAAATGTTTGGTAGCAGAGCAGGTGTTGCGCAGCTTAACATTAAGATCGACAACACTAATTGCCAGACATAATGAGGGCAAATTCCTAGGCCTATACCTCGACAACAACCTGAATTTCAGCACCCATATCCAAACCATAACAAAAAAAGTGTCCAAAACGGTTGGGATCCTCTCCAAGATATGATACTACGTGCCACAAAATGCCCTTCTCACACTATACCATTCACTTATATATCCATACCTCACCTATGCTATTTGTGCTTGGGGATCAACTGCAGCAACACACCTAAAGCCAATAATAACCCAACAAAAAGCCACAGTAAGAATAATCACTAAATCCCATCCCTGGCAACACCCCCCCCCCCACTCTTCATAGATATAAACTTACTCCCTGTTCAGAACATTCACACTTGCTACTGTGCAATCTATATCTACAGGACCTTAAATTCCAATGTTAACCTTGACCTAAAATGCTTTCTTGATAGTTGTGACAGGATCCACAGGCATAACACCAGACACGAACATCTCTATGACATTCCCCGTGTCCAACTAAACCTTTACAAAGATTCAATGTATGTCAAAGGCCCTAAAATCTGGAACACCCTACCTGAAAACTCTAGAACTGCAGACCTTCAAAACTACCGTTAGAAAACATCTTATCTCCCTGATACACCCCGTCAACTAACTACATGAAAACCACCTGGTAGTTCACACACACTCACTCACTCACCCATTTGACTATAACACAGAAATACGAATCTTAATCTTAAAATAATGAATCCTAACTAGTCATAAGTTTGCCTGTGATACTCCAATATAGAAACTATGTATTGTGCCAAAACAAAAGCATTCACATTGCTAAACTCACAAACTATATATATATATATATATATATATATATATATATATATATATATATATATATATATATATATATATATATATATATATATATAATTTAGTCACTTAGCCATAATACCAACTTACTCCATAATTTGTAATAATTTAGAGTTAAGAATTAATCTAAGTCTGACCGAAATGCCTAGCCACACTAGGTGTCCTAATGGCCTCCTCTGTAATTAGTATTTTATAACATGTAAACCACACAATATCCAAAATCTGTAAACCCCGCATTGTAATCCTTATAGAGAATAAACTTGATTGACTGACTGATTGATTGATTGACTGATTCTAAGAAGCAAGATCGCCAACCACCTAGATACCCTTCAGTTACACAACCCAGGGCAACACGGGTTTAGATCAGGCCGCTCCTGCCTGTCCCAGCTACTGAATCACTATGACAAGGTCCTGGATGCTGTAGAGGATAAACAGGATAAAGATGTAGTATACACAGACTTTGCAAAAGCTGTCGATAAGTGTGACCATGGTGTAATAGCGCACAAAATGCGTGATAAAGGAATAACAGGAAAAGTTGGTAGATGGATCTATAACTTCCTGGCAAACAGAACACAAAGAGTAATAGTAAACAGAGTAAAGTCTGAGGCAGCTACAGTGAAAAGCTCTGTTCCACAAGGCACAACATTCGCTCCCATTCTATTCCTCATTCTTATATCTGACATAGACAGAAATGTAAGCCATAGCCCCGTGTCTTTCTTTGCGTATGACACCCGGATTGCCATGACAGTGACCTCCATCGAAGATACCCCAAGACTTCAAGCGGACATAAACCAAATCTTTCAATGGGCCACTCAAAATAATATGAAGTTCAACGAAGAGAAATTTCAACAACTCAGAGATGGAAAACTTGAGGAAATTAAAACTGTGTCAGGGTATACGACAAATTTTAACCATACAACAGAGCGAAAAAGTAATGTGAAGGACCTGGGAGTGATAATGTCAGAGGATCTCGCCTTCAAAGACCACAACAAAGTATCTTCCGCATCTTCTAGGAAAATGATAGGATAGATAATGAGAACCTTCAAAACTAGGGACGCCAAGCCCATGATGATTCTCTTCAAATCATTTGTTCTCTCTAGGCTGGAATACTGCTGTGCACTAACTACCCCCTTCAAGGCAGGGAAAATTGCTAACCTGTAGAGTGTACAAAGAACTTTCACACATAAATACGATAATGTACCTAAATTACTGGGAACAGTTGAAGGCCCTCGATCTGTATTCCCTGGAGTGTAGGCGAGAGAGATACATGATAATATACACTTGAAAAATCCTAGAGGGATTAGTACCAAACTTGCACACGAAAATCACTCCCTATGAAAGCAAAAGACTTGGCAGGAGATGCAACATTCCCCCGATGCAAAGCAGGGGAGCCACAAGTACAATGAAAGACAACACAGTAAGTGTCCGGGGCCCAAGACTGTTCAACTGCCTCCCTGCATACATAAGGGGGATTACCAATAGACCCCTGTCTGTCTTCAAGAAAGCACTGAACAAGCACCTAAAGTCAGTACCTGACCAGCCGGGCTGTGGTTCGTACGTCAGTTTGCGTGCAGCCAGCAGTAACAGCCTGGTTGATCAGATCCTGATCCACCACGAGGCCTGGTCTCAGACCGAGCCGCGGGGGCGATGACCCCCATAACCCTTTCCAGGTAAACTCCAGGTAGTACCGTATTATCCAGTCTTTGATGGATATGTGGCTCAGCGGGCCGCCAACAGGAACAGCCTGGTTAACCAGGCAAGCACCAGACAAGCCTGGTCCAGGGCCGGACTACAGTGGTAGAAAAACTCTCGAAAGTCTATAATATATGGCCATCTTTCAGAGTACAGGCACTGTACTTTCAACCTTAAGAACTGAAATCAGTCTGACTGGTATCCTCAAATACCTTCATAAGTTTTCCCTTCCTCACAATCCAGGAATCTTTCCGATGGAAAGCATGCAAAGGGTGAAACAGTTAATAACATTATCAAGAGGAGCCTTGCAACAGCTGGATGCCCAGCAATGAGGAAACCTTAATTGTAACTGATTCTCTGTCATCCATAAAGGCTCTCAACTCATTAAGTATCAAATAGTATGGCATGCTTGTGTCAGAAGCCAGACATAGGTATGGTATGATTGTGGGCAGTGGAGTCAGAGTGCACATGCTGTGGATTCCATCTCACATTGGTCTTCGGATGCATGATAGAACTGATAAATTGGCTAAGCTGTATGCTTTCAAAAAGGGGGTAGATTACAATCTTGGTTTGTCAGTTAGCAGTTTGAGAACAATAATGCGAAAAAAACTTAAACTTTTTTTATTGATTTAAACTCGGGGAGATTGGCACCAGTCATCCATCTTCATCATCTTCATGCAAAAGGAAAAACATGTCTTGTGCACCCAACAAAATAACCCGACTCTTGGATGTCCACCCCCCGGCTCCGGCTGGTTAAAAGTATTTTTGGCGGGTTTTTAAAATCCCCACCCCCCAATCCCAATGACTATTGTAAACCCCCCCTGCGCTTTATTCCTGGATTTCGATAATTTTAATGAATTCAGAGAAAACTCACTCAAAAATGTTCAAATATGTCAAAGTTTTTTACCCACGTGGTATTTTACAGACCATCGGGAAGAATACCCTGACATTGCCCCCTGTAAATAAACTTTAAACCAGTACTCACCTAGTTGTTTTTGCGGGGGGGTCGATCCACATTTTTCTGCCCCTTGTGTTGTGTGTGTGTGTCCCCCTAATTGACCAAAATTGTGGTTACAGGGGTCGAGACTCGGTTCCTGCCCCCTTTCTTCACCGACCGCTACTAGGTTTCCTCTCTCACTTGCTCCATGGCTTATCATACCCGTCTTAAAACTATGAAAGTTCCTTTTTGCCCCATAGACCTTACCGACTTTTCCATTTCCCTAACTACTCTTGCTGAAAAAAACTTCCAAAACCCCTTTGACTCATCGATCTTCGCTTAAAATTTGTCCCCCCTTGTTTCTGGCCCCCACCGGGAACATCCTTCCTACCACCTTGTCTATTCCACGCATTTTTTGTTGTCTTTACATGTTCCCCTGACCCTCCTTCCTCCATTTTTGTAAAAACCTTTTTCCTTAAACCTTTCTTCATAGACTTTCCCCCTTACTCTGAATTAGCCTTTTTGCAAACCTTTGCATTTCTCTAATTTTTGAGTTTACCAGATGTGGTTCCAAAACTGGTGCTGCGTACTCCAATGGGCCTGACGTCACATGTATAAACTTAAACGATTCCTTACTAGTACCGGAACGCATTCTCAGGTTCCAGGCCCCCAATGCCCGCAGCAGTCATCGATTAATGTGTGCTTCGGGCCCGATTTACCGGTATTGTACTCACTCCTAGGCTTTCTCCTTGAGTGAGGTTTACAGCCTTTGGCCCCCTAGCCTATACTCTTCTGCGGTCTTCTTTCCCTTTCCCTCCGATTTTGGGCGTGGTGTGTGTGTGTGTGTGTGTTGTGTGTGTGTGTGTTGTGTGTGTGTGGTGTGTGTTGTGTGCTTGTGTGTTGTGTGTGCTTGTGTGTTGTTTGATGTATATTTATGTACTAGATGTGTGAGGTTGGGCCCTGTTGGGGGATGTAACTCGTTGTGTGGTGTAGTTGTGTGGTGTGTACTCACCATTTTGTGGTTGCGGGGTGATTAACAGCCCCGGGCCCGTGCCCCGCGCGCTCGCGCGCGCGGGGGTTTTGTGTGTGACCCAACAACTTTAATATTTGAAACCATAACCATTATAGTTTGTGCCCGGGGGTGGGACGGTGAATTCCCCCATTACCTATAATTTGTTCATGTTGAGCCTTCAAAGACCAAAACAAGTATCCACCTCACCCTAGGAAAATGATAGGTGGAAATGAAAACCTTCAAAACTAGGGCTCCAAGCCCTGATGTTTCCTTCAAATCGCTTGTGCCTCTAGGCGAAATACTCTGTACACAACCCCCCCCTTCAAGGCTGGAAAATATGCAGCCTGGAGAGTGTACAAAGAACTTTCAGGGCACACAAAAGTGCGATAATGCACCTAAACTACTGGGAAGGGTTGTGGCCTTGACTTATTCCCTCAAATGCAGGTGAGGAGATACATGATATATACACGGGGAAGTTTTGGGAGGGTTGGTCCCAAACTTGCAACGAAAATCACTCCCATGAAAGCAAAAAAACTCGGCGGGAGAGCAAATTTTCCCCTTTTAAAAAGGGGCCCACGAATAAATAAGACAACACAATAAGTGTGGGGGCCCAAGAGTTTCAATTCCCTCCCACATACAAAGGGGGATTTGAGAAGGGTTTTGAAAACCCCTTTGCGGTTTCAAAACTTTCCCCACAACGTCAGACACGCATCATGGGATCTTGATACAAAAATTTTTCAAACTGTCCCCAAACCTTTGACGAAGCCCACTTGACCCCCGCCCTCCTGCTTCGCCCAACCTGACACGCTATATGCCACGTCACGGCCCTATGCGTACTTCCTACAAGGTGATGGACTGAACACACGATTTCCCGGTGAGGGACGATTACCTCACCTCCCCCCTCTCCTTACCCATTTCCCCACCCCGTATTGGACCGATGAAGCCACTGTGTGGGCAACGTTTCCTAAATAAAGATTCCCCTATGTTGCAAAAAATGCTCAACTTCAACACAAGGGGGTTACCAATAGACCCCCTTGTCTTTAAGAAGGCATGGAAAACACCAAAGTAAGTACCGACCAAAACCGGGGTGTGGTTCCACGTTTTTCTTTCGTGCGGCCCGCAGTAAAAGCCTGGGTTATCAACCCTATCCACCATGAAGCCTGGTCTCAGACCCCCGGGCCCCGGGGGCGTTGAACCCCCAAACTTTTCCCAGGGAAATCAAGGGACATGATTCATTTCCCCTTTAACTTGTGATTCATTACTTCACACCGTTTCCTTTAAAAAAATTTGGGGGGAGTCTCTAGACCCATTATTACCTCTGTAATCTGTAAATCCTTTTAACTTGTCATGATTTTGACCGATCTACCTGGAGTTCATTACCTTTTAACTTGCTCAGCTATCCCCAAAAATTTGGGTCCAGTCCCTGGACCCATTTTTTTTACCTCTGAATCTTTTGACTACCGCCCCAGGGTGGGTAGGGTGCATAATAAACATTTAAACTAACTCTTCAAAACCTAAACTTACTGTAAACATTTACACCTACTACTGTGCAACCTACATTTTCAGAACATAAAACCAATATTAACCATGAACAAAAAACTTCTTGATAGTTGCAACAAGACCCATAGAAACCCCAAAACCAGACACAAAAAATTTTATGGCATTTTCCCTGTGCTAAATCATACAAAATTTCAGTGTTTATAACGGGCCCAAAACTGGTACTTTTCCCCCCGAAAACTCTAGAACTGCAGACTCAACCACCATTTCAAAAATACCGTTAAAAAAAATCTTATGCCCAACACACCCCCCTCAACATAACTAGCAAACTAAGATTAATTTCAATGCAGGGGAAAATAGTATTATTGCATAAACAGGAAACCTGGCTCGATCTGAAAGATAGGAATGCCCTCTGAATGTCCATACAAGGCTATAAATTATTTTCCACATGACGGGTCAACGGAAAGGTGGGGGAGTGGGGGTGTAGCAGAGACAATTTTAAAATTGTTGTGTTAGACAAGAATTAAATTAAAAGCGTCAGCCCCGAATCTGTTTGGTTACAGCTTCTCGAGGGGGGAGAAAAAAAATTTTGGTGTGATTTACAGGGCCCCAAAACTTATAGGGAGTGCAGAAAAAATTCTATGGGGGCAAATTCGTAAGGCATCTACAACGAAAATGTTGTGCTAATGGAGATTTCAATATAACGATTATGGGCAATTTGACGGGAAATTTGAGTCGGTGACTTTTGATACGACCCGGATTGTTTTTTTAAAAAAGTTTTTTGACAGAGCCCAAATAGGGAAATAACCCCTTGACTTGGTTCTGCCATAGGAAACACTAATTAATAACTTGAGGTTAAAAGATGAGCTTGGGAAAGTGATCACAAAACACCAGTTTTAAAAAACATGGAATTCCCCCAATAATGGGGAAACAAGTCTCCGTCCCGACTTTTCCCCTTGGGTGATTTTATAACTGAAAAATTATTTGGGGCGAACGGAATGACCTGACAAGGGCGGGAGGTGGTGATGGGTTTCCGATATGATGCTTTTAAGGGAAGTTTTTTGCTGTCATCAATTAAAGTTCCAAATGGGCGCAAACAAAAAATCCTAAATGGATGAACAATAGATTAAAATATCTGATTGGTCAAAAGAGAGGCATATATAGGCAAATCAAAAGAGGAGAGGGGCAATTAAGAAATCGATATATTCAGTTAAAGAGAGAAATAAAAAAAGGGAATTAGAAAAGCAAAAAGAGATTATGAGGTTAAAGTTGCAAGAGAATCGAAGACTAACCCAAAAGAATTCTTTCAGGTATACAGAAGTAAGATCAGGACAAGATAGGCCCACTCAAAAGTTCCTCGGGTCAGCTCACTGACAGTGATAAGGAAATGTGTAGAATTTTTAACACATACTTCCTCTCAGTTTTTTACACAGGAGGATACCAGCGATATTCCAGTAATGATAAATTATGTAGAACAGGACGATAATAAACTGTGCACGATTAGGGTCACAAGTGACATGGTCCTTAGGCAAATAGATAAATTAAAACCTAACAAATCCCCAGGCCCTGATGAACTGTATGCAAGGGTTCTAAAGGAATGTAAAGAGGAGCTTAGCACACCTTTGGCTAATCTTTTCAACATATCACTACAAACTGGCATGGTGCCAGATAAGTGGAAAATGGCAAATGTGATACCTATTTTCAAAATAGGTGACAGGTCCTTAGCTTCGAACTATAGACCAATAAGCCTAACCTCCATAGTGGGAAAATTTATGGAATCAATAATTGCCGAGGCAGTTCGTAGCCACCTTGAAAAGCATAAATTAATCAACGAATCTCAGCATGGTTTTACAAAGGGGCGTTCCTGCCTTACGAATTTATAACTTTTTTCACTAAGGTATTTGAGGAGGTAGATCATGGTAATGAATATGATATTGTGTATATGGACTTCAGTAAGGCTTTGACAGGGTCCCACATCAGAGACTATTGAGGAAAATTAAAGCACATGGAATAGGAGGAGAATTTTTTTCCTGGATAGAGGCATGGTTGACAAATAGGCAGCAGAGAGTTTGCATAAATGGGAGAAATCAGAGTGGGGAAGCGTCACGAGCGGTGTTCCACAGGGGTCAGTGTTGGGCCCCCTGCTGTTCACAATCTACATAAACGACATAGATAGGGCATAAAGAGCGACATCGGCAAGTTTGCCGATGACACCAAAATAGGCCGTCGAATTCATTCTGACGAGGACATTCGAGCACTCCAGGAAGATTTGAATAGACTGATGCAGTGGTCGGAGAAGTGGCAGATGCAGTTTAATATAGACAAATGCAAAGTTCTAAATGTTGGACAGGACAATAACCATGCCACATATAAACTAAATAATGTAGATCTTAATATTACGGATTGCGAAAAAGATTTAGGAGTTCTGGTTAGCAGTAATCTGAAACCAAGACAACAGTGCATAAGTGTTCGCAATAAAGCTAATAGAACCCTTGGCTTCATATCAAGAAGAAAAATGGGGATCCCAGGTTTTTCTTAAACCTATACATCTTTGGTTGGGCCTCATTTAGATTATCTGCACAGTTTTGGTCACCTTTTAAGAAGGTTAATTCTCGGAAAATGTACAAAGGGGATGACAAATTGTTTCCCTGTATCAGAAACCTTCGCTATAGGATAACGGGGGCCTTGAATCTCACTCTCTAAAACTAAATTAGGGGGAATGTTTGAGGTTATAAAGGGAAGACAGAGATAAAAAAAGGGGGATGAAAATAGGGGCTAAAATATCTGCCTAGACGGGACTCGCACAATGGTTTTAGTTGGAAAAATCAGATTCGGGAAGGTTTTGGGAAAAAAGTCGGGTTTTGGGAAATAGAGGTGGAGAGTGGAAAAAATGCTGCTAATTTTAATAATGATGGTTTTTGCTAAAGTACCTTGCCTGTGTTAGGGGAAAAATTGATGAAAAAGGCAAATAAAAAATTTAAAAGCATTATGGACCGGGGGATCCCCGGGTACTTTCATAAAACGTAAATTCTTGAGGTATAAAAATACAGATGGGAGACCCAAAACTTTAAAAATTTTTGGGTTTTCTCCCGAAAAAGGGGGTAAATTTGTATACACTGTTTATTAACTTCAGGTTGGGAAATGAGAAAAACGTGTTAAATGCGTAATTGTAGAAGTTCCAGGAAAATACTACAGTAGGGCTTAGTAAACTACAGAAAGACTTTCACATAATGTAAATTTTGCACCTTTGGTGTAATGTGATTCTGTAGGGCCCCAAAAATATTTTGATAGGTATGACTATTATGCCCCTTTGAAAGGGTATGGGAAGAAAGTGGGCCCCTTTTAAACTGCGGAGGCCAAGTAATGTATGGTGGGATTCCCCGTAATAAAATTTATGACTAAAAAACTACAAATACCCTTAATGGTGTCTTACTCCGAATTGTACCCCATAAATTCTTCCATAAGGATGGTGTTGAGCCAGGCTAAATTGTGGGGGTTTGACAGCAGAATAAATGTAAATGAAGAAAGCCCAGACGATTCTTTTTCTCAGGGCAGTACCCGAAAAAGTAAAATTTGCATCTGGGCAAAACTGGACACTTCCCCTGGGACTGAACCTTCCAATTTCCCCCTAAAATTCAGAATGCATTTGGGAGTTTAAAAGCTCAGCTCTGCGAACTGGTAAGACACCGATTGGGAAAGCCTAAAAAAATTGCTACGTTAATTTTAAATTTATAAAAGATACCTCCTGACAAACCAAAATTTTTGGCACTATTTTCCACATCACGGAGTGAAGAAGGATTTAAGACCACTCCTTGAGGGTTGTGTTTATTGAGGCCAGGGGTAACAAAAAAAAGTACCTATTTTAAAAGACTGTTTGTGACAGGTCTGCTGACGGAAAATTAGGAGATATATTATTAAATTTCAGGTGAACACTACCTTTCGGCTACAAAGTAAGGGTTTCCTAAGGTGGGGTTTCAAGAGGGTTCCTGGATTGTACCCCTTTTATGGGCCGAGAAACCATTGACCCCTTTTCCCCCTGAAAACCCCTTTTGCTTTAGGGGGTATTATTTTGTGCTCATCCCTCCGTTCCTCTTTTAAACGCGATAAAGCACGCCTTTAAAATATGGAAAGTCCATTTAAAAAAATAAAAAGCAAACAATTTTTTTGTGGGCAATTTTTGGGGGGGGACGTCAACTGAAGGGAACGTTAATACTTTTGGAGAGGCTAAAAAAATAAGCAAAGTGCAAATATGCCTCTGAAGAATGGGAAAATAAAATTTTTTTAAAAAAGAAGGGCAAAAAAGTAAAGATTCCCGAGATGAAGTGCCAAAAAATTTGTAATGTACTGGGGGTTAAATTGGATCGAGAGAGATTTTTCTAATGTTTTAAAAATAATAATTACGTATGCCCAATAAAAAAACTAAGAGAGTTTTGCTTGCTGAAGTTTCCCAAATTTTTAATG
>NC_069428.1:25172142-25199354 GCF_026875155.1 Cherax quadricarinatus | reverse complement strand
TCCTCTCCCTTACGCCTTCCTTTTTGTATTGGACTGATGAAGCCACTGTGTGGCGAAACGTTTCTTGAATAATGATTCCCATATGCTGCATAAGTGTCTCAATCTTCAACTTGTCGGTTTTTCAAACCATTCATCACAACTGTCAGACACTGCAGCATCATGGGATCTTATTCCAAAGAATTTTTCAACACTTGTTCAACCTTTGGACGAAGACCTACTTCGACTAGTGGATGGTACCACTATGACCCTGCCTCCACCTGCTTCACGTCACCTCACTACAGTATATAAGCCACGTCTACGGCCCTATGCTGTACATTCTACAAGATTGATGGACTGAACACATCGACTCCAGGTTGAGGGACTGATTACCTCATTCTCCTCCTCTCCTTACGCCTTCCTCTTTGTATTGGACTGATGAAGCCACTGTGTGGCGAAACGTTTCCTGAATAAAGATTCCCATATGCTGCATAAGTGTCTCAATCTTCAACTTGTCGGTTTTTCAAACCATTCATCACAACTGTCAGACACTGCAGCATCATGGGATCTATGTTACCAAAGAATTTTTCAACACTTGTTCAACCTTTGGACGAAGACCTACTTCGACTAGTGGATGGTACCACTATGACCCTGCCTCCACCTGCTTCACGTCACCTCACTACAGTATATAAGCCACGTCTACGGCCCTATGCTGTACATTCTACAAGATTGATGGACTGAACACATCGACTCCAGGTTGAGGGACTGATTACCTCATTCTCCTCCTCTCCTTACGCCTTCCTCTTTGTATTGGACTGATGAAGCCACTGTGTGGCGAAACGTTTCCTGAATAAAGATTCCCATATGCTGCATAAGTGTCTCAATCTTCAACTTGTCGGTTTTTCAAACATTCATCACAACTGTCAGACACTGCAGCATCATGGGATCTTGTTACAAAGAATTTTTCAACACTTGTTCAACCTTTGGACGAAGACCTACTTCGACTAGTGGATGGTACCACTATGACCCCGCCTCCACCTGCTTCACGTCACCTCACTACAGTATATAAGCCACGTCTACGGCCCTATGCTGTACATTCTACAAGATTGATGGACTGAACACATCGACTCAGGTTGAGGGACTGATTACCTCATTCTCCTCCTCTCCTTACGCCTTCCTCTTTGTATTGGACTGATGAAGCCACTGTGTGGCGAAACGTTTCCTGAATAAAGATTCCCATATGCTGCATAAGTGTCTCAATCTTCAACTTGTCGGTTTTTTCAAACCATTCATCACAACTGTCAGACACTGCAGCATCATGGGATCTTGTTACAAAGAATTTTTCAACACTTGTTCAACCTTTGGACGAAGACCTACTTCGACTAGTGGATGGTACCACTATGACCCCGCCTCCACCTGCTTCACGTCACCTCACTACAGTATATAAGCCACGTCTACGGCCCTATGCTGTACATTCTACAAGATTGATGGACTGAACACATCGACTCCAGGTTGAGGGACTGATTACCTCATTCTCCTCCTCTCCTTACGCCTTCCTCTTTGTATTGGACTGATGAAGCCACTGTGTGCCGAAACGTTTCCTGAATAATGATTCCCATATGCTGCATAAGTGTCTCAATCTTCAACTTGTCGGTTTTTCAAACCATTCATCACAACTGTCAGACACTGCAGCATCATGGGATCTTTTTACAAAGAATTCTTCAACACTTGTTCAACCTTTGGACGAAGACCTACTTCGACTAGTGGATGGTACCACTATGACCCCGCCTCCACCTGCTTCACGTCACCTCACTACAGTATATAAGCCAAGTCTACGGCCCTATGCTGTACATTCTACAAGATTGATGAACTGAACACATCGACTCCAGGTTGAGGGACTGATTACCTCATTCTCCTCCTCTCCTTACGCCTTCCTCTTTGTATTGGACTGATGAAGCCACTGTGTGGCGAAACGTTTCCTGAATAAAGATTCCCATATGCTGCATAAGTGTCTCAATCTTCAACTTGTCGGTTTTTCAAACCATTCATCACAACTGTCATACACTGCAGCATCATGGGATCTTTTTACAAAGAATTTTTCATCACTTGTTCAACCTTTGGACGAAGACCTACTTCGACTAGTGGATGGTACCACTATGACCCCGCCTCCACCTGCTTCACGTCACCTCACTACAGTATATAAGCCACGTCTACGGCCCTATGCTGTACATTCTACAAGATTGATGGACTGAACACATCGACTCCAGGTTGAGGGACTGATTACCTCATTCTCCTCCTCTCCTTACGCCTTCCTCTTTGTATTGGACTGATGACGCCACTGTGTGGCGAAACGTTTCCTGAATAAAGATTCCCATATGCTGCATAAGTGTCTCAATATTCAACTTGTCGGATTTTCAAACCATTCATCACAACTGTCAGACACTGCAGCGTCATGCGATCTTATTCCAAAGAATTTTTCAACACTTGTTCAACCTTTGGACGAAGACCTACTTCGACTAGTGGATGGTACCACTATGACCCCGCCTCCACCTGCTTAACGTCACCTCACTACAGTATATAAGCCACGTCTACGGCCCTATGCTGTACATTCTACAAGATTGATGGACTGAACACATCGACTCCAGGTTGAGGGACTGTTTACTTCATTCTCCTCCTCTCCTTACGCCTTCCTCTTTGTATTGGACTGATGAAGCTACTGTGTGGCGAAACGTTTCCAGAATAAAGATTCCCATATGCTGCATAAGTGTCTCAATCTTCAACTTGTCGGTTTTTCAAAACATTCATCACAACTGTCAGACACTGCAGCATCATGGGATCTTGTTACAAAGAATTTTTCAACACTTGTTCAACCTTTGGACGAAGACCTACTTCGACTAGTGGATGGTACCACTATGACCCCGCCTCCACCTGCTTCACGTCACCTCACTACAGTATATAAGCCACGTCTACGGCCCTATGCTGTACATTCTACAAGATTGATGGACTGAACACATCGACTTCAGGTTGAGGGACTGATTACCTCATTCTCCTCCTCTCCTTACGCCCTCCTCTTTGTATTGGACTGATGAAGCCACTGTGTGGCGAAACGTTTCCTGAATAAAGATTCCCATATGCTGCATAAGTGTCTCAATCTTCAACTTGTCGGTTTTTTCAAACCATTCATCACAACTGTCAGACACTGCAGCATCATGGGATCTTATTCCAAAGAATTTTTCAACACTTGTTCAACCTTTGGACGAAGACCTACTTCGGCTAGTGGATGGTACCACTATGACCCCGTCTCCACCTTCTTCACGTCACCTCACTACAGTATATAAGCCACGTCTACGGCCCTATGCTGTACATTCTTCAAGATTGATGGACTGAACACATCGACTCCAGGTTGAGGGACTGATTACCTCATTCTTCTCCTCTCCTTACGCCTTCCTCTTTGTATTGGACTGATGAAGCCACTGTGTGGCGAAACGTTTCCTGAATAAAGATTCCCATACACTGCATAAGTGTCTCAATCTTTCAACGTCCCGGTTTTTTCAAACCAATTTCATCAATCAAATGTTAGACTCTGCAGCATCATGGGGATTCTTGTTACAATGAATTTTTTTTCAACACCTTGTTCAACCGTTTGGACGAAGACCTACTTCGACTAGTGGATGTACCACTATGACCCCCCTCCACCTGCTTCCCGGTCACCTCAACAGTATATAACACACGTCTTCCCTAAACGGCCGGCATACTGCACATTCTACAAGATTGATGAAAGAACACATTCGAACTCCAGGTTTGATGGACTGATTACCCTCATCCTCCTCCTCTCCTTACGCCTTCCTCTTTGTATGACTGATGAAGCACACGTGGTGGCGAAACGTTTACTGATAAAGATTTCCGCATATGCTGCATAAAGGTCTCAATCTTCAACTTGTCGGTTTTTTCAAAACATTCATCACAACTCAACACTGCAGCATCATGGATCTTATTACAAAAGAATTTTTCAACACTTGTTCAACCTTTGGACAAGACCTACTTCGAGTAGTGGATGGTACCACTATGACACCGCCTCCTCATGCTTCACGTCACCTCACTACTAGTATATAAGGGCCACGTCTACGGTCCCTATGCTGTACATTCTACAAGATTGATGGAACTGAACACTCGATCAGGTTAGGGACGGATTACCTCATTGCTCCTCCTCTCCTTACGACTTCCTTTTTGTATTGGACTGATTGAAGCCACTGTGTGGCGAACGTTTTCTTGAATAATGGATTCCCATATGCTGCATAAGTTCTCAACTTTCAACTTGTCGGTTTTTCAAAAACCATTCATCACAACTGTCCAGACACTGCAGCATCATGGGATCTTATTCCAAAGAATTTTTCAACACTTGTTCAACCTTTGGACGAAGACCTATCTTCGACTAGGATGGTACCACTATGACCCTGCCTCCACTCTGCTTCACGTCACCTCTCTACAGTATAAAGCCACGTCTAACGGCCCTATGCTGTAAAATTCTACAAGATTGAAGACTAACACATCGACTCACATGGTGGGGAATGATCACCTCATTCTCCTCATCACCTTAACACCTTCCTCTTTGTATTGGACTGATGAAGCCCACTGTGTGGCGAAACGTTTTTCCTTATAAAGAATTCCCATAATGCTGTATAAGTGTCCCTCAATCTTAACTTTCGGTTTTTCAAACCATTCGTCACAACTGAAGACACTGCAGTCCTCAGGGATCTTGTTACAAAGAATTTTTCAACACTTGTTCCACCTTTGGACGGAAGACCCTTCGACAGTGAATGGTACCAATATGACCCCTGCCTCCACCTGCTCACGTCACCTCACGTACCGTATATAAGCCACGTCTAACGGCCTCATGCTGTACATTCTACAAGATTGATGGACTGAACACATCGACTCAGGTTGAGGGGACTGATTACCTTAAAAAAAAAACATTCTCCTCCTCTTCGTCGCCTCCTCTTTGTATTGGACTGATGAAGCCACTCTGTGGCGAAACGTTTCCTGAATATAGATTCCCATATGCTGCATAAGTGGTCTCAATCTTCAACTTTGTTCGTTTTTCAAACCATTCATCACAACTGTCAGACACCGCAGCATCATGGATCTTGTTTACAAAGAATTTTTTCAACACTTGTTCAACCTTTGGACGAAGGACCTACTTCGATAGTTTGATGGTACCAACTATGAACCCCGCCTCCACCTGCTTACGTCTCCTCACTACAGGTAATATAAGCTACGTCCTACGGCCCTATCTGTACATTCTACAAGAATGTGGACTAACACATCGACTTCCAGGTTGAGGGACTGGGTTTACTTCATTCTCCTCCTCTCCTTACGCCTTCACTCTTTGTATTGGACTGAGAAGCTACTGTGTGGCGAAACGTTTCCAAATAAAGATTCCATATGCTGCATAAGTGTCTCAATCTTTTCAAGCTTGTCGGTTTTTCAAAACATTCATCACAACTGTCAGACACTGCAGCATCATGGGATCTTGTTACAAAGAATGTTTCAATCAACACTTGTTTCAAACCTTTGGACGAAGACCTACTTCGACTAGTGGATGGTACCACTATGACCCCGCCTCCACCTGCTTCACGTCACCTCACTACAGTATATAAGCCACGTCTACGGCCCTATGCTGTACATTCTACAAGATTGATGGACTGAACACATCGACTCCAGTTGAGGGACTGATTACCTCATTCTCCTCCTCTCCTTACCCCTCTCTTTGTATTGGACTGATGAACCAACTGTGTGGCGAAACGTTCCTGAATAAAGATTCCCATATGCTGCATAAATGTCTCAATCTTCAACTTGTCGGTTTTTCAAACCATTCATCACAACTGTCAGACACTGCAGCATCATGGGATCTTATTCCAAAGAATTTTTCAACACTTGTTCAACCTTTGGACGAAGACCTACGTTCGTCTAGGGATGGTACACTATGAACCCGTCTCCACCTTCTTCACGTCACCTCACTACAGTATATAAGCCTCGTCCTTAATACGGCCCTATGCTGTACATTCTTCAAGATTGATGGACTGAACACATCGACTCCAGGTTAAGGGACTTTAATTACCGTCATTCTTCTCCTCTCCTTACACGCCTTTCCTCGCAGCCTTTGTATGGACTGATGAAGCCACTGTGTGGCGAAACGTTTCCTGAATAAAGATTCCCCATAGTCTGCATAGTGTCTCAATCTTCAACTTGTCGGTTTTTTCAAACCATCGTCACATAACTGTCAGACCGCAGCCGTCATGGATCTTGTTTACAAAGAATTTTTCAACACTTGTTCAACCGTTGGGACGAAGACCTAATTTCGACCTAAGGTGGAATTGGGGGTACCCTATGACCCCCGCCTCCACCTGCTTCACGTCACATCACACAGTATATAAGCCACGTCCCTACGGCCCTAGCTGTACATTCACAAGATTATTGACTGAAACCACATCGGACTCCAGGTTGAGGGACTGATTATCTCATTCTCCTCCTCTCCGTACGCCTTCCTCTTTGTATTGGACTGAAGAAGCACTGTGTGGCGAAACGTTTCCTGAATAAAGATTCCATATGCTGCATAGTGTCCTCAATCTTCAAACTGTCGGTTTTTTCAAACCATTCATCACAACTGTCAGACACTGCAGCATCATGGGATCTTAGTTACAAAGAATTTTTCAACACTTGTTCAAAAAACCTTTGGACGAAGACCTACTTCGTGTAGTAGATGGTACCACTAATGAACCCCGCCTCCACCTGCTCACGTCACCTCACAACAGTAATAAGCCCACGTCTCGGCCCTATGCTGTATACATCTACAAGATTGATGGACTGAACACATCGACTCCAGTGATGGACTGATTACCTCATTCTCCTCCTCTCATTATACGCTTCCTCTTTTGTATTGGACGATGAAGCCTACTGTTGTTGCCGAAACGTTTTCCTGAATAATGATTCCCATATGCTGCATAAGGGTCTCAATCCTTCAACTTGTCGGTTTTCAAACCATTCATCACAACTGTCAGACACTGGAGCAAGCATCATGGGACTTTTTACAAAGAATTCTTCAACACTTGTTCACCTTTGGACGAGAGCCTACTTCGACAATGGATGGTACCACTATGACCCCGCCTCCACGCTGCTTCCGTTCCCCCACTACAGTAAATAAGCCAAGTCTACGGCCCTATGCTGTACATTCTACAAGATTGATGAACCTGAACACATCGACTCCAGGTTGAGGACAGATTACCTCATTCTCCTCCTCTCACTTACCCTTCCTCTTTGTATTGGACTGATGGAAGCCACTGTGTGGCGAAAACGTTTTCCTGAATAAAGATTCCCATATGCGGCAATAAGTTCTCCAATCTTCCCACTGTCGGTTTTTCAAACCATACATCACAACTGTCATACAACCTGCAACATCATGGGATCTTTTATACAAAAATTTTTTTCATCACATTGTTCAACCTTTGGACGAAGACCCTACTTCGACTAGTGGATGTGTACCACTATGACCCCCGCCCGCCTTCCACCCTGCTTCACGTCACCTCACACTACAGTATATAAGCGCCAGTCTACGCCCTATGCGTACATTCTACAAGATTGATGGACTGAACGCCCACATCGACTCCCAGAGTTGCGGGACCTGATTTATCCTCCATTCTCCTACCTCTCCTTACGCTTCCTCTTGTATTGGACCTGATGAAGCCACTGGTGGCGAAACGTTTCCTGAATAAAGATTCCCCTATGCTGCATAAGTGGTCTCAATATTCAACTTGTCGGATTTTCAAACCATTCATCACAACCTGTCAGACACTGCAGCGTCATGCGATCATTATTCCAAAGATTTTTCCAACACTGCTTGTCAACCTTTGGACGAAGACCTACTTCGCTCTAGTGGATGGTACACTATGACCCCCCGCCTCCACCTGCTTATCGTCACCCTCACTACAGTTATTAAGCCACGTCTACGGCCCTATGCTGTACATTCAACGAAGATTGATGGACTGAACACATCGACTCCAGGTGAGGACTGTTTACTTTCATTTCTCCTGGTCCTCCTCTCCTTACGCCTTCCTCTTTTGTAATTGGACTGATGAAGCTACTGTGTGGCGCAACGTTCCAGAATTAAAGATTCCCATATGCTGCATAAGTGTCTCAATCTTCAACTTGTCGGTTTTTCAAGAACATCATCACAACTGGTCAGACACTGCAGCATCAGGATCTTGTTTACAAAGAATTTTTCAACACTTGTTTCAACCTTTGGACGAAGACTCTACTTCGACTAGTGGATGTACCACTATGACCCCGCCTCCTCCTGCTTCACGTCACCTCCTACAGTATATAAGCCACGTCTACGGCCCTATGCTGTATCATTCTACAAGATTGATGGACGAACACATCGACTTCAGGTTTGAGGGACTGAATTACCACATTCTCCTCCTCTCATTACGCCCTCCTCTTTGTATTGGACTGAATGAAGCCACTGTTGTGCAGAAACGTTTTCTGAATAAAGATTCACATATGCTGCATAAGTGTCTCAATAATCTTCACTTGTCGGTTTTTCAAACCATATCGTCACAACTAACGTCAGACACTGCAGCATCACATGGGATTTTAATTTTCACCAAAGAATTTTTTTTCAACACTTGTTCAACCTTTGGACGAAGACCTACTTCGGCTAGTGGAGTGGTACCACTATGACCCCGTCTCCACTCTTCTTCACGTCACCTCACTACAGTAATATAGCACGTCTAACCGGCCCTATGCTGTACATTCTTCAAGATTTGATGGACAGGAACACATCGACTCCAGGTTGAGGGACTGATTACCTCATTCTCTCCTCTCCTTACGCCTTCCTCCTTTGTATTGGACTGTTGAAGCACTTTGTGGTCGAAACGTTTCCTAATAAAGATTCCCATACACTGCATAAGTGCTCAATCTACAACCTTGTCGGTTTTTCATTAAACCATTCGTGGGTCGACTCAAACTGTCAGACACTGCAGCTCATGTCATGTGGGGGGATCTTGTTACAAAGATTATTTCAACACTTGTTCAAGCTCAGGATCTTTGGTCTGGCCGAAGACCCTACTTCGACTAGTGGTTGGTACCTACTATGACCCCCGACCGCCTCCACCTGCTTACGTCCACACACTACAGTAAATATAGCCACTGTCTCTTACCGGCCCTATGCTGTACATTCTACAAGATTGATTGACTGAACACATCGACTACCAGGTTGAGGACTGATTACCTCATTCTCCTCCTCTCCGTAAACGCCTTCCTCTTTGTATTGGACTGATGAGGCCACTGTGTGGCGAAACGTTTTCCTGAATAAAGATTCCCATACGCTGGCATAAGTCTCAATCTTCAACTTGTCGGTTTTTTCAAACCATCATCACAACTGTCAGACACGCAGCAATCATGGGATCTTATACAAAGAATTTTTCAACACTTGTTCAACCTTTGGACGAAGACACTACTTCGAGTAGTAGATGTAACACTTATGACCCCGCCTCCACCTGCTTCACGTCACCTCACTACAGTATATAAAGCCACGTCTACGGCCCTATGCTGTCATTCTACAGATTGATGGACCTGAACACATCGACTCAAGGTTGATGGACGATACCCTCATTCCCTCCTCTCCTTACGCCTTCCTCTTTGTATTGGACCTGATGAAGCCACTGTGTGCCGAAACGTTTCCTGAATAATGATTCCCATATGCTGCATAAGTTGTCCCTCAATCTTCACCTTGTCGGTTTTTATTCAAACCAATTCATCACAACTTGTCAGACACACGCGCATCATGGATCTTTTTACAAAGAATTCTTCAACACTTGTTTCAACCTTTGGACGAAGACCTACTTCGACTAGTGGATGGTACCACTATGACCCCGGTCCTCCACCTGCTTCACGTCACCTCACTAGCAGTATAAAGCCAGGTCTACGGCCCTATGCTGTACGATTCTACAAGATTGATGAACTGAACACATTGAACTCAGGTTGAGGGACTGATTACCTCATTCCCCTCCTCACCTTACCGCCTTCCACTTGTATTGGACTTGATGAAGCCCACTGTGTGGCGAAACGTTTCCTGAATAAAGATTCCCATATGCTGCATAAGTTGTCTCAATCTTCAACTTGTCGGTTTTTTTCAAACCATTCATCACAACAGTCTACACTGCAGCATCATGGGATCTTTTACAAAGAATTTTTCATCACTTGTTCAACCTTTTGGACGAAGAACTACTTCGACTAGTGTATGGTACCACTTTGACCCCGCCTCCACTGCTTCACGTCACCTCACTACAGTAATACAGCCTCGTCCTACGGCCCTATGCTGTACTTCTACAAGAATGATGGACTGAACACATCGAACTCCAGGTTGAGGACTGATTACCTCATTCTCCTCCTCTCCTTACGCCTCCTCTTTGTAGTGTGACTATGACGCCACTGTGTGGCGAAAACGTTTCCTGAATAAAGATTCCCATATGCTGCATAAGTGTCCTCAATATTCAACTTGTCGGATTTTCAAACCATTCATCACAACTGTCAGACAACTGCAGCATCATGGGATCTTATCCAAAGAATTTTTTCAACACTTTGTTCAACTTTGGACGAAGACCTACTTCGACTAAGTGGATGGTACCACAATGACCCCCGCCTCCACCTGGCTTCACGTCACCTCACTACAGTAATAAGCCACGTCTACGGCCCTATGGCTGTACATTCCTACAATATTGATGGACTGAACACATTCGACTCCAGGTTGAGGGAACTGTTTACTTCAATTCCCTCCTCTCCTTAACTTACCCTTCCTCTTTGTATTGGACTGATGAAGCTACTGTGTGGCGAAAGTTTCCAGAAAAAGATTCCCATATGCTGCATATGTGTCTCAATCTTCAACTTGTCAGGTTTTTCAAAACATTCATCACAACTGTCAGACTTGCCAGCATCATGGGATCTTGTTACAACGAATTTTTCAACACTTGTTCAACCTTTGGACAAGACCTACTTCGACTAGTGGATGGTACCACTAAGACCCAGCCTCCACCTGCATCAACGTCACCTCACTACAGATATAACCACTCTACGGCCCTATGCTGTTACATTCTACAAGATTGATGTACTGAACACATCGAACTTCAGTTGAAGGGACTGATTACCCCTCATTCTCCTCCTCTCCTTACGGCGCCCTCCTCATTTGTATGGACTGATGAAGCCACTGTGTGGCGAAACGTTTTTCCTGAATAAGATTCCCATAGCTGCATAAGTGTCTCAATCTTCAACTGTCCGTTTTTCAAACCAATCATCACAACTGTCAGACACTGCAGCATCATGGGAACTTATTACAAAGAATTTTCAAACTTGTTCACCTTTGGGCAGGACGAAGACCTTAACTTCGACTAGTGGATGGTTACCACTATGACCCCGCCTCAACCTGCTCACGTCACCCTCACTACAGTATATAAGCCACGACAATGGCCTATTGCTGTACATTCTACAAGATTGATGTACTGAACACATCGACTCCAGTTGAGGGACTGATTACCTCATGCTCCTTTCCTCCTCTCCTTACGTCTTCCTCTTTGTAATTGGACTGATGAAGCCACTGTGTGGCGAAACGTTTTCCTGAATAAAGATTCCCATATGCTGCATAAGTGTCTTCAATATTCAACTTGTCGGATTTTCAAACCATTCATCACACTTCAGACAACTGGCAGCGTCCATGCGATCTTATACAAAGAATTTTTCAACACTTGTTCAACTCTTTGGACGAAGACCCTACTTCGACTAGTATGGATGGTAACCACTATGACCCAGCCTCCACCTGCTTAACGTCACCTCACTACAGTAATTAAGCCACGTCCTACGCCCTAATTGCCTGTTACATTCTACAAGATTGATGGACTGAACACATCCGACTCCAGGGTTGAGTGACTGTTTACTTCATTCTCCTCCTCTCCTTACGCTTTTCCTCTTTTATTGGACTGATGAAGCTAACTGTGTGGCAAACGTTTCAGAAAAAGATTCCCATATGCTGCATAATAAGTGTCCTCAATCTTCAACTTTGTCGGTTTTCAAACATTCATTTCACAACTGTCCAGACTACTGCAGCATCATGGGATCTGTTACAAAGAATTTTTCCAACACTTGTTCAACCTTTGGACGAAGACCTACTTTTCGACCAAGTGGATGGTACCACTTGACCCGCCTCCACCTGCTTACGTCACCCTCACTACAGTATATAAGCACGTCTACGTCCCTATGCCTGTACATTCTACAAGATTGAGGACCTAACACATCGACTTCAGTTGAGACTTATTACCTCATTCTCCCTCCTCTCCTTACGCCCTCCTCTTTGTATTGGACTGATGAAGCCACTGATTGCGAATCGTTCCTGAATAAAGATTTCCCATAGCGCATAAAGTGTCTCAATCTTCAACTTGTCGGTTTTTCAAACCATTTCGTCCACAACTGTCGAGACACTTGCAAGCATCATGGATCTTATTCCCAAAGAATTTTTCTAACACTTTGTTCACCCTTTGGAGAGAGACCTACTTCGGCTAGTGGATGGTACCACTATGACCCCGTCTCACAAACTTCTTCAACGTCACCTCACTACAGTTATATAAGCCCAACGTACGGCCCTATGCTGTACATTCTTCAAGATAGATGGACTGAACACAAATCGACTCCCCAGGTTGAGGGACTGAGTACCTCAATTCTTCTCCTCTCCTTACGCCTTCACTCTTTGTATTGGACTGTTGAAGCCACTTTGTGCAAACGTTTACTGAATAAAGATTCCCATACCACTGCATAAGTGTCTCAATCTTCAACTTGTCGGTTTTTCAAACCATTCGTCAACAACTGTCAGACACCTGCAGCGTCAGGATTCTTGTTACAAAGAATTTTCAACACTTGTTCAAACCTTTGAACCCCCGAAGGAAAAAACCCCCCCCTACCCCCCCTTCGACTAGTGATGGTACATACTATGACCCCGCCTCCACCTGCTTCACGCACATCACTACAGTAATAAGGCCAGGTCTACGGCCCTATGCCTGTAACATTCTACAAGATTGATTGACTGAACACATCGGACTCTACCAGGTTTGAGGGACTGATTACCTCATCTCCTCCTCTCCGTACGCCTTCCTCTTTGTATTGGACTGATGAGGCCACTGTGTGGCGAAACTTTTCCTGAATAAAGATTCCCATACGCTGCATAAGTGGTCTCAATCTTCAACTTGTCGGTTTTCAAACCATTCATCACAACTGCAGACACTGCAGCATCCATGGGATCTATACAAAGAATTTTTCAACACTTGTTTCAACCTTTGGACGAAGACCTACTTCGAGTAGTAGATGGTACCACTATGACCACCGCCCTCCACCTGCTTCACGTCACACTCGTCACACCTCACTAACAGTAATAAGCCACGTCTAGCGTCTACGGCCCTATGCTGTACATTCACAAGATTGATGGAACTTGAACACATCGACTTCCAGGTTTGATGGACTGATTACCCTCATTCTCCTCCTCTCCTTACGCCTTCCTCTTTGTATTGGACTGATGAAGCCACTGTGTGCCGAAACGTTTCCTGAATAATGATTCCCATATGCTGGCATAAGTGTCTCAAATCTTCAACTTGTCGGTTTTTTCCAAACCATCATCACAACTGTCATGACACAGCAGCATCATGATCTTTTTACAAAGAATTCTTCAAAACACTTGTTCAACCTATTGGACGAAGACCACTTCGACTAGTGGATGGTACCACTATGACCCGCCTCCACCCTGCTTCACGTCAACCTCACTACAGGAATAAAAGCCTAGTCTACGGCCCTATGCTGTACATTCTACAAGATGATGAACTGAACACATCGACATCCAGGTTGAGGGACTGATTACCTCATTCTCCTCCTCTCCTTCCGCCTTCCTCTTTGTATTGGACGATGCAGCCCCTGTGTGGCGAAACGTTTCCTGAATAAAGATTCCCATATGCTGCAATAATGTCTCAATCTAGCAACTTGTCGGTTTTTTCAAAACCATTTCATCACATACTGTCATACACTGCAGCATCATGGGATCTTTTTACAAAGAATTTTTCATCACTTTGTTTTTCAACCTTTCGACGAAGACCTACTTCGACTAGTGGATGGTACCCCACTAGACCCCGCCTCCACCTGCTTCACGTCACCTCACTACAGAATATAAGCCACGGTCTACGCCCTATGTCTGTAATTCTACAAGATTGATGGACTGAACACATCGACTCCAGGTTGAGGGACTGATTACCTCATTCTCCTCCTCTCCTTACGCCTTCCTCTTTTGTATTGGACTGATGAACGCCACTGTGTGGCGAAACGTTTTCCTGAATAAAGATTCCCATATGCTGCATAATGTCTCAATATTCAACATTGTTCGATTTACAACCATTCCATCATAACAACTGTCAGACACTGCTGCATCATGGGATCTTATTCCAAGAATTTTCAACACTTTGTTCAAACCTTTGGACAGAAGACCTACTTCGACTAGTGGATGGTACCACAATGACCCGCCTCCACCTGCTTAACGTCACCTCAAACTACAGTATATAGCCACGTCTACGGCCCTATGCTGTACATTCTAAAGATTGATGGACTGAACACATCGAGTCCCAGGTTGAGGGACTGTTTACTTCATTCTCTCCTCTACCTTACGCCTTCCCTTTGTATTGGACTGATAAGCTACTGTGTGGCGAAACGTTCCCAGAATAAAGATCCCCATAATCCTGCATAAGTGCCAATCTTCAACTTGTCGTTTTTTCAAAACAACATCACACTGTCAGACCACTGCCAGCATCATGGGATCTGTTACAAAGAATTTTCACACTTGTTCAACCTTTGGCCAAGACCTACTTCGACTAGTGAATGGTACCACTATGACCCAGCCTCCACCTGCTTCACGTCACCCCACTACAGTATATAAGCCACGTCTACGGCCCCTATGTGTACATTCTACAAGATTGATGGACTGAACACATCGACTTCAGGTTGAGGGACTGATTACCTCATTCTCCTCCTCTCCTTACGCCCTCTCTCTTTGTATTGGACTGATGAGATCCACTGTGTGCGAAAACGTAGGAATGAATTAAGATTCCCATATGCTGGCCATAATGTCCTCAATCTTCAACTTGTTGGGTTTTTTCAAACCATTTCATTCACAACTGTCAGACACTGCAGCATCATGGGATCTTATTCCAAAGAATTTTTCAACACTTGTTTCAACCTTTGGACTAAGACCTACTTCGGCTAGTGGATGGTACCACTATGTGACCCCGTCTCCACCTTCTTCACACGTCAACCTCACTACCAGTATATAAAGCAGGGCGTTCAACGGCCCTATGCTGTACTTCTTCAAGATTTGATGGACTGAACACATCGACTCCAGGTGAGGACTGATTACCTCATTCTTCTCCTCTCCTTAACGCCTTCCTCTTTGTATTGGACTGAATGAAGCCCACTGTGTGGCGAAACGTTCCCTGAATAAAGATTCCCTTACACTGCATAAGTGTCTCAATCTTCAACTTGTCGGTTTTTCAAACCATTCGTCACAACTGTCAGACACTGCAGCGTCATGTGATATTGTTACAAAAATTTTCAACACTTGTTCAACCTTTGGACGAGACCTACTTCGACTAGTGATGGACCACTGATGACCCCGCCTCCACCTGCTTCACGTCACCTCACTAACCTCACTACAGTTAAAGCAACGTCTACGCCCTATGCTGTACATTCTACAAGATTGAGGACTGAACACACGATCCAGTTTTGAATGGACTGTTACCTCATTCCCTCCTCTCCCTTACGCCTTCCTCTTTGTATTGGACTGATGAACCACTGTGAGCCGAAACGTTCCTGAATAATGAATTCCCATATGCTGCATAAGTGTCCTCAATCTTCAACTTGTCGGTTTTCAAACCATTCATACAACTGTCAGACACAGCAGCAATCATGGAATCTTTTTACAAAGAATTCCTTCAACACATTGTTCAACCTTTGGACGAGACCTACTTCGATCGACTAGTGGATGGTACCACTATTACCCCCGCCTCCACCCTGCTTTCACGTCACCTCACTACAGTATATAAGCCACGTCTACGGCCCTATGCAGTACATTCTACAAGATTGATGAACTGAACAAATATCGACCCAGTTGAGGGACTGAATTACCCTCATTCTCCTCCTCTCCTTATACGCCTTCTCTTTGGATTGGACTGAGAAGCCACTGTTGTGGCGAAACGTTTTCCTGAATAAAGATTCCATATGCTGTCATAAGTGTCTCAACTTCAACTTGTCGGTTTTGCAAACCAATTCATCACAACTGTCATAACCTCAGCATCATGGGATCTTTTTACCAAAGAATTTGTTTCATCACTTGCTTGTCGTTTTTTCAAAACATTCATCACAACGGTCAGTCACGCAGCATCAATGGGATCTGTTTACAAAGAATTTTTCAAAATCACTTGTTTAAAAAAGGGCAACCTTGGACGAAAGTCCTTACTTCGACTAGTGGATGGTACCACTATACCCCGCCTCCACCTGCTTCACGTCACCGTCACTACAGAATAAGCCACGTCTACGGCCCTATGCTTGTACATCTACAAGATTGATGGACTGAAACACATCGACTTCAGGTTGAGGCGACTGATTACCTCAATCTCCTCCCTCTTTACGCCCTCCTCTTTGTATTGGACTGATGAAGCCAATGTGTGGCGAACTGACGTTTTCCTGAATAAAGATTCCCCCATATGCTGCATAAGTGTCTCAATCTTTCAACTTGTCCCGGTTTATTCAAACCATTTCGTAACAACTGTCAGACACTGCAGCATCATGGATCTTTATTCCAAAGAATTTTCAACACTTGTTCAACCTTTGGACGAAGACTCTACTTTCGGCTAGTGGATGGTACCACTATGACCCCCGTCTCCACCTCTTCACGTCACCTCACTACAGTATATAAGCCACGTCTACGGCCCTATGGCTGTAAATTCTTCAGATTTGATGACTGAACACATCGACCTCCAAGGTTGAGGACTGATTACCTCATTCTTCTCCTCTCCTTACGCCTTCCTCTTTGTATTGGACTGTTTGAAGCCACTGTGTGGCGAAACGTTTCCTGAATAAAGATTTCCCCAACACTGGCATAAGTGTCTCAATCTCACTTGTCGTTTTTCAAACAAGTCATCACAAATGTTAACTCTCAAGCAATCATGGGATCCTTGTTACAATGAATATTTTCAACACTTGTTCAACCTTTGACGAAGACCTACTTCGACTAGTGGATGGTACCCACTATGGCCCGCCTCCACCTGCTTCCCGTCACCTCACTACAGTATATAAGCCACGTCTACGGCCCAATACTGCACATTCTACAAGATTGATGGAATGAACACACGACTCCAGGTTGATGGACTGATTTTCCTCATCTCCACTCTCCTTACGCCATCCTCTTTTTATTGGACTGATGAAGCCACTGTGGCGAAGACGTTTTCCTGAAAAAGATTCCCAATGCTGCATAAATGTATCAATCTTCAACTTGTCGGTTTTTCAAAACATTCATCACAACTGTCAGACACTGCAGCATCATGGGGATCTATATTACAAAGAATTTTTCAACACTTGTTCAAACCTTTGACGAAGACCTACTTCGAGTAGTGGATGGTACCACTATGACCCCCCCTCCGCACCTTCTTCAGTCACCTCACTACAGTATATAAGCCACGTCTACGGCCCTATGCTTTACATTCTACTAGAAATTGATGGACTGAACACACGACTCCAGGGTTGAGGACTGATTACCTCAATTCTCCCTCCTCTCCTTACGCCTTCCTTTTTGTATTGGATCTGATGAAGCCACTGTGTGGCGAAACGTTTCTTGAAATAATGATTCCCAATATGCTGCATAAGTTCCTCAATCTTCAACTTGTCGGTTTTTTCAAACCATTCATAACAACTGTCAGACACTGCAGCATCATGGATCTTATTCCAAAGAATTTTTCAACACTTGTTCAAAATCAACCTTTGGACGAAGACCCTACTTCGACTATGATGGTACCCACTATGACCCTGCCTCCACCTGCTTCACGTCACCTCACTTACAGTACATAAGCCACGTCTACGCCTATGCTGTACATTCTACAAGATTGATTGGACTGAACACATCGACTCATGTTGGGGACGATCACCTCATTCTCCTCCTCACCTATACGCCTTCCCTTTTATTGGACTGATGAAGCCACTGTGGTGGCGAAACGTTTCCTGAATAAAGTTCCCATATGCTGTATAAGTGTCTCAATCTTTAACTTTTCGTTTTTCAAAACCTTTTCCCCAACTGTCAACACTGCCATCTGGGGTCTTTTACAAAGAATTTTTCACACTTGTTTCAAACCCTTTTGGGCGAAGACCTACTTCGACTATTTGGGTGGTACCACTATGACCCCGCCTCCCCTGTTCACGACCTCACTAAGATATAGCCAGTCTCGGGCCCCATGCTGTCTTCTACAAGATTGATGGACTGAAACATCGACTCCAGGGTGAGGGGCTGATTACCTCTTCTCTCCTCTCCTTACGCCTTCCTCTTTGTATTGACTGATGAACCACTGTGTGGCGAAACGTTTTTCCGAATAAAAAATTTTCCCTAGCTGATAAGTGTCTCAATTTTAACTTGTCGGTTTTTCAAACTTCACACAACTGTCAACACTGCCATCTGGGTCTTTTTCAAAAATTTTTAACACTTGTTTTAATTTGGACAAAACCCACTTCGACTATGGATGGTACCACTATGCCCGCTCCACCTGCTTACGTCACCTACTAATATATAAACCACGTTACGGCCTATGCTGTAATTCTACAAGATTGAGGATAAAAACTCGACTCAGGTTGGGGACGTTTTCCTCATTTCCTCCTCTCCTTACCCTTCTTTTGTATTGGGTGATGAAACCACTGTGTGGGAAACGTTTTTCCGAATAAAAATTTCCCCTATGTGCATAAGTGTCTCAACTTCAACTTGTTTGGTTTTTCAAAAAATTCTACAACTGTCAGACATGCGGGATCATGGGGCTTTTACAAAGAAATTTTTAACACTTGTTTAACTTTGGGCGAAGACCTTTTTTCGATAGTGGTGGTACCACTTGACCCCGCCTCAATGCTTCGTCACCTCACTACGTATATAAGCCAGCTAGGCCCCATGCTGTAATTCTACAAGATTGATGTATAAAACACGACTCCCGTTGAGGGATGTTTTTCCTCATTCCTCCCCTCCTTAGCTTCCCCTTTGTATTGGGCTGAGAAGCCACTGTGTGGCGAAAAGTTTCCCGATAAAGATTCCATATGCTGCATAAGTGTCCATCTTCAACTTGTTGGTTTTTTTAAACCATTTATCACAACTGTCAGAACACTGCAGGCAGCCCCCATGATCTTGTTACAAAGAATTTTTCAACACTTGTTCAATAACCTTGAACGAAACCTACTTCGACTAGTGGATGGTACCACTATGACCCCGCATCCACCTGCTTCACGTCCCCTCACTACATATAAAGCCACGTCCACGGCCTATGCTGTACATTTCTACAAGATTGATGGACTGACACATCGACTCCAGTTGAAAGGGACTGAATAACCTCATTCTCCTCCTCTCCGTACGCCCTTCCTCGTTGTATTGACTGATGACGCCACTGTGTGGCGAAACGTTTCCTGAATAAAGATTAACATATGCTGCAATAAGTGTCTCAATCTTCACTTGTCGGATTTTCAAACCATTCATGCACAACTGTCAGACACTGCAGCATCAATGGATCTTGTTACAAAGAATTTTTCAATAACTGTCAACCTTGGACGAAGACCTAC
Organism: Cherax quadricarinatus; assembly: GCF_026875155.1. Taxonomy (NCBI): domain Eukaryota; kingdom Metazoa; phylum Arthropoda; class Malacostraca; order Decapoda; family Parastacidae; genus Cherax; species Cherax quadricarinatus. The sequence continues at coordinate 25,179,449 of NC_069428.1, read as the reverse complement.
TTCTACAGTGGATGCTACCACTATGGACCCCGCCTCCACCTCTTCACGTCACCCGGGTCAACTACAGTATATAAGCCCAGTCTACGGCCCTATGCTGTACATTCTACAAGATTGATGGACTGAACACATCGACTCCAGGTGGAGGGACTGATTAGCTCATTCTCCTCCTCTCTGTACGCCTTCCTCTTTATATTGGACTGATGAAGCCACTGTGTGGCGAAACGTTTCCTGAATAAAGATTCCCATTTGCTGCATAAGTGTCTCAATCTTCAACTTGTCGATTTTTCAAACAATTCATCACAAATGTCAGACACTGCAGCATCATGGGATCTTGTTACATTGAATTTTTCAATACTTGTTCAACCTTTGGACGAAGACCTACTTCGACTAGTGGATGGTACCACTATGACCCCGCCTCCACCTGCTTCCCGTCACCTCACTACTGTATAACAAGCCACGCTACGGCCCCTATCTGTACATTCTACAAGAATTGATGGACTGGAACACATCGACTCCAGGTTAGGGACTGATTACCCTCATTCTCCTCCTCTCCTTACGCCTTCCTCTTTGTATTGGACTGATGAAGCCACTGTGGTGGCGAACGTTCCTGAATAAAGATTCCCATATGCTGCATAAGTGTCTCAATCTTCACTTGTCGGTTTTTTCCAAACCATTCATCACAACTGTCAGACACTGCAGCATCGTGGGATCTTATTACAAAGAATTTTTCAACACTTGTTCAACCTTTGGACGAAGACCTACTTCGAGTAGTGGATGGTACCACTATGACCCCGCCTCCCACCTGCTTCATGTCACCTCACTACAATATAAGCCACTTCTACGCCCTATGCTGTTACATTCTACAAGATTGATGGACTGAACACATCGACTCCAGTTGAGGGACTGATTACCTCATTCTCCTCCTCTTGTAAACCAATCCTCTTTGTATTGGACTGATGAAGCCACTGTGTGCGAAACGTTTTCCTGAATAAAGATTCCCATATGCTTGCATAATGGTCTCAATCTTCACTGTCCCGTTTTTCAAACCATTCATCACAACGTCAGACACTGCCATCATCATCTGATCATGTTACAAAGATTTTTCAACACTTGTTCAACCTTTGAACGAAGACCTACCCCTTTCGACTAAGTGGATGGTACCACTATGACCCCCGCCTCCACCTGCCTTCCACGTCACCTCACTCAGTATAATAAGCCACGCTAAACGGCCCTATGCTGTACATTCTACAAGATTGAATGGACTGAACACATCGACTCCCAGGTTGAGGAGGACTGATTACCTCATACTCCTCCCTCCGTTAACGCCCTTCCTTCTTTGTATTGGACCTGATGACGCCCACTGTGTGGCGAAACTTTCCTGAATAAAGATTAACATATGCTGCATAAGTGTCTCACAATCTTCAAACCTTGTCGGATTCAAACATTCAATAACAACTGTCAGACACTGCAGCATCATGTGGGATCTTATTCCAAAGAATTTTTCAACACTTGTTCACCTTTGTGAACGAAGACCTACTTCGACTAGTGATGGTACCACTATGACCCCGCCTCCAACCTGCTTCCCGTCACCTCACTACAGTATTAAGCCCCGTCTACGGCCCAATGCTGCGCACAATTCTACAAAGGATTGATGGACTGAACACATTGACTCAAGGTGTGAGGACTGATTACCTTCATTCTCCTCCTCTCCTTACTGCCTTCCTCTTTGTATTGGACTGATGAAGCCACTGTGTGGCTTAACGTTTTCCTGAATAATGATTCCCATATGCTGCATAAGTGTCCTCAATCTTCAACTTGACGGTGTTTTCAAACCATTCAAATTTCACAACTGTCAGACACTGCAAGCATCATGGTGGGATCTTGTTACAAGAATTTTTTTCAACACTTGTTCAACTTTGGACGAAGACCTACTTCGATCCATAGTGGATGGTACCACTATGACCCCGCCTCCACTGCTTCACGTCACCTCACTACAGTAAAATAAGCCACGTCTACGGCCCTATGCTGTACATTCTACAAGATAGAATGGACTGAACACCATCGACATCCAGGTTGAGGGGACTGAATTACCTCATTCTCCTCCTCCCCTTACGCCCTCCTCCATTGTATTGGACTGAATGAAGCCACTGTGTTGCGAAAACGTTTCCTGAATAAAGATCCCATATGCTGCATAAGTGTCTCAAATCTTCAACTTGTCGGTTTTTCAAACGCATTCATCACAACTGTCAGACACTGCAGCATCATGGGATTCTTGTTACAAGAATTTTTTCAACACTTGTTCAACCTTTGGACGAGACCTACTTCGACTAGTGGATGGTACCAACTATGACCCCCCTCAACCTGCTTTCACGTCCCTCACTACAGTATAGATAAGCCACGTCCACTACGGCCCTATGCTGTACATTCTACAAGATTGATGTACTGAACCATCGACTCCATGAGGGACTGGATTACCTCATGCACCACCCTCTCCTTACGTCTTTCCTCTTTGTATTGGACTGATGAAGCCACTGTGTGGCGAAACGTTTCCTGAATAAAGATTCCCATATGCTGCAGAATGTCTCAATCTTCAACAGTCGGTTTTTTTTCAAAACCATTCATCTCAACACTGTCAGACACTGGGGCAGCATCAATGGGATCTTATTCCAAAGAATTTTTCAACACTTGTTCAAACCTTTGGACGAAGCCTACTTCGACAGTGGATGTACACTATGACCCCGTCTCCACCTCTTCACGACACCATACTACAGTATATAAGCCACGTCCTACGGCCCTATGCTGTACATTCTTCAGATTGATGGACTGAACATATCACTCCAGGTTGAGAGGGACTGATTAACTCATTCTTCTCCTCTCCTTACGCTTCTTCTTTCTTTTGTATTGGACTGGGATGAAGACACTGTGTGCGAAACGTTTCCTGAATTAAAGATTCCCATCTCTGCATAAGTGTCTCAATCTCACATGTCGGTTTATCAACAATTCGTCCAACTGTCAGACAACTGCAGAATCATAGGATCTTGTTACAAAGAATTTTCCACACTTTGTTCAACCTTGGACGAAGACGTACTTCGACTAGTGGATGGTACCAAACCCATGACCTCCCCGCTCCACCTGCTTCACGTCACATCACTACCGTATATTAATAAGCCAACGTCTACGCCCTATGCTGTACATTCTACAAGATTGATGTGACTGAACACATCGACCTCCAATTGATGTCTGATTCCTCATTCTCCTCTCCTCCATACGGCCTTCCTCTTTGTATTGGGACTGATGAAGCCACTGTGTGCCGAAACGTTTTTCCTGAATAATGATCCCATATGCTGCAAAGTGTCTCAATCTCAACTTGTCGTTTTTCAAACCATTCATCACAAACCGTCAGACCCTGCAGCATTCATGGGATCTTGTTTACAAGAATTTTTTCAACACTTGTTCATAAAAACTTTGGACAAGTACATAACGTCGACTAGTGGATGGTACCAACTATGACCCCCCTCCACCTGCTTCACGTCACCCACTAACAGTATTATAAGCCAAGTCTAACGGCCCTATGCTGTACATTCTACAAGATTGATGGTCTGAACGACATCGACTCCAGGTTGAGGACTGATTACTTACCTCATTCCCTCCTCTCCTTACCCTTCTCTTTGAATTGGACGATGACGCCACTGTGTGGCGAAACGTCTTCCTGAATAAAGATTCCCATATGCTGCATAAGTGTCTCACTCTTCAACTTGTCGATTTCAAAACCATTTCATCACTACAACTGTCAGACACTGCAGCATCAGGGATCTTATTCCAAAGCATTTTTCAACACTTGTTCAACCTTTGGACGAAGACCTACCTTCGACTAGTGGGATGGTACCACTATGACCCCGTCCCACCTTCTTCACGTCACCTCACTTACAGTATATAAGCCATGTCTACGGCCCCATGCTGTACATTCTTCAAGATTGATGACTGAACACATCGACTCCAGGTTTAGGACTGATTACCTCATTCTTCTCCTCTTCCTTACGCCTTCCTCATTGTATTGGACTGATGACCCACTGGGGATGGGCGAAACGTTTTACCTGAATAAAGATTCCCATATGCTGCATAAGTGTCTCAATCTTCCAACTTGTCGTTTTTCAAAACATTCATCACAACTGTCAGACACTGCAGCATCATGGGATCTTGTTACAAAGAATTTTTCGACACTGTTCAAACCTTTGGACGAAGAACCTATCTTCGACTAGTGATGGTACCACTATGACCCAGCCTCCACCTGCTTCACGTCACGGCCTCACTAATATATAAGCCACGACTACGCCCTATGCTGTACATCTACAAGATGTGATGGACTGAACACATCGACTACAGGTTGAGGGACTGATTACCTCATTCTCCTCCTCTCCCCCCCCCCTTACGGGCCCTCCCTTTGTATTGGACTGATGAAGCCCTGTGTGGCGAAACGTTTTTCCTGAATAAAGATTCCCATAGCCTGCATAAGTGTCTCAATCTTCAACTGTCGGTTTTTCAAACCATTCATCACAACGTCGCAGACAACTGCTGCATCATTGGGGATCTTTTACAAAGAATTTTTTCAACACTTGTTCAACGTTTGGACGAAGACCACTTCGACTAGTGGATGGTACCAACTATGACCCCGCCACAACCTGCTTCACGTCACCTTCACTAAAGTATATAAGCCACGTCTATGGCCCTATGCTGTACCAATTCTACAAGATTGATGTACTGAACACATCGACTTCCAGTTGAGGGACTGATTACCTCATGCTCCTCCTCTCCCTTACGTCTTCCTCTTTGTATTGGACTGATGCAGCCACTGTGTGGCGAAACGTTTTCCTAATAAAGATTCCCATATGCTGCATAAGTGTCTCAATCTTCAACTTGTCGGTTTTTTCAAACCATTCCACAACTGTCAGACACTGCAGCATCATGGATCTTTTCAAAGAATTTTTCAACACTTGTTCAACCTTTGGACGAAGACCTACTTCGACTAGTGGATGGTACCACTATGACCCCGCCCCACCTTCTTCACGTCACCTCACTACAGTATATAAAAACCACGTCTACGGCCCTATGCTGTACATTCTCAAGATTGATGGACTGAACACATCGACTCCAGGTTGATGGACTGATTACCTCATTCTTCCCCCTCTCCTTACGCCTTCCTCTTTGTATTGGACTGATGAAGCCCTGTGTGGCGAAACGTTCCTGAATAAAGATTCCCATATCTGCATAAGTGTCTCAATCTTCAACTTGTCGGTTTTTTCAAACCATTCATCACAACGTCAGACACTGCAGCTCATGGGATCTTGTTACAAAGAATTTTTTTAAAACTTGTTCAAAAACCTTTGGACGAGACCTACTTCGACTAGTGGATGGTACCACTATGACCCCGCCTCCACCTGCTTCACGTCACCTCACTACAGTATATAAGCCACGTCTACGGCCCTATGCTGTACATTCTACAAGATTGATGGACTGAACACATCGACTCCAGGTTTAGGGACTGATTACCACATTCTCCTCCTCTCCTTACGCCTTCCTCTTTGTATTGGACTGATGAAGCCACTGTGTGGCGAAACGTTTCCTGAATAAAGATTCCCATATGCTGCATAAGTGTCTCAATCTTCAACTTGTCGGTTTTTCAAACCATTCATCACAACTGTCAGACACTGCAGCATCAAGGGATCTTATTACAAAGAATTTTTCAACACTTGTTCAACCTTTGGACGAAGACCTACTTCGACTAGTGGATGGGACCACTATGACCCCGCCTCCACCTGCTTCACGTCACCTCACTACAGTATATAAGCCACGTCCCACGGCCCTATGCTGTACATTCTACAAGATTGATGGACTGAACACATCGACTCCAGGTTGAGGGACTGATTACCTCATTCTCCTCCTCTCCTTTCGCCTTCCTCTTTGTATTGGGCTGATGAAGCCACTTGTGGCGAAACGTTTCCTGAATAAAGATTCCCATATCTGCATAAGTGTCTCAATCTTCAACTTGTCGGTTTTTCAAACCCTTCATAACAACTGTCAGACACGCAGCATCATGGGATCTTATTACAAAGAATTTTTCAACACTTGTTCAACCTTTGGACGAAGACCTACTTCGACTAGTGGGTGGTACCACTATGACCCCGCCTCCACCTCTTCACGTCACCTCACTACAGTATATAAGCCACGTCCACAGGCCCTAAGCTGTACATTCTACAAGATTGATGGACGAACACATCGACTCCAGGTTTGAGGGACTGTTACCTCATTCTCCCCCCTCCTACCCGGCCTTTTCCCTTGTAGGACGATGAAGCCCGTGTGGGGAAACGTTTCCTGAATAAAGATTCCCCCTACTGATTGTCTCAATCTTCAACTTGTCGGTTTTTCAAAAATTCTCACAACTGTCAGACACGCAGTCATGGATCTTTTCCAAAGAATTTTTCAACACTTGTTCAACCTTTGGACGAAGACCTACTCGTATGGATGGTACCACTTGACCCCCCTCCACCTCTTCCTCACCTCCTACATATATAACCAGTCTACGGCCCATCGACATTCTCAAGATTTATGACGAACACATACTCCCCGGTTGGGGACTGATTACCCATTCTCCCCCTCTCCTTACGCCCTTTCCCCTTGTATTTGGGCTGATGAAACCACTGTTGGCGAAAAGTTTTTCCGAATAAAAAATTCCCATACTGCAAGGGCTCAATCTTCAACTTTGGTTTTTCAAACCATTCTCACAACTTCAACACTGCGCATCATGGGGCTTTTACAAAGAATTTTTCAAAACTTGTTCAACCTTTGGACGAAAACCATTTTGACATGGATGGTACCACTATGACCCCGCCCCACCCGCTTCACGTCACCTCACTACGTAATTTTAAACCACGTCTACGGGCCCCAGCTGTACTTACAAGATTGATGGACTGAACACAAAACACTCCATTTTAGGGACTGATTACCCATTCTCCTCCTCTCCTTACGCCCTCCCTTTTATTGACGATAACCCGTGGGAAACGTTTCCCGTAAAGATTCCCAATCTAAAGTGTCTCAATCTTCAACTTTTCGGTTTTTCAAACCTTCATCACAACTGTCAGACCTGCAGCACAGGACTTTTACAAAGAATTTTTTTAACACTTTTCAACCTTTTGGGCGAAGACCTACTTTGACTAGTGGATGGGACACTATGACCCCGCCTCCACCTGCTTCACGCAAACCCCACACAGTAATAAGCCAGTCTACGGGCCCCATGCTGTACATTCTACAAG
>NC_069428.1:25145303-25171642 GCF_026875155.1 Cherax quadricarinatus | reverse complement strand
TTTCGCTAAAATTGTGTAGTTAAAATCTTTTTTCACCCCCTTCTAGTTTTTTAGCCCTCAAATTTGTCCTCACTCCAACATAATATTTTTTTCCCGGGGGCGCACTGGAAACCCTTTAACCCCTTTCATTACTGGATCTTCATGGATGCCTCAGCAAATTCTAGTGCCATCTAAAATAATGATACAGTCCCCATGTTTATGACTGTGTCTGTGCCCACTGTGTCCTCCAATGCACCAAGACTATAACACAGTGGTCCAGTAGCTGAGAGGGGAGGCGACCTGCCCCAAAACCCATGGGGCAAAGGGGAAAGGTGGCTGATGGATTAACCACTCCTGCTGGGCTGCCCCACCCCCAGCCAGACGCTAACACACCCTCTCGGCTGACCCACACCCCATCCTCACTGCCCCACACCCGCTCGGTGCCCACCCCCCAGCCAGACTGCTAAAAACTCCCTGCCCGACTGACCCCACTCCCCTGACTGCTAACCCCTCCTCCCCGGCGCCCCACACCCCACCCTGATGCAACACCCTCCCCCCCGGTGACCCAACCCCAGCCTGACTGCAAAGACTCTCCTGCCCGATGCCCCATCTCCACTCTGACTACGAACACCTCCTGCTCGGCGCCCCAACCCCCCAGCCGATATAACCCCCGGCCCGACTGACCACACCCAGCCGACTGCTAACACACCCTGCTGGGTGCCACACCCCCCTGACTACTAACCCCTTGCCCGACTGACCCACACTCCAGCCTGATGCTAACACCCTCCTCCCCGGGCTGACCCCCCCCCCCACCTGACTGCTAACCCCCTCCCTCCCCCGCGACCCACAACCCAGCCTGACTGCTAAGCTCTCCGCCCACTGACCCACCCCACCTGACTACGAAACCCCCCGTCGGCGCCCCCACACCCCAGCCCTCCAAAAAACCCCCTCCTGCCCGACTGACCCACACTCCAGCCTGACTGCTAACACACTCCTGCCGGCTGACCCACCCCCCAGCCTACAAAACACCTCCTTTCACTCCGGGAACCTTCATTTTCTTCACTTCGTTCTTTCCCACTTTTCTTGCACCAAATCGCACACCCCATAAAAACATCGGGAGTGAGAGATAGGGGGGAAGTGAAAAATAAAAACAGTGAGGGGGGCAGGGGTGCGGGGGGCAATAAGGGAACACTATATCAACATCCGGGGTCCCAGACTATTCAAAATCTTACCAGAAGATACAAAAAGTGTGGAACAAGTGTAGAAAACGTTTTAAGAAAAACTACATTTTCACCAGGAGCCAATCAAACCCGGCGTGATGGCTATGTGGGGGGACCGGGCTTCCCGCAGCAAAGCCTGGTTTAACAGTAGCACCAGATAGCCCGGCCATGGGGCTCTGAGAGTAAGAAATTTTCCCAACCTTTCAAAGGGATATCAAAGGTACCCATCAAACCATAAGACCCTCCACCATCACCACACCCCGCACTGACACACCACATTTCATTGCTAAAAGAAATAAAAACTTTTCAATGTTGGCAGTGTCTTACCCGGTCCGATACCCCACCCCAGCCTGACTGCTAAAACCTGTGCCGGCGACCCACCCCCACCTACGCAACACCCGCTGCTCGCGACCCACACCCCCCGCAGACTGCTAACACACTCCCTTTTGGGGTGAACCACACCCCCGCCCAAACCCCCCTGTTCGGCTGAACCCCACCCCACCTCACTTATCCCCCTGCTCGGCTGACCCACACCCAGCCTGACTGCTAACATCTGCTCGGCTGCCCCACACCCCAGCCTGCTGCAAACCAATCCTGCTGGGCTAAACCCCGAAACCCCAGCCTGACTGTAACACGCCCCTTTGCTCGGCTGACCCACACCCCAGCCTTTTCTGCACCCCCTCCTGTTCGGCTGAACCCCACCCCAGCCTGAATGCTAACCACCCCCGCTCGGCTAACCCCCCCACCTCAGCCGGGACGCAAACACCCCCCTGCGGCTGACCCATACCCCAGCCTGACTGTTAAAAACCCCCCTGCCTGGCTACCCACCCCCCCAGCCGACTGCAAAACACCCTCCTGGCTCGGCTGACCCACACCTCAGCCTGACTGCTAACACCACCTGTTCGGCTGACCCACACCTCAGCCTGACTGCTAACACCCTCCTGCTCGGTTGACCCATACCCCAGCCTGACTGCTAACACCTCCTGCCTGGCTGAACCACACCCTAGCCTGACTGCTAACACCCTCCTGCCCGGCTGACCCACACCCCAGCCGGACTGCTAACACACTCCTGCCCGGCTGACCCACACCTCAGCCTGACTGCTAACACCCTCCTGCTCGGCTGACCCACACCCCAGCCTCACTGCTAACACAATCCTGCTCTGCTGACCCACACCCCAGCCGGACTGCTAACACACTCCTGCTCGGCTGACCAACACCCCAGCCTGACTAACACACTCCTGCTCGGCTGACCAACACCCCAGCCTGACTAACACACTCCTGCTCGGCTGACCCACACCCCAGCCTGACTAACACACTCCTGCTCGGCTGACCCACACCTCAGCCTGACTGCTAACACCCTCCTGAACGGCTGACCAACACCCCAGCCTGACTGCTAACACCCTCCTGCTCGGCTGATCCACACCTCAGCCTCACTGCTAACACACTCCTGCTCTGCTGACCCACACCCCAGCCGAACTGCTAACACACTCCTGCTCGGCTGACCCACACCCCAGCCTGACTGCTAAGACACTCCTGCTCGGCTGACCCACACCTCAGCCTGACTGCTAACACCCTCCTGCTCGGCTGACCCACACCTCAGCCTCACTGCTAACACAATCCTGCTCTGCTGACCCACACCCCAGCCGGACTGCTAACACACTCCTGCTCGACTGACCAACACCCCAGCCTGACTAACACACTCCTGCTCGGCTGACCAACACCCCAGCCTGACTAACACACTCCTGCTCGGCTGACCCACACCTCAGCCTGACTGCTAACACCCTCCTGCTCGGCTGACCCACACCCCATCCTCACTGCTAACACACTCCTGCTCGGCTGACCCACACCCCAGCCTGACTGCTAACACCCTCCTGCCCGGCTGACCCACACCCCAGCCTGACTGCTAAGACTCTCCTGCCCGACTGACCCACTCTCCACTCTGACTACGAACACCCTCCTGCTCGGCTGACCCACACCCCAGCCTGACTACTAACACCCTCCTGCCCGACTGACCCACACTCCAAGCCTGACTGCTAACACACTCCTGCTCGGCTGACCCACACCCAGCCTGACTACTAACACCCTCCTGCCCGACTGACCCACACTCCAGCCTGACTGCTAACACCCCTCCTGCCGGCTGACCCACACCCCAGCCTGACTGCTACACCCTCCTGCCCGGCTGACCCACACCCCAGCCTGAATGCTAAGACTCTCCTGCCCGACTGACCCACTCTCCACTCTGACTACGAACACCCTCCTGCTCGGCTGACCCACACCCCAGCCTGACTACTAACACCCTCCTGCCCGACTGACCCACACTCCAGCCTGACTGCTAACACACTCCTGCTCGGCTGACCCACACCCCAGCCTGACTAACACACTCCTGTTCACTCCGGAACACTTCATGTTCTTACACTTCATGTTCTTGTACCACTTGTTCTTGCACCCAAATCTGCACACTGCCATAACAACATACTGGAGTGAGAGATATGGGAGGAAGTGTAAAATAAACACAGTGAGGAGCAGGGGTGCGGTGGGGACAATAAGGGAACACTATATCAACATCCGGGGTCCCAGACTATTCAACATCTTACCAGAGATATCAGAAACAGTGCTGGAACAAGTGTAGAAGCGTTCAAGAAGAACTGGACATATTCTTCACCAGGAGCCAGATCAACCAGGCTGTGATGGCTATGTGGGGCACCGGGCTTCCAGCAGCAAACAGCCTGGTTGAACAGTCGAGCACCAGATGAGCCTGGCCATGGCCGGGCTCTGAGAGTAGAGAAATTTCCGAACCTTTTCAAAGGTAATCAAAGGTACCCATCAAACCATAAGACACCTCCACCCATCACCACACCCCGGCACTGTACATCACCACATACATTGCTAAATGAGATAAAGCTTTTCAATGTCTGGCAGTGTCTTATCCTGGTCCAGATGACCCACACCCAGCCTGACTGCTAACACCTGCTGCTCGGCTGACCCACACCCCAGCCTGACTGCTAACACCTGCTGCTCGGCTGACCCACACCCCAGCATGACTGCTAACACACTCCTGTTGTCGGCTGAACCAACACCCCAGCCTAACACACCCCTGTTCGGCTGAACAACCCCAACCTCACTGCTAATACCCTCCTGCTCGGCTGACCCACACCCCAGCCTGACTGCTAACATCTGCTCGGCTGACCCACACCCCAGCTGACTGCTAACATCCTGCTCGGCTGAACCGCACCCCAGCCTGACTGCTAACACGCTCCTGCTCGGCTGACCCCACCCAGCCGTGTCTGCACCCTCCTGTTCGGCTGAACACCACCCCAGCCTGAATGCTAACACACTCCTGCTCGGCTGACCCACACCTCAGCCAGACTGCTAACACCCTCCTGCTAGGCTGACCCATACCCCAGCCTGACTGCTAACACCTCCTGCCTGGCTGACCCACACCCCCAGCCTGACTGCTAACACCCTCTGGTCGGCTAACCCACACCCCAGCCTGACTGTTAACACACTCCTGCTCGGCTGACCCACACCTCAGCCTGACTGCTAACACCCTCCTGCTCGGCTGACCCACACCTCAGCCTGACTGCTAACACTCCTGCTAGGCTGACCCACAACCTCAGCCTTGCCGTTACACACTCCTGCTCGGCTGACCCACACCCCGGCCTGGCTATTAACACACTAGTGCTTGATTGACACACCCCCAGAGCCTGACTGCTAACACGCTGCTGCTCGGCTGACCCACACCCCAGCCTCACTTGCTAACACACTAGTGCTCGGCTGACCCACACCCCAGCCTGACTGCTAACCACGCTTCTGTTCGGCTGAACCTCACCCCAGCCTCGCTGCTAATACCCTCCTGCTCGGCTGACCCACACCCCAGCCTGACTGCTAACACCCTCCTGCTCAGCTGAACCACACCCCAGCCTGGTTGCTAACACACTCCTGCTCGGCTGACCCACACCCCAGCCTCACTGCTAACACCCTCCTGCTCGGCTGACCCACGCCCCAGCCTCACTGCTAACACACTTCTGCTCGGCTGACCCACACCCCAGCATGACTGCTAACACACTCCTGCTCGGCTGACCCACACCCCAGCCTGACTGCTAACACTCCTGCTCGGCTGATCCATACCCCAGCCTGACTGCTAAACACCTCCTGCTCGGCTGACCCACACCCCAGCCTGCTGCTAACACACTCCTACTCGGCTGACCCACACCTCAGCCTGCCTGCTAACACACTCCTGCTCGGCTGACCCACACCTCAGCCTGACTGCTAACACCCTCCTGCTCGGCTGACCCACACCTCAGCCTGACTGCTAACACCTTCTGCTCGGCTGATCCACACCCCAGCCTGAATGCTAAAACCCTCCTACTCGGCTGACCCACACCTCAGCCTGACTGCTAACACCACCTGTTCGGCTGACCCACACCTCAGCCTGACTGCTAACACCCTCCTGCTCGGTTGACCCATACCCCAGCCTGACTGCTAACACCTCCTGCCTGGCTGACCCACACCCTAGCCTGACTGCTAACACCCTCCTGCCCGGCTGACCCACACCTCAGCCTGACTGCTAACACCCTCCTGCTCGGCTGACCCACACCTCAGCCTCACTGCTAACACAATCCTGCTCTTTTGTGATGAATGGTTTGAAAAACCGACATGTTGAAGATTGAGACACTTATGCAGCATATGGGAATCTTTATTCAGAAAACGTTTCGCCACACAGTGGCTTCATCAGTCCAATACAAAGAGGACGGCGTAAGGAGAGGAGGAGAATGAGGTAATCAGTCCCTCAACCTGGAGTCGATGTGTTCAGTCCATCAATCTTGTAGAATGTACAGCATAGGGCCGTAGACGTGGCTTATATACTGTAGTGAGGTGACGTGAAGCAGGTGGAGGCGGGGTCATAGTGGTACCATCCACTAATCGAAGTAGGTCTTCGTCCAAAGGTTGAACAAGTGTTGAAGAATTCTTTGTAACAAGATCCCATGATGCTGCAGTGTCTGACAGTTGTGATGAATGGTTTGAGGGACTGATTACCTCATTCTCCTCCTCTCCTTACGCCTTCCTCTTTGTATTGGACTGATGAAGCCACTGTGTGGCGAAACGTTTCCTGAATAAAGATTCCCATATGCTGCATAAGTGTCTCAATCTTCAACTTGTCGGTTTTTCAAACCATTCATCACAACTGTCAGACACTGCAGCATCATGGGATCTTGTTACAAAGAATTCTTCAACACTTGTTCAACCTTTGGACGAAGACCTACTTCGACTAGTGGATGGTACCACTATGACCCCGCCTCCACCTGCTTCACGTCACCTCACTACAGTATATAAGCCACGTCTACGGCCCTATGCTGTACATTCTACAAGATTGATGGACTGAACACATCGACTCCAGGTGGAGGGACTGATTACCTCATTCTCCTCCTCTCCTTACGCCTTCCTCTTTGTATTGGACTGATGAAGCCACTGTGTGGCGAAACGTTTCCTGAATAAAGATTCCCATATGCTGCATAAGTGTCTCAATCTTCAATCCTGCTCTACTGACCCACACCCCAGCCGGACTGCTAACACACTCCTGCTCGGCTGACCAACACCCCAGCCTGACTAACACACTCCTGCTCGGCTGACCCACACCTCAGCCTGACTGCTAACACCCTCCTGAACGGCTGACCCACACCCCAGCCTGACTGCTAACACCCTCCTGCTCGGCTGATCCACACCTCAGCCTCACTGCTAACACACTCCTGCTCTGCTGACCCACACCCCAGCCGGACTGCTAACACACTCCTGTTCGGCTGACCCACATCTCAGCCTGACTGCTAAGACACTCCTGCTCAGCTGACCCACACCTCAGCCTGACTGCTAACACCCTCCTGAACGGCTGACCCACACCCCAGCCTGACTGATAACACCCTCCTGCTCGGCTGACCCACACCCCAGCCTGACTGCTAACACACTCCCGCTCGGCTGACCCACACCTCAGCCTGACTGCTAACACGCTCCTGCTCGGCTGACCCACACCTCAGTCTGACTGCTAACACCCTCCTGCTCGGCTGACCCACACCTCAGCCTGACTGCTAACACCCTCCTGCTCGGCTGACCCACACCACAGCCTGACTGCTAACACCCTCCTGCTCGGATGACCCACACCTCAGCCTGACTGCTAACACCCTCCTGCTCGGCTGACCCACACCCCAGCCTGATTGCTAACACACTCCTGCTCGGCTGACCCACACCTCAGCCTGACTGCTAACACCCTCCTGCTCGGCTGACCCACACCTCAGCCTGACTGCTAACACACTCGTGCTCGGCTGACCCACACCTCAGCCTTGCCGTTAACACACTCCTGCTCGGCTGACCCACACCCCAGCCTGGCCATTAACACACTAGTGCTTGATTGACCCACACCCCAGCCTGACTGCTAACACACTGCTGCTCGGCTGACCCACACCCCAGCCTCACTGCTAACACACTAGTGCTCGGCTGACCCACACCCCAGCATGACTGCTAACACACTCCTGCTCGGCTGACCCACACCCCAGCCTGACTGCTAACACACTCCTCCTCGGCTGACCCACACCCCAGCCTGCCTGCTAACACTCTCCTACTCCGCTGACCCACACCTCAGCCTGCCTGTTAACACACTCCTGCTCGGCTGACCCACACCTCAGCCTGACTGCTAACACCCTCCTGCTCGGCTGACACACCTCAGCCTGACTGCTAACACCTTCTGCTCGGCTGACCCACACCCCAGCCTGAATGCTAAAACCCTCCTACTCGGCTGACCCACACCTCAGCCTGACTGCTAACACCACCTGTTCGGCTGACCCACACCTCAGCCTGACTGCTAACACCCTCCTGCTCGGTTGACCCATACCCCAGCCTGACTGCTAACACCTACTGCCTGGCTGAACCACACCCTAGCCTGACTGCTAACACCCTCCTGCCCGGCTGACCCACACCCCAGCCGGACTGCTAACACACTCCTGCCCGGCTGACCCACACCTCAGCCTGACTGCTAACACCCTCCTGCTCGGCTGACCCACACCCCAGCCTCACTGCTAACACAATCCTGCTCTGCTGACCCACACCCCAGCCGGACTGCTAACACACTCCTGCTCGGCTGACCAACACCCCAGCCTGACTAACACACTCCTGCTCGGCTGACCAACACCCCAGCCTGACTAACACACTCCTGCTCGGCTGACCCACACCCCAGCCTGACTAACACACTCCTGCTCGGCTGACCCACACCTCAGCCTGACTGCTAACACCCTCCTGAACGGCTGACCAACACCCCAGCCTGACTGCTAACACCCTCCTGCTCGGCTGATCCACACCTCAGCCTCACTGCTAACACACTCCTGCTCTGCTGACCCACACCCCAGCCGAACTGCTAACACACTCCTGCTCGGCTGACCCACACCCCAGCCTGACTGCTAAGACACTCCTGCTCGGCTGACCCACACCTCAGCCTGACTGCTAACACCCTCCTGCTCGGCTGACCCACACCTCAGCCTCACTGCTAACACAATCCTGCTCTGCTGACCCACACCCCAGCCGGACTGGCTCAAACCCCCCACTAAAACCTGCTCGAAAATGCTCAACACACTCCAGCCCTGACTAACACACTTACCCCGCTCGGCTGACCAACACCCCAGCCTGACTAACACACTCCTGCTCGGCTGACCCACACCTCAGCCTGACTGCTAACACCCTCCTGCTCGGATGACCCACACCTCAGCCTGACTGCTAACACCCTCCTGCTCGGCTGACCCACACCCCAGCTGATTGCTAACACACTCCTGCTCGGCTGACCCACACCTCAGCCTGACTGCTAACACCCTCTGAACGGTGACCAACACCCCAGCCTGACTGCTAACACACTCCTGCTGGGCTGCCCCAAATCTCAGCCTGACTCCCTAAAAACCCCCTGCTGGGGCTGTCCACACCTCACCTCATTTGCTAACATACTCCTGCTTGTTTGACCCACACCCCAAAAAACTCTAACAAAATCCTGCTCGGCGGCCCCCACACCTCAGCCCTCATTGCTAACACACCCCTGCTCTGCTCCCCACACCCCCACCCCTTGCCTGTTTAACGCCCTCCTGCTCGGCTCCCACAAAACCCCGCCTGACGCTAACCCAATCCTGCTCGGCTAAAAAAAACCCCACCCCTAAATTTTCCCTGCAAAAACACCCTCCGTTGGGCTGCCCCACATCTCACCCTGCCTGCAAAACACCCTCCTGCTGGTGCCCCCCACCCCCGGGCCTGACTGCTAACACCTCCCCCTGCTCGGCTGACCCCCCAACCTAAAAGAGGGAACGGGTTAACCCCCCTGAACGGGGCCCCAACCCCACCTAACTGCTAACACCCCCCCCTCCCCCCGGCTACCCACACCCCCCCCCACCGCGCTAAACCTACTGCTCGGCTGCCCCACAGTCAGCCGATTTGCTAACACCCTCCTGCTCGGCTGCCCCAACCCTCAGCCTGCCCTGCAACCCCCTCCTGCTTCGGCTGACCCACACCTCACCCTGACTGCAAAACCCCCCCCTGCTTCGGCGGGCCCCAAAACACCTCACCCCTGACGCAACCCCCCTCCTGAACGGCTGACCCCCAAAACGAAAACCCCCCCTCCTGTGGCTAACCCCCTCCCTTCTTTCCCTGCTTCGGGCTGCCCCAACACCCCCGCCTGACTCCCAAACCCCCTCCTGCTGGGCGCCCCACAGCCTACCCAAAACGGGCTAACCCCCTCCCTGCCGGCTGACCCACACCTCACCGGACTGCAAACCCCCCCCCTGCTGGCTGACCCAAACACCTCAGCCTAAACCTGTAACTACCCCCCCTTTGCTCGGCTGCCCCCCCCAAAAACCTGATTTGCAACCCCCCTCCGCTCGGCTAAACCCAAAACCCAGCCTGCCCTGCAAAACCACCCTCCTCCCGGGCTGACCCCCCCAACCTCAGCCTGACTGCTAACACCCTCCTGGGGCCCTGCCCCAAAAACCTTTTCGGGCCTGATGCAAAACCCCCTTTCCTGGGGGTACCCCCCCCTTTCCGCCTGATTTGCAAAACACCCCCTGTCGGTGCCCACCCCTCACCCTGACGGGCTAACACCCCCCTGCTCGGCTGACCCACACCTCAGCCGGGAGGGGCTAAAAAAACCCCTCCTGCTGGGTGACCACACCTCACCTGACTGCTAACCCCCTCCTGCCGGCTGACCCCCCACCTCAGCCTGACTGTTTAACCCCCCTCCTGTTTCGGTTACCCACACCTCTCCTGACGTTTAACACCCTCCTGCCGGCTGCCCACCCCCCTTCAGCCGGGGACGGGAAAAAACCCTCCGCTGGGGCCTGACCCACCCTCCCCCCTGACGCTAAACACCCCCTTTTTCAAGTCTGCCCTTCATGTTTCTTGAAACCATGTTCTTGCACCACTTTGTTCTTCACTGCATGTTCTTGCACCATTTTTTTAAACCAAACCTGTTTTTTGCCCAAGTTCTTGCACCACATGTTCTTGCCCCACATTTTCTTGCACTAAAAGTTCTTGCACAGTTCTTGCACCCCCTGTTTTTTTGCACCACGTTTTTGGCACCCATGTTTTTTGCACTACATGTGTTGAAAATTTTGGGCCAACCTCCTGTTTTTCATTATAAAATTATAAATAAACCCCTAGTTGATAAATGACAGCAAATCGGCTCCACAGCCCCCCCCTCCCAGACGGGGGTCTAAACCCTTTTCAAAACCCCAATCAAACATGGGGCGTAAAGAGATACAATTTGTAAGTTTAAATTCCCTTTTTTTACAGGGGTTTTTATGCCCAGCATATTCTTTCCCGAGGGTTTGCGGGACAAACTACTTTTTGGATAAAAAGGGTCCCACCCCCTTATTGGGTTATGGGGTTTGTTTTAAAATTTCCCCCCCTTGTGATTTCAAAAATTTGGGGCCCCAATCCCCCTTCCCCCCCGTTCAAAAAATTTTCAAAACAAAACCTTGCTTTTTAAAACGTAAAGCTATGGTTTTTTAACACCTTCGACAGGTTTTTCGGGATTAAATAAAAACCCGGGAATTTGTCCTTGGATTTTCCACGTCTTCCATTGTTTGGGAAAAGCACCTGGTACACTTGTTTAAAACAAATTTTGGGTCTTTATTTGTTCCCCAATGGGGAACCACAAAAAGCTAAACACATTCCCCAAGTGTTTGGTTAGGAACATTTTGGTTCACACAAAGACAGATAAAGTGCCCTTTTCCCTTGGTTTTCGCCGGGCGTCAGTGTGACTCTCCCCAAAGACAAAAAGTAATTTTCCCAGAAGCCCCGGGCGGCTCCATGCCGTCATTCCAACCCCCCAAAAAAAACAAAACCTGACCAAATTCCCTTTTCATCCTTGTCACCGCCTCGAAAAAGCAAAGCAAAAATTTTTTGTGTTTTTGGCTGTCTTTGGCATAGACGCCCAATGAAAACCTATTTTAAAATTCTAAGTAAAAAATGGGGGCAGGATTTTCCCTTTTAAATTTCCGGGTTTAAATAAGAAGTCATTCTCTTTTAAAAAATACACATTGAAAAACACCCCGGGAAAGGGGAGCAGGGGGGTTCATTTTGTTTTACGGGGAATAGCTTTGGGGTGAAAATTTACCCCCCTCTAGCATTTAAACCAAATGCTCGCCCCCTCGAGTGGCCCCTCGGGGGCGGGAAAGGGGGGCTGAAGGGGGGCTGATACCCCCCTTCCCTGGAAAAAAATTTTCTAACAAGGGGGGCGGCGGGGTTCGCTAAGGTGAACTATTCATCACTTAAAACAAAAATTTTTCTCACTCCCCCAAACCACTGCTGCGGGGCTTTTCTGAACAGCATTTAGTCGGTGTGTTTTAGGAGAATCACAAATTTTGGGTTTTTTCCAACATTTGGTTTTCAAAACGGAAACTATTTTAAGGTTTTTGTTCCGCTTTTTTCCTACACCTTTGCCCCAAAACATCAATGCCCTGAGTTCCATTTGCATCGGGTATATGGTCAAAATTTTTTTCCAAATTGGCCATTGGGACCTCGGACCTTCTTTGGGGTCGTATTCACTTGTCACCGGGTTTTAAAGGGACTTATAAAATTTTCCCGGGGAAACACCGCCCATAAAAAGTGTTCTTCAATGGGGGGGAGATAGTTTTTCTCCCCAAAATTTTTTTTCCCCAACGTTAAATTAAACTTTTTTAAGGGTTGAAAAAAATTTTTAAAGTCTGATTGTCGGGTTTTCAAAAATAAGAAAGGATCCTCTTTTGATTTCTTTACTTTCAGGGGGAGGAAAAGGTTTCGAGCCTTCTGCCTGGAGTAAAGAGAGGGGTTTAAACATTTCCCAAAAATTGCCCAGTTCATGGGAAAACTTTAAGTTAGGGTTTGTTGTTAAAATTTTATTTTCTTTTTCCCAGTCACAACTTTTCCGGAAAATTCTTCTAAGTTATTCTCTGCGTGAAGGGGTCTTCCTTAAACAAGTTTTAAAACAATGCCATCATTTTTTTCTAAAAATCCGCCGTCCCAGGGGAGTTTTTAGGGGAAAAGTATCCCCAAACCCGACATCTGCTTTTGGATTCACCCTCTGTTTTCCTTCAGGGTTGATCAAAGATCTTGCTTATTAAAGCAGCCCAGCAAAAAATTTCGTTGCATTATCGAATCATCAGCCCGGGGCCTTTCCCCCTTCTGGCCCAAAACCCTTTCCCTATAATATTTTGAAAAAAGTTTAAGCAGAAAATGGGGGCCCTATTTTAAGATGTACTGCTTAGTTGGCACAATCCCAAAAACAGATGTACACCTTGAGGGAAACCCTTTGTAAAACTTTTTTGGTTAAAATTATTGGTCCAGTATAATCTACACCTGTCCCCTAAAAAGGGAAAGTGATATGAAAAACCCTTTTTCAGAGGGATATGGAGGGGGGACCCGGGATACGACTTTCTCGCAAATCGTAGTGCACAAGAAATACAGCCCCTTATTTTTTTTTTCACACTTTGTCGCCCTTTGAGGTATCCGGGTAGGATTGTCGTATATGAAAAAGTAGTTCAGTACCCCACCTTTAAACACTTTAAACGTGGGCTTTTGCACAATCAGTTTTGTTAGCCAATGTTTCCCTTGGGGTTTAAATTTTGGGAGGATGCTTCCCTTTGGGAAAGGTTGAAAAATTAAATTTTTTCTTCCTCGACATCTTTAATCTTTTCTGAGTCAGATAAAGTCCTAAAAAATTTAATAAAGGGGTTTTTCCTTTGGGGGGATTTACCCTTGGGTTTCTGAAATTTAATATTCTGTGAGAAAACGTCTTTCGTTTATTTTCACCCGTTTTTTAATGGGTTCAAGAAAATTTCAAAACATTTTTCCCTTCTTTTAAATTAAATTTAAAAGGGCCCAAGAGCGAAAAACTCTTAAGGGGTTTACCCAAAGATGAGTAATTAGACCCAAAATCAATGACTATTTTCTGTTGTTTTCTGTTTCCATTTTTTTTTACAAAACTTATTTTTTGCTGTTTTCCCAAGCAAATTTTTCTTCTGGCATTTTGGGGAAGCTTTTTTGTTTGGGGCCCCTTTATTTCCTTTAGAGAGCCATTCGGTCCGGGAACCCATAATTTTTTTTATCCAAAATTTTTTCTTGAGGGGGGACACCAGTGCAAAAATTTTCAGTTTTTGGAAATTTCTTGGGGTGGAGAGGGAAAAGAGTTCTCTCCCTGCATCTCTTTTATTTCTCAAACCTTTTTTACAAAACCCCAACTTCCCTTTTTTAAAATTTTTTTAAACCAAATGGAGAATTTTCATTATCACCCAAATTCAGGGGTTTTTCCCAATAGTGAGAAATCAAGTATTTTTGGGGAGAAAAGACAGAAAAATTTTTGTACCTACGAAGGGGTTGCTTCGGGTTCCCAAATTTGGGGTTCCTTGTTCTGCCCTTAAAGGGTCCCTCCCCTAGCCTTTGAAGAAAATTATTGGAACCCCTTTCAGCATTACTCATGTAAGCTACAGTGCCAAAACCCTTTGGGTTTTGACGTAAAAACAGAACCAGTAATTGTTATTGTTTCCCTCTTGACCTTTTTTTGTCTGGGAAAATTTAATTTAAATGAAGTTTTAAAAAAACCCCTTTGGAAAATTTCATCCCCTTTTTTGACTTCTTTTTATAGAGGCAATTTTTTCACCCCATCCAATTTTGATTTTCCCAAGAAAATTTTGGGCCAAAAGCTTTTAAACCTTTTTTTGGTAATTTTTTGAGACGAGTCCAAGGATAAAAAACATTTGTGAAAATTTGGGACAGAAAACTACGTTTAGGGGGAAAAATTTACTGAAATGTTTATTTTTTTCCCTTTTTTGGGGACAAAAAGTTTTTCCCTGTGTTTTTCCCAATTAAGTCCCAGAAAATATTGTTGAAAATCAGGAATTTCAGTTTAGGGAAATCTTAATTTGATGCCCCTTTAAAATTGGGCCTTTAAATTTTTTGTTTCCCCCCCTTTCCTTAGAGGCATTTTTTGGCTTTTTAAAAACCCTCCTTGTTAGCTTCTCTGTAAAAGGATTTCAAATCACCTCTTTTTTTCCCCACTCCCTTGAAGATTGCCCAAATTAGAAACTTTTTTTTAAAGATTTTTTTTAAAGGGGAAACCTTAATTTTCCAAATTGCCAATTTTACAATTTTAGAGTAGTTTCTATTTTAAAAAGGAGGGAGGTTGCAAAAATAATACTGTTTTGGAAAACGAAAAGGTTTTCACAATTTTGAGGATCATGTTTTTTTCGGGCCCCAAAAAGAACAAGTTTAATCTCAAAACTTTTTCTTGTAGTCCACCTTAAAAAAGTTTTTAAAAATATAAAGCCGTGTAGGCTTTTTGGGTTTGTGCAAAAAATTTCATAACACGCCCTTCCAAGTTTTCTCGTTAGGGGGGGGTTCCCATCAGCCCGGCCCATTAAACTTGCTCCCTTTTTATTTGCACGTGCGCTGAAATTTATATACAACACGTAGTGGAGGGGTTTTTCAGAATCTTTTTCTGATCCAGGGGTGCGGGAAAATAATGGCGTTTTTTTCTTCAACTTAAATTTTCGACTTTTTCCTCAATAAATTTATTGCCCCAACGTTTTGGGTAGGGATTTTTCCCTTTGCAGTCAGTGGGTTTTTTTCCTGAGCTCATGAAATTTTGTGCTTTCCCTCTTTTCCGAAAACCCAAATGCGAAAAATTTCCCTGGGCAGATTGGTGGATTTAATTTCCATTTTTAACCCAAACCCCCAAACGCCCCATCTTTATTTTTTGACAGTTTTAAAAATAGGGGTTAAAATTCGGAGACTCTTTTTGGGCTTGGGTTTATTTACATCAATACCTATGATCTAAACCCAAACAACTTAAAAAACGGGTTTTTCCTTCTTTTCTTCCAGTATTTTTTAATTTTTGCTGTGGAAACCATATCAGCGGTTATTCCGTAACTAGTTTTTTTTCCCACTGAATCTTTTTAACCCGCTTCTTTCCCCACTTTAAAGAGGGAATGGGACCAAAAATAATAAATTTTGGCCTCCTGCTTTTTTCCAGCAAGGGGAACATCATGTTTATTTAAATTATATTTTGCAAAAAACAGTGTTTAATAATCCCCTTCCCAAAGTTTAAATAAATTTGGAAAAATTGTGTCCGCGGGTAGGTCAGGACAGGCAAAATTTGACCTTAGCTGTTTTCTTTTCTAAAATGTTTCCTTTAACCCTGGATCGGAAAAATTAGGCAAATCTTCTAAAACCAAAAGCTTCTACGGGTTTTTTTTTTCCTGTTTCCTAAAACCAAACAGTGTTTTTGGCTATTTTCATATGTCTGTTTACCAAATTTTTTAAAAAACCAGCTTACCCCAAAACTGTTTTTTTTGGCATGGGGTTTTTTTTTATTCAGTTTTTGCAACACTGTTCTTTTAAAAAAAGGCCCTTTGGGCCCTTTGGGAAAATTAGTGTTAGCACTTTGGTTTTTTGTGAAATTTATTAGAAAACTCAATTTCGAGCTATCGGGAAAAGCATTCCCTTTTAAATTTAAACTCTCACATTTTCTGCGTACCCCTTGTTGACCCCTAAATTTTTGGGGAAAGCCCCTTGCCCCTTTTTTAAAGCAAAAGTTTTTGGGGCTTTATCCCGTTTTGTTTGCATACCCTTGCCTTTAAAAACATTTTCTTCAGTGACATTTTCCTCCCTTGTGTTCACCTAAACCTTAAATTGCATCTTTTCGCTGTTTGAACACGTTGTTTACTGCCCCCATTGTGTTGTTATTGACTACAATACTTGCCCAAGGGTTTCCAATAAAAAAAAGTAAAACTTTTTGGGAAAGTACTTTTAAAGTGTGACAGTTTGTTTCCCTGTCTTTGTATTCACACTTTATAAAAGCCTATATGGGATTTCCCATTTATTTGGTTTAGTGGGAGTAGGTTTTTACCTTTTTATATGAGTTTTAAGGTTTTTTTACCTTTGGAAATTTTTGGGTTTTTTTACTTGTTCCCGTTTTCTTTCAGGGATGAAACTATTTTTTTTAAACCCTTGGGTTAAATTTTCCCCACCAATGAAAAGGGTTTTAATTTAACTTTTAAAATTTAATCGTTTCAATAGTTTGTGGTGCCCAAATTATCTTGTACCAAAACCACTGATAAACCCCAAACACCTTGGGCTTAATGTAAAATTTTTTGCACCTTTGAGTAAAGAGACTATTTTTAAAGTGATTTTCTTTAAAAAACCCGTTTAAATCTGAATAAAAATGTTTGGGTGGCTTCAAACTTGTTTTTAAGAAATGCATGTCTAAATCAGCCCCGGCAGCCCTCGAAGTTAAAAATTTTTGCTAAAAACCCAAAAGGGTATTTAAATTTTCCTTTGACCCGGAAATACTTTAAACCCTTCTTTGGGTTCTCCCTTCACAAGGGGCATTTAAAATTTAAATTTAAATTAGCAATCTTTATCTATGTCAGGTTTTTGGGAATTTTCTATGGATTTAAAACCCCCTAATGAATTCTTTCATAATTATGACCTTGGGGAAAAAGGTAAAGACAATGTGGTAAGTTTGGGAATGGGACACTTGTTTGTTGTTTTAACCCGGTGTAACCCGGGTTTTGCCCCCAAATATAGGGCCCCTGTGACCAGAGGGTTTTCAGGATTAAACCTTTTACCCTTTTCCACCTTAATTGTTTATCACTAAAAATTCCCCAAAACATTTTTAAAATTTCCCTCTTTTTAGATGGATCAGATTCAAGAAATTTATTTTCCCAAAAAATTTTTAGTCCTTTAAATTGTGTAAATAATTCCCAAAATTGACCTCAAATCACAAAATCCCTTTTTTGTAATCTTGGTTTAATTTCCAGACAGGACTGAAATTGATTTTCTAATTGGGGTAAAACTTAGTCTGGGAAAGTTTTAAACGGAGATTTTTCCAAAAAAGCCCAAATTTTTAAAGGTAAACTTGAAAAAACTAAACACCACACTTAAGATGTTTATAAAACCTTTATTTCATAGACCCGCTGAGTTTTTTTTTTTTGGGAAATTTAGAAAAAATGGGGTCCCGCCCACTACCCCCCCTAAACTTAACCCCCCGGGTCAATGACCTGAAGGGGCCCCGTACATGCGGCTGGGGTTTCTTTGGGTTGGGGTTTTCTGTGTCGCCTCCCCTGATGATTAAATCCGAATTAAAAGATTTTTTATACCCCCTTCCCTTTTCCCCCTAACTCCTTTAAATGCACCCTTTTTAAAATTTTAATCCCATTTTAAATTTTTTTACCCACAATACAATTTCACTGTTAAAACTATATTTTGAAAGCTTAAAACTTTATAAATACGTTCCTTTAATTTTAACCCAAAAAAAAACAATCTTTTCTCTTTTTCTGCTATAAAAATTTAAAATTTTAAACCCCTAAGTTAAAATAAAACACCAGAAAACCCCAAAAACATCCCCTTTGGTTGGGGTTGTTTTTATTAATCAGCATTTTACCCTTGATTGGAGCAGGGTTGCAGGGAGGGGGGGTGATTTACCCCGCTCCCCTTTTCTTTTTGGGTGTCCAGCGGGTGAGCGCCCGTTTTCTTTTTGGCTGCCCCCTTTTTCGTGTTTAGTCGGAAAGGGGCTCATTTATACTTGATTTTTATTGTAAAACAAATTTGTTTTACATCTTTTTTCGAAGGGCTTTTGGCCCCCATGGTTTTTTGTACACGTTTACCAAAATTTTTTGGGGGCCACAAAGTTGGTTTTTTAAAAAACCCTTTTTGGGGCACCAAAACTTGTTTAAATTTGCCTTTTCCCGCTGTGTTCATTAAAAAATTTTAAAAATGAAAAACCCTTTTGGGTGATTTTTTGACCGCCAAAATCGTTACTCACCCCGCCCCTGCAACCCGGGAAAAAGCGCGAAACCTTTACCAAAAAGGGGGCCCGTCAGAAGATATCCCTTTGTAGATAAATTACCCCTAAGGGGGTGGTTTTGCAGATATTTTATTTGTTTATGGCTACGAAAACCTTTTCTGGTTGCACTCAAAAAACCCCACCTTTACTGCCGGGTTATATGGTTTTTTACAAAAATCCTTTTGACTCAAAAATTGCGCAAACCCCCCGATTTTAAAAAGGAATTTTTTAACAAAACCTTTCCTTTGTTAAAAAGGGGCCTTTTGGGTTTCCTCAACACCTTCGAACGGTATCCCCGGTGCCCCTTTATAGAAGCTGAAGTGTCCTTTGGGTGTCCAAGTCCCTTTTTATTGGCTAGGGGAAAAGCACTTCTGGTACACTATGTTTTAAAGATTTGACCTTTTTTGTTCAAAAAGTATCCAAAAAGAAGTGATCCCCAATTCTTAAAAATGTTTGTTTTTAGAGACACTTTTTTCACCCCTAACGCACGATCAATGTCCTTTGCGGGTTTTCCTGGCGTCAGTTTTTGACTCTCTCCCTGAGTCCCAAAAATAAACGGGCCGACCCCCCAAAGCGTCCAGGCCGTCCCCCTTCCCCCCCAATACAAAAAAAAAAAACGCCCACCCGTTTACCTTGCATCCCTCCTTTTTCCTCCTCCCATGAAGCAAAGCAGAAATTTTTTTTCTTGCCCGTCTTAAACCCTAGACACAAATTAAAGCTTTGTTTTTTAAAAGTAATAAAAATTGGGGGCCCGGGTTTTCCCTTTAAATTTTCCTGCCCAAAAAAAGAGATGTACTGGGTTTTTATAAAAATCCCCTTTTAAAAAACCCCTGAAAAGGGCAAGGGCACCCTTTAAAATTCAGGCATCCCTCTGTTTCAATTAATTTACTCCCAGCCTTAAAAAAACCCCTCGCCCCCCCCTTTAGTGGCCCCCCCGGGCTGAAAGGGGGCCCCGGGGGGCTGAAGGGGGTATTAAACCCCCCTCCCCGGGGGAAAAATTTCTCCCCAACCTTTTTTTGCCAACCCCTTTTTTCTTGCACCCCCCATTTTCCTTTCCCCCATTTCTTGCCAAACCCCACATGTTCTTGCATACCCTGTTCTTTTCACCACAAGGTTCTTGCACACAGTTTTTTGCAAACCCCATTTTTCTTAACCCACATTTTATTGGCCACATGTTCTTGCACCACATGTTCTTGCACCCCCAAAATTTTCTTTAAACCCCTTTTTCTTTCAAAAAACATGTTCTTGCAGCCACAAGGGTTTTTTGCACCAAAATGCTTCTTGCAAATACATTTCTTGAAACACCCTGTTCTTGCAATGTTTTGCACCATGTTCTTGCAACCCCATTTCTCCCCCTACATTCCCCACCTGTTCTTGCACCCCTGTTCTTTGCCCCAATTTTTGCCCCTACATGTTTTTGGCCCCCGGGATGTTCTTGCACTGCCCTGTTTTTTGCCCCCCCGCATGTTCTTTTCAGCACCTGTTCCCCGGCCCCATGTTTTGCAAAACCCCCTTTTTTCTTCACTGCATGTTCTTGCACCCCCTGTTTTTTCACCCCCATGTTCTTGCACCCCCATGTTCTTGGGACGGGAAGTTCTTGCACCCCATGTTTTTTGCCCGCAAAAAATTTCTCCGCCCCATGTTTTTTTTGCCCGCATGTTCCCCCGCACATGTTCTTTTTTTACTGCTTTTCTTTAAACCCAAAATTTTTTTTCCCGCCACTGTTTTTCGCAACCCTGTTTTTGCCACCCCATGTTCCCCCGCACAATGTTCTTGCACCAAATGTTTTGCCCCCCATGGTTTTGCAAAACCCCAAAAGGTTTTTGCCTCCCGATCTTTTCTTAAAACCCATGTTCCCTTGCGCACAATTCTCGCCCCATGTTCTTGCCCCCGCATGTTTCCGCAAATTTTTGCCAAAACCCCATTTTTTTCCCGACAGTTCTTTTCACCCCATGTTCGTGCACCGCCCCCGGTTTTTTGCCCCAAACAAATTTTTTTTGCTCACCACATTTTTTCTTGCCAAACCCCATGCCTTGAACCGGCCCCGGTTTCCCTTTCACATGCCTTTTTTGGGCCCCCCATGTTTTTGCCCCTACATGTCCCTTTCCCGCACCCGGGTTTTTTCACTCCTGGGTTTTTGCAGACCAATTTTCTTGCACATGGGGCCTTGCAGCCCCATGTTTCTTGCCCACATGTTATTTCCCGCACATGTTTTTTTGCCACCACCTGGTTTTTGCAGCCCCTTTCTTGCCACCACATGGTTCCCCTTTCACCCACATTTTTCCCTTTCAAAACCGCATGTTCTTGAAAATGTTCTTGTAAACCCATGTTTTTGTAGCACTGTTCTTGCCAATTTTCCCCCCGCATTGCATGTTTTTGCAAACCCCAAAGTTCTTGAAACCCATGTTTCTTTCACATATTTTGCAGCACCCGTTTCTTGCACCCAACTTTTTCCCTTTCACATTTCTTGGGAGCACATTTTTTTTGCACCACATGTTTTTTGCAGCAAAAATATTCTTTTCCCAAGTTCTTGGGACATGTTCTTGCACCCACATGTTCTTTCACCTTTTCTTTCCCCACATGCTTTGCACCCCATGTTTTTGCAAAACATTTTTTTCTTGCACTGCATGTTCTTGCACCCCCGCATGTTCTTTGCGCAAAATGTTCTTTCACCCCATTTTCTCGCCCCCATGGTTCGCCCTTTCCCCATGGTTTTGCACCGTATGTTTTTTCCCTTGGGCCCCATGTTTCTTTCCCACATGTTCTTGCAAACCCCATTTCTTGCCGACATGTTCTTTTGGGCCCCTGTTCTTTGGGGCCGCAGTTCTTGAAACCGCTTTTTCATGCCAAACCCCATGTTCCCTTGGACATGTTCTTTTCACTTTTTGTTCTTGCCCCTACATGTTCTTGCAGCAATTTTCTGCCCCCACATTTTCTTTCAACCCCCCAAAGTTCTTCACATGTTCTTGCACTACATGTTCTTCCACTACCCCTATTTTGCAGCCCCATGTTCTTGCACATTTCTTGGCCAAAATGTTCTTGCACATTTTTCTTGGAAAATGTTCTTTCAACCCCATTTTTTTTTGCAAACCCCATTTCTTTCCCCCACATGTTCCCCGGGACTTTCATGTTCCCTTTCACATTTCTTTCCCACATTTTCTTGCACCACATGTTTATTTTCAACCAAAATGTTCTTTCCCCACCCCAAAGTTCTTGGCCCACTGTTCTTGCATGTTTTGCAACCCACATGTTCCTTTTCACTACATGTTTTGCACCCCATGTTTTTCCACCCTGGGTTTTTGCAGACATGTTTTTCAGCAAATTTTCTTGCAAACCCCATGTTTTTGCAAACCCCAAAAGTTTTTTGCCCCCCCCAAAAAATGTTCTTGAAACCCCTTTTTCTTGCGCAAAATGTTCTTGCGCCATGTTTTTGCACAATTTTTTGCCAAACCCCATGTTCTTGCCCGCACATGTTCTTGTACCACATGTTCTTTCACATGTTCTTGCACCGCATGTTCTTGCACTACATGTTTTTGCAGCACATGTTCTTTCACATGTTCTTGCACCGCATGTTCTTGGACCACATGTTCTTGGACCACATGTTCTTGCACCACATGTTTTTGCACATGTTCTTGCAGCACATGTTCTTGCAGCACATGTTCTTGCACCACATGTTCTTGCACATGTTCTTGCACATGTTCTTGCACCACATGTTCTTGCATCACATGTTCTTGCACCACATGTTCTTGCACCGCATGTTCTTGCACCACATGTTCTTGCACCACATGTTCTTGCACATGTTCTTGCACCGCATGTTCTTGCACCACATGTTCTTGCACCACATGTTCTTGCACATGTTCTTGCACCGCATGTTCTTGCACCACATGCTCTTGCACCACATGTTCTTGCACCACACGTTCTTGCACCACACGTTCTTGCACCACACGTTCTTGCACATGTTCTTGCACCACATGTTCTTGCACCACATGTTCTTGCTCATGTTCTTGCACCACATGTTCTTGCACCACATGTTCTTGCACATGTTCTTGCACCACATGTTCTTGCACATGTTCTTGCACCGCATGTTCTTGCACCACATGTTCTTGCACCACATGTTCTTGCACATGTTCTTGCACCGCATGTTCTTGCACCACATGTTCTTGCACATGTTCTTGCACATGTTCTTGCACCACATTTTCTTGCACTACACGTTCTTGCACCACACGTTCTTGCACCACATGTTCTTGCACCACATGTTCTTGCACCACATGTTCTTGCACATGTTCTTGCATATGTTCTTGCACCACATGTTCTTGCACCACATGTTCTTGCACCACATGCTCTTGCACCACATGTTCTTGCACCACATGTTCTTGCTCATGTTCTTGCACACGTTCTTGCACCACATGTTCTTGCACTACATGTTCTTGCACCACATGTTCTTGCACCACATGTTCTTGCACCACATGTTCTTGCACCACATGTTCTTGCACACGTTCTTGCACCACATGTTCTTGCACCACATGTTGTTGCACACGTTCTTGCACCACATGTTCTTGCACCACATGTTCTTGCACCACATGTTCTTGCACCACATGTTGTTGCACACGTTCTTGCACCACACGTTCTTGCACCACATGTTCTTGCACCACATGTTGCACACGTTCTTGCACCACATGTTCTTGCACCACATGTTCTTGCACCACATGTTCTTGCACCACACGTTCTTGCACCACATGTTCTTGCACCACATGTTGTTGCACACGTTCTTGCACCACATGTTCTTGCACCACATGTTCTCGCACCACATGTTCTTGCACCACATGTTCTTGCACCACATGTTCTTGCACCAGCATTCTGAGGTTGGCTATGTAGTCTACAACAGCACAGTTTCTGTCTTTAAAATCTTATCAATGGCTCCCTGAAGGATACCCGAAGTATATTTCCGGGTGATCAATGCTCCCTGCGACACGGTCTCAGACCAGGTCTTCTGTTAGATCAAGGCCTGATCAACCAGGTTGTTACTGCTGATCGCGCGCAGCCGGATATACAAATTGTAGCCTGGCTGGTCAGGAAGTGACTGGAACAACTTGTCAAACACTGGAAGACAGCCCGAGATTTTTTGCCAATTTCTTTTATGCCCGTCTTAAAAGGGGCTGTTAACATTCGGTAATATTCCAGTTTAGAGAGAACGAGTGACTTAAAGAGGATCACCATCACTTACCTGGCAACTTTTTTATGTAACTTAGTTTCCACTTTGATCATTTTTCTCACAGTTGTGATAATAACACTGTTGTGAACAATGATTGAGAGATCCTCTGACATCATCACTCCTAAGTTTTTCACAACAGTTTTGTACTGTTGTTCAGTATGAACATTCACAGACGGTGTCTTATTGCGGCATCCCTTATACACCTTATACCCTTATACACCTTGCATAATATGAATATTAGTCCTGGCTTTGTCTCTGTGGACGCCTTCCTCGAATTTATGCAGTCAGCTGGCTTGCAAGCCCTTAGCAGCAACAACCTAGTTACTGCTAACGGCTCACAGTTAATAATAACACCTCGCCTCAGGCCGTATTTCGAGAGAATAATTGTAGAAAGCCGTCACAGGTGTGGATATTATACCTGGGGGCTGTGTGATGAATGGTTTGAAAAACCGACAAGTTGAAGATTGAGACACTTATGCAACATATGGGAATCTTTATTCAGGAAACGTTTCGCCACACAGTGGCTTCATCAGTCCTTACGCCTTTCTACTTTGTAGAAAGGCGTAAGGAGAGGAGGAGTTTGAGGTAATCAGTCCCTCAGCCTTTGGAGTCGATGTGTTCAGTCCATCAATCCTGTAGAATGTACAGCATAGGAACGAACGAACGAAAGTTCAGGTACGATCCCAAATGGGATGAGCGGGAAGACGGGACAGACGAAGAATAGTGCTGGAGGGGAGTGTTCTTAGTCGTAGAAATAGAGCCAGGGCTTAAACCCCAGCAGCGAAGGCGATCGTGGGACAGATATTGAGAAGAGAAATTCAGGCTCTTCTGTTGGGACTTCCGGCGGAGTGAGCGAGGAGGAAGGGACATGCGACGTTTAGCGCTAGAG
The DNA here is from genome assembly GCF_026875155.1 of Cherax quadricarinatus. Classification (NCBI taxonomy): domain Eukaryota; kingdom Metazoa; phylum Arthropoda; class Malacostraca; order Decapoda; family Parastacidae; genus Cherax; species Cherax quadricarinatus. The sequence goes on along the minus strand of NC_069428.1, from coordinate 25,147,004 downwards.
AGGAGTGTAGAACTGAGCCATGCCCTTAACCCAAAAGCAAAGGCGAACGTGGTTCAGAGAATGGTACCTGTCATAGAGGTACCTGTCAGCGAATCCACGGTTATTTGTAAATAGGGTTAGGAGCAGGATCATGCAAGGAGCAGAAAAGGTTGTGTTGGTTTGTGGGTCTGCGAATGTCTTCATCAAGGAGAGTGGTCCAGTAGTCATGTCGTGTCTCAAGTTTGTCTATCTGTCTGTCCCCTGAGCGTCTTCCAGTACAGGTTCAGCGCAGGGATGTCTAATTAGGCATGGAGAGACTCGCATGTGGCGAAGTCCTCCCATCTGACATCAAGCACCCAGCGCAGCGCCTTGTTCTGGACACGCTGCAGTTTAAGTAAGTTTGTTTTTGCTGCAAGAGAGAGGGCTAGAGGAGAGTAAGTTATCAGAGGACGTATAAGGGATTTGTAGAGGTGTAGTTTGGTGCGTTGAGAGGCATGTTTCAGCTTGTAGAGGCCCGCAAGGCCTTACTAGCTATTGCAAAGCCTTGAGTGAATGTGTCCGTGTAAAAAGAAGAAGGTAGTCAAGATTAACGCCAAGGACAGTGACAGATTGTGTGATGGGGATATAAGTGCTGTGATGGAGTTGTGGTATACAGGTGTTGGAATGTCGTTAGTGTATAAAATGTAGAGGGTAGGGGAGAGGACAGATCCCTGGGGAACTCCGGCATTTAGTGTGAAGTAGTCAGAGTAACAGCCTTGGAATTTTATTCTCATGGTAACGGCCGCTAGGAAGTTGCAGATAAGTTTACGAGTAGTGAGAGGCAGGTTAAAGTTAGTGCAGAGTTTGTACTTGAGCCCTTCGTGCCAGACAGCGTCAAAAGCTTTCTCAACGTCTTTTGCCCAACCAGGGCTGTCCTGTTTTTTTGTTTTGTGTTTATGTGGATGTAGTTGAGAATGATGTTAATGACATCCTGTGTGGATCTGTGTGTTCTGAAGCCAATCTGGCCATCAGAAAGTAGAGAATTGTGTTCCATTTATCTGCGAAGGCGATGATTGATGAGTTTTTCAAAGAGTTTTCCTAAGTTTCGAGGAGGTTGATAGGGTGATAGTTTCTAGGATCAGAGTGGTCTTTATTGGGTTTACGAAGGAGGATAGCAGTAGCAGCTTTGAAGAGGGAAGGGAAGTATCCAGAGGCAAGGGAGGCATTGAGGAGGTTTGTGTAGGCAGGAAGGTGTTTCAGGATAATATGGTTTAGGCCTGAGGCACAGGGGCCTTGGGAGGAAGGTGTCTGAGGAGAGTTTTAACGTCTGTGTTGGTGAAAGGAGTGTCAAGTTCTTGGAGGAGGTAAGAGAGTTCCAGATGGATGTGGCTGTCTGGTGTTGTTTCGTGTGTGTGTGTAGTGTTCCAGTGTTCTATGTTCTGAATGTGTTGAATAGCGTTAGGGTGGGGTGGGTGAGGGTGGAAGATGTTCTCCCAGATGTGTTTGAAGATGTTAGTAGCAGCCTGCGGGTCTGAGATGTGTGTGTTGTTTGTGGGTGATGTGTTTGAATTTGTTGGTGGGAGTGGTGCCTCTGATTTTTTTGATAAGTTTTCCCGAAGGCTTTGGTGTTTTTGATACGCTGTTCATCCACTTGTAGTATGAGCTGTGACCAGTGATAGTTGTGGTCTTGTCTAGACGGTGTAGAATTGTTGTTTCTGAGGGAATGAGATCTAATCGAACTTG
>NC_069428.1:25119588-25144803 GCF_026875155.1 Cherax quadricarinatus | reverse complement strand
ACCCCCCTTTAAAAATATATTTTTCTGGAATATACCCAAGGTCAGGGACGACTGCTCATTTGGGGCGTAAATGGGAAAGTGAGGGTGCCACAAGCACAAGACCCAAACAATGTCAGTGACCAACCCTGGAGGGTTTCGGGGTCAACCCCCCCGGGGGGCCCGGTCTGGCCCAGGCCCATGGTGGACAGGCCAAAACAACCAGGGTTACTTTTTGGCCGCACCAACCCGACGTAAAACCCCACACCCCGGTGGTCGGCAGACTTCACGGGCCTGTCCAATCCCTCTTGAAGACAGCCGGGGGGGTCTATTGGTACTTTATGATTAAACCTCCCTACCGTGAATATTCGAAAAAAAGAAAGAAATATTCAAGAAAAAAATTAAGACATTTTTAAATAAGGATGTCTCGACCCCTGGGTTTGCGCCTACTGCGGGAAAACAGTAACAAGCTAAATAATCAATGTCATCTGGTTTCAGGTCGACTGTGAACCTAAGCTAAAATTAAAAAAAAAAAAAAAAAGGCTAGGGGTTGGGCTCGTACTTCCGCAAATCAGGCTTTCGTGAATAACGTAAAAGTAATATATTAGTAAAATAAGATGCATTTGAAATGATAATGCGAATGTAAAAACAGTAATATAATTATGGCTGTATCCACGATATTTAAACTTTAACTTTTGAATAATTTAAGAGGGATTTACCGTACCTTTTGGTAAATAATAATAAAAATAAAATAAAAATAATAAAAAAATAATAATAATAAAAATAAACTTTTTCTGGGTGAATTTGAAAATAAGCCAGAAAAATTAAAAAATTTAAAAAAAATTGACCCTTTTCCTTTCGAGGGTTCGATTCCCCTTCCCGCGCTCGGTCCAGTGCCGGGGGCCATCTACAAAATTTAGTAGAATTTTTTTTTAAAATTTTGCTACAGCTTTTTATTATTTTATTTTTTATTAACGTGCTACGGGCACCCCATGTACCCACCCGAACGCCCCTGGCCAGCTTTCCCTTCCCCGCAAAACCCATACACATCCCACACGAAGCCACAGTGTAACTCGCTACCATAAGATCCCCATCGGGTTTCAAAATAGCATCTCGGAAACATAAAAACCTGAAATTGCCACTTTAGGGGTTTTGAAATCACCGACTAAGATGTTAGGCATCAAGATATACCGCACATCTTCATCCAAATGTAGAGAAAAAATTTGTACCAAGCTTCAAAAAGAAGGGATCCAGAACCCAGCAAAGACTTTCATCAATGATGACGTCAATTTGGGGCCCCCCTGCTTCCATCTCTAAGGGGGGAGGATAGATCCCTTAACAAAAAAACCCTTCCCTTCTACCCACTACCTAAGTAAAAAAAAGTAAGTAAATTTATTCGGGTAACACAATACATTACATAAAATTTTATCATCATACACTATGTGTAGAGAACCTAGAAACCCAAAAAAGTCAGACAGAGTGACTTTTTTCCATGGGGGTTTTTACCTTTTATTTTATAAAAAAAGGGTTTAAAAATTTTTCTTATTTTTCTATAATGAAGAAACTCTTTTTCATACAAAAAAAGACTATCTACAAACCCGAGGGTCTTTAAAAAGCTATCTACAAACAAAGGGTCATTACTGGGGATAAGGAAAAATTTTTACACGATTTTGCTAAAAAAAAAAAAATCATTTCCCCTCCTTTCTGTTGTTCATTCCGATTTTTTGGGCATCTTCTTAAAAAGGGTTAAAGCTATGACTGCCTTGACTTTTTGTGGGAAGTTTTTCCCATTCCTTTATTGCGCAATAAAAGGTTTAAAGCCGGCCCCGCCCGGGGGTACTACAAGTTGGCTCCTCCCCCTTACATGATTCTGCGGTTCCCAACCTTGCAAAATTGACAGCAAGATTTTCCCCGGGAACTGTTTGTGAGAAATTTTAAAAACATGATTTACTCAGTTTTTTTTTCTCTGCTTCAACATTCAGCATATCCAACTGCTGTAATTCATCCTGGCCTACATGTTCTCTTGGGCCCAGCCCCAGGATAATCTTACGATTTTGTTCGGGGGTTTTCATCTTCTTTTTTTTTTGTCAAGGCAAGGGGCCAAGAAAGCAAGCGAATCCTATGGCATTGGATAAGGGCTTTGAAAGGGTCCCGCGAGCCTCATAGGGAACACTGTGCTTGTCTATACGGAACTCAGCCTGGGATTCGCTTTCTTTACTACACTTTCCCCATCAATTCTCCTGACAGCATGGGTAAAGGGGGTTCCCGATATTTAACGATGAAACCAAAATGAGGATCCCCATTTCACGAACATTAAAATTATTTACCCCCTTTTCCCGTTTTTGTTTCGTTTTCCAAAAAAGAATGGCTTCTTTTCCTGGGTATGATAGTTTGTTGTCTACTAACCATTTCGCAGGGACTCCAGTTCCAGTGTTAAAACATTTGCAATTTTTTTGGGGCTTTTCCTGTACTAAAGAGACTTATCTGCTACGTAGGGGTTTGCACTTTACCGAGGGGATACCCTTTACATAACATAAAAATAAGGGACCCAGATACTCCTTGGGGACTCCCCATGTTACGGCAGGGGGTTTTGATTCGTTTTGGATTTTGACTATTTGTCTCCTGTTTTCTAAGGTGGACTTAAAACCCTTACAGAACCCCATCCCATAGATTTAAGTTTATTTCATTAAAATTGGGTTGACAGTACGAAGGCCTTTTTTCAGGTCAAGGTTACCATCCATGAGGTTCCCCTTTTTAATTTAGTTCCAGGTAACCATCAGATTAATAAGGAGGTATCGGTTGAGTAGGGTCTTTAAAGCCCGATTTTAGCATGGAGAATGCTGTTGTATTAAGGGACTTATACTTTTGAAAACACCGCCCCCCCTCCAGATTTTAGATATAATGATAAATAACAGGGCTATAGTTGCTTACTCAGCCTATTTTTTTTCTTGAAGATAGGGTAACTTGGCTCCTTGAACCCTCCGGTACGGTATTAGTGGTGATTGATAGATTTATTATGTAAGCAATAGGGTTTGACAGTTCAAAAGCACCATCTTTTTAGGAACTTAGACGGGATGTTTTCAGGGCCTGTGCTCTTAGTTGGGGTTTAAACCCTGCTTATTTTCTTTTTGAATGAAGTCATGAGATACACTTACTAGTTGACAACTGTTTGGGGTTACCCCTTTATTGGTATAGTTTGTTTAAAAAACTTATCAGAGTCTGTGTTAAAGGTATTTGATGCAGCTAGTAGTTTACTTACTAGTGTTGATGCAACAGATGTGTAGTAGGAATTAAAGCAATTTGCCACCTTTAGATGTTTCGTGGCATACCTCATTATCGATAGTGAGTACTATGTTAGACCTATCTATGGCTTATGGCTATATCCAACTGTTTTAGTTGTTGCCAGAGCTTTCTGGGTTATGCTTATATTCTTAAATTTTTTGAGCAATAGTGCTTTGCCTTTGCTCCTTTTTAAATAAGCCTCTGTACTCTGTTCCTCACCCTTTGGAATTCATTTAGTGCTGAAAATATCCTGTCTGTTTGCTTTAAATTTTTTTAGCAGTGGTCTCTGAATTTCATATTATCTAATATCTCAGTAGTCATCCAGGGTTCAGTTCTTCGTTTAATCCTAACCTCTTTAACTGGTGCAATATTATTAAGAATGGTAGTGAACATTGTTTTGAATTTTTCCCAGGCATCGTTTACGTCCGTGCAACTTGTTATCTCTTGTCCAGTCACAATTGTGTAGCCTATTTACCAGTTTTTTCTTTACTGTAGTTTCTAGTTGACCTCATTTTTATTGTCCTGTGTAGGCCTATCCTATCCCTAGTGATTTTCCTGGTGCAGTAATTGATGAAATGATCACTAAGCCCTGTGGTAAATGACGCCTGACTGACTAATGTTCTCAGCGCGGTTGCAAAGTATGGGGTCAATTAGGGTGGCTGAGAACTGTGTGATCCGGGTTGGTTTATTAATTAGTTGGGTGTAGCTATTTAATCCTAGAATTTGCTTATACCTTTTGCATAGCCCGTTATTCTGTTGCTGAAAACAGATATTGAAGTCGCCCAGTAATTTTTGTTTCGCAATTGCTTTCAACTCCGGACAAGACTTGGAAAAGTCTTCTAAGAACTGGTCCCGGTGAGGGGGCGGTAACTAGTTCCTACTAAGATGGGTTTGGTCTTGGGAAGCAGCACTTCAAACCATATATATACTCCATATATATGCTCCATTTTATATACACTTTACTTGTTGAATTTAACCCACAGTACCTTTTTTTTTTTTTTTCACTGAAAGACAAGGGATCACCACAATTTCAATAATTGATGTGTGTAAATGTACAAATAAACTACAAAATTACGACAATTATGAACATTTCTCACTGAATCTATTCACAACTACAGTGATAGACATCAGTGAACCAAGACAATTAAATCACTACCAACTCGTGCAGTCATAGGGGGAAGGAACCTCTAAGTTTAAGCAAACTGTACGTTTCCTGAAGTGCCTATTTCAACGGCAATCTTCGAGAAAGATAGTACCGTTCTATCGTGAGCGTGAGACAACACTGTTAAATGTTAAATTAGGTAGCCTGATCCCAAACATGGCCGTACGATTATAAACCTCGGAACTATTAAAAAAAAAATTAATCACGTGGCTGTCGAAGTTGATCAATTTTTCTACTCTCATAACTCATCAATGGCAAAAGTATATCAAAGGCACTAAAAGAGTAGCATTTTAATGATGTGGGGTAAATTCATGCCAAATCACATGACAAACTAGATGCCATCAGGAAATAAGTTCTAGAAATGATTTAAGAAGTGGCAGAGGTGCTGGGATCAGTGTATAGCCTCCCTGGAGAGACTTTGGGAAGACTACTTCAACTAGATGAGTTGGTAAGCCTGTGTATTTTTTTTTGTGGAAGTCCAGGAACTTTCTTATTGCACCTCGTACATGAGTACCATTGAGGTTACACTGTCGTGCAATGGGTACTAGCTTACAGATAACCTTAACAGTTTACCTAGAGAGAGTTCTGCCCCTGCGGCCTGGTCTGTGACCAGGCTTCATGGTGGATCAGGGCCTGATCAACCAGGCTGTTACTGCTGGCTGCATGCAATCCAACGTACGAACCACAGCCTGGCTGGTCAGGTACCGACTTTAGGTGTTTGTCCAGTGCCTGCTTGAAGACAGCCAGGGGTCTATTGGTAATCCCCCTTTTGTGTGCTGGGAGACAGTTGAACAGTCTTGGGCCCCTGACACTTATTGTGTCTCTTAACATGCTAGTGACACCCCTGCTTTTCATTTGGGGGATGTTGCATCGTCTGCCGAATCTTCTGCTTTCGTAGGGAGTGCTTTTCGTGTGTAAGTTTGGTATTAGTCCCTCTAGGAGTTTCCAGGTGTATATAATCATGTCTCTCTCCCGCCTGCATTCCAGGTGGCCTCATGCATTGCACAACTAACAAATCATGACAGCAGGTGAGTTATAAAGAGCACCCATTCTCTTCCCCCCCACTCCTAACAACGCACACAATCGTTTGATGCCAAAAACTAAGACTACCATACAATACACAATTCGATAAGTACTGTACAAAGTGAGGTACCAAATCAACAACCTATTGCATCATCCCATTTCAATATATATAGCCTGAGTCATCTATACAAAGCATAAATGTAACATATCTTCACCAGGTGCCAGATCAACCAGGCTGTGATGGATATGTGGGGCAGCAGGCCTCCAGCAGCAACAGCCTGGTTGACCAGGTAAGCACCAGCGAGCCTGGCCCATGGCCAGGCTCAGAGTAGATAAACTCTTGAAACTCTTCAAGGTATATCAAAAGTATTCACTGAAAAAAACAAGCCATAAACAAAATTAATAAAAAAAATAATAAAAATGGTCACTAGAGGAACACTTGAAAGAACTGGGAATAATTATGTCGGCTTGACCTTTCTTTCAAAGAAAAATACGGGAAGAAATATCAGAACTGGAACAGATGCACCTATCATTTATGGCCAGCATAAAGCTAATAAATCATTTAACTTACAGGGGAAAACCTCATGTCCCAGATATAACTCACTGGAGCGGAGGAGAGGTGCATTATAACATATCTGAGGAAAGTACTTGAAGGCCTAGTCCCAAATCTGCACACTGTTATAACATACTGGAATGAGAGAGATGGGACAAAGTGCAAAATAAAACCCAGTGAAAAGCAATGGCACACACAAAGGCACAATATGAGAAAAGTGTATTAACATTTGTGACCCCAGACTATTCAACATCTTACCAGAAGATACTGAAACAATGCTGGGAACATGTGAAGAAGTCTTTGAAAGGAACTGAATAAGTATCTCCACCAGGTGCCACATCAACCAGGCTGTGAATATGTGGCCAGTGGGGCCCCCAGCAGAAACAAACAGGTTCACTAAGCAAGCACCTGACAAGCCTGGGCCAAGACTAGGCTCCAGAAGAAAAAATCTCGAAACTCAAAGTATATCAACGGTAATAATAAGTAAAGCTTATGTAATGTATTAATCAATAATCCTATTTGAGGTGGGTGGGTAGATGGGGAAAAGGACAGAGAAAACTAATTGAATGTAAGGGCAGGGTTACCATAGTGAGGCCTTTTTCTTACTATTCAATATGTAAGTTATATACAGGAGGGCTCCGCTTTACAGCACTTTGCTTCATGGTGTTTCGCTAATACAGTGGTTTTTAAAATTATACCCATTCTTCATTTATTCAACTTCCTACAATAAAATACTCACCACCCCACTACAAGCTAGGGTAAAAAATGTTTTAAGTAATGTGCGTAATATATAGGCATTTTTGGGCTTAGCTCTATTGCTCATGTAATATATGATGGTGCAACAGGTTGTCGGCTTCTATATGCATTTAAAAGTGAAAAAAAAAAAAAGGGTATGATTTACTTACAGCAGCAGTCCAGAACCTAACCTACTGATAAGTAGGGCCCTCTTGTATGTGCAAAGAAGCCTTGGAGTAATGGACTAATAAGGGGAAAAAGGGTGTGTCCATTTCAATGAAAACATATTACATTAAACTTCCCAGTGCAGAGTACTTGGTCTGTGGTGTGGACAGCATACCAGACATGCACACTACTGCTAATGGTTAATATCGGGGCATTGCAGACCGGGTCTACTGCTTGGGGAGCCCCCCTAACACACAAAAGGGAAAAAAATTTTGATGAAGTTGATAAAAGCATTTTTTCCACCCAAAAATTTTTTCCTATATTATATCCAAAATCTGTTACACAGGGGGTTCATTTTACCCTGGGGTTTTTAATGTAATTATAATGAAATGAATGTGGGGGGCAAAAATTAAAAAAAACATTTCTTGTAGGAAAAAAGGGAAAATTTGAGGTGGGTTATTGTTGTTCTAGGTTTTGTAAGCCCCAAATTTCAAAAAAATTATTTTAAAAAAAATAAAATTTTGGGTTTTTCCTAAAAAAAAGGGAAAAATCCCTCTTTAGTTAACTTAAAGGGCTCTTAACATGGTGGCTTGTTTAAACCCCTTTTTCAGGGTCCTCCCGTAGATCTAGGGCCGGGTCGGGGGAAGTGCCCCAAACCCCGTAGATCTACCCCAAAATTCTAGCCCCTTTAAAAATTTTAGCGCGAAAGCGTCTTTGGGCCCTACATATGAGGAAGGGGTTCTGCGCCGGGGGGTTGTGCCCCATAAAAAAAAAAATCTAGGCGCCTGCAAGCATTGTGGGAACGGGGCCCTCGTCACCCTTGTTCACCATGTTCGTCGAAGTCAGCTCACCCCCGGGAAAAATTTTTGGGACTTTTCCTTTCCTTTTCTGTATTTCTGAAAATATGGAAGGGGAAAAATAAAGGACAAATTTAGGGCCCTTTGATAATTTAGTGACCGAAAAAAAATGCCGGGTATCAAAAATTAGTGCGGGAAAACCCCCGACATCCTCGCCCTTTACCTTGGTGTGGGCCGTGACCCCCACGGTTCGGGTTTTCCCTTTAAAAGAAAGGGGGAAAAAAAATATTTTCCCGTGGCCGGGCCTTGACCCCAGTAATGCGATGTTTTGCGTGGATTGTGATTTTTTGCGCTCGACGATTTCGAGTAGTGATAGTGAGGAACTTATTCCCCGTGAAGGTCGGTATTTTCGCCGCCGCAGGGCGTTTTGGGTAGTTTTCCCTATGCTGTCCCCAGGGGACGGGTACATCCCGGATTTACTTTCCCTTTGGCCAACCCCCGTTTTGGGTTTAGTGATAGTGAGGATGATGTGGCACATTTGGGCATGGATGGGCCACAGACTTCAGTGGATGGTGTTTAGTGGTGGGGGGTTTGTGGAAACCCCCAATGCGGGGAACTCGCTGTCCCACGCGGGAACCCCCCGCTGCGGGACTCGTCGGGTTTCAAGGACAAAGCGGAGCGTCACCCCCAGCCCCCCAAAAACCCCGAAAAAAACCGGGCCTATGATGCCCAGTACCCACCAGAAACCCGTATCGGGGGAATTGGGCAGCAAAACCCCAAATTTTTCCCCCAAAGCCCCCCCACTTTGATGACTCGCAAAGTGGAATTCTCCCTACCTGCCCCCTTGGGAAACCAGGGCCCAAAAATGGTTTCTTTGAATTTTTTTTAAAACCAGCCATTGATGGAAATTATTGTCGGGGAAAAGGGGGTTAATAAGTATTTTAGTACACCATGGAAAATTTACGATCTTATCACCACAGTCAAGACTACACAGGTGGAAAGAGAGCCCTGTTCCAAAAAAATGTTTTTGTTTTTGAAAACAATAATGTTTTTGCCTCACGTCTTTTAAGGGCAAAATATAAAAGCATACGGGCCCAAATCGGCTAATTTGTACCCCATCCTTCAGTGAAAAAATCCCGGGTTGAACAGGTTTATCTTACGGGTTACGTTTGTTGCATTCTGAAAAAAACCGGGGGCCTGACAGAAGTGACGGGGTTATAAAAGTTTAAAAATTTTTTTTCCATGTATCTCAAACAAAAAAGTTCGGGATATATTTTTATCATTAAAGAATCTTGTAATTGACGAGTCTTTGATTTTGTTCAAAGGTGGGATGTATTCAAGCAGTAATCCCGGGAGCAAGGGGAAACCCCGTTTTGGTAAAAAAATTGTTTGAAACTCTGGATTGTGACTTTGGGCCTGGTTTTGGGGTATTGTTTTATCACGGGAGTAAACTTGAAAGAACCAAGTGTTATTGGGTATATGGGTTTGTTTTTAGTGAAAAAACATGTGGCCCTTATCTTGTAGGGGCCATACATTATATCCCGATAACTGGTAACAAGCCCATTACCATTTAATTTCTGCGAGGTGAACAAGAAAGTGTGTTTTGGCCCCAGTGCTTTTCTAATCGAAAAACATATCCCCAGGGCCAACGAAAGGTTTGTTCGTGGTGATGCCCGTGAAGGTGTTTACTCCCAAATTTACATCAGGGGCATTACGGTGGCAGGGAAAACGAGATGTAACATTGTTAAAAAACCAAATTCACCGTAATGAAATGAAAGGGACAGTGGAAAAGGGTTGTTTCGAGGACAAATTGAACGTTTTCAAAAAACCAGTGACAGTGATTGATTATCCCACAAAAATGGGGTTTGGTTGAAAGGGTGACATCCCAGTTTTGGTTTTGTTGACTGGTTCGTAATTTGGTACATAAAACTTTTCTTCCATCTCAGGGAAATTTTTCAATGCTAAATTTGCATATAATATGTAAAATTTTAAAGACTGGTAACAGACCCGTATGGTGAATTTTGTTTTTTCTGGTCAAAAAATCATAATGAAGTACCAGGTAACAACACTGCAATAAACTTTGGTCTCGAATTAAACAAAAATTTCCCCAAGGGTTGAAAAGAAAAGGGTTGATCATTTCATAATACAGTTTCCTTAAAATAAAAAAAATTTGCTCGGGAAGGATGCTTGTCTGTGCAAAAAACAAAAGGCGGCAACAAAGACGAAAAGGGACACTGGGTTTTATGTGAGGGAAATTTTAAGGTGCCTTGTGTATGGTGCCTTTTTTTAAGGGGGGTTCCAAAAGGGCTCCAGCAGTTCTAAAACCATGCCCAGTGATTGTAAATATGTAAAATTTGTTTGGGAAACATTAGTATTATACAAAAATTGTCCCAATGTTTATTGTAAAAAAACAAAGTGGGGAAACAATAAAATGATAATAAAATTTAGTGCGGTTATTGTGTTCAATCAGTGAGGGTTTTTATATAAAAAAACATTATATCAGTATTTGGTTTTTCTCAGGGCCCCCAAAAGTTTGTAGGAAAAGAAAAAAAATTGGGAAAAGGAAAAAAAAAAAAAACAAAATAAAACAACAAAAATATAATCGGTAAAGTGGAATTCGCGATTTTTGCCGCCCCCAAAATTTTTCTACAAACTTCTTGGGACTGTATCCCCGGTAAGTAATTTTATAAAATTCTAATTTTTTTTGTTTTATTACCTTTTACAAAAAAAATGCTCTTTTAAATTTTGGGAAAGGAAAAAAAAAATTTTTTTTTTTTTTTAAAATTTCTTGGGGGCACTGGTGCGTGGGCTTAAAATTTTGGCCTTGGACCCTGAAAGGGTTAAAAGGGTTTAGGGGCTGTTATTGGGGCTTCGTGTAGGAAAGGGTGCCAAGTTGGGAGCTTGGGTTTAAAACCCTTAATATATCTTTTCTTTCTGAAAGTGTACATCAAAAAACACACCCCACACTAAAATGAGAATCGACCCTTTTCCCAAACCTTTCAAGCCTCTCCTCACTTAGCGGGTTTTACTCATTTACTGGGACCGGGGCTTTTCGGAAAGGGCACTTGACCCGTATGCATGCCAAAATAATGAAGTATTTTTGGAAACTGATTTCCCCCCAATTTTTTTTTCGATATTTCGTAACTACTGTATAAACTTTAAAAATACAGCCTCTCCCCAAATTTTAAACCCCCTTTAGGGTCGAGAGGGTTTTCGGGTCAAAAATTTTTTGGCCAAAAAAAAAAAAAAATTTTTTTTTTTTTTTTATGAAATGATAAAAGAATCTTTTCCGGGTCATGATGACACAAAAGTATGAAATTTGATGGGAAAAATTTCGGAAATTTTGCTCTCGCAAAGTTAGCGCTCTCAACAATTTTTTACGCATCGGTTTATTTTGCCAGGTTTTAGTCATAACTATTTTGCTAGAAATCCATTTTTTTCTATCGAATGAGTTTCAAACAAACCACCCATTACGATTTCAACTTTTCCAATAAAGTGGTTTTAGAAATTGGGCCCCTTTTGCCAATTTCCCCAAATTTCAAAAGGGTGCCAATTTCCAAATAGGGGGCCCGAATAAAGAAGACAGACATTCCTGGCACTAAAATTTAAAATTTCCTTGTTCATTAGTCCATCCACAGGGGCCCCCCCTTACTTTTTTTTTGCTTTTTCCCCTTTGAATTTTTATTCTCACAAAAAAAAAAGAAGGGTTTTTTGTTTTTCAGTCCCACTGCAATAGTGTAGGAAAATTTATAAAAAATTTAAATCGCACACTTGTGAAAGAATTTTTAGGGTCGCAGTTGACGTGTATTAGATGTGTTAAAAATGATTTTTTTACTTTTGAACTTTGGTAAAAATCGAACATTTCTAAAACTTTGAGCTCAATTTCAAGGTACTCTTCATTTGTGGAAAACCCAAACCCAAAAACATCTCAATTTTTGTAATATGTCCTTTCCCTTCATAAAAAAGGGCCAGGAAAAAAAAAGAAAAAACAACCCCTTTAAAAAACCCTACGAAAATAAGTGCAAAAAACACTGTTTTAAACCAAAAAAAAACGGTCAAAGTTTTTTTTTTCATTACACAGTGTGTGCTGCAGGATTTCTTTTTAATGTGACACTGCCCATAGACCCTTTTTTTAAAGTGTGGCCTTTCCAGCCCTTTTCTTGTTGATTTGAAGGCGCTAGAATTTATGCGTAAATAGTAGTTTAATAACCCCGGTGGTAAGACGTACTAGTACATCGGAAACAAATGAAAGGGTTAACCCTTTTAGGGTCGGCGGCCCCCTCCCAAAACCCTTTTTTCAGGGGCGAAAAAAAAAAATTTAAAAAATTTTAGGTTAAAAAAAAAAAAAAAAATTTTTTTTTCCCTCAATACTTACCCAAAATATGGAGGTGTGAAGGTTTACGAAATTTTAAAAGGCATCGGCAAAAATCGGGTGACTGCCCGGTTTACCCCGGGAATTATTTTGTTTTTTTTACTTTTTTCTATTATTTTTTAATATTTTTTTTTTTTTTCCAAATAACTTTTTTGGCCTTGAGACCAATATGAGCCCCTTTGTAAGTTTTTTTCCCCGTTTTAAACTTCCCTAATAACTCACAAACAAAGTTTTTAAAATTTTATTGGTTTTTTCAAAAAACCCGTTTATACAAACGAAATATAAAAGTTTTTTTATTACTTTTTTTTCTATATTTTATATTACATATACAGTACAGAAGTTTCTAGAAGTTCTGCCCGCCCGTGGAAGTCTTTGAAACATGGTGTCATGTTACAGGGTGTTTTTTCACTCCTCACCATAAAAAAGGGGTTTTCTTGCCCTTGTTGTTTGGTGTTTTTTGTGAAAAGAATTTTAACCCCCTCTTTTTGGGCCTTTTTCTCGGGAAAAACCCGTAGCAGGGAGTTTTTTTTGGGAAATGATCCCCATGCTTCCCGAGAAGGTTTGTTGGGTTTTATAATTTTTGTGGGCGGTTTTCTATTGCAGGTGGTTCTCCCTTTGGGACTGTACGTTTTTTGATGACAGAAACAAAAATTTTCCCCTTTTTTTTGTTTGTTTTGGTCTCATCTTATACATTTTATAAGATGGCTTTCAAATGTCCCGAATATGGAGAAGAGTTTTTTTGTACCCTTATAACTCTTGCAAAAACAATCACAAACCCCAAACTGGCATGTCCCCCATTTTTCCACCCGAAAAGCTTTTTGAGGGTTTTAGTCATTTACAGCTGCAGATTTTAGAAAAGGGTTCCCCTTTCTCTCTTAGTTGCCTGCCAGTGTCTGCCCTTTTTTTTTAGGGGGGAACTGATGACAACAGGTTTTGACCCTTCGTTTGTCAGCCACCGAAATTCCTTGAAAGTTTTGGGCAAACCGGCCCGCACCTCACCTTGCCGGGGTGCCCGCGTTTAACCTGGGGATATTTTTTTATGATTTTTCCCGCATGTGCCAAAACACATCTGTCATTTTTCACTCACAAGAAATCCTGAGTAAGGGCTTGTGTATCAGTTATCAAATTTTTTTTATTTGCCCCTTACCAAGATTTGGTTTCCCTCATTGTTTAACCCATCACCAGAAAAACCCAGTAACTTCCCGGAAACTCGCAAGTATTACTTTCCCGGGGTTTAAAAATTACAGGGGGGCCCTCAACCAACAGCATTAATCCCTTCCAGAGAGCTTGCCGTTGGTCCAAAATTAAATTTTCCCCCCAAAAAATAATGGAAAAAAGAAAATTTAAACCGTTCTGGGCACCCCCCCAAAAAAGAAAAAAAAATTTTTTTTAAAAATTTTAAATTTTAAATTTTCCATAAGAAAACAATGAAAAAATAAATATAAAACATAATAAAAAAGGATAAATGAAAATTTAAAAATTTACACTTACCTTCATTGACTTTATCTTTACGGGCTTTACTTGTTGGTGTATGACAGGGCACAAGGAGGCAAGAGGAAGACAAGTTTATTATGATTCCCAAAATGCGCAATTTTCTCTACGGCTTATTTAAACTATCCAATTCATCTAAAATGAAAAATATAAATAACATTAAAAACACCCGAAAAATTTATTAAAAATTTTCTTAGAATGAAATTTAAAATTTTGGCCTTTAAAGGGTTTTGAGGAGGGAAATGGTGTAAGTGTATTTTTGGGTTTAAGGGCCCCCATGAGAGAAACCGTGTTGGTGGCGGTGGAGGATTTTGTCAGCACCACCATCACACTTAAACAATGTATGCAATTTATAAATAAAAAATATTTACATTTTAATTTATAAATAAGAAACATTTAATTTTAATTTATAAATAAGAAATATTTACATTTTAATTTATAAGAAACATTTACATTTTAATTTATAAATAAGTAGGTTTATTCATGTATACACAAATACAGTTACACAGATTAGCATGTGTAAAGTACCTAGGATAACCCAAAAAAGTCAGAGTGACTTATGTATTTCCATTGGGGTCCTTTTATATTTACACTTAATATATTTACTTTTATACTTACACTTTTATATTTACACTTACCTTGGAGATGTTAGTTTAATTAGTTAGTTTGATGGAGGAGATGCTGGCAAAGGTTTAGGGTAGTGGAAGATAGCAGGCCAGCGTATGTTCAGCGGATGTACACACATCCAACAACACTGGAGTTACTTTTGTGTCATTTTTCTATCACTTACTCGTTTAACTTACTTTCTACACTGTTAATTCTACACTTTATCGCTGGCTGGCACTATAGCCTTTATCGATACCTGCTGCTTTAGTATTGTACACATCATAGAATCACTGAATCATTGCAGAAGGCACATTCTCCCCCCTCTCTTCCTCCTCCACTTTGGTACTTTGCAACGAGTTTTTTCTTGAATTTTTCTTGTGTTTCTTTCCTTCTTTATCACAGGGCTGGCACCAGAAACTTTCTTTGGACCCATGGTGGCTTATTTAGCAATTACAAGCACTAAAGACACTGGAATAATACAAAATATATCGCAGGTACACTGGGAATCGACCAAGACAGCTTGTAAACAATGGCTGTACATGGAGTCTTGGAGTGGCTGGGCCCGCTCAGGCTGCGCTCCGGTCCCATGGACAAGTTCAGGACAAACGTCGTTAGACAAGTTTTTTGACGTTGGTAGAGCCATTTTTTTTTTTACGCCAAAGAGCACCGTTAAATGAATTTGCCATTACTTAATGCCGCCGTTAGTTGAGGGTCCACTGTATATCCAATACAAGACCACTGCAGCAATCACAAAGCACAAACAACTTTATACCAAAGCATTTCCTCTTGCTTGGTATGTACTGCTTGAATGAGAGTCTTCCTTGAACAGAATCAAAGACTCATCAATAACAAGCTTCCTGAAGGGATAAAAATACATAAAAAATTTCAATTTCAGATACACAGAAAACAAAGACTCAACAATAACAAGCTTCCTAAAGGACAAAAAAACAAAACAGAATTTAGTTTTAGAACACCCAACCCCAAAATTTCCCAAAATTATAAAACCCCGTAGTTTCCCGTCAAACCGGGTTTGTCTGGAATAACATAAGTAATATAGCACAAAACTTAACACCCCCCTATTATAAAAAAATGAAAACCGGGGTTTTCAATCAGGGGTCCGTCGACCAAAATGATTTTACACCCGTTCTTTTACACATGTGGCATAACATTATTGTGGCAAACAAAAGATACATCTCAGCCACAGTTGTCTCCTTCCACTGGTTAGGCATGAGTTTGGGGAAAGTACTGTTTGCCATGGTGTACTCAAAGTATCTGTTGCTTTCCCTGACAATAATTTCCATCAGGAGTTCATAAAAAAATAACACAAAACATTCCAGTTCATGGCATTGTTCCCAAGTGTACAAGAGGCCATATTCCACTTTGACTCTACCAGAGCACATAAACCGTCGTATATAACTGATGCTTCCTGGAGAATTTTCTACTTCACTCTCGTACGGGAAAACTGTTTTCAAGAGCTTGGAGTTCATATTCACTATCACTATCATCACCACTGCTCACATCTGAGTCCTGGATATGGGAAAATAAGAGTTTCCTCTTTCATTCTGGTACAACTGAACGTGAACAAGACGGCCCAGCACCAGAGATGGAAGGTTGAGGGTCCGTCTGGATTTTCCTCACTATTACTGGTATTATGGCCATTAGTTTCGGTCACAACCCCACCAAAACCTTGAAACTCATCTTCACTGGCACTTCCAACTGTATTAGAACTTCACTGGGGAACAAAAGTGTCCCAATTCGCCAAGGAGTGAGGAGTTTCTTACCGTGAGGCATGGTAAGCAAGGTGTACTAAAATCGCTTTTCCCAAAATGCACCACGGGGACCCCCAAATTTTTTCCTCCCGCGCAAAACTGACCACACAGACCCATTCTCTCACATCTAGGCCTACCAGCTGTTTCCCCTTAATTTGAAGCCACTAGAATTTACACGTACTATTTATGGCCCAACCCTGGTGCACAAGCCGTTCCTTACTAGTACAGCCCCAACCCCTGAAAGGATTAAAAACGGAGTTCCGTTCCTAAGACCACGTTGGTAAACGAATTCTTCGCTAAGTGGGGAGCATACTATAATGGTAGTGAGTTTGTTCAATCATCATTGATATTGTTTTAATGTCACCTTTGCACCATTTATAACATTTCTGGTACATGTATATTTTTAAATGTTTACACAGTAGTGCAATGCATACTGAAGAAAACAGAATAGAGGAAATCAGCTCTAATATACAATATTTAGGTAAGAATACTGGGCAGAGAGGGCCCAAATCCCTAAAGTCCTGAGGGGGTCGGTAAAATGAGTTACATAAGCTTTTGCGAGGAGAGGTTTGTTATACTAAAAATTGTTTAATAAAGGGTTTGCCAAAAGGTGACATTAAAACAATATCAAAGATGGTTGACACAAAAACCCTTTACCATTATAATATGCTCCTTGTAGCAACAAATTCGTTTACCAAAATGGTCTTAGGAACAGAACCCCGTCGTTAAGTGAGAAGCTGTACAGGCATATGCGTGTGTCCACATGCAATGCACATGTGCACACCATGAACACACAACACACACCAACAGAAGTCCCTGTATCTTTCTGTTGTCTTTATTTTTCTGATTTTTTGTTACTTCTAAATATATTCACTGTTTTTGATTTGGGTTGAGCTTAAACTTTGTGCTTCTTGTAGATGTATTATGTATTATAACATTTGGGGGGAAAGGGCACTTTATCTTGACAAGTTTTAAGAGCTCTACTCCCTTACCCAGTCTTGTGCGGGTTTTTTCCATACTGGCTGTCTGGTAACACACTGATGTGCTTAGTGCCTGCAGATGGACATAGCCCTCACAACCTTTCGGGATTCTGAACTTCCCTTTTGAGGGATTCCAGGGATAATTGCCTCCCTTCCTCCCCACAGCCCTTTCTCAGACCAGGCCTTTTTGTTTGCGGGGGGTCTTTAAAAGGTGTTGATGCTACCGCATGAAGCCCAAATAAATTCTTGCAACACAGCCCAAAACTGATTGGGAACTGCACATACATGGACCTTGCTAACGATATTAATCGTCCTGAAGTTCTTTTGTTAGAAACGAAATTATCATTAGCCAATTAATTTTCCCCATAAGAAATAAGGGAAATTTCCAATTAATCCGTTCCAGACAGCCAAAGTTTTTTAAAAATAATTTTTTTTTCATAAATATACATTTCCCTACAAAGAAAACAATGGACACGCACAATAACATATAAAAATGTAAATGTAAAATGACACTTACCTTAACTGAAGAGTATTGATAAGTGATGAGACACTTTCTTGAACACTCTGGGATTTTCAGTGATACATGAGTAAAGGCTTCACTTTGCAATCCTCACTAGCGATTACAACAAAACAAAAAAGTTAGCCTGTCTTTCATGGGCTTGTCTCCTGGGATGCTTTTTCCTCCTGAGTAATGTAGGTCCTGTTTGGAAATTTTTCCAGAACAGATCTGTTTCGTCACAATTGAACACATTTTGGGGTTGGAATTTTTCACTTCGCCATGCCTTATCACACTGCAATTCTTAAATCTCTCAAACAACCCTTTTCTGGCCTTAAATTCACCAGGTATTTTTTCCTGTTCACCTGGGTGTTAGTCGACTGGTGTGGGTTTGCATCCTGGGGCACAAGATTAAGGACCCCCCAAAGGAAATAAGTTACATCCTCAATAATAAACAAAAATAAAACGTATCAACATCAGAAACACTGTTGGGACAAGAGTTATAACTTTTACAAGTCCCTTTGCCAGGTGCAAGATCAACCAAGCTGTGATGGATATCTGGGTCAGTGGACCACCAACAGCAGCAAACAACTGGTTGAACAGGGAAGCACCAGCTAGCTTGGCCCATGGGTGGGATGCAGTAGGAAAACTCCATACACATCACAGGTATATCTGTTTGTGTCTTCTACTAAGGTGACATACTTATTTTGGTAAAATCTGCAAAATGATATGCAGCTATGGTTAGTATTCTAAAGCTATATCCACTACGAGAATGTGAAACACCAAGGGTGCCCACACCTTGCCTTGGGGTGATGGCATTTTCTCTTTGCCAAGATATCTGAAGGATCTGAGTGATCACGTTCATGAATGAACATACAGTAGGTTCTATTTAGAAAAAAAAAAAAAAAAAAAAATACTAACATGATTCCAAGATGGTTAAAATGTCACTAATAAAATTTATCACAACTTCCAAAACTCAACGCTTACCATTTCTAGAAACGTCCGTTCCACGAGGTTCTCAAAATTTTGTATGTCAGGAGGAATCCCCGAGATTTCATTGTCACTGAGGCCCAAAACGACGCAACTTGTTAGCCGAAAGAAGTTCTGTAATAAGCAAAAAACAGGGTATTAGTTTACTGTATACTGTCTGACACTCATCTGATACCCCATATCCCTCTCGCATACAGAGAAGCACACACAGTTCCTGAGGGTAACAAAATGAATAGGAAAAAAGATACTAGGGAAGTAACCCAGATGATCTGGTTAAAATTCAAATTCAAAATTTATTTTCACATAACATTTTTATTTTTGAGAGTTTTACTACCCCAGAACCTGGCCATGGGGCCCGGGTTTCGGTGCTACCAGTAAACCAGACTGTTACTGCTGAACCCGCGCCCCACATATCCTCACAGCCTTTTTTTATCTGCACCTGGTGAAGATACTTTCTAGCTTCCCCCTTGGAAGACTTATACAGTACTTTTTCCAGCAGTGTTTGATAACTTTTGGCAGATGTTGAATAATTGGTCCCCCAATATTGATACAGTGTTCCCTTTCTGTACCAACTGCACCCCCGCTTTTTACTTTGGGTTTTTTTTACATTCCTCCCACATCTCTCTCCCAATTTTGCGGGGGTACAATTTGAGACCTGGCCTGGGTACTTTCCAGACATAATTTATCATGAATCTCTCTCTCCACCACCCAGGAGTACAATTTAAGACTAAGGTATTTCCCATAATTTTAAACCCCTTTACTGTCGCAAAAACCCCAAATCCTGAGGTTGTCTCCTGGTTCGCAAAATTTCCAAAAAAAAAAATTTTTTTTTTTTTTTTTATGAAAGATAAAAATCTTTTCCCATTGTAATGACACCAAAAAACAAATTTGATGGAAAAAATGATGGAATTACGCTCTCCAAAGTTAGCAACTTCGGCAATATTTACAAATCGGTGATTTCGCCCACTTTGAGCCCTATTTTCAGCTAATTCCATTGTTCCAGTCGACCAAACTCATAGGTATTTCTTTAGAACTCCATTTTTTTCTATCGACTGAGTACAAGAAACTGCCCATTTACCGATTTTCAACTACCCAATAACGTGGTCAGAAATTTGCAATTTGGCCAATTTCACGAAAATTAAAAATATGACAATTTCAAAATAGGGTCCAGAATTGAACAATGCAGACATTCCTGGCTCTATAATAACATTTTCATTGTTCATCATTCACGTCTCCAGGCCCCTCTGATATTACTCTTGATTTCTATTTTGAATTTTTATTCAAACAAAAATAGAAGATTTAATGTTATGCAGACTACTGCAATACTGTAATAACTGTAAAAAATAATGTCAACCCATTCATGACTGCATATCAGAATGGCTACTTGGACATTTATGGAAATGGCATCATTTGTTTACTTTTGAACATCGCAATATCAACATTTCCCTACTTTGAGCTCCATTTCAAGGTTCTTTTCATAGTAAAACCAATCAAATCACTTCTATTTCTATAATATTTTCCCATCCTATCAAATGAGACCAAGAAAACGAGAATACAACCATAAATACTACACGAAAATAGACCACAAAGTCCGCATTTTAATTAAAAAAAAAAAAGATCGGAGTTTTTTTTATCTCATTATGCACTGCGTGCTGCAGGATTTCTTTTATATGGTGCACACGACCACACAGACCCATTCTCTCACATGTGGGCCTACGAGCTTTCTCCTGCTTGATTTGAAGCCACTAGAATTTATGAGTACACCTACCATCCAACTTATGACCACTCGACTTACGACCTTGTTTTTTATGCCAAATTTCTGGAAAATAAACAACTATTTGTGTTGTACACAGTGTTTATCCTAAACCTTACAGTATAAAATACAGTACTAACAACATAAAAAGTAAAGTAAAACATGAAATACCAAAATAAAATAAAATAGTCATTACAAAAATGTTTTGTTGTTATTCAGTAGTAAAGTTCGACTTACGACCATTTCGACTTACGACCGGTTTTCTCGAAACTGATTCGGTCGTAAGTTGGATGGTAGGTGTATATATACCTCAAACACCGTGGCTCGTAAGACGTATATGTACAACCAAAAGTCAAAGGGTTAAATGCTCTACTGGCTCTATGCGGGCCATAAATGATCTCTATTTGTTCCATCTCTGATATTTCTCCTGCCCTGAATGGGCTGTCAAACCCAACAATATTCCAAATGAGGCAGCAGTAGCAATTGTGTTCCTTTCATTCTATCTGATGATACTCTTGAGTTTTGTATACAGGGCTCCTTTGAGCTCATTTTTTTCTACACCTAAGCAGCTGGTATCACCAGTGAACATCATGTTGTTCTCCACTGCCCAATGGAAAGCACCGCCTTTATCTTCCTGTAATTTTTCAGTGTCTTCTACTGTACTGACTTTCATGTTTATTTTAGTGTCATCTGCAATGATACAAAACTGTGATGGGTGTTTTTATCAATGTCTTCTATGAGGATGAGAAACAGCAGAGGTGCCGGGACAGTGCCTCTGGAACCGAATTTTTTACCTCACTGATGCTGGGTTTTGCTGTTTCCTACTACTTTTTGTGTTGGTGTGTTAGGAACCCAAAAATCTATCTGCCTACCTTCCCAGTAATACCGCTGGCCCTCATTTTGTGTGCTGCTATCAAACACCTTTGCACAACCTGTGTATATCACATCTGTGTTTTGGTTGTCTTTCAATGCCTCCGTAATTCTGATATAGTGGTGCAGCAGCTGTAAACATGCATGATCGTCCTGCTCTAAAACCATGCTGGTTTGGATTATGCCGATTGTGCTGTTCCATGAAATTGTAATCTTATGTCTCATCACTCTTTTGAAGATTTTACAATGTGGGAAGTTAGGGCTACTGCTCTGTAGTTTTTAGCTAGTGCTATACTACCTCCTTTATGCAAAGGAGCTATGTCTGCATTCTTTAAGGTCTCATGTATTTCACCTAGATCTGGCTCTTTCTCGAAAGAAAACTGAAGACTCGTGCCAGTGATACTTTACACATGATACACCTTCTGTACAAATTTGGATGAATTGCATCCATCACACAAAAAGCCCATTGATTATGCAGATTATTTTGGGGAAGCTTAAACCTAATGTACACTTATGATTACAGTATTTTATATGCATGTAAATAAGACATTAATGATATTCACAATAAAAGATTCAATGTATATGAATCAAATGTACATACTATATGTATATGAACCAGATAATATAAAGTACACGAGAATAAGAATACTTAAATTATACTATATGTATTAAAATTATTTAGTTAATTCAAAAGAAAAATTCTATAAAATAACAAAAATGAAGCTAGTTACCTGCACTGATACAAAATATGATGAGACAGTGCTTTTCTAGTATATATGAGAGTTGATGGAATGATGAACAAGAAAAAGGGACAAAAATTGACTGAAAAATGGTTTCAAAATTTGTTTGGCAAATAAATTGCTGTGAGGGTCACATTAAGGTTAGGAAGTGTTTTTTATAAGTACAGTCATACCCCGCCCTATTTCCATGACATAACCAGTTTGTCATCCCTTTCAATGCCTTGAAATGATGACAAACACCATAAAACTAGCATAAATAACTCTTGAAAGAATATATCTACTGCTAAACCTTAAATAAAAAACACTAAAAACACATTTTAGTCACATTTTTTTTAAAATAACGAACACAATTAAAAACATTATGACAGAGGTGATGCTTTCTGGTGATGTAAAATCAGACATAAGACATTCGCTGAACTGAAATTTACTCTAGCAAAATGGCATAAAGGCCCAAAAATTTTACTTTAGACCAAAATGACTACGCAGGATATGACTGTACTCTGAAGTGGCTGGCAATATGGAACCTCTGGAATCTTCAGATAAAGAGTTCCAGATTCTAGGTCTTTTTATGTTATTGATTTTTTAACACAAATTCAGCCAGACAGGAATTTTCAGAGATTATTTTTCTAGTATTATGCCTATGAGTTCTGTTGCAGCTATCAAGAGAGTTTCAAGGTTGGATTATATTATAACTGCTTGTCCTGAATATGTAGTGTGCACAGTGGTACGAGTGAATTTTTTTTTTTAAAAAAGTCAGCTGTTGCCACCGAGACAGGGGTGACCCAAAAAAGAAAGAAAAAAAACTTTCATCATCCAACACTTTCACCATCACTCATACATAATCACTGTCTTTGCAGAGAGGCTCAGGTACAAACTGCCAATACCCTAAACCCCTCCTTTAAAGTGCAGGCATTGTACTTCCCATTTCCAGGACTCAAGCCTGGCTAACCAGTTTCCCTGAATCCCTTCACAAAATATTACCCTGCTCACACACCAACAGCTCATCAGGTCCCAAAAGCCATTCATCTCCATTCACTATCTAGCACACTCACACACACTTGCTGGACATGGAAGCCCTCACCAACAAAACCTCCTTAACCCCCTCCCTCCAACCTTTTCAGGGATGACCCCCACCCTCGTTTTATGTATATTAAATAAGTTTGAACTTTTGAAGTAGGGGAATATGTTCCCTGGCACTAGACTGGGTGATCATTTTAATAGCTGTTTTTGAGTTACATTTTGGCTTTAGGCGATTTGCTCTAGTGAATCTCCAGGCACACATAGCACAAGTGAGATAAGGATACATTAGAGAGTAGTATAATGCAAGAAGTGCTGTTTGAGAGGATGCCAACAGATTTGGATACCTTTTTTGTTATGTGCTGAATGTGGGTGTTAAATTCAAGTTGCTGTCAAGGTACAGACCTAAGAATTTTCCTTTTTGTCTTGCAGTGGGACAGCCATTAATAGTAACATTTAATTGGACATTTGCAGCTCTGTTCTCAAACATCATGTCAAAGTTCTTATCAATGTTATGGTGAGTTTAATGGTAGT
The DNA here is from genome assembly GCF_026875155.1 of Cherax quadricarinatus. Taxonomy (NCBI): domain Eukaryota; kingdom Metazoa; phylum Arthropoda; class Malacostraca; order Decapoda; family Parastacidae; genus Cherax; species Cherax quadricarinatus. Next base: position 25,121,492 of record NC_069428.1, on the reverse strand, counting down.
CATCCAGATAGATATCTTTATAAGCTCCTTATTAAATGTTAAGAGAATTTGGATGTTGGAAGGTGACAAAAGTTGCCAATGTTTGCAGACACCAGATCTAAGTTGAGATATATTTAAAAAATCACTGATATATACAAGGAAAAACAGAGCTGAGGATACTGCTTTAGGAATCCCCATGTTGATAGAAAGAGGATGTGAAGGTTAGGAAAATGTAGAGGAAGAGCAGAAAATGATGAAGATAACCCAGGAAATTCAAGAAGAGGTTGCTAAGAAAGAAAAACTGAAGATGAAAATAAGAAAACAACCAAAAAAGCAGGGGCCTAAAAAAATAAGGCAAGGGAACTAAAGTAAAATGAACAGAGAGGTAGACTAGGTGGAGGAAGACCAAAACAGGGTACACAGTAAGCAGAGAAAGTTCAAGGAAAACAAATATACTACAGGTCTCCCTCAACATTCGTGAGGGTTAGGGGATTAAGAGACTCACGAATGTTGAAAAATTGCGAATGTTTGGTGCCCCAATATATTGTAGGGAAATATAATACAATACTGCTTCCTTAACTTGTTGAATCATGAACAATCATAAAATGCATGAAAATGTCGTAAAATATTGTACTAAATACGTACATGTTATGGTTTAATAACACGAATGTTATTAAATACCACTGCATCCACCAGTGCCTCAACCACTACGGTGCACTGCTCGTATTTGGGTACAATTTCTTTCTTCAATTATATCGTGTTTCTCATTTTCTTTACCAAAGGGTTGGCACTAGCAAGTTTCTTTGGGGCCATGGTTAATTATGTAGCAGTCGCACTCAATCTACATGTACCAAACACAATGAATTATTGTGAAATGTTTGGAAGAGAGTGGAGACTAATGCTCACTCCAGCATAAACAAAGCCACACTCACTGACGATGCCTCAACCACTTCTTCCGCCACTGCTTCAACCCTCGTATTTTTGTACAATTTCCTTCAATTCTATCGTATTATTATTATTAATATGATAGAATTGAAGAAGGAAATAGTACAAAAATACGAGGGTTGAAGGAGTGGTGGAAGAAGTGGTTGACGTACCGTCAGTCAGTGTGGCTTTGTTTATGCTGGAGCGAGTACAGTGGACCCCCGCCTTACAATATTAATTCATTCCAGAAGTCTGTTCGGGTGCTGTTACCGAACGAATTTGTTCCCATAAGGAATATTGTAAATTAGATTAGTCCGTTTCAGACTCCCAAAAATACACGTACAAAAGCACTTACATAATTGTTCGAGTTGGGAGCTGATCGTAAGGCGGGGTCCACTGTATTAGTCTCCGCTCTCATCCAAACATTTCACACTAATTCATTGTGTTTAGTGCTTGTAGATTGAGTGCGACTGGAGTGGTAGAGCCATTGGTAGAGGCAGTGGTTGAGGTAGTGGTTGAGGCAGTGGTAGAGGCAGTGGTTTTTAATAACATGTTATTAATAATAATAATAATACATAACATGTATTATCATTATTAATATTATAAATACACCTACCATCCGACTTACGACCTGCTCGACTTACGACCACTCGACTTATGACCGTGTTTTTTTTTTTTGGCCAAATTTCTGGGAAATAAACAACTACATGTATTTGTGTTGTACACAGTCTTTATCCTAAACCTTACAGTATAAAATACAGTACTAACAGCATAAAAAGTAAAGTAGAACATGAAATACCAAAATAAAACAATAAAATAAAGTCATTACAAAAATGTGTTGTTGATATTCAATAGTAAAGTTTGACTTGTATCCATTTCGACTTACGACCGGTTTCTCGGAACCGAACTCGGTCGTAAGTCGGATGGTAGGTGTATATCTTATTAAATACCACTGCCTCAAACTGCTGCCTCTACCACTCCTGTCACACTCAATCCTAAAA
>NC_069428.1:25095037-25119088 GCF_026875155.1 Cherax quadricarinatus | reverse complement strand
AAACCATAACATGTACGTATTTAGTACAATATTTTACGACATTTTCATGCATTTTATGATTGTTCATGATTCAACAAGTTAAGGAAGCAGTATTGTATTATATTTCCCTACAATATATTGGGGCACCAAACATTCGCAATTTTTCAACATTCGTGAGTCTCTTAATCCCCTAACCCTCACGAATGTTGAGGGAGACCTGTAGTATATTTGTTTTCCTTGAACTTTCTCTGCTTACTGTGTACCCTGTTTTGGTCTTCCTCCACCTAGTCTACCTCTCTGTTCATTTTACTTTAGTTCCCTTGCCTTATTTTTTTAGGCCCCTTGCTTTTTTGGTTGTTTTCTTATTTTCATCTTCAGTTTTTCTTTCTTAGCAACCTCTTCTTGAATTTCCTGGGTTATCTTCATCATTTTCTGCTCTTCCTCTACAGTTTTCCTAACCTTCACATCCTCTTTACTATCAACATGGGGATTCCTAAAGCAGTATCCTCAGCTCTGTTTTTCCTTGTATATATCAGTGATTTTTTAAATATATCTCAACTTAGATCTGGTGTCTGCAAACATTGGCAACTTTTGTCACCTTCCAACATCCAAATTCTCTTAACATTTAATAAGGAGCTTATAAAGATATCTATCTGGATGACTACCATTAAACTCACTCATAACATTGATAAGAACTTTGACATGATGTTTGAGAACAGAGCTGCAAATGTCCAATTAAATGTTACTATTAATGGCTGTCCCACTGCAAGACAAAAAGGAAAATTCTTAGGTCTGTACCTTGACAGCAACTTGAAATTTAACACCCACATTCAGCACATAACAAAAAAGGTATCCAAATCTGTTGGCATCCTCTCAAACAGCACTTCTTGCATTATACTACTCTCTAATGTATCCTTATCTCACTTGTGCTATGTGTGCCTGGAGATTCACTAGAGCAAATCGCCTAAAGCCAAAATGTAACTCAAAAACAGCTATTAAAATGATCACCCAGTCTAGTGCCAGGGAACATATTCCCCTACTTCAAAAGTTCAAACTTATTTAATATACATAAAGTGAGGGTGGGGGTCATCCCTGAAAAGGTTGGAGGGAGGGGGTTAAGGAGGTTTTGTTGGTGAGGGGCTTCCATGTCCAGCAAGTGTGTGTGAGTGTGCTAGATAGTGAATGGAGATGAATGGCTTTTGGGACCTGATGAGCTGTTGGTGTGTGAGCAGGGTAATATTTTGTGAAGGGATTCAGGGAAACTGGTTAGCCAGGCTTGAGTCCTGGAAATGGGAAGTACAATGCCTGCACTTTAAAGGAGGGGTTTAGGGTATTGGCAGTTTGGAGGGATGTCTAAACTGTTGTACCTGAGCCTCTCTGCAAAGACAGTGATTATGTATGAGTGATGGTGAAAGTGTTGAATGATGAAAGTTTTTTTTTCTTTCTTTTTTGGGTCACCCTGTCTCGGTGGGCAACAGCTGACTTGTTAAAAAAAAAAATTCACTCGTACCACTGTGCACACTACATATTCAGGACAAGCAGTTATAATATAATCCAACCTTGAAACTCTCTTGATAGCTGCAACAGAACTCATAGGCATAATACTAGAAACAATAATCTCTGAAAATTCCTGTCTGGCTGAACTTGTGTTAAAAATCAATAACATAAAAAGACCTAGAATCTGGAACTCTTTATCTGAAGATTCCAGAGGTTCCATATCTGCCAGCCACTTCAGAGTACAGTCATATCCTGCGTAGTCATTTTGGTCTAAGTCAAATTTGCCTTTATGCCATTTTGCTAGAGTAAATTTCAGTTCAGCGAATGTCATTATGTCTGATTTTACATCACTCAGCAGCATCACCTCTGTCATAATGTTTTTAATTGTGTTCGTTATTTTAAAAAAAATGTGACTAAAATGTGTTTTTAGTGTTCTTTTAAGGTTTAGCAGTAGATATATTCTTTCAAGAGTTATTTATGCTAGTTTTATGGTGTTTGTCATCATTTCAAGGCATTGAAATGATGACAAACTGGTTATGTCATGGCATAGGGCGGGGTATGACTGTACTTATAAAAAACACTTCCTAACCTTAATGTGATCCTCACAGCAATTTATTATGCCAAACAAATTTTGAAACCATTTTTCAGTCAATATTGTCCCTGTTCTTGTTCCATCATTCCATCAACTCTCATATACTACTAGAAAAGCACTGTCTCATCATATTTTGTATCAGTGCAGGTAACTAGCTTCATTTTTGTTATTTTTATTAGAATTTTTCTTTTGAATTAACTAAATAATTTTAATACATATAGTATAATTTAAGTATTCTTATTCTCGTGTACTTTATATTATCTGGTTCATATACATATAGTATGTACATTTGATTCATATACATTGAATCTTTTATTGTGAATATCATTAATGTCTTATTTACATGCATATAAAATACTGTAATCATAAGTGTACATTAGGTTTAAGCTTCCCCAAAATAATCTGCATAATCAATGGGCTTTTTGTGTGATGGATGCAATTCATCCAAATTTGTACAGAAGGTGTATCATGTGTAAAGTATCACTGGCACGAGTCTTCAGTTTTCTTTCGAGAAAGAGCCAGATCTAGGTGAAATACATGAGACCTTAAAGAATGCAGACATAGCTCCTTTGCATAAAGGAGGTAGTATAGCACTAGCTAAAAACTACAGAGCAGTAGCCCTAACTTCCCACATTGTAAAAATCTTCAAAAGAGTGATGAGACATAAGATTACAATTTCATGGAACAGCACAATCGGCATAATCCAAACCAGCATGGTTTTAGAGCAGGACGATCATGCATGTTACAGCTGCTGCACCACTATATCAGAATTACGGAGGCATTGAAAGACAACCAAAACACAGATGTGATATACACAGGTTGTGCAAAGGTGTTTGATAGCAGCACACAAAATGAGGGCCAGCGGTATTACTGGGAAGGTAGGCAGATAGATTTTTGGGTTCCTAACACACCAACACAAAAAGTAGTAGGAAACAGCAAAACTCAGCATCAGTGAGGTAAAAAATTCGGTTCCAGAGGCACTGTCCCGGCACCTCTGCTGTTTCTCATCCTCATAGAAGACATTGATAAAAACACCCATCACAGTTTTGTATCATTGCAGTGACACTAAAATAAACATGAAAGTCAGTACAGTAGAAGACACTGAAAAATTACAGGAAGATAAAGGCGGTGCTTTCCATTGGGCAGTGGAGAACAACATGATGTTCACTGGTGATACCAGCTGCTTAGGTGTAGAAAAAAATGAGCTCAAAGGAGCCCTGTATACAAAACTCAAGAGTATCATCAGATAGAATGAAAGGAACACAATTGCTACTGCTGCCTCATTTGGAATATTGTTGGGTTTTGACAGCCCCATTCAGGGCAGGAGAAATATCAGAGATGGAACAAATAGAGATCATTTATGGCCCGCATAGAGCCAGTAGAGCATTTAACCCTTTGACTTTTGGTTGTACATATACGTCTTACGAGCCACGGTGTTTGAGGTATATATACACCTACCATCCAACTTACGACCGAATTCAGTTTCGAGAAACCGGTCGTAAGTCGAAATGGTCGTAAGTCGAACTTTACTACTGAATAACAACAAAACATTTTTGTAATGACTATTTTATTTTATTTTGGTATTTCATGTTTTACTTTACTTTTTATGTTGTTAGTACTGTATTTTATACTGTAAGGTTTAGGATAAACACTGTGTACAACACAAATAGTTGTTTATTTTCCAGAAATTTGGCATAAAAAACAAGGTCGTAAGTCGAGTGGTCATAAGTTGGATGGTAGGTGTACTCATAAATTCTAGTGGCTTCAAATCAAGCAGGAGAAAGCTCGTAGGCCCACATGTGAGAGAATGGGTCTGTGTGGTCGGTGTGCACCATATAAAAGAAATCCTGCAGCACGCAGTGCATAATGAGATAAAAAAAACTCCGATCTTTTTTTTTTTTTTTTTTTTAATTAAAATGCGGACTTTGTGGTCTATTTTCGTGTAGTATTTATGGTTGTATTCTCGTTTTCTTGGTCTCATTTGATAGGATGGGAAAATATTATAGAAACAGAAGTGATTTTGATTGGTTTTACTATGAAAAGAACCTTGAAATGGAGCTCAAAGTAGGGGAAATGTTTGATATTTGCCGATGTTCAAAAGTAAACAAATGATGCCATTTTCCAATAAATGTCCAAGTAGCCATTCTGATATGCAGTCATGAATGGGTTGACATTATTTATACAGTTATTACAGTATTGCAGTAGTCTGCATAACATTAAATCTTCTATTTTTTGTTTGAATAAAAATTCAAAATAGAAATCAAGAGTAATATCAGAGGGGCCTGGAGACGTGAATGATGAACAATGAAAATGTTATTATAGAGCCAGGAATGTCTGCATTGTTCATTCTGGACCCTATTTTGAAATTGTCATATTTTTAATTTTCGTGAAATTGGCCAAATTGCAAATTTCTGACCACGTTATTGGGTAGTTGAAATCGGTAAATGGGCAGTTTCTTGTACTCAGTCGATAGAAAAAAATGGAGTTCTAAAGAAATACCTATGAGTTTGGTCGACTGGAACAATGGAATTAGCTGAAAATAGGGCTCAAAGTGGGCGAAATCACCGATTTGTAAATATTGCCGAAGTTGCTAACTTTGCGAGAGCGTAATTCCATCAGTTTTCCATCAAATTTTGTTCTTTTGGTGTCATTACAATCAGGAAAAGATTTTCTATCATTTCATAAGAAAAAAAAAAAATTTTTTTTTCGGAAATTTTGCGACACCAGGAGACAACCTCAGGATTTGGGGTTGCGACAGTCAAGGGGTTAAATTACTGGGAATACCTTAGTCTTAAATATGTACTCACTGGAGTGGTGGAGAGAGAGATTCATGATAATATATATGTACCTGGAAAGTACCCGAGGGCCAGGTCTCAAATCTGCATACTCCCGCAACATATTGGAGCGAGAGATGTGGGAGGAAGTGTAAAATAAACCAAGTGAAAAGCAGGGGTGCAGTTGGTACAGTAAGGGAACACTGTATCAATATCTGTGGACCCAGATTATTCAACATCTTGCCAAAAGTTATCAGAAGCACTGCTGGAACAAGTACATGTATAAGTCTTCCAGAGGAAGCTAGACAAGTATCTTCACCAGGTGCCAGATCAAAAAGGCTGTGATGGATATGTGGGGCTGCGGGTCTCCAGCAGTAACAGTCTGGTTTACCTGGCTAGCACCAGACAAGCCTGGCCCATGGCCAGGTTCTGGGAGTAGTAAAACTCTCGAAAATAAAAATGTTATGTGAAAATAAATTTTGAATTTGAATTTTAACCAGATCATCTGGGTTACTTCCCTAGTATCTTTTTTCCTATTCATTTTGTTACCCTCAGGAACTGTGTGTGCTTCTCTGTATGCGAGAGGGATATGGGGTATCAGATGAGTGTCAGACAGTATACAGTAAACTAATACCCTGTTTTTTGCTTATCTACAGAACTTCTTTCGGCTACACAAGTTGCGTCGCTTGGGCCTCAGTGACAATGAAATCTCGAGGATTCCTCCTGACATACAAAATTTTGAGAACCTCGTGGAACTGGACGTTTCTAGAAATGGTAAGCGTTGAGATTTGGAAGTTGTGATAAATTTTATTAGTGACATTTAACCATCTTGGAATCATGTTAGTATTTCTTTTTTTTTTTTTTTTTTCTAAATAGAACCTACTGTATGTTCATTCATGAACGTGATCACTCAGATCCTTCAGATATCTTGGCAAAGCAGAAAATGCCATCACCCCAAGGCAAGGGTGTAGCACCATTGGTGTTTCACATTCTCGTAGTGGATATAGCTTTAGAATACTAACCATAGCTGCATATCATTTGCAGATGTTACCAAAATAAGTATGTCACCTTAGTAGAAGACACAAACAGATATACCTGTGATGTGTATGGAGTTTTCCTACTGCATCCCAGCCATGGGCCAAGCTAGCTGGTGCTTGCCTGTTCAACCAGGTTGCTGCTGCTGTTGGTGGTCCACTGACCCAGATATCCATCACAGCTTGGTTGATCTTGCACCTGGCAAAGGGACTTGTCAAGTTATAACTCTTGTCCCAACAGTGTTTCTGATGTTGATAGTTTTATTATTGTTTATTATTGAGGACTGTAACTTATTTCCATTGGGGTCCTTAATCTTGTGCCCCAGGATGCAACCCACACCAGTCGACTAACACCCAGGTGAACAGGAAAAAATACCTGGTGAATTTAAGGCCAGCAAAGGTTGGTTTGAGAGATTTAAGAATTGCAGTGTGATAAGGCATGCGAAGCTGAAAAATTCCAACCCCAAAATGTGTTCAATTGTGACGAAACAGATCTGTTCTGGAAGAAAATGCCAAACAGGACCTACATTACTCAGGAGGAAAAAGCACTCCCAGGAGACAAGCCCATGAAAGACAGGCTAACTTTCTTGTTTTGTTGTAATGCTAGTGAGGATTGCAAAGTGAAGCCTTTACTCATGTATCACTGAAAATCCCAGAGTGTTCAAGAAAGTGTCTCATCACTTATCAATACTCTTCAGTTAAGGTAAGTGTCATTTTAACATTTACATATTATATAGTTATTGTGCGTGTCTCATTGTTTTCTTTGTAGGGAAATGTATATTTCATGAAAAAAAAATTATTTTTAATACTTTTGGCTGTCTGGAACGGATTAATTGGATTTCCATTATTTCTTATGGGGAAAATTAATTTGGCTAATGATAATTTCGTCTAACAATGAACTCTCAGGAACGGATTAATATCGTTAGCCAAGGGTCCACTGTATGTGCAGTTCCCAATCAGTTGGGCTGTGTTGCAAGAATTTATTGGACTTCATGCGGCTAGCATCAACAGCCTGTTTAATCAGACCAGCAAACAAGAGGCCTGGTCTGAGAATGGGCTGTGGGGAGGAAGGGAGGCAATTATCCCTGGAATCATCTACAGGTAAGTTCAGAATCAGATGGGTTGTGAGGGCTATGTCCATCTGCAGGGCACTAGCACATCAGTGTGGCTTACCAGACAGCCAGTATGGAAACCTGGCACAAGACTGGGCTGAAGGGAGTAGAGCTCTTAAAACTTGTCAAAGATAAAGTGCTTACCCCTAAATGTTATAATACATAATACATCTACAAGAAGCACAGAAGTTGAAGCTCAACCCAGTCAAACAGTGAATATATTTTATGCAGTAACAAAATCAGAAAAATAAAGACAACAGAAAGATACAGGGTACTTCTGTTGTGTGTGTGTGTGTGTGTTCATGTGTGTGCACATGTGCATGCATGTGACACACGCATATGCCTGTACAGCTTCTCACTTAACGACGGAGTTCTGTTCCTAAGACCATGTTGGTAAACGAATTTGTTGCTACAAGGAGCATATTATAATGGTAATGGGTTTGTGTCAACCATCTTTGATATTGTTTTAATGTCACCTTTGCACCATTTATAACATTTTTAGTATACAGCCTCTCCTCGCATAGCTATGTACTCATTTACCGACACCTCAGACTTAGGATGGGCTCTCTGACCAGTATTCATACCTAAATATTGTATATTAGAGCTGATTTCCTCTATACTGTTTACTTCAGTATGCATTGCACTACTGTGTAAACATTTAAAAATATACATGTACCAGAAATGTTATAAATGGTGCAAAGGTGACATTAAAACAATATCAATGATGATTGACACAAACTCACTACCATTATAGTATGCTCCTCACTTAGCGAAGAATTCGTTTACCAACGTGGTCTTAGGAACGGAACTCCGTTGTTAATCCTTTCAGGGTTGGTGCTGTACTAGTACGGACGGCTTGTGCACCAGGGTTGGTGCCATACTAGTACGTGTAAATTCTAGTGGCTTCAAATTAAGCGGGAAACAGCTGGTAGGCCTAGATGTGAGAGAATGGGTCTGTGTGGTCAGTGTGCGCGGTAGGAAAAAATTTGGGGGTCCCAGTGGTGCATTGTGGGAATGCGATTTTAGTACACCTTGCTTACCATGCCTCACGGTAAGAAACTCCTCACTCCTTGGCGAATTGGGACACTTTTGTTCCCCAGTGAAGTTCTAATACAGTTGGAAGTGCCAGTGAAGATGAGTTTCAAGGTTTTGGTGGGGTTGTGACCGAAACTAATGGCCATAATACCAGTAATAGTGAGGAAAATCCAGACGACCCTCAACCTTCCATCTCTGGTGCTGGGCCGTCTTGTTCACGTTCAGTTGTACCAGAATGAAAGAGGAAACTCTTATTTTCCCATATCCAGGACTCAGATGTGAGCAGTGGTGATGATAGTGATAGTGAATATGAACTCCAAGCTCTTGAAAACAGTTCCAGTAGCGAGAGTGAAGTAGAATATTCTCCAGTGAAGCATCAGTATATACGACGGTTTATGTGCTCTGGTAGAGTCAAAGTGGAATATGGCCATCTTGTACACTTGGGAACAATGCCACTGAACTGGAATGTTTTGTGTTATTTTTTGATGAACTCCTGATGGAAATTATTGTCAGGGAAAGCAACAGATACTTTGAGTACACCATGGCAAACAGTACTTTCACCAAACTCATGCCTACACCAGTGGAAGGAGACAACTGTGGCTGAGATGTATCTTTTGTTTGCCACAATAATGCTTATGCCACATGTGTATAAGCACAGTGTCAAATCATACTGGTCGACAGACCGCCTGATTGCAACCCCAGGTTTCAGTGATATAATAGGAGTGAATCGATTTGTGCTACTATTACGTATGCTTCACTTCTCAGACAAAACCAGGCCTGACAGAAACTACAGGTTATATAAGATTAGGAATGTGTTTGTGTATCTGAAACTGAAATTCTGTATGTATTTTTGTCCCTTTAGGAAGCTTGTTATTGATGAGTCTTTGATTCTGTGTATCTGAAATTGAAATTCTGTATGTATTTTTATCCCTTCAGGAAGCTTGTTATTGATGAGTCTTTGATTCTGTTCAAAGGAAGACTCTCATTCAAGCAGTACATACCAAGCAAGAGGAAATGCTTTGGTATAAAGTTGTTTGTGCTTTGTGATTGCTGCAGTGGTCTTGTATTGGATATACAGTGGACCCTCAACTAACGGCGGCATTAAGTAATGGCAAATTCATTTAACGGTGCTCTTTGGCGTAAAAAAAAATGGCTCTACCAACGTCAAAAAACTTGTCTAACGACGTTTGTCCTGAACTTGTCCATGGGACCGGAGCGCAGCCTGAGCGGGCCCAGCCACTCCAAGACTCCATGTACAGCCATTGTTTACAAGCTGTCTTGGTCGATTCCCAGTGTACCTGCGATATATTTTGTATTATTCCAGTGTCTTTAGTGCTTGTAATTGCTAAATAAGCCACCATGGGTCCAAAGAAAGTTTCTGGTGCCAGCCCTGTGATAAAGAAGGAAAGAAACACAAGAAAAATTCAAGAAAAAACTCGTTGCAAAGTACCAAAGTGGAGGAGGAAGAGAGGGGGGAGAATGTGCCTTCTGCAATGATTCAGTGATTCTATGATGTGTACAATACTAAAGCAGCAGGTATCGATAAAGGCTATAGTGCCAGCCAGCGATAAAGTGTAGAATTAACAGTGTAGAAAGTAAGTTAAACGAGTAAGTGATAGAAAAATGACACAAAAGTAACTCCAGTGTTGTTGGATGTGTGTACATCCGCTGAACATACGCTGGCCTGCTATCTTCCACTACCCTAAACCTTTGCCAGCATCTCCTCCATCAAACTAACTAATTAAACTAACATCTCCAAGGTAAGTGTAAATATAAAAGTGTAAGTATAAAAGTAAATATATTAAGTGTAAATATAAAAGGACCCCAATGGAAATACATAAGTCACTCTGACTTTTTTGGGTTATCCTAGGTACTTTACACATGCTAATCTGTGTAACTGTATTTGTGTATACATGAATAAACCTACTTATTTATAAATTAAAATGTAAATGTTTCTTATAAATTAAAATGTAAATGTTTCTTATTTATAAATTAAAATTAAATGTTTCTTATTTATAAATTAAAATGTAAATATTTTTTATTTATAAATTTGCAACATTGTTTAAGTGTGATGGTTGTGACAAAATCCTCCACCGCCACCAACACGGCTTCTCTCAGTGGTGGCCCTTAAACCCAACAATGACACTTACACCATTTACTCCTCATATACATTATGGCAAATTTTATTCATTCTAGAGTATATTATCATGTTTCTGTGTTTTTAATGTTATTTATAATGTCATTTGATGAATTGTGATAGAAAATAACCCTGAGTATTGCGTCAATTGAATCATAATAAACTTTCTTCCCTTCCCTCCTAGTGCTGCTACCCCACAAGTCAATCAGTAAAGAAAGTAAATGAAGGTAAGGTATTTTAAATTTTCATTTATCCATTTTTTGTGCTTTTATTTATTTGTCTTGTTTTTTTGGGATATTTATATTTAACTTTAAAAAAATTTTTTTTTCATTTTTTGGGGGTCGGAACGGTTTAAATTCTATTTCCATTATTTTAGGGGGGAAAATTAATTTGACCAACGCAACTTTTGGGAAAACGGTTAATGCTTTTGGGTTGGGGGTCCCCTGTAATTGTGTACACCGGGAAGTAATACATGCGAGATACCGGGAATTTATGGTATTTCTGGGTGATGTGGTTAGAACAATGAGGGAACCATATTTTGGTGGGGGCATTATATAACTGATAATGATACACAACCCTCTTACTCAGTGTTTTCTTGTGGTGAATATGACAGATTGTGGGGCAACAGTGCGTGGAAACATAAAAAATGCCCAGGTTCAACGCGGCACTCGCAGAGTGAGGTGCAGCCGTTTGCCCCAAATAACATCATGGATTTCGGTGGATGAAAAAACGGATGTCACACGTTGTATCATTCACCCTAACAAATGGCAACACTGGAGGAAAACATAGAGAGAGAATAAACCCATTTTAAAATCTGCACTGTGAAGACACACCCTCAATAGCTTTTCAGTGGACAAATTGACAGCAGATTGGGTTTGCTGATTGTTTTGAAAGAGTTAAAAAGTGGTACATAAAACTCTTCTCCATTTTCTGACATTTCATGCTCAGTGCTTAAAATTGTATAAGAGAGGACCCGAAACAAACAAAATAGGCAAATTTTGTTTCTGTCATCAGACAACAAATACTGTACCAAAGGGGCAAAAACCCCAATAGAAAAAAAACCCCCCACGAAATTATCAAAAAACTTCCTTCTCGTCTGAAGCATGGTGACACTTTCCCAACAAAAAAAGCCTGACGCTTTCGGGAAAAAACTCAGAAGAGGGTTAATTTATGCACAAAAAACACCTCAACAATGCAGAGACACCTTTTTGTGTGAGGGGGTAAACACCACTGACAGACACCATGTTTTTAAAGACTTCCAAGGCTGCAGAAATTCTAGAAACTGTCCTGTACGTATAGTATATATAAATATAGAAAAATGTAATAAACAACATTTTATATCGTTTGTATAAACGGTTTTGTAAACAATATAATGACAACAGTTTTGGCATTATTATGTAGTTTAAAAAGGAAAAAACTTACAAATAGTGCTATATTTGGGCCACAGGCCATAAAAATTTCTTGGAAAAAAAAAAAATTAAAAAATAATAGAAAAAAGTAGAAAAAACAAAAATGATTACCGGGTGACCGGCAGTCAGCGATGTTGCCGTATGCCATTTACTTTCTGTCACCTTCACACCTCCATATCTTGGTAAGTATTGATGGCAAAAAAATTTTTGTTTAACCTATAATGTTTAATTTTTTTTTTTCGACCCTGAGAACAGGTTTGGGAGAGGGCCTGCCGACCCTGAAAGGGTTAACCCTTTCAGGGTTTCCGATGTACTAGTACGTCTTACGCACCAGGGTTATTGACGTACTAGTACGCATAAATTCTAGCGCCTTCAAATCTAGCAAGAGAAGGCTGGTAGGCCTACACATGAAAGAATGGGTCTATGTGGTCAGTGTGCACAGTATAAAGAAATCCTGCAGCACACACTGTGTAATGAGAAAAAAAACTTTGACCGTGTTTTTGGTTTAAAACAGTGATTTTGCACTGTATTTTCGTATGGTATTTATGGTTGTATTCTAGTTTTTCTGGCCTCATTTTATAGAATGGAAGACATATTACAGAAATTGAGATGATTTTGGTTGGTTTCACAATGAAGAGTACCTTGAAATTGAGCTCAAAGTATTAGAAATGTTCGATTTTTACCAAAGTTCAAAAGTAAACAAATCATGTTACACATCTAATACACGTCAACTGGCGAGTCTAATATTCTTTCACAAGTGTGCTGATATTATTTATATCATTTCTACACTAATGCAGTAGACTGCAAAACAGTAAATCTTCTATTTTTTGTGAGAATAAAAATTCAAAGTGGAAAGCAAAAGAAATGTAAGAGGGGCCTGTGGATGTGACTAATGAACAGAGGAAATGTTATTTTAGTGCCAGGAATGTCTGTCTTCTTTATTCTGGACCCTATTTGGAAATTGGCATCTTTTGAAATTTGTGTGAAATTGGCAAAATTGCCAATTTCTGACCACTTTATTGGATAGTTGAAATCGGTAAATGGGTGGTTGCTTGTACTCATTCGATAGAAAAAAATGGAGTTCTAGCAAAATAGTTATGACTCAAACTGGGCAAAATCACCGATGCGTAAACATTGTTGAGAGCGCTAACTTTGCGAGAGCATAATTCCGTAAGTTTTCCATCAAATTTCATACTTTTGGTGTCATCATGATCAGGAAAAGATTCTGTATCATTTCATAAGAAAAAAAAAAATTTTTTTTTTTTTTTGGCCAAAAAATTTTTGACCCTGAGAACCTCTCGACCCTGAAAGGGTTAAGTGAGGAGAGGCTGTATTTTTAAATGTTTATACAGTAGTGTACTGTATATCGTAATAAACAATGGAGGAAATCAGCTCTAATATACGTTCATTATTTTGGCATGCATACTGGTCAGAGTGCCCTTCGTAAGTCCGAGTCTCCAGTAAATGAGTACATCGCTAAGTGAGGAGAGGCTGTGTATGGTTGGAAGGGTCGATTCTCAGCTTTAGTGTGTGTGTGTGTTTGATGTACACTTTTCAGAAGTAAAGATATATTGAAGGAAAAAACCCAGCAAACCAACTTGGCACCTTCCCTACACTTTTCCAATAACAGTTTTAACCCTTTTAACCCTTTCAGGGCCCAGGAAAAAAACTAAGTAAACGCCCCCAGTGCCCCAAAAAATTTTGAAAAAAAAAAAAAAAAAATTTTTTTTTTAAACAAAAATTAAAGACCCCTTTTTTGTGAAGGTAATAAAACAAAAAAAATTAGAATCTTTCAGTACTTACCCGAGATACATCCCCAAGAAGTTTGTAAAAAATGATGTGGTGGGGGGGCAACATCGACAAAATTCCCAACATACGCGTTTTTAAAATTATTTTGTTTTTTTTAGTTGTTTTTTTTTCTTTTTTCTTTTAATTTTTTTTTTCCTTTTCCTACTAACTTTTTGGGGCCTGAGAGCCCAAATACGTAAAAAATTTGTATAAATATAAACTCCTGTTTTGAACAAAATAACCGCACAAAAGTTATTATCAATTATTTTTTTTACCACTGTTGTTTTATTACAAAAAACATGCACAAATTTTTGTAAATACTAATGTTCTATCAAAAATTTTACATATTTAAAAACATTTGGACATGGTTTTAAAATTTGCTGGAGTTTTGGGGAAACCCCCTTTGAAAAAAGGGCACCAAAACACAAGGAAACCTTACATTCCTCACACATAAACCGAGGGGTTTTTTTGCGTCTTTTTTGCCGTCTTTTTTTTTGTGCCAAAAACAATGCATCTTTTTCTGAGCAAATTTCTTTTGGGGTTAAAAGGAAGCTGTATTATAAATGATCCCCTTTCTTTCTAAAAAGGGTTGGGGTATTTTGTGATGAATTCGGGGGACCATGTTGTATTGCGGGTGTTGTTACCTGGAAATTTCATTATATTTTCCCCTAAACAAAAAACAAAATTCCCCCAAAAACCGGTGGTCGTTACCAGCCCTTTATTTGGTACAAAATTAAAAGCATTCAGCATTGAAAGGGCCCCATGAGAGGGAAAAAAATTTTCATTACCACTTACGAACACAGCCCAAAAAAAACCAATCGCATGTAAACATTTTGTAAACCAAGCGCATGTTTTGTGTATAATCAATCACTGTCACGGGTTTTCGAATACGTTCATTAGTCCACGCCCCGATAAATTTTTGCCACGGTTTTGCTTTTTCATTAGGGTTTAAAGGTTTTCAAAAATTTTTGCCCATCTCTTTTGTCATGCCACCAAAATGCCATGATGTCTTTGGCATTAAACACCTGCCCGTCATCCCCACAAACACCTGCGTTGAGCCTGGGCATATGTTTACGATTAGAACGCCGGGTGCCAAAACACATCGTCTTTTTCACTTTAAAATTCGCATGAAATCACTGATAATGGGCTTTTTGGAAACCATTTTATGGGTAAAAATTTAGGCCCTTACCAAGATAAGGTCCATCATTTTCTCCCCAACCCACCTAAATACCCAATAACATCTTGTTTTTTTAAAAGTTTTCTACCCTTGTATACAACAATATCCAACACCGGGCCCACTGTCACAACCACAAAATAAAAAACAATTTTTATACCAAAGCGGTTTCCTCTTGCCGGTATATACTGCTTGAATGCCAGTCCCCTTTTGGGAAAAAAAATCAAAGACCGTAAAATTACAAGATTCTTAAAATGGAAAAAGGGGAAAATTCCTGAATTTTTGTTTAGATAAAAAAAAAACTTTTCTAATTTTGTAAAACCCCTGTCACTTCGGGTTAAAGGCCTTTTTTTTGGTCAGAGAAGTGCAACATCCCGTAACAGTAAAAAAACCCCTGTTCCCCTGGAAATTTATTTCACTAAAGGGGATGGGGTCAAATTAGCCGATCTGTGGACCAGTATGCTTTTATATTATGCTTAAAGACTGAGGGATAAGCATTATTGTTGCAAAAAAACAAATACATTTTTGCAACATCGTCTCTTTTCCCCCTTGAATCTTGACTTTGGGGGATAAGATCGTATTTGCCAGGGGTACAAAAAAACTTTTACTTTCCCTGACAAAAAATTTCCTTTAATGGCTTGGGGCAAAAAATAATTTAAAGAATTCCCGTTCATTTTGGCCCCTGGTTCCAAGGGGACAGGAAGGGAGAATTCCCCCTTTGCGAGTCATCAAAGGGTGAGGGCGGGAACAAAATTGGGATTTTGCTGCCAAAAACCCGATAAAGGTTTTTCTGGTGGATTTCTGGACATCATAGGCTTTGGTTTTTTACGGGTGGGTTGGGGGCGGGCTTTTTGGGTACGCTCCGCTTTTTCCTTGAAATACATCCCGCAGCGGGGTTCCCCGGGCACAGCGATTTCCCCATGGCGGTTTCCACTTTCCACCACCACAACACCATCCAAAATGATGTCTGTGGCCCATCCATGCCAAATGTTAGCCACATCATCCCCCACTATCACTACCTAAAACGGGTGGGAGGGCCAAAGGGGTGTACTCCGGGATGTACTCCGGTTTTCCCCCTTTGGGACAGCAAAGGGGACCCTAACCCAAGCGCATCCCGGGGGCGAACATAAACCCACGCTTCACTGGTGAATATTTTTCCTCACTAACACTACTCGAATGATCGTCGGCCCCAATAAAATCACAATCCACGTCAGAATCCCTCGCATTAAATGAAGTCAAGGCCAGGCCACGGGAAAATTTAGTTTTCCTTCTTTAGGAACACCCGACCGGAGTCACGATTTCCCACACCAGAGGTAGAAGGTCCAGGGGCCGGGGTTTTCTGCAAATATTTATCGATATCCGTCATTATTTTCGGGCACAATTATTTAAACCGTAAAATTTGTCTTTATTTCCACTTTCCCTCAGTGCAAAAACCCAACAACCCGGAAGAGGGAGTCCCCCCCCTTTTTTTGGGGGGGGGAGAGCTGACTTTCGACGGACATGGGGGAAAAAAGGTGACCCGAAACCGGCGTTCCCAAAAATCTAAGCAGGCCCCAGATTTTTTGTTTTATGGCGCACACCCACGGCGCAGACCCATTCTCTCCTAAGTAGGCCTAAAGAGCGCTTTCCCCCGCTAAATTTGGGCGGCGCTAGAAATTTTTGGGGTAGATCTACGGGTTTGGACACCACCGACCAGCCCCTAGATCTAGGGACGGGCCCCCTGAAAAAGGGGTTTAAACCCAAACTACCCAATGTTTTAGGGGCTTGAAGTTTTAAATAGAAGAGGCCTTTTTTCCCGTTTTTGCATGGGAACCATTTCTTTTATTTTTTTTTAGAATATTGGGGAATTGGGGGCTTACAAAACCTAGTAACAACAATAAGCCCACCCCCAATTATCCCTTTGTTCCTACAAAAATTTTTTTTTTAATTTTTGCACTCCCCTTCCCTTTCATTTTAATTACAGTAAAACCTCAGTGTACCTGACCCCTGTGTAACAGATTTTGGATATAATATAGGAAATATTTGGCTGGACAAATGCTTGATGCAACTTCATCAAAATTTTGTCTGTTAGTGTGTTAGGTGGGCTCCCCATGCAGTAGACCAGGTCTGCAATGTCCCGATATTAACCATTAGCAGTAGTGTGCATGTCTGGTATGCTGTCCACACCACAGACCAAGTACTCTGCACTGGGAAGTTTAATGTAATATGTTTTCATTGAAATGGACACACCCTTTTCCCTTATTAGTCCATTACTCCAAGGCTTCTTTGCACATACAAGAGGGCCCTACTTATACAGTAGGTTAGGTTCTGGACTGCTGCTGTAAAGTAAATCATAGCCTTTTTTTTTTCACTTTTAAATGCATATAGAAGCCTGACAACCTGTTGCACCATCATATATTACATGAGCAATAGAGCTAAGCCTAAAAATGCCTATATATTACGCACATTACTTAAAACATTTTCACCCTTAGCTTGTAGTGAGTGGTGAGTATATTTATTGTAGGAAGTCTGAATAAATGAAGAATGGGTATAATTTAAAAACCACTGTATTAGCGAAACACCATGAAGCAAAGTGCTGTAAAGCGGAGCCCTCCTGTATATAACTTACATATTGAATAGTAAGAAAAAGGCCTCACTATGGTAACCCTGCATTACATTCAATTAGGTTACTCTGTCCTTTTCCCCATCTACCCACCCACCTCAAATAGGATTATTGATTAATACATTACATAAGCTTTTACTTATTATTACCGTTGATATATCTTTGAGTTTCGAGATTTTTTCTTCTGGAGCCTAGTCTTGGCCCAGGCTTGTCAGGTGCTTGCTTAGTGAACCTGATTGTTTCTGCTGGTGGCCCACTGGCCCACATATTCACAGCCTGGTTGATGTGGCCCCTGGTGGAGATACTTATTCAGTCTCCTTTCAAAGACTTCTTCACATGTCCCAGCATTGTTTCAGATATCTTCTGGTAAGATGTTGAATAGTCTGGGGTCACAAATGTTAATACACTGTTCTCATATTGTGCCTATTGTGTGTGCCATTGCTTTTCACTGGGTTTATTTTGCACTTTGTCCCATCTCTCTCATTCCAGTATGTTATAACAGTGTGCAGATTTGGGACTAGGCCTTCAAGTACTTTCCTCAGATATGTTATAATGCACCTCTCCTCCGCTCCAGTGAGTTATATCTGGGACATTGAGGTGTTCCCTGTAAGTTAAATGATTTATTAGCTTTATGCTGGCCATAAATGATAGGTGCATCTGTTCCAGTTCTGATATTACTTCCCGTATTGTTCTTTGAAAGAAAGGTCAGCCGACATAATTATTCCCAGTTCTTTCAAGTGTTCCTCTAGTGACCATTTATTATTTTTTTTATTAATTTTGTTTATGGCTTGTTTTTTTCAGTGAATACTTTTGATATACCTTTGAAGAGTTTCAAGAGTTTATCTACTCTGAGCCTGGCCATGGGCCAGGCTCGTCTGGTGCTTACCTGGTCAACCAGGCTGTTGCTGCTGGAGGCCTGCTGCCCCACATATCCATCACAGCCTGGTTGATCTGGCACCTGGTGAAGATATGTTACATTTATGCTTTGTATAGATGACTCAGGCTATATATATTGTAAGGGATGATGCAATAGGTTGTTGATTTGGTACCTCACTTTGTACAGTACTTATCGAATTGTGTATTTGTATGGGTAGTCTTAGTTTTTGGCATCAACGATTGTGTGCGTTGTTAGGAGTGGGGGGGAAGAGAATGGGTGCTCTTTATAACTCACCTGCTGTCATGATTTGTTAGTTGTGCAATGCATGAGGCCACCTGGAATGCAGGCGGGAGAGAGACATGATTATATACACCTGGAAACTCCTAGAGGGACTAATACCAAACTTACACACGAAAATCACTCCCTACGAAAGCAGAAGATTCGGCAGACGATGCAACATCCCCCAAATGAAAAGCAGGGGTGTCACTAGCATGTTAAGAGACACAATAAGTGTCAGGGGCCCAAGACTGTTCAACTGTCTCCCAGCACACAAAAGGGGGATTACCAATAGACCCCTGGCTGTCTTCAAGCAGGCACTGGACAAAAAACCTTTAAAGTCGGTCCCTGACCACCCCGGCGTGGTTCTTTAGTTGGTTTGCATGCACCCCGGCCAAAAACGGGCCGGGGGGGGGGTTGTCGGGGCCCTGACCAAACCATAAAGGGGTTTTCCACAGACCGGGCCGAAGGGGCAAAAAACTCTTCTATAAACTTTTAAAAGGTTACGTAATTAGTCCCCTTTGCACGCAGTTTTTAACCTCAATGGTACTCATGTACGGGGGTTTTGCAATAAAAAAAAGTTCCTGGATTTCCCACAAAAAAAAAAACACGGCCCTTACCAATCATCAATTTGAAGTATTCCCCCCCCAAAGTACTCCCCAGGGGAGGCTTCCCAATGTTTCCCGGGAAACCTCTCCATTTCCCTTAAATCATTTCTAGAACTTATTTCCGGGATGGCTTAGTTTGTCATGTTTTGGAAAGGAATTTACCCCAAAAACATTAAAATGCAACTCTTTTAGGCCCTTTTAAAATTTTCTTTTGCCATTGATGAGTTATGAGAGAAGAAAAATTGATAAAACTTCGACACCCAAACTTTGATTAATTTTTTTTTTAATAGTTCCGAGGTTATAATCGTACGGCCATGTTTTGGGATCAGGCTAAAAAATTTTAAACTTTTTAACATGTTGCCCTCACGCTCACGATAAAACGGAAAACTATCTTTCCCGAAGTTTGGCCGTTGAAATGGGCCTTCCAGGAAAGGGAACATTTTGTTTAAAAAATTTGGGGTTTCCCTTTCCCCCCTATGACTGAAACGATTTTGGTAGTTTTTAAAATTTTCTTGGTTCACTGATGTCTTTTCACGGGTAGTTTTTAATAGATTCAGGAGAAATGTTCATAATTGTCGAAATTTTTGTTTTTATTTTTTACTTTTACAACACAATTTTTGAAATTGTGGTAAACCCTTGTTTTTCAGTAAAAAAAAAAAAAAGGTTTACTGGGGGTTTAAAATTTTATACAAGAAAAAGTGTATATTTTAGGGAGCATATATATGGAGTATATAAAAGGTTTTGAAGTGCTGCTTCCCAAAAACCAAACCCATTTTTAGTGGGAAAACTATTTTCCGCCTCCTCCCCCGGGGCCCATTCTTAAAACTTTTCCAGAGTCTTGCCCGGGAGTTGAAAGCAATTGCAAAAACAATAATACTGGGCGCCCTTAAAATATCTTTTTCAGCAACAGAAAAAAACGGGTTTATCCCAAAAGGAAATAAGCAAATTCAAAGGATTAAATAGTTTCACCCCAACAAATTAAAAAACCCAACCCCCGGATCCCCACATTTTAAACCCACCCAATTTGACCACATATTTTGCCCCCGCGTGAAAACATTAGTCAGTCAGGCGTCTTTAACCACAGGTTTTTATGATCATTTCATCTTTTACTGCACAGGAAAAAAAAGGGTTAGGATAGGCCTACACAGGAAAAATAAAAAGGGCAACAGAAACTAAAATTTAAAGAAAACCTGGTAAATAGGCTACAAAAATTTGGGGACTGGACAAGAAAACAAGGGCACGGACGAAACCCGATGCCTGGGAAAAAATTTCAAAACAATGTTCACTCCATTCTTAATAATATTGAAAACCATTTAAAAGGGGTTAGGATTAAACGAAGAAACCCCCGGGATGACTACTGAGATATTAAAATAAAAAAATTTCCCAAGAGCCCCTTTTGCAAAAAAATTTTTAAAGAAAACCAGCAGGATATTGCGCACTAAATAAAATTTCCCAAAAGGGTTTGAGGAACAGAGTACAGAGGCTTAAAAAAGGGAGAAAAGGGCAAAGCACTATTGCTAAAAAAATTGAAGAAAAATAGCAAAACCCCAGAAAGCTCGGGCCCAACAACAAAAACAGTTGGGAAAACCCAATAAGCCAGTAGATAGTCAAAAATTTTAGTACTCATTTTCCAAATAATGGGGTATGCCACGAAACATCTAAGGTGGGGAAAAATTCTTTTAAATTTCCCACTACACATCTTTGCCCAACACTAGTAAGTAAACACCACTGCATCAAATTTCCTTTAACACAGACCTTAAGTTTTAAACAACAAAACCAATAAAGGGGGGAAAAACCCCCAAAAATTTTTCAACTTTGTAAGTGTAAACTATGACTTTTATTCAAAAAAACCCAAGCAGGTTAAACCCAAATAAGGCCCCAGGCCTGATAAAAATCCCTCTAAGGTTTCCCAAAAAATGGGTGCTTTTGAACTGTCAATCCCTAATTTCTTACAAAATAAATCTATCAAACACCCCTAAAACCGACCGGAGGGGGTTTAAGGGGCCAGAGTTATTCTCCTATCCTTTAAGAAAAAAAAATAGGTCTGGGGTAAAAAAATATAAAACCCGTTAGTATACTCAGTATAATATTAAAAATTTTTTAGAGGGGGGTTTTAAAATTTTCAAAATTTTAATCCCTTTAAAGACAAAGCATTTTCCATTTTCTATCAATCGGGCTTTAGAAGTCCACCCCAACCCATACCCCCTTATTTATCTGATGGAAAACTGAGAACTGAAAAATGTCAAAAAAGGGGAAACCCCATGGTTTGGTAAAACCTTTGACCTGCAAAAGGCCTTCGATACTGTCAAACCCCAATATATTAAAGTAATTTTAAATTCAAACTATCCCCGGGATAGGTTTTTTGTTTGACTGGTTTAAGGTCCTACCTTTTCAACAGGGGGGGGGACAAATTGCAAAATTTAAAAAAAACGGGAATCAGAACCCCCGCCCAAAAAAGGGGGAGGGTTCCCCCAAGGGAGAATTTTGGGTTTCCCCCACTAATTTTTAGTTATGTCAATGAAATGCCCCCCCCGTGCAAGTGCAAACTCCTACTGTATGCAGAGGGCAGTGCTCTGTTAGTGACAGGTAAAGACCCAAAGATATTCTAATGTTTTTTTCAAATGGAACGGATCCTGCAGCAAATGGTTAGTAACAACAAAATATCTTTCACCAGGGAAAAAATGAAGCCAATTTCTTTGGAACGAAAAAATAAAATTGAAGGGTAAATTAATTTTTTTAATTTTTCAGTGTAATGGGGAGTCCTCACTTTGGTTTCATCAGTTAAATTCGGGAATCCCCCCTTTTACCCATGCAAAGTCTGGGGGGAAGTGATAGGGAACAGTGTAGTAAAGAAAGCGAATGCCAGGCCCCGAAGTTCCTGTATAGACAAGCACAGTGGGCTACCTACTGAGGCTCGCAGGACCCCTTTTCTAGCCCTTATACAATGCCCTTTTGGTTTTCGGGTTCTCTTCTTTGGGATTTTTCCTCCCCTTTACAAAAAAAAATGAAAGATAGACTGCCAAATAACCCCGAACAAAATTTGTAAGATTTCCCTCCCGGGGCTGGGAAACCCAAAGAACAGGTTTGGCCCGGATGAATTACAGCAAAATTGGGGTATGCTGAATGTTGAAGAAAAGAAAAAACCCCCCCGAAGCTAAATCAATTTTTTATTAAAAATTTTCACAAACAGTGTCCAGAAAATCTTGGGTTTTCAATTTTGTCCCCCGGTTTGGGGAAACCCGGCCAAACCCAAACATAGTACTAGGGGGAGAGAGCACAACTTTTTATTCCCCACAGTCAGGGGCCGGTTTTAAAACACCTTTTTTTGTACAGCAAAAAAAGGAATGGAACAGAAACCCCAAATGTCGGGCCAGTCATAGCTTAAACCATTCAAGAAGACTCCCAAAAAAAGTGTCGATGAATGAGCAAAGAAAGGGGGGGAAATGTTTTCATTTTTTAGCTAAAATACTGAAAATTTTTAACCCTTACCCCCTAGTAATGCCCCCTGTATTGTAGATATTTTAATGACCCTCGTGTGTAGATTTTTTTGTATGATAATAAGATGTTATCTTCATTATAGAAATAAAAAAATTTTATAACCTTTATATTATAATAATAAGGAAAAGGACCCCAATGGAAAAATCACTTTTCTGACTTTTTTGGGTTCCTGGGTCTCTACACATAGCTGCTATGTTGAAAATTCTATGAACTGTATTGTGATCTGAATAAATTTACTTACTTATTTACTTATATGGGTAAAAGGGGAAGGGCTTGTTTTTAAAGATTATCACTCCTCGCCTTAGAGTAGGGAAAAGCGGGACGCAATTTGACGTCATCATTGGTAAAAAGCTTTTTGTCTGGTCTCTGTGATCCTTCTTTTTTGAAGCTTGGTACAATTTTTTCTCATATTTTTGGAGTGAAGAGTGTGCAGGTGCATTCCTGATGCCTCAACATCTTATCGGTGATTTCAAAACCTCAAAACGTGGCACATTCGAGGTTTTTATGCATGCCGAGATGCTATTTAGAAACCTCGATGGCATACTTATGGGTAGCGAGTGTACACTGTGGCTTCGTGTGGCATGTGTGATGGGTGTTGCGGGGAAGGAATGCTGGGACCATGGGTCGCTTCTGCTGGATACATGGGTGCCCGTATGCACGAATATAATAATAATAATAATAATATATACAGCGTAGCTAATAATTGTAAAAAATAATTCATACATAAATTATTGTAGATAGGCCTGGCACTGACCGAGCTGCGGAAGGGGAACTCGAAACCCATCGAGGTAAAGGAATCAATGTTTTTAAATTTATAATTAGTCATGAGCTTATTTACAAATTACACCTAGAAAATGTTATATTATTATTATTATTATTATTATTATTATTATTATTATTAATTATTATTATATTTACCAAGAAGCGATACGGTAAATCCGTCTTAACTTATTCAACTGTTAAAGTTTAAATATCGTGGATACAGCCATAATATATATTACCTGTTTTTATCATTCAGCATTTATCATTTACAAATGCATACGTTTATTTTACATAATATATTACTTTTACGTTATTCACGAAAGCCTGATTTGCAGGACATGTACGAGCCATACCTCTAGCCTTTTTTTTTTTTTTTAATTTTTAGCTTATGGATTCACAGCTCGACCTGAAGCCAGATGACATTCAGATTATTTAGCTCTGTTACTGTTCACAGCATGTAGGCGCACAACCCAGGTGTCGAGACACGTCCTCTATTAACATGTCTTAATTCTTTCTTGAATATTTCTACTTTTTTTCCGAATATTCACGGTAGGAGGTTTAATCATAAAGTACCAATAGACCCCCTGGCTGTCTTCAAGAGGGCATTGGACAGGCACCTGTGAAGTCAGTGCCTGACCAGCCGGGCTGTGGTTCGTACGTCGGGTTGCGTGCGGCCCCCAAAAGTAACAGCCTGGTTGATTAGGTCCTGATCCACCATGAGGCCTGTCACAGCCGGCCGCGGGGGGTTGACCCCCGAAACCCTCTCCAGGGTAGGTCACTGACATTGTTTGCCATTGTGCTGTGGCACCCCAACCCTTCGCCTTCACGCCAATGACAGCTCCCGTGCCAGACCTTTGGTATAATTTCCCGAACAATATTTCTTAAAGCGGGCCTTTC
>NC_069428.1:25065523-25094537 GCF_026875155.1 Cherax quadricarinatus | reverse complement strand
CACGCCCAAAAAATTCCTCACAGGGGGTTGATCTTGCACCGGGCAAAGGGACTTGTCAATTTTTAAAACTCTTGTCCCCAGTGTTCTGATGTTGATAGTTTTATTATTGTTTTTATTGAGGACTGTAACTTATTTCCATTGGGGTCCTTATCTTGTGCCCCAGGATGCAACCCACACCAGTCGACTAACACCCAGGTGAACGGGAAAAAAATACCGGGTGAATTTAAGGCCAGAAAAGGGTTTGGGTTTTGGGAAGAGATTTAAGAATTGCAGTGTGATAAGGCAGGGCGAAGCTGAAAAATTCCAACCCCAAAATGTGTTCAATTGTGACGAAACAGATCTGTTCTGGAAGAAAATGCCAAACAGGACCTACATTACTCAGGAGGAAAAAGCACTCCCAGGAGACAAGCCCATGAAAGACAGGCTAACTTTCTTGTTTTGTTGTAATGCTAGGAGGATTGCAAGTGAAGCCTTTTACTCATGTATCACTGAAAATCCCAGAGTGTTCAAGAAAGTGTCTCATCACTTATCAATACTCTTCAGTTAAGGTAAGTGTCATTTTAACATTTACATATTATATAGTTATTGTGCGTGTCTCATTGTTTTTTTTGTAGGGAAATGTATTTCATGAAAAAAAAAATTATTTTTTAATACTTTTGGCGGGTCTGGAACGGATTAATTGGATTTCCATTATTTCTTATGGGGAAAATTAATTTGGCTAATGATAATTTGTCTAACAATGAACTCTCAGGAACGGATTAATTATCGTTAGCCAAGGGTCCCTGTATGTGCAGTTCCCAATCATTGGGCTGTGTTGCAAGAATTTATTGGACTTCATGGGGCTAGCATCAACAGCCTGTTTAATCAGACCAGCAAACAAGAGGCTGGTCTGAGAATGGGCTGTGGGAGGAAGGAGGCAATTATCCCTGGAATCATCTACAGGTAAGTTCAGAATCAGATGGGTTGTGAGGGCTATGTCCATCTGCAGGGCACTAGCACATCAGTGTGGCTTACCAGACAGCCCGTATGGAAACCCGGCACAAGACTGGGCTGAAGGGAGTAGAGCTCTTAAAAATTGTCAAAGATAAAGTGCTTACCCCCAAATGTTATAATACATAATACATCTACAAGAAGCACAGAAGTTGAAACTCAACCCAGTCAAACAGTGAATATATTTTTTTGCAGTAACAAAATCAGAAAAAAAAGACAACAGAAAGATACAGGGTACTTCTGTTGTGTGTGTGTGTGTGTGTTCATGTGTGTGCACATGTGCATGCATGTGACACACGCATATGCCTGTACAGCTTCTCACTTAACGACGGAGTTTTTGTTCCTAAGACCATGTTGGTAAACGAATTTTTTTGCTACAAGGAGCATATTATAATGGTAATGGGTTTGTGTCAACCATCTTTGTTTTTGTTTTAATGTCACCTTTGCACCATTTAAACATTTTTATTTTACAGCCTCTCCTCGCATAGCTATGTACTCATTTACCGACACCTCAGACTTAGGATGGGCTCTCTGACCAGTATTTCATAAACCTAAAATTTATATTAGAGCTGATTTCCTCTATACTGTTTACTTCAGTATGCTTGCACTACTGTGTAAACATTTAAAAAAAAACATGTACCAAAAAGTTATAAATGGTGCAAGGGACATTAAAACAATATCAATGATGATTGACACAAACTCACTAACCCTTATAGTATGCCCCTCACTTAGCGAAGAATTCGTTTACCAACGTGGTCTTAGGAACGGAACTCCGTTGTTAATCCTTTCAGGGTTGGTGCTGTACTAGTACGGAGGGGCTTGTGCACCAGGGTTGGTGCCATACTAGTACGTGTAAATTCTAGTGGCTTCAAATTAAGCGGGAAACAGCTGGTAGGCCTAGTTTGTGAGAGAATGGGTCTGTGTGGTCAGTGTGCGGGGAGGAAAAATATTTGGGGGTCCCATGGTGCATTGGGGGAATGCGATTTAGTACACCTTGCTTACCATGCCTCACGGTAAGAAACACCTCACTCCTTGGCAAATTTGGGGACACTTTTTTTTCCCCAGTGAAGTTCTAATACAGTTGGAAGTGCCAGTGAAGATGAGTTTCAAGGTTTTGGTGGGGTTGTGACCGAAACTAATGGCCATAATACCATTTAATAGTGAGGAAAATCCAGACGACCCTAAACCTTCCATCTCTGGTGCTGGGCCGTCTTGTTCACGTTCAGTTGTACCAGAATGAAAGAGGAAACTCTTATTTTCCCATATCCAGGACCAGATGTGAGCAGTGGTGATGATAGTGATAGTGAATATGAACTCCAAGCTCTTGAAAACAGTTCCAGTAGGAGAGTGAAGTAGAATATTCTCCAGTGAAGCATCAGTATAATACGACGGTTTTTGTGCTCTGGTAGAGTCAAAGTGGAATATGGCCATCTTGTACACTTGGGAACAATGCCACTGAACTGGAATGTTTTGTGTTATTTTTTGATGAAAATCCTGAGGAAATTATTGTCAGGGGAAAGCAACAGATACTTTGAGTACACCATGGGGAAACAGTACTTTCACCAAACTCATGCCTACACCAGTGGAAGGAGACAATGTGGCTGAGATGTAATCTTTTGTTTGCCACAATAATGCTTTTGCCACTGTGTAAAGCACAGTGTCAAATCATACTGGTCGACAGACCGCCTGATTGCAACCCAGGGTTTTAGTGATATAATAGGAGTGAATCGATTTGTGCTTCATTAGTATGCTTCAAATTCTCAGACAAAACCAGGCCTGACGAAACTAAAAGGTTATATAAGATTTGGAATGTGTTTGTGTATCTGAAACTGAAATTCTGTATGTATTTTGTCCCTTTAGGAAACTTTTTATTGATGATCTTTTATTCTGTGTATCTGAATTGAAATTCTGTATGTATTTTTATCCCTTCAGGAAGCTTGTTATTGATGAGTCCCTTTTATTCTGTTCAAAGGAAGACTCTCATTCAAGCATACATACCAAGCAAGAGGAAATGCTTTGGTATAAAGTTTTTTTGTGCTTTGTGATTGCTGCAGTGGTCTTGTATTGGATTTTACAGTGGACCCTCAACTAACGGGGCATTAAGTAATGGCAAATTCATTTAACGGTGCTCTTTGGCGTAAAAAAAAAAAGGCTCTACCAACGTCAAAAAACTTGTCAAGACGTTTGTCCTGAACTTGTCATGGGACCGGAGCGCAGCCTGAGCGGGCCCAGCCACTCCAAGACTCCATGTACACCCTTGTTTACAAGCTGTCTTGGTCGATTCCCAGTGTACCTGCGATATATTTTGTATTATTCCAGTGTCTTTAGTGCTTGTAATTGCTAAATAAGCCACCATGGTCCAAAGAAAGTTTCTGTTGGGGCCAGCCCTGTGGATAAAGGGAAAGGGAAAAAAACACAAGAAAAATTCAGAAAAAACTCGTTGCAAAGTACCCAAAATGGAGGAGGAAGAGAGGGGGAGAATGTGCCTTCTGCAATGATTCAGTGATTCTATGATGTGTACAATACTAAAGCAGCAGGTATCGATAAAGGCATAGTGCCAGCCAGCGATAAAGTGTAGAATTAACAGTTTTAGAAAAATAAGTTAAACGAGTAAGTGATAGAAAAATGAAAACAAAGTAACCCAGTGTTGTTGGATGTGTGTACATCCGCTGACATACGCTGGCCTGCTATCTTCCACTACCCTAAACCTTTGCCAGCATCTCCTCCATCAAACTAACTAATTAAACTAACATCTCCAAGGTAAGTGAAAAATATAAAAGTGTAAGTATAAAAGTAAATATATTAAGTGTAAATATAAAAGGCCCCCAATGGAAATACATAAGTCACTCTGACTTTTTGGGTTACCCTAGGTACTTTACACATGCTAATCTGTGTAACTGTATTTGTGTATACATGAATAAACCTACTTATTATAAATTAAAATGTAAATGTTTCTTATAAATTAAAATGTAATGTTTCTTATTTATAAATTAAATTAAATGTTTCTTATTTATAAATTAAAATGTAAATATTTTTTATTTATAAATTGCATACATTGTTTAAGTGTGATGGTGGTGCTGACAAAATCCTCCACCGCCACCAACACGGCTTCTCTCAGTGGTGGCCCTTAAACCCAACAATGACACTTACACCATTTACTCCTCATATACATTATGGCAAATTTTATTCATTCTAGAGTATATTATCATGTTTCTGTGTTATTAATGTTATTTATAATGTCATATTAGATGAATTGTGATAGATAAATAAGCCGTAAGAATATAGCGTCATATTGAATCATAATAAACTTGTCTTCCTCTTGCCTCCTATGTGTCTGTCATACACCAACAAGTCAAGTCAGTAAAGATAAGTCAATGAAGGTAAGTGTGATGTTAAATGTTCATTTATCCATTTTATTAGTGCTTTATATTTATTTGTCATTGTTTTCTTATGGATATTTATATTTAATCTTTAAAAAAAATTTTTTTTCATTCTTTGGGGTGTCAGGAACGGATTAATTCTATTTCCATTATTTCTTATGGGGAAAATTAATTTGACCAACGGCAAGCTCTCTGGAACGGATTAATGCTGTTGGTTGAGGGTCCCCTGTAATTGTGTACACCGGAAGTAATACATTGCGAGATACCAGGAAGTTACTGGGTATTTCTGGTGATGTGGTTAGAACAATGATGGAACCATATCTTGGTAAGGGGCATATATTATATACTGATAACTGATACACAAGCCTCTTACTCAGTGATTTCTTGTGAGTGAATATGACAGATGTGTGTGGCACAGTGCGTGGAAATCATAAAAATATGCCCAGGTTCAACGCTGGCACTCGCAGAGGTGAGGTGCAGCCGTTTGCTGCCAATAACATCATGGCATTTCGGTGGCATGACAAACGAGATGTCACACTGTTGTCATCAGTTCACCCTAACGAAATGGCAGACACTGGCAGGCAACATAGAGAGAGCAATGAACCCATTCTAAAATCTGCAGCTGTGAATGACTACACCCTCAATATGCA
The DNA here is from genome assembly GCF_026875155.1 of Cherax quadricarinatus. Lineage (NCBI taxonomy): Eukaryota > Metazoa > Arthropoda > Malacostraca > Decapoda > Parastacidae > Cherax > Cherax quadricarinatus. Next base: position 25,089,517 of record NC_069428.1, on the reverse strand, counting down.
TTCAGTGGACAAATGTGACATGCAGATTGGGTTTGCTGATTGTGTTTGCAAGAGTTATAAGTGGTACATAAAACCTTTTTCCATATTCTGGACATTTGCAAAGCTCAGTGCTTATAAAAATGTATAAGATGAGGACCAGAAACAAACTAAAATATGGCAAATTTTGTTTCTGTCATCAGACAATCAAGTACATGTACCAAGGAGCAACACCTGCAATAGAAAACCGCCCACGAAATTATCAACAACTACCTTCTCGTCTGAAGCATGGTGATCACTTCCTAACAAAACTGCCTGCTACTGCTTTCGAGAAAAAGGCTCAGAAGAGGTGTTAATTCTATGCACATAAAAACACCTACAACAATGCAGAGACACTCGTTTTATGTGTGAGGAGTGTAAAACACCACTGTACATGACACCATGTTTCAAAGACTTCCACAGGCTGCAGAACTTCTAGAAACATGTCCTGTGACTGTATATGTATATATAAAATATAGAAAAATAGTAATAAACAACATTTTATATTCGTTTGTATAAACAGGTTTTGTAAACAATATAATGACAACAGTGTTTGTGCAGTTATTATGTAGTTTAAAAAGAGAAAAAACTTACAAATAGTGCTCATATTGGTCTCACAGGCCATAAAAGTTACTTGGAAAAAAAAAATATTAAAAAATAATAGAAAAAAGTAGAAAAAACAAAAATGATTACCGGGTGACCGGCAGTCAGCGATGTTGCCGTATGCCATTTACTTTCTGTCACCTTCACACCTCCATATCTTGGTAAGTATTGATGGCAAAAAAATTTTTGTTTAACCTATAATGTTTAATTTTTTTTTTCGACCCTGAGAACAGGTTTGGGAGAGGGCCTGCCGACCCTGAAAGGGTTAACCCTTTCAGGGTTTCCGATGTACTAGTACGTTTACGCCCCAGGGTTATTGACGTATAGTACGCATAAATTCTAGCGCCTTCAAATCTAGCAAGAGAAGGCTGGTAGGCCTACACATGAAAGAATGGGTCTATGTGGTCAGTGTGCACAGTATTAAAAATCCTGCAGCACACACTGTGTAATGAGAAAAAAAACTTTGACCCTGTTTTTGGTTTAAAAACAGTGATTTTGCACTGTATTTTCGTATGGTATTTATGGTTGTATTCTAGTTTTTTTTGGCCTCATTTTATAGATGGGAAAACAATTACAGAAATTGAGATGATTTTGGTTGGTTTCACAATGAAGAGTACCTTGAAAAATTTAGCCCCAAAGTATTAGAAATGTTCGAATTTTACCAAAAATCAAAAGTAAACAAATCTGTTACACATCTTAATACACGTCAACTGGCGGAGTCTAATTTCTTTCACAAGTGTGCTGATATTATTTATATCATTTCTAAAATAATGCAGTAGACTGCAAAACAGTAAATCTTCTATTTTTTGTGAGAATAAAAATTCAAAGTGGAAAGCAAAAGAAATGTAAAGGGCCTGGGATGTGACTAATGAACAGAGGAAATGTTATTTTAGTGCCAGGAATGTCTGTCTTCTTTATTCTGGACCCTTTGGAATTGGCATCTTTTAAAAATTTGTGTAAAATTTGGGCCCAAAATTGCCAATTTCTGACCACTTTATTGGATGTTGAATCGGTAAATGGGTGGTTGCTTGTACTCATTCGATAAAAAAAATGGAGTTCTAGCAAAATAGTTATGACTCAAACTGGCAAAATCACCGATGCGTAAACATTGTTGAGAGCGTTTAACTTGCGAGAGCATAATTCCGTAAGTTTTCCATCAAATTTCTTTACTTTTGGTGTCTCATGATAGGAAAAATTCTGTATCATTTCATAAGAAAAAAAAAATTTTTTTTTTTTTGGGCCAAAAAATTTTGACCCTGAGAACCTCTCGACCCGAAAGGGTTAATGAGGAGAGGCTGTATTTTTAAATGTTTATACAGTAGTGTACGTATATCGTAATAAACAATGAGGAAATCACTCTAAATATACTTTCCCTTTAAATTTTTGGCATGCATACTGGTCAGAGTGCCCCCTTCGTAAGTCCGAGTCTCCAGTAAATGTACATCGCAAAGTGAGGAGAGGCTGTGTAGGGTTTGGGAAGGGTCGATTCTCAGCTTTAGTGTGTGTGTGTGTTTGATGTACACTTTTCAGAAGTAAAGATATATTGAAGGATTAAACAGCTACCAACTTGGCACCTGCCTACACGTAGTCCAATAACAGTCTGAACCTTTTAACCCTTTCAGGGTCCAAGGCCAAAATCTGAAGTCACGCACCAGTGTCCAAGAAATTTTGAAAAAAAAAAAAAATTTAAAATTTTTTCTTTACAGAATTAAAGAGCATATTTTTGTGAAGGTAATAAAACAAAAAAAATTAGAATCTGATCAGTACTTACCGAGATACAGTGCCAAGAAGTTTGTAGAAAATGATGTGGTGGCGGCAACATCGACGAATTCCACATACGCGTATTATATTATTTTGTTGTTTTAGTTGTTTTTTCTTTTCTTTTCCAATTTTTTTTCTATTCCTACAAACATTTGGGGCCTGAGAAAACCAATACTGTATATAATTATATATATAAACTCACTGTATTGAACACAATAACCGCACTAAGTTATTATCATATTATTGTTTACCACTTTTTGTTATTACAATAAACATGCACAAATATTGTATAATACTAATGTTCTATCATATATTTACATATTTACAATCACTGACATGGTTTTAGAACTGCTGGAGCTTGTGGAACTCCTTGAAAAAAGGGCACCATACCAGAGGCACCTTACATTCCTCACACATAAACCGAGTGTCTTTGCGTCTTTGTTGCCGTCGTTTTGTTTGTGCACAGACAATGCATCTCTTCTGAGCAAATTTCTTTTGAGTTGAAGGAAGCTGTATTATGAAATGATCACCTTCTCTTCTCAAACGCTTGGGTATATTGTGATGAATTCGAGGACCATGTTGTATTGCAGGTGTTGTTACCTGGTACTTCATTATGAGTTGTCTGACAACAGACAAAACAAAATTCACCATACGGTGGTCTGTTACCAGTCTTTATTTGGTACATATTATATGCATTCAGCATTGAAATGTCCATGAGATGGAAGAAAAGTTTCATGTACCACTTACGAACACAGTCAACAAAACCAATCTGCATGTCACACTTGTCAACCAAGCGCATGTTTTGTGTATAATCAATCACTGTCACTGGTTTTCAAATACGTTCATTAGTCACTCGATCAACTTTGCCACTGTCTTGCATTTCATTAGGGTGAAGGGTTTTGTCAACAATGTGACATCTCGTTTGTCATGCCACCGTAATGCCATGATGTCATTGGCAGTAAACACCTGCACGTCATCACCACGAACACCTGCGTTGAGCCTGGGCATATGTTTACGATTAGAACCACTGTGCCACACACAATCTGTCTTGTTCAATCGCATGAAATCACTGAGTAATGGGCTTGTGTACCAGTTATCGGTATTAATGTTGGCCCTTACCAAGAAAAGGGTGCCATCATGTTTCTCACTAGTCACCTGATATACCCAATAACATCTGGTTCTTTCATTTTTTACTACCGTGTATACAACAATATCCAAAACCAGGCCACTGTCACAATCACAGAGTACAAACAATTTTATACCAAAGCGGTTCCTCTTGCTCGGTATATACTGCTTGAATGACAGTCTACCTTTGAACAAAATCAAAAACTCGTCAATTACAAGATTCTTGAATGGATAAAAGTATATCCTGAACTTTTGTTTGAGATACATGAAAACATTTCTAATCTTGTATAACCTGTCACTTCTGTCAGGGCCCGGTTTTGTCAGAGAAGTGCAACATACGTAACAGTAAGATAAACCTGTTTACTGTATTATTTCACTGAAGGATGGGGGTACAAATTAGCCGATCTGTGGACCAGTATGCTTTTATATTATGCTTTTTAGACGTGAGGCCTAAGCTTTTTTGTTGCAAAAGCAAATACATTTCTTTCAACAGTCGTCTCTTTCCACCTGTGTAGTCTTGACTGTGGTGATAAGATCGTATTTGCCATGGTGTACTGAAAAAACTTATTACTTTCCCTGACAATAATTTCCATCAATGGCCTGGTCAAAGAATAATTCAAAGAATTCCAGTTCATTGGCCGTGTTCCAAGGGGACAGGTAGGTAGAATTCCACTTTGCGAGTCATCAAGTGGTGAGGGCTGGGAACAAAATTGGGATTTTGCTGCCAATCCCAGATACGTTTGCTGGTGGATACTGGACATCATAGGCTGGTTGTAAAGGGTGGTTGTGGCGGGCTGGTGGGGTGACGCTCCGCTTTGTCCTTGAACTGACGAGTCCAGCAGCGTGGGTTCCCGCGTGGCACATGGAGTCACGCATGGCGGTGCCACTACCCCCACCACTAACACCATCCACTGATGTCTGTGGCCCATCCATGCCAAGTGTAGCCACTCATCCTCACTATCACTACCTAAAACGGGTGTAGGGCCACGGGATTTTACTCCGGGATGTACTCCGTCCCCTGGGCACAGCATAGGTACATACCAAGCGCATGCGGCGGCGAACATACCGCGCTTCATGGGGAATATGTTCCTCACTATCACTACTCGAATGATCGTCGAGCGCAATAAAAACACAATCCCGTCAGATCTCGTCATTACTGAAGTCAGAGGCCAGGCCCCGGGAAAATATTAGTTTCTCTTACGTTTAGGAACACCCGACCGTGAGTCACGAGTGCCCAACCAGAGGTAAAGGTCGAGGATCGTCGGGTTTTCGCACTATTATCATATCCTGGTCATTTTTTCGGTCACTAACTTATCAAAGCCGTAGAATTCGTCTTCATTTCCACTTCCATCAGTGTCAGAACTATCAGACAGGAAGAGGAGAGTCCCAATTTTCCGGGGAGTGAGAGCTGACTTGCGACGAGACATGGTGAACAAGGGTGACTGAGCCGGCGTTCCCACAATGCTATGCAGGCGCCTAGATTTTTTGTTTATGGCGCACACCCACGGCGCAGACCCATTCTCTCATATGTAGGCCTATGAGCGCTTTCGCGCTAAATTTGACGGCGCTAGAATTTTGGCGTAGATCTACGGTTTGGACACTCACCGACCAGCCGTAGATCTACGGGACGGACCCTGAAAGGGTTAAGCAAGCTACACCAGTGTTGAGAGCTTGAAGTTAACTAGAAGAGGCATTTTCCAGTTTTTGCATGGAAACCAGTACTTTTATTTGTTTTAGAATATTGGTGAATTGGAGCTTACAAAACCTAGTAACAACAATAAGCCTACCTCAATTATCCCTTTGTTCCTACAAGAAATGTTTTTATAATTGTTGCACTCACATTCATTACATTATAATTACAGTAAAACCTCAGTGTACCTGACCCCTGTGTAACAGATTTTGGATATAATATAGGAAATATTTGGCTGGACAAATGCTTGATGCAACTTCATCAAAATTTTGTCTGTTAGTGTGTTAGGTGGGCTCCCCATGCAGTAGACCAGGTCTGCAATGTCCCGATATTAACCATTAGCAGTAGTGTGCATGTCTGGTATGCTGTCCACACCACAGACCAAGTACTCTGCACTGGGAAGTTTAATGTAATATGTTTTCATTGAAATGGACACACCCTTTTCCCTTATTAGTCCATTACTCCAAGGCTTCTTTGCACATACAATAAAAGGGGGCCCTACTTATACAGTAGGTTGGGTTTCGGGCTGCTGCTGTAAAGTAAATCATAGCCTTTTTTTTTTTCACTTTTAAATGCATATAGAAGCCTGACAACCTGTTGCACCATCATATATTACATGAGCAATAGAGCTAAGCCTAAAAATGCCTATATATTACGCACAATACTTAAAAATTTTCACCCTTGTTGTAGTGAGTGGTGAGTATATTTATTGTAGGAAGTCTGAATAAATGAAGAAGGGTATAATTAAAAACCACTGTATTAGCGAAACACCATGAAGCAAAGTGCTGTAAAGCGGAGCCCTCCTTTTATATAACTTACATATTGAATAGTAAGAAAAAGGCCTAAAATGGAACCCTGCTTTACATTCAATTAGGTTACTCTGTCCTTTTCCCCATCTACCCACCCACTCAAATAGGATTATTGATTAATACATTACATAAGCTTTTACTTATTATTACCGTTATATAAACTTTGAGTTTCGAGATTTTTTCTTCTGGAGCCTAGTCTTGGCCCAGGCTTGTCAGGTGCTTGCTTAGTGAACCTGATTGTTTCTGCTGGTGGCCCAAATGGCCCACATATTCACAGCCTGGTTGATGTGGCACCTGGTGGAGATACTTATTCAGTCTCCTTTCAAGACTTCTTCACATGTCCGCATTGTTTCAGATATCTTCTGGTAAGATGTTGAAAAGTCTGGGGTCACAAATGTTAATACACTGTTCTCATATTGTGCCTATTGTGTGTGCCATTGCTTTTCACTGGGTTTATTTTTCACTTGTCCCATCTCTCTCATTCCCGTATGTTTAAAACAGTGTGCAGATTTGGGACTAGGCCTTCAAGTTAATTTCCTCAGATATGTTATAATGCACCTCTCCTCGCCTCCAGTGAGTTATATCTGGGGCATTGAGGTGTTCCCGAAGTTAAATGATTTAAATTGCTTTATGCTGGCCATAAATGATAGGTGCATCTGTTCCAGTTCTGATATTACTTCCCGTATTGTTCTTTGAAAGAAAGGTCAGCCGACATAATTATTCCCAGTTCTTTAAGGTTCCTTAGTGACATTTTTATTTTTTTTTTTTTTAAATTTTTGTTTTGGTTGTTTTTTTCAGTGAATACTTTTATATCCCTTTAAAGATTTCAGAGTTTATCTACTTGGCGGCCCAGGGGCAGGCTCGTTGGTGCTTCCCGGGTCAACGGGCTTTTGTGCTGGGGGCCCTGCTGCCCCAATACCATCACGCCGGGTTTGATTGGCACTGGTGAAGATTTTTTACTTTATTTTTTTTAGAGATCAGGTATATATTTTGAAAGGGATGATGCAATGGTTGTTGATTTGGTCCTCCTTTTTTACAGAAATTATCGAATTGTGTTTTGTATGGGTAGTCTTGTTTTGGCATCAACGATTTTGTGCGTTGTTAGGAGTGGGGGGGAAGAGAAAGGGTGCTTTTATAACTCACTGCTGTCATGATTTTTTTTGTTGTGCAAAACATGAGGCCACCCGGAATGCAGGCGGGAGAGAAATGATTTTACACCTGGAAAATCCTAGAGGTAATACCCAAAATTTTTAACGAAAACATCCCCCGAAAGCAGAAGTTGGCAGACGATGCAACTCCCCAAATGAAAAAACAGGGGTGTCAAGCATGTTAAGGACACAATAGTGTCAGGGGCCCAAGATGTTCAATGTCTCCCAGCACACAAAAGGGGGGATTACAATAGACCCCTGGCTGTCTTCAAGCAGGCACTGGACAAACACCTAAAGTCGGTACCTGACCAGCCAGGCTGTGGTTCGTACGTTGGATTGCATGCAGCCAGCAGTAACAGCCTGGTTGATCAGGCCCTGATCCACCATGAAGCCTGGTCACAGACCAGGCCGCAGGGGCAGAACTCTCTCTAGGTAAACTGTTAAGGTTATCTGTAAGCTAGTACCCATTGCACGACAGTGTAACCTCAATGGTACTCATGTACGAGGTGCAATAAGAAAGTTCCTGGACTTCCACAAAAAAAAATACACAGGCTTACCAACTCATCTAGTTGAAGTAGTCTTTCCCAAAGTACTCTCCATGGGAGGCTATACACTGATCCCAGCACCTCTGCCACTTCTTAAATCATTTCTAGAACTTATTTCCTGATGGCATCTAGTTTGTCATGTGATTTGGCATGAATTTACCCCACATCATTAAAATGCTACTCTTTTAGTGCCTTTGATATACTTTTGCCATTGATGAGTTATGAGAGTAGAAAAATTGATCAACTTCGACAGCCACGTGATTAATTTTTTTTTTAATAGTTCCGAGGATTATAATCGTACGGCCATGTTTGGGATCAGGCTACCTAATTTAACATTTAACAGTGTTGTCTCACGCTCACGATAGAACGGTACTATCTTTCTCGAAGATTGCCGTTGAAATAGGCACTTCAGGAAACGTACAGTTTGCTTAAACTTAGAGGTTCCTTCCCCCTATGACTGCACGAGTTGGTAGTGATTTAATTGTCTTGGTTCACTGATGTCTATCACTGTAGTTGTGAATAGATTCAGTGAGAAATGTTCATAATTGTCGTAATTTTGTAGTTTATTTGTACATTTACACACATCAATTATTGAAATTGTGGTGATCCCTTGTCTTTCAGTGCAAAAAAAAAAAAAGGTACTGTGGGTTAAATTCATACAAGTAAAGTGTATATATATGGAGCATATATATGGAGTATATATATGGTTTGAAGTGCTGCTTCCCAAGACCAAACCCATCTTAGTAGGAACTAGTTACCGCCCTCCTACCCAGGACCAGTTCTTAGAAGACTTTTCCAGAGTCTTGTCCGGAGTTGAAAGCAATTGCGAAACAATAATACTGGGCGACTTCAATATCTGTTTTCAGCAACAGAATAACGGGCTATGCAAAAGGTATAAGCAAATTCTAGGATTAAATAGCTACACCCAACTAATTAATAAACCAACCCGGATCACACAGTTCTCAGCCACCCTAATTGACCACATACTTTGCAACCGCGCTGAGAACATTAGTCAGTCAGGCGTCATTACCACAGGTCTTAGTGATCATTTCATCATTTACTGCACCAGGAAAATCACTAGGGATAGGATAGGCCTACACAGGACAATAAAAATGAGGTCAAACTAGAAACTACAGTAAAGAAACACTGGTAAATAGGCTACACAATTGTGACTGGACAGAGATAACAAGTTGCACGGACGTAAACGATGCCTGGGAAAAATTCAAAACAATGTTCCTACCATTCTTAATAATATTGCACCAGTTAAGAGGTTAGGATTAAACGAAGAATGAACCCTGGATGACTACTGAGATATTAGATAATATGAAATTCAGAGACCGCTGCTAAAAAGATTTAAAGCAAACAGACAGGATATTGCAGCACTAAATGAATTCCAAAGGGTGAGGAACAGAGTACAGAGGCTTATAAAAGGAGCAAAGGCAAAGCACTATTGCTCAAAAATTGAAGAATATAAGCATAACCCCAGAAGCTCTGGCAACAACTAAAACAGTTGGGATATAGCCATAAGCCAGTAGATAGGTCTAAATAGTACTCACTATCGATAATGAGGTTATGCCCGAAACATCTAAGGTGGCAAATTGCTTTAATTCCTACTACACATCTGTTGCATCAACACTAGTAAGTAAACTACTAGCTGCATCAAATACCTTTAACACAGACTCTGATAAGTTTCAAACATACTATACCAATAAAGGGGTAACCCCAAACAGTTGTCAACTAGTAAGTGTATCTCATGACTTCATTCAAAAGAACTAAGCAGGTTAAACCCAACTAAGAGCACAGGCCCTGATAACATCCCGTCTAAGTTCCTAAAAGATGGTGCTTTTGAACTGTCAATCCCTATTGCTTACATAATAAATCTATCAATCACCACTAATACCGTACCGGAGGGGTTCAAGGAGGCCAGAGTTACTCCTATCTTCAAGAAAAATAATAGGTCTGATGTAAGCAATATAAGACCTGTTAGTATACTCAGTATAATATCTAAAATTCTGGAGAGGGCGGTGTATTCTCAAGTAGTTAAGTACCTTAATGACAACAGCATTCTCCATAGCTATCAATCGGGCTTTAGAAGATCCTACTCAACCGATACCTCCCTTATTAATCTGATGGATTACCTGAGAACTGAAATGTCAAAAGGGAACCTCATAGGTATGGTAACCTTAGACCTGCAAAAGGCCTTCGATACTGTCAACACAATATATTATGTAATAAACTTCAATCTATCGGTATAGGTTCTGTAGACTGGTTTAAGTCCTACCTTAGCAACAGGAGACAAATAGTCAAATCAACAAAACGGAATCAGAACCCTGCCGATAACATGTGGTAGTTCCCCAAGGTAGTATTCTGGGTCCCTTACTATTCTTATGTTATGTCAATGATATGCCCATCAGTGTCAAGTGCAAACTCCTACTGTATGCAGATGACAGTGCTCTGTTAGTGACAGGTAAAGACCACAAGATATTGCTAATGTTTTAACACTGGAACTGGAGTCCTGCAGCAAATGGTTAGTAGACAACAAAACTTCATTACACCTAGGGAAAACTGAAGCCATTCTCTTTGGAACGAAACATAAACTGAGAAGGGTAAATAATTTTAATGTTCAGTGTAATGGGGAGTCCATCACTTTGGTTTCATCAGTTAATATCTGGGAATCCCCTTTGACCCATGCATGTCAGGAGAATTGATAGGGAACAGTGTAGTAAAGAAAGCGAATGCCAGGCTGAAGTTCCTGTATAGACAAGCACAGTGTCTACCTACTGAGGCTCGCAGGACCCTATGTCTAGCCCTTAACAATGCCATATGGATTACGCTTGCTCTTCTTGGTACTCTGCCTTGACAAAAAAACTGAAAGATAGACTGCACAATCACCCAGAACAAAATCGTAGATTCATCCTGGGGCTGGGACAAGAGAACATGTAGGCCAGGATTGAATTACAGCAGTTGGATATGCTGAATGTTGAAGACAGAGTAAAACAACTGAAGCTAAATCATGTTTATAAAATTGCTCACAAACAGTGTCCAGAATATCTTGCTGTCAATTTTGTCAAGGTTGGGAACCGCAGCAATCATAGATACTAGGGGGAGAGAGCACAACTTTGTAGTACCCACAGTCAGTGGCCAGGCTTCAAACACCTTTTATTGTACAGCAATAAAGGAATGGAACAGACTACCCACAAATGTCAAGGCCAGTCATAGCTTGAACCAGTTCAAGAAGACTGCCAAAAAGTGTCTGATGAATGAAGCAACAGAAAGGGAGGGGAATGATTTTCTATTTTTTAGCTAAAATACGTGTAAATTTTACCTTATCCCTAGTAATGACCCTCGTATTGTAGATAGTCTATTAATGACCCTCGTGTAGTAGATAGTCTTTTTAGTATGATAATAAGATGTTATCTTCATTATAGAATAATAAGAAAATATTATAACCTTTATATTATAATAATAAGGTAAAAGGACCCCAATGGAAATAAGTCACTCTGTCTGACTTTTTTGGGTTATCCTAGGTTCTCTACACATATGCTGCTATGTATGATAATTCTATGTAACTGTATTGTGTATACCTGAATAAATTTACTTACTTACTTACTTAGGTAGTGGGTAGAAGGGAAGGCTTGTTTGTTAAGAGTATCTATCACTCCTCGCCTTAGAGTATGGAAGCAGGGACGCAACTTGACGTCATCATTGAGTGAAAGTCGTTTGTCTGGTCTCTGTGATCCTTCTTTTTGAAGCTTGGTACAAATATTTTCTCATACATTTGGTAGTGAATGAGTGTGCAGGTGCATATCTCTGATGCCTCAACATCTTAGTCGGTGATTTCAAAACCTCTAAACGTGGCACATTCGAGGTTTTTATGCATGCCGAGATGCTATTTAGAAACCTCGATGGCATACTTATGGGTAGCGAGTGTACACTGTGGCTTCGTGTGGCATGTGTGATGGGTGTTGCGGGGAAGGAATGCTGGGACCAGGGTCGCTTCTGCTGGATACATGGGGTGCCCGTATGCACGAATATAATAATAATAATAATAATAATACAGCTGTAGCTAATAATTGTAAAAATAATTCATACATAAATTATTGTAGATAGGCCTGGCACTGGACCGAGCTGCGGAAGGGGAACTCGAAACCCATCGAAGGTAAAGGAATCAATGTTTTTAAATTTATAATTAGTCATGAGCTTATTTTACAAATTACACCTAGAAAATGTTTATTATTATTATTATTATTATTATTATTATTATTATTATTATTATTATTATTATTTACCAAGAAGCGATACGGTAAATCCGTCTTAACTTATTCAACTGTTAAAGTTTAAATATCGTGGATACAGCCATAATATATATTACCTGTTTTTATCATTCAGCATTTATCATTTACAAATGCATACGTTATTTTACATAATATATTACTTTTACGTTATTCACGAAAGCCTGATTTGCAGGACATGTACGAGCCATACCTCTAGCCTTTTTTTTTTTTTTTTTTTAATTTTTAGCTTATGGATTCACAGCTCGACCTGAAGCCAGATGACATTCAGATTATTTAGCTCTGTTACTGTTCACAGCATGTAGGCGCACAACCCAGGTGTCGAGACACGTCCTCTATTAACATGTCTTAATTCTTTCTTGAATATTTCTACTTTTTTTCCGAATATTCACGGTAGGAGGTTTAATCATAAAGTACCAATAGACCCCCTGGCTGTCTTCAAGAGGGCATTGGACAGGCACCTGTGAAGTCAGTGCCTGACCAGCCGGGCTGTGGTTCGTACGTCGGGTTGCGTGCGGCCAACAGTAACAGCCTGGTTGATTAGGTCCTGATCCACCATGAGGCCTGGTCACAGACCGGGCCGCGGGGGCGTTGACCCCCGAAACCCTCTCCAGGTGTATGGTCACTGACATTGTTTGCTCATTGTGCTTGTGGCACCCTCAACTTCTCGCCATTCACGCCAAGTGAGCAGCTCAGTGCCATGACCTTGGGTATATTCCAGAAAAATATATTCTTAAAGCTTTGTGGCGGCTCTCGTATATTAGTAACAAACTTTACTTGCAATAACTGCACACTGCCTACTACTGCCGAATGTCTGCTTATGTCACTGGGCTGATTTACTCATTATAGATTACATAAAGAAGATTCTGAGGGTCATTGGTCCTGTCCCAGACCAGGCCTCCTTATCAATCAAGTTGTTGGTGCCGGCCGCACGCATCTCAGCGTAGCACCACAGCCCTCTTGATCAGGTATGAAGTTCAGGAACTTATAAAATTCTCTCCTGAATACGTCAGTGGGTAGTTATAAAATATACTGTCACACACACACATTATATATTTATATATTATATATATATATATATATATATTATATTATATATATATATATATAATTAGCTATTTTCGCAAAGGTGAAATTGGTTGCTCACATGTGACCATTATTTCAACGAATTCAACATATTTGCTACATATGTTTGTAGATGTTAGGAGATGACTTGAGACTGGATGAAGTATTTGTGCTTACACAAATAGCCCCCACATAGGAGAATGAAACTTATGGCGATATTTCGGTCCATCTTGATCTAGTTAATAGTCCAAGTTGGACCGAAACGTTGTAAGTTTCATTCTGTGTGTGGGTTATTTGTGTATTGCTCCAGTCATGGTATTGTGCGTTTTTATTCTTTATATATTTGGTTAGAGAGTTCTGTTTCTCTGTAACGTGCAAAAAAAAGAAAGAGAAGTGTTGATCATAACGTGTGTTTATAATATTTGTATATCAAGACCTCTGATTTGTAAGTCAGTTACTTAGCTACTTACAAAGTACGATTTTATAATAGACGAAGGATAAGTCAAATCGTAATGTTTTTTAGATGTAAATATCATTTGATATTTAAATATATTGTAAATATATCATAATTTGTTTGCTTACAGTATTTGTCTTGTTAGGTAAATATTGATTACTGTCATTTAATTTTTTGTGGGAGGGGGGGGAGGGAGGGAGTAGAAGATAGTGCCAGTATAACTGCAATCAATAAATTAAAATCGCACCACTGATACAGTTACGTATCAAGATCTTCGAGTTTTGAGATTCAAAATTGCTAAACACACGGAATCGAAACAGTTGCACAACTCAGAACAGTGTCGTTCTGAAACAAGTCGCTCATGCCTCCAGCGATTCCTGGGCCATTACGACATGATCTTGCATGCCCTGAAAGCAGATAAATTGCATGTGTAATGTATATAGACTTGGCAAAGATATTTGACAAGTGTCATCATGGTGTGGTAGAACACAAAATGCATACAGAAGTATAATTGGAAGAGTGAACATATGTTTCCTAATTTTTTTAAAGATGTATCCAAAGAATATAAGTGGACCACGTAAAATTAAATCCCATTACAGTGAAAAAGAAACTATGCGCCTCAAGGTACAGCACTCTCATATTTGTTATTTAACAGAAGTATAAGACTAATTTTTTCAGACGATACTAGAATTTGTGTTAATATAGCACTCCTTGTGGATACCAATCAGTGTGACATGAACTAGGTTCCCAGTGTGCCACAGCAAACAATACGATGATCACTGAGCATAAATTCAGTTACTCCACTGTGGAAAATTGAATAATAAAGCTGGAACGGAATACCAATAACCATTCAATAGAGCGGAAGAGAAATGTGAGGGAAATTAGGAGTTTTAGTTTCAGATCTTACGCCCAAGGATCGTAAGTATTGCTGTCACAACCGCAAGGAAAATGATATGGCCCTTTAACTAGCAAAATATGCTAATTCAGTGATAATACTTTTTAAGGCACTTGTACTCTAAATTGTCTTCAAGAAATAACTTGACAGATTCCTCAGCTTAGTTGCCTATCAGCCAGGCTTTAATTCCTATGTAGAAGGGAACACTGTATCAACATCCGGGGTCCCAGACTATTCAATATCTTACCAGAAGATATCAGAAACACGTCTGGAACAAGTGTAGAAGTCTTCAAGAGGAAACTGGACAAGTATCTTCACCAGGTGCCAGATCAACCAGGCTGTGATGGATATGTGGGACAGCGGGCCTCCAGCAGCAGCCTGGTTGACCAGGCAAGCACCAGACGATCCTGACCCATGGCCGGCTCCGAGAGTAGTGAAACTCTTGAAACTCTTCAAAGGTATATCAATGGTAAAGGTAGGTAGAACAGCGTGCTGCTAGTACCAACAGCCTAATTGATCAGGCCATCAATAAGTAACTAAGGAATCGGAGGACAGACTGACATGTGGTTCTTACACATAATAAGGTGGGTTGACTGGTTTCGGTTCAGCTAATTCGTACCAAACCTGTTCCCCGATGGAACAAGTTTGGTACAATTGCTTTAGTATTGGATTGATCTGCACGTAAATAAGCTTAAGAACATTGTAAGAGAACTTGCTATAGGTTACCTTATGCTGGTAACGATTTTTTTGTAAATTCTTATTGTTGCATGCTTACTACCCTGTGATACCTGTGATACCCTGTGTTCCGGGGGTAAATGCCCCTGCGGCCCGGTTCATGTTAGGTTATAAATAATCGCAATTTTTAAAACGATTCCGTTGAAAAATTATGTAGTTTGATTTGTCTTATTTCTTCAGTCTAAAAGAAATTGTAAGCCCTGAGGAGTTTCCTAAGCCTAGTATACCTAATGGATAATTAAGTAGACAGCAATCATCCAGGAAGGTACTAACGTTCAGTCATTGAAATGTTTGTACTCGCAGGATTATTTTTTTTGTTTTGTCTCATGAGCATGGCAATGATCCCGGAATCATTAACTGAGAGAAAGATGGTGGTATGGTGTGGTGATGTAAGCAGAGTGTAATATTAAAGGCATGAATGAGGCGAGCATTGTAATGTAATTGTGGTGGTTGCACAATGTCCTTGGTTAGATGTTAAGTTGGTGGTCGCGCTGTCGCCGGCTGATGTAACGCTCAGGTGCGGTGGCACAAAGTGCTTTACACACAACTAACTCATAAATTGGGGACCTTTAACCCAGTGGTACAGCAGTCTGCTCACAACCGAAAGGACTTGGCTTATATTCTCAAGCGGAACAAAACGTGTAGACAGGTCTCCTTACATTTGTTGCCTATGTTCACCTAAAAGTAAATAGGTTATTGGGTTAACACCCAGGGTCGCATCCTGGGGAAGGTAGGGGTAGTACACCCTTGGTGGGGGCAGGCTTTGAAATTATCTAAGTTAAGATAACAGCTCTTAATCTTTAAAACTGAAATGAGTAACACACGATCCAGGACGGAGAGACTGCAGGGTTAACTGTAATAAGTTTAGAACTTTTTGTGAATGTTGTAATATAATTAATAATAATAATAATAATAATAATAATAATGCCAAGTAGTTTTTACGTTTTCTGGTAACCTCTCATATAATATAGGTAGGATAGGTCGGGATTTTATAGTTGCTATCGGTTCAATCAAATATAATATGTGCAGTTGAATAGCTTCTATATTTACCTTCTGAATGTCAAATAAACTTACCAGTAGTACGGTTTTATTTCTTTGACCCAAATAACTCGCCACTCAAGAATGGTGAATCAGCTAAACACGAACTTTGCATTTATTTTTACCGTTTACTTATTTAAATTGAGCCCGTGCTTACATGTATTAAAATATGCATTTAACTCTATGGCATTTTCTTTTATAAATGTTTCCAATAAACACGCATACACACGATATAAGTGCATGTACAGTACTTGAAAAATGCTTAAAAAATGTGCTTTATCAAAATATTTTAGTTCCTGTAACATTTAAGCCAAGATACTGAGATATGAATGACGGCATTAGCAACATACAACACACGGCCACTGTTGACAACGCGAGATGATGTACTATAGGTTTATGAAAGTAGTAACATCGTTGGTTCAGTTTAATTATCTGAAAAACTTCGTATATTAGCCAGTCAGCGACGCCCTTTTATACGCTTCCTGAGAAAGGACTGATATTTGTGGGGGCATAACAAATTTAGAGCTCTATCCCAAGAGACCAGACAAGAAGACACACGTCTCGAAACCCACCCCCCACCCCACTCCCAGACACAAATCGATCAGTGAACGTACACCCCCCCCCTACACGCACACCCATGCTCGCGCGCACGCATGCACGCACGTGAGGTGTTGAATATGTTGTCTCGAGTTTTGAGCTTCTGTACCTTCACTTGAAAGTAGACCTGGCGGAAGCTAGGAAGGAGATATAGCTTCTAAGAGAGATGACTCATTCCCGGAGCAAGAGGAGGATTCCAGCTGCAGGGAATAAAATTGATTTGTAAGAAAGGATTGACGTTGAGGATCATGTTCACACTGGACCAAGTAGGTGAAGTGACTCGTTATCCTTCAACCGGGTTATGAAGCCAATAAGTCAAGTGAAGTAGGGAAAAATTCCTGGTGTATCAGGTTGACATCTACGGCACGAAAGCTGGAACTCAGGTGGCGTCGATGTAAAAATTAATAATTTCGTACCAAAAGAACCTTAGAAAACTTACCTGACCTTATAACAAGCGTAATTTAATTTAGCCTAATCCAACTAAATATATATTAGATAGGTTTTCAATAATTTAATGCTCTCAGCACTCAACGCGGAGTTGCAAGAAGGGTATACTAAAGACAGTTGGATGATCTTATTTAATGAGAGTAAAATATCAACTTAGAATTAAATGTGTAACATTAATTGCACTAATTCTTTACACAGTTTGAAAATACTCGAATGCCTTAGTCTTAAATATGTACTCGCTGGAGCGGAGGAGAGGATATTTACATGGAAATCACTGAGGGTCTTGTTCCAAATCTCGACACTGCCATAACATACTGGATGTGAAAGATATGGGAGAAAGTGCAAAATAAACCCAATGAAAAGCTGGGGTGCAGTGGACACAATAAGAGAACACTGTATCAACATCTGTGCCCCTAGACTATTCAACTTATTACCAGAAGATATCAGAAACACTGCTGGGGCAAGCGTAGAGGTCTTCAAGAGGTAAGTTGGACAAGTATCTCCAGCAGGTGCTAGATCAGTCAGGCTATGATGGATATGTTGGTCATCGGGTCACCAGCAGCAACAACCTGATTGACCAGGCAAGCCCCAGACGAGCCTGGCCAGCCGGGAGTAGAAAAAAAACTGAACTCATCAAAGGTATGTAAAGGTATAAGGCATGTGCATGTAAAACCATGAGAAAAACCATAAACCTTTTCGCTCATAATAGGTTGGTGCAGCTCTTAAGAGGCCAAAATTTTATTTATAGGAAATTAGCGTTCTTCGATGATCGTTTTTTGTGACCTGGTCTTAGACCACGCCCCCTGTTCATGGCTTTATTAGTGAGACTGTTATTGGTTACCGCACAGTTTTGATGTAAGCACCAGAAGTGTCCTACATCTGCCAACTTGGTTGACTTAAGTGGGGGGTGTTGCATGGAGGGGTGGAGGCAAGGGGTGATGCCTGTAAGGCACATCAGTAAAAAACAGGCAGACCGTCAGTCACGCGCACTCGCCCTCATCTTCTGAGAAGCTGAACTCACCGATCACTATGGGTAAGTAATCTTCCTCGCCCATTATTTTAATCTTCGTCTTAACGGCTCCCCTTACATATCTGCCTTTTCTAGCTTTTATGTAATGTTTTTTTGCTTTTAAGATTTTTTTCACGCTATTAAATAAATACCACCATGTAGTGTCATGAGAGTTTTGCACTGAACTTTTAATTATTTGTATAGATCCGACGGGGATAGCAATAAGTGTTGACAATCAGTTGAAGGCTTCAGTCACTGGTCCCGGAGCAAGCTTTCGGGTTTCCCCGCTTAATGACAGCTAGGGGTCTGTTGGTAATACTCTTACGTATGAAGAAGGGTGTTAAAAATCATAGTCCTTTTACACTTTGAGTCGTCTTATAATATATTCAGTGCACCCATTTTTTCATTGAGGGCATTTTGCTCCGTCTGCTGAACCTCTTGCTCTCGTACAAGATGATGTGTGTGTACAGCTTGCAACCAATACCACTAGAATTTTTTTCCCAAATAAAAATTATACTTGAAGGAAGCTTCCGGGGGTTCAGCGCCCCCACGACACGCCCCAGACCGGACCACCTGGAGAATCAGGGTCTGATCAACTAGGTTGTTACTATTGGTCGCACGCAGTCAGCATACGAACCACAAATGGCTGGTCAGGCACTGATTTGAGGAACTTGCCCCGTTCCCTCTTGAAGATCGCTGGTTTTGCTGATAATTTCCTTCATGCACGGAGTGAGGGAGGGCGTTGAAGAGTCGGGGACCTCTTGTAAACTGTGGTAGTTCTCGTAGTGTACTCTTCGTGCCCCCCCCCCCTTTTTACGGAGTCATTTCGGCATATAGGTTTAGGACCAGTCCCTACAGAATTTTCCAGATGTAAATTATGTATTTTTTTCACCTACTTTCCAAGGAATAGTTTGAAGGGATACAGGCGTTCCCAGCAGTTCAGATGCTTGACAGTAAAAGCTCTCGGCACGTTTTCCAGCTCAGAAATTCTAGCTTGCCTTGAAGAGAGCCGTCGTATTTAGGAGTATTCCATCCTGGAGAGAACAAGCGACTTAGATTATCAGCGTCTCTTGTCTTGAAAGTTCTAGTTATCTAGCCTATCAGTCTCCTTACGGTAGCAGTGGCAACACTGTTGTGATCCCTGAAATTGGGAGATCTTTAGACATCATTACTCCTAAGTCTCGCACATGGGACTTTGTTCTATTGAACGATTTGGGTTGTCCTGTACTCCTTGCAGTTTTGATTTTACCATTCTTCCATAGTGGAACGATTGAATTTGTTTTCGTTAAATATCATTTGTTGTCCGAGGCCCACTATCAGAAAAGGATGTTACGGTGCTGTGTTTATGTCCTTGTCATTTTGGGATATAAGAATGAACAGAAGGGGCACGAGTACCATGCCTCGAAGAACAGAGCTTTTCACTGAGAGCCTCCGATTTCGCTGTTTACCACTACGCTCTGGGCTCTGTTAAAAGTTAAATACCCATAACTTTTCCAGGTGTTCATTTTGCATTTTGTGCACCATCGCACCAGGGTCGCACTTGTCGAGTGCTTTAGCAAAATTGGCATACACCGCATCAACATTTGCTTGTCTTTAGAGCATCCAGGACCGCACGGTAATGATGTATCTAGCAGTTGTGAAGGCAAGGAGCGACCATGCCTAAACCAAGCTACCCTACTTGTGTAATTGTTGTGTATGGCAGTCTTGCTTCTTAGGACCCTTTTCAGAGACTTTGATGTGTAAAGTTAGAGCTATTGGTCTTCAGTTTTTTTCAGTTCCTTTACCTTTTTCCTTTGTGAACTGGGACGTTATCAGGGGTTTTTTTCCCAATGACCGGGATGCGCCCAGACACATACCTCTGCACCTTGGATCCGAGGTATGTGTCTGGGACATACTTGGAGCACCAAAGAAGCGCATTCTCCCGAGGAAGTGGCTTAGATCTTGGGTGCCATATCATCCCAGTGTATCTCTCTAACTCTGCGATTTATTTGATCCTGGTTGATGTAAGATGCTTAGTTTATACAGGCAGTAAAAGTTCTCTTCACATTCTCCGGTTCTTGTGATTTTCCTGCCTTACAAAGAGCCAGTGGTGGTGATGTCCAGCGGCGCAGAGGATGATGTCACTGATGTCATTGGCCGTGATGGCCGTGTCAGTGACGGTGATGGCCTTGTCATTGATGTCAGTGGCGGTGTGACCGTGACATTGATGTCAGTGGCGGTGATGACCGTGACATTGATGTCAGTGGCGGTGATGGCCGTGACATTAATGTCAGTGGCGGTGATAGCCGTGCCATTGTTGTCAGTGGCGGTGATGACGGTGGCATTGGTGACGGTTTCAGTGATGTCAGTGGCAGTGATGACGGTGGCATCGAGAATGGTAACGTGACAGGGGGGGTAAAGGTGTCATCGAGGATGGTAACTGTGACAAGTGGTTGACGGTGTCATCGAGGATGGTAACTGTGACAGGGGGTTGACGGTGTCATCGAGGATGGTAACTGTGACAGGGGTTGACGGTGTTATCGAGGATGGTAACTGTGACAGGGGGTTGACGGTGTCATCGAGGATGGTAACTGTGACAGGGGTTGACGGTGTCATCGAGGATGGTAACTGTGACAGGGGTTGACGATTCATCGAGGATGGTAACTGTGACAGGGGTTGACGGTGTCATCGAGGATGGGGAACTGTGACGGGGTTGACGGTGTCATCAAGATGGTAACTGTGACAGGGGTTTTACGGTTTTCATCGAGGATGGTAACTGTGACAGGGGTTGACGGTGTCATCGAGGATGGTAACTGTGACAGGGTTTTACGGTGTCATCGAGGATGGTAAACTGTGACAGGGGTTGCGGTGTCATCGAGGATGGTAACTGTGACAGGGGTTGACGGTTCATCGAGGATGGTAACTGTGACAGGGGTTGACGGTGTCATCGGGATGGTAACTGTGACAGGGGTTGACGGTGTCATCGAGGATGGACTGTGACAGGGGTTGACGGTGTCATCGAGGATGGTAACTGTGACAGGGGTTTTACGGTGTCATCGAGGATGGTAACTGTGACAGGGGTTGACGGTGTCATCGAGGATGGTAACTGTGACGGGGGTTGACGGTGTCATCGAGGATGGTAACTGTGACGGGGGGTTGGGCGGTGTCATCGAGGATGGTAACTGTGACAGGGGGTTGACGGTGTCATCGAGGATGGTAACTGTGACAGGGGTTGACGGTGTCATCGGGAGGTAACTGTGACAGGGGTTGACGGTGTCATCGAGGATGGTAACTGTGACAGGGGTTGACGGTGTCATCGAGGATGGTAACTGTGACAGGGTTGACGGGTCATCGAGGATGGTAAAATGTGACGGGGGGTTGACGGTGTCATCGAGGATGGTAACTGTGACGGGGGGTTGACGGTGTCATCGAGGATGGTAACTGTGACAGGGGGGTTGACGGTGTCATCGAGGATGGTAAACTGTGACGGGGTTGACGGTGTCATCGAGGATGGTAACTGTTTACAGGGGTTGACGGTGTCATCGAGGATGGTAACTGTGACAGGGTTGACGGTGTCATCGAGGATGGTAACTGTGACAGGGGTTGACGGTGTCATCGAGGATCGTAACTGTGACAGGGGTTGACGGTGGGCACGAGGATGGTAACTGTGACAGGGGTTGACGGTGTCATCGAGGATGGTAACTGTGACAGGGGTTTACGGTGTCATCGAGGATGGTAACTGGACAGGGGTTGACGGTGTCATCGAGGATGGTAACTTGTGACAGGGTTGACGGTGTCATCGAGGATGGTAACTGTGACAGGGGTTGACGGTGTCATCGAGGATGGTAACTGTGACAGGGGTTGACGGTTGTCATCGAGGATGGTAACTGTGACAGGGGTTGACGGTGTCATCGAGGATTGGGAACTGTGACAGGGGTTGACGGTGTCCCTCGAGGATGGTAACTGTGACAGGGAGGGGTAGTTGTGTTATAATCTAACTTTTTTGCGCGTTAAAAAAATGTACGTTTCAAAATGCCTGGTGTCTGTATTAGGGGGCGACGTTGTCTGATGCACTATCGTTGTCATGTAAGATGATATATCTGTGACATGCCTGTGGCTGATCAGCGGGGCAGCAGCAGCAACAGCCAGGTTGACTAGGCAAGCACCAGGCGAGCCTGGCCCATGATCGGGCTCCGGGAGTAGAAAAAATCTCGGAACTCATCAAAGCAAAAGTCCTTATTGCATATCCAGAATCACTTCTTTAGGTTAATGTGACGAAATGTTTCAAACAAATAATACACAATATATGTAAGGCGCATCGTGGAGTATGCCACCCTAGCTTTAAAACTCCCACCTAATAAAGTACTTGGAAAAACAAACTTTTAGAAATTACTTAAGGTGCAAAAGTTTTCACTAAGACTTCCCCCGGAGCCAAGAGGAATTCGATATCCGGAGACAGAGGGGAACTGACTCTTGACTACCCTGAAAGCTAAGAAAGGGAGGATATGATCGTGGACTATACATTCTTGAGTGGCATCAGCAAGATGCACACTTTTTGAGAGGAAAGAACAATGGGCAGAGTAGTGCAGATGGAAGCTAAAAACCATAGACTAGCCATAAGGACGTAAGAAAGCATTTCTTTTTTATTCTCAAGGTGATTGATAAGTGGAATGAGTTTTGACGAGGATGAGATGGAGGCTTCTACTATTTATAGTTTTAAAAAGCAGTTATGACAGATGTTTGACAAGCCAACCCAAGAGACAACTGATGACTTAAGAGTTGATTGATTATGCAAAAAGCGACGTTAAAAACTGAGAACAATCTTGACCTCTTTCAGCTGTGCTGGACCATTGTCTTCGTCCTAGACCTGAGGAAATTTCAAGTGTGAATGGATAGAAACATTGACACCCCCAGTGAGGATAACCATATGTTGTTAAAAAGACCAAAAAGAATTTAAAAACTTCACAAAAATTTTAGAACGGACTACTATATACCTGAAAGTAAAAATAACAACACTAGTACACCCAGTTAGGGGAATATGTAATGATTGGGTATATGCTGTTTTTTTTTTAACTCTTAATATTATAGTTTTTTAACTTGATTAGGGTGACCGAAACCCTCAAATGTGGACTTAGGGAAAACATCAGAGATTCTTTTTAAATTAGTTAAAAAAAATTATCAACACATTACGAATCTTTAAGGAATAATTGAATCTTTACGTACTACATTTAAAATATAAAGGCTTTAATGTTGCTGTAATACTGGATACCGCTAAAATAACTTAGTGACGTCATTCCAACAACTAACAAAAAAAAAAAATGCACAACTGTGGTCTAGCTGATTTCAGAATTGGTAACCATGATATGTGAATTTACAGGAAATTGTTATTTTAACATACAATTCACAGTAACTGCTACACAAAACATGACTATCCATCCAAATTATTTCGCTCAACAAACCCTTACACCCCATCCCTGGGAGGGAGAAATATAACACCTGGGATATCTAAGATTTGCACATATACGTAATGGCATTTGGGATATACAAGTTTCAGAAATTAGCATTAAGAATCCTTCAGCACCTTATACACGACATATACTGGGCCAGTTATTGAGTACTAGGGCCCCCGCATGGAACTCAGACCTCTTCAAGCACGTACAGAAACTGGGAAAAAGGGACAAAGGTTTGTAACCAGGCTAGTACCAGAACTGAGAAGAATGCACTGTAGGCGAAACTGAAAAAAAAAAGAACCTGATGACCTTAGACAGAAAAGGACACGGGGGAAAC
>NC_069428.1:25045807-25065023 GCF_026875155.1 Cherax quadricarinatus | reverse complement strand
AGGGAGGGAGTAGAAGATAGTGCCAGTATAACTGCAATCAATAAATTAAAATCGCACCACTGATACAGTTACGTATCAAGATCTTCGAGTTTTGAGATTCAAAATTGCTAAACACACGGAATCGAAACAGTTGCACAACTCAGAACAGTGTCGTTCTGAAACAAGTCGCTCATGCCTCCAGCGATTCCTGGGCCATTACGACATGATCTTGCATGCCCTGAAAGCAGATAAATTGCATGTGTAATGTATATAGACTTGGCAAAGATATTTGACAAGTGTCATCATGGTGTGGTAGAACACAAAATGCATACAGAAGTATAATTGGAAGAGTGAACATATGTTTCCTAATTTTTTTAAAGATGTATCCAAAGAATATAAGTGGACCACGTAAAATTAAATCCCATTACAGTGAAAAAGAAACTATGCGCCTCAAGGTACAGCACTCTCATATTTGTTATGAACAGAAGTATAAGACTAATATTTTCAGACGATACTAGAATTTGTGTTAATATAGCACTCCTTGTGGATACCAATCAGTGTGACATGAACTAGGTTCCCAGTGTGCCACAGCAAACAATACGATGATCACTGAGCATAAATTCAGTTACTCCACTGTGGAAAATTGAATAATAAAGCTGGAACGGAATACCAATAACCATTCAATAGAGCGGAAGAGAAATGTGAGGGAAATTAGGAGTTTTAGTTTCAGATCTTACGCCCAAGGATCGTAAGTATTGCTGTCACAACCGCAAGGAAAATGATAGGCCCTTTAACTAGCAAAATATGCTAATTCAGTGATAATACTTTTTAAGGCACTTGTACTCTAAATTGTCTTCAAGAAATAACTTGACAGATTCCTCAGCTTAGTTGCCTATCAGCCAGGCTTTAATTCCTATGTAGAAGGGAACACTGTATCAACATCCGGGGTCCCAGACTATTCAATATCTTACCAGAAGATATCAGAAACACGTCTGGAACAAGTGTAGAAGTCTTCAAGAGGAAACTGGACAAGTATCTTCACCAGGTGCCAGATCAACCAGGCTGTGATGGATATGTGGGACAGCGGGCCTCCAGCAGCAGCCTGGTTGACCAGGCAAGCACCAGACGATCCTGACCCATGGCCGGCTCCGAGAGTAGTGAAACTCTTGAAACTCTTCAAAGGTATATCAATGGTAAAGGTAGGGTAGAACAGCGTGCTGCTAGTACCAACAGCCTAATTGATCAGGCCATCAATAAGTAACTAAGGAATCGGAGGACAGACTGACATGTGGTTCTTACACATAATAAGGTGGGTTGACTGGTTTCGGTTCAGCTAATTCGTACCAAACCTGTTCCCCGATGGAACAAGTTTGGTACAATTGCTTTAGTATTGGATTGATTTGCACGTAAATAAGCTTAAGAACATTGTAAGAGAACTTGCTATAGGTTACCTTATGCTGGTAACGATTTTTTTGTAAATTCTTATTGTTGCATGCTTACTACCCTGTGATACCTGGAGTGTGTTCCGGGGGTAAATGCCCCTGCGGCCCGGTTCATGTTAGGTTATAAATAATCGCAATTTTTAAAACGATTCCGTTGAAAAATTATGTAGTTTGATTTGTCTTATTTCTTCAGTCTAAAAGAAATTGTAAGCCCTGAGGAGTTTCCTAAGCCTAGTATACCTAATGGATAATTAAGTAGACAGCAATCATCCAGGAAGGTACTAACGTTCAGTCATTGAAATGTTTGTACTCGCAGGATTATTTTTTTGTTTTGTCTCATGAGCATGGCAATGATCCCGGAATCATTAACTGAGAGAAAGATGGTGGTATGGTGTGGTGATGTAAGCAGAGTGTAATATTAAAGGCATGAATGAGGCGAGCATTGTAATGTAATTGTGGTGGTTGCACAATGTCCTTGGTTAGATGTTAAGTTGGTGGTCGCGCTGTCGCCGGCTGATGTAACGCTCAGGTGCGGTGGCACAAAGTGCTTTACACACAACTAACTCATAAATTGGGGACCTTTAACCCAGTGGTACAGCAGTCTGCTCACAACCGAAAGGACTTGGCTATATATTCTCAAGCGGAACAAAACGTGTAGACAGGTCTCCTTACATTTGTTGCCTATGTTCACCTAAAAGTAAATAGGTTATTGGGTTAACACCCAGGGTCGCATCCTGGGGAAGGTAGGGGTAGTACACCCTTGGTGGGGGCAGGCTTTGAAATTATCTAAGTTAAGATAACAGCTCTTAATCTTTAAAACTGAAATGAGTAACACACGATCCAGGACGGAGAGACTGCAGGGTTAACTGTAATAAGTTTAGAACTTTTTGTGAATGTTGTAATATTAATTAATAATAATAATAATAATAATAATAATAATGCCAAGTAGTTTTTACGTTTTCTGGTAACCTCTCATATAATATAGGTAGGATAGGTCGGGATTTTATAGTTGCTATCGGTTCAATCAAATATAATATGTGCAGTTGAATAGCTTCTATATTTACCTTCTGAATGTCAAATAAACTTACCAGTAGTACGGTTTTATTTCTTTGACCCAAATAACTCGCCACTCAAGAATGGTGAATCAGCTAAACACGAACTTTGCATTTATTTTTACCGTTTACTTATTTAAATTGAGCCCGTGCTTACATGTATTAAAATATGCATTTAACTCTATGGCATTTTCTTTTATAAATGTTTCCAATAAACACGCATACACACGATATAAGTGCATGTACAGTACTTGAAAAATGCTTAAAAAATGTGCTTTATCAAAATATTTTAGTTCCTGTAACATTTAAGCCAAGATACTGAGATATGAATGACGGCCATTAGCAACATACAACACACGGCCACTGTTGACAACGCGAGATGATGTACTATAGGTTTATGAAAGTAGTAACATCGTTGGTTCAGTTTAATTATCTGAAAAACTTCGTATATTAGCCAGTCAGCGACGCCCTTTTATACGCTTCCTGAGAAAGGACTGATATTTGTGGGGGCATAACAAATTTAGAGCTCTATCCCAAGAGACCAGACAAGAAGACACACGTCTCGAAACCCACCCCCCACCCCACTCCCAGACACAAATCGATCAGTGAACGTACACCCCCCCCCCTACACGCACACCCATGCTCGCGCGCACGCATGCACGCACGCTGAGGTGTTGAATATGTTGTCTCTTGAGTTTTGAGCTTCTGTACCTTCACTTGAAAGTAGACCTGGCGGAAGCTAGGAAGGAGATATAGCTTCTAAGAGAGATGACTCATTCCCGGAGCAAGAGGAGGATTCCAGCTGCAGGGAATAAAAATTGATTTGTAAGAAAGGATTGACGTTGAGGATCATGTTCACACTGGACCAAGTAGGTGAAGTGACTCGTATCCTTCAACCGGGTTATGAAGCCAAATAAGTCAAGTGAAGTAGGGAAAAATTCCTGGTGTATCAGGTTGACATCTACGGCACGAAAGCTGGAACTCAGGTGGCGTCGATGTAAAAATTAATAATTTCGTACCAAAAGAACCTTAGAAAACTTACCTGACCTTATAACAAGCGTAATTTAATTTAGCCTAATCCAACTAAATATATATTAGATAGGTTTTCAATAATTTAATGCTCTCAGCACTCAACGCGGAGTTGCAAGAAGGGTATACTAAAGACAGTTGGATGATCTTATTTAATGAGAGTAAAATATCAACTTAGAATTAAATGTGTAGCATTAATTGCACTAATTCTTTACACAGTTTGAAAATACTCGAATGCCTTAGTCTTAAATATGTACTCGCTGGAGCGGAGGAGAGGATATTTACATGGAAATCACTTGAGGGTCTTGTTCCAAATCTCGACACTGCCATAACATACTGGAGTGAAAGATATGGGAGAAAGTGCAAAATAAACCCAATGAAAAGCTGGGGTGCAGTGGACACAATAAGAGAACACTGTATCAACATCTGTGCCCCTAGACTATTCAACTTATTACCAGAAGATATCAGAAACACTGCTGGGGCAAGCGTAGAGGTCTTCAAGAGGTAAGTTGGACAAGTATCTCCAGCAGGTGCTAGATCAGTCAGGCTATGATGGATATGTTGGTCATCGGGTCACCAGCAGCAACAACCTGATTGACCAGGCAAGCCCCAGACGAGCCTGGCCAGCCGGGAGTAGAAAAAAACTGAACTCATCAAAGGTATGTAAAGGTATAAGGCATGTGCATGTAAAACCATGAGAAAAACCATAAACCTTTTCGCTCATAATAGGTTGGTGCAGCTCTTAAGAGTGCCGAAATTATTTATAGGAAATTAGCGTTCTTCGATGATCGTCTTTGTGACCTGGTCTTAGACCACGCCTCCCTGTTCATGGCGTTATTAGTGAGACTGTTATTGGTTACCGCACAGTCTGATGTAAGCACCAGAAGTGTCCTACATCTGCCAACTTGGTTGACTTAAGTGAGGGTGTTGCATGGAGGGGTGGAGGCAATGGGTGATGCCTGTAAGCACATCAGTATAAACAGGCAGACCGTCAGTCACGCGCACTCGCCCTCATCTTCTGAGAGCTGAACTCACCGATCACTATGGGTAAGTAATCTTCCTCCGCCCATTATTTTAATCTTCGTCTTAACGGCTCCCCTTACATCATCTGCCTTTCTAGCTTTTATGTAATGATTTTTTGCTTTTAAGATTTTGTCACGCTATTAAATAAATACCACCATGTAGTGTCATGAGAGTTTTGCACTGAACTTTTAATTATTTGTATAGATCCGACAGGGATAGCAAATAAGTGTTGACAATCAGTTGAAGGCTTCAGTCACTGGTCCCGGAGCAAGCTTTCTGGTTCCCGCTTAATGACAGCTAGGGGTCTGTTGGTAATACTCTTTACGTATGAAGAAGGGTGTTAAAAATCATAGTCCTTTTACACTTTGAGTCGTCTTATAATATATTCAGTGCACCACTTTTCATTGAGGGCATTTTGCTCCGTCTGCTGAACCTCTTGCTCTCGTACAAGATGATGTGTGTGTACAGCTTGCAACCAATACCACTAGAATTTTCCAAATATAAATTATACTTGAAGGAAGCTTCCAGGGGTCAGCGCCTCCACGACACGCTCCCAGACCGGACCACCTGGAGAATCAGGGTCTGATCAACTAGGTTGTTACTATTGGTCGCACGCAGTTCAGCATACGAACCACAAATGGCTGGTCAGGCACTGATTTGAGGAACTTGTCCCGTTCCCTCTTGAAGATCGCTGGATTTGCTGATAATTTCCTTCATGCACGGAGTGAGGGAGGGCGTTGAAGAGTCGGGGACCTCTTGTCACTGTGTAGTTCTCGTAGTGTACTCTTCGTGCCCCCCCCCCCTTTTTTACGGAGTCATTTCGGCATATAGGTTTAGGACCAGTCCCTACAGAATTTTCCAGATGTAAATTATGTATCTTTTTCACCTACTTTCCAAGGAATAGAGTTGAAGGGACTACAGGCGTTCCCAGCAGTTCAGATGCTTGACAGTAAAAGCTCTCGGCACGTTTTCCAGCTCAGCAATCTAGCTTGCCTTGAAGAGAGCCGTCAGTATTTAGGAGTATTCCATCCTGGAGAGAACAAGCGACTTAGATTATCAGCGTCTCTTGTCTTGAAAGTTCTAGTTATCTAGCCTATCAGTCTCCTTACGGTAGCAGTGGCAACACTGTTGTGATCCCTGAAATGTGAGATCTTTAGACATCATTACTCCTAAGTCTCGCACATGGGACTTTTGTTCTATTGAACGATTTGGGTTGTCCTGTACTCCATTGCAGTTTTGATTTCTACCATTCTTCCATAGTGGAACGATTGAAACTTGTTTTCGTTAAATATCATATTGTTGTCCGAGGCCCACTATCAGAAAAGGATGTTACGGTGCTGTGATTTATGTCCTTGTCATTTTGGGATATAAGAATGAACAGAAGTGGCACGAGTACCATGCCTCGAAGAACAGAGCTTTTCACTGAGAGCCTCCGATTTCGCTGTTTACCACTACGCTCTGGGCTCTGTTAAAAAGTTAAATACCCATAACTTTTCCAGGTGTTCATTTTGCATTTTGTGCACCATCGCACCAGGGTCGCACTTGTCGAGTGCTTTAGCAAAATTGGCATACACCGCATCAACATTTTGCTTGTCTTCTAGAGCATCCAGGACCGCACGGTAATGATGTATCTAGCAGTTGTGAAGGGCAGGAGCGACCATGCCTAAACCAAGGCTACCCTACATTGTGTAATTGTTGTGTATGGCAGTCTTGCTTCTTAGGACCCATTCAGAGACTTTGATGTGTAAAGTTAGAGCTATTGGTCTTCAGTTTTTTTCAGTTCCTTTACCGTTTCCTTTGTGAACTGGGACGTTATCAGTGGTTTTTCAATGACCGGGATGCGCCAGACACATACCTCTGCACCTTGGATCCGAGGTATGTGTCTGGGACATACTTGGAGCACCAAAGAAGCGCATTCTCCCGAGGAAGTGGCTTAGATCTTGGGTGGCCATATCATCCCAGTGTATCTCTCTAACTCTGCGATTTATTTGATCCTGGTTGATGTAAGATGCTTAGTTTATACAGGCAGTCAAAGTTCTCTTCACATTCTCCGGTTCTTGTGATTTTTCCTGCCTTACAAAGAGCCAGTGGTGGTGATGTCAGCGGCGCAGAGGATGATGTCACTGATGTCATTGGCCGTGATGGCCGTGTCAGTGACGGTGATGGCCTTGTCATTGATGTCAGTGGCGGTGATGACCGTGACATTGATGTCAGTGGCGGTGATGACCGTGACATTGATGTCAGTGGCGGTGATGGCCGTGACATTAATGTCAGTGGCGGTGATAGCCGTGCCATTGTTGTCAGTGGCGGTGATGACGGTGGCATTGGTGACGGTTTCAGTGATGTCAGTGGCAGTGATGACGGTGGCATCGAGAATGGTAACTGTGACAGGGGGGGTAAAGGTGTCATCGAGGATGGTAACTGTGACAAGTGGTTGACGGTGTCATCGAGGATGGTAACTGTGACAGGGTTGACGGTGTCATCGAGATGGTAACTGTGACAGGGGTTGACGGTGTTATCGAGGATGGTAACTGTGACAGGGGTTGACGGTGTCATCGAGGATGGTAACTGTGACAGGGGTTGACGGTGTCATCGAGGATGGTAACTGTGACAGGGGGTTGACGATATCATCGAGGATGGTAACTGTGACAGGGGTTGACGGTGTCATCGAGGATGGTAACTGTGACAGGGGTTGACGGTGTCATCGAGGATGGTAACTGTGACAGGGGTTGACGGTGCATCGAGGATGGTAACTGTGACAGGGGTTGACGGTGTCATCGAGGATGGTAACTGTGACAGGGGTTGACGGTGTCATCGAGGATGGTAACTGTGACAGGGGTTGACGGTGTCATCGAGGATGGTAACTGTGCAGGGTTGCGGTGTCATCGGGATGGTAACTGTGACAGGGGTTGACGGTGTCATCGAGGATGGTAACTGTGACAGGGTTGACGGTGTCATCGAGGATCGTAACTGTGACGGGTTGACGGTGTCATCGAGGATGGTAACTGTGACAGGGGTTGACGGTGTCATCGAGGATGGTAACTGTGACAGGGGTTGACGGTGTCATCGAGGATGGTAACTGTGACAGGGGTTGACGGTGTCATCGAGGATGGTAACTGTGACGGGGGGTTGACGGTGTCATCGAGGATGGTAACTGTGACAGGGGGTTGACGGTGTCATCGAGGATGGTAACTGTGACAGGGGTTGACGGTGTCATCGAGGATGGTAACTGTGACAGGGGTTGACGGTGTCATCGAGGATGGTAACTGTGACAGGGGTTGACGGTGTCATCGAGGATGGTAACTGTGACAGGGGTTGACGGTGTCATCGAGGATGGTAACTGTGAAAAGGGGGTGGGGTTGACGGTGTCCATCGAGGATGGTAACTGTGACGGGGGTTGACGGTGTCATCGAGGATGGTAACTGTGACAGGGGGTTGACGGTGTCATCGAGGATGGTAACTGTGACAGGGGTTGACGGTGTCATCGAGGATGGTAACTGTGACAGGGGTTGACGGTGTCATCGAGGATGGTAACTGTGACAGGGTTGACGGTGTCATCGAGGATGGTAAACTGTGACAGGGGTTGACGGTGTCATCGAGGATGTAACTGTGACAGGGGTTGACGGTGTCATCGAGGATGGGTAACTGTGACAGGGGTTGACGTGTCATCGAGGATGGTAACTGTGACAGGGGTTGACGGTGTCATCGAGGATGGTAACTGTGACAGGGGTTGACGGTGTCATCGAGGATGGTAACTGTGACAGGGGTTGACGGTGTCATCGAGGATGGTAACTGTGACAGGGGTTGACGGTGTCATCGAGGATGGTAACTGTGACAGGGGTTGACGGTGTCATCGAGGATGGTAACTGTGACAGGGGTTGACGGTGTCATCGAGGATGGTAACTGTGACAGGGGTTGACGGTGTCATCGAGGATGGTAACTGTGACAGGGAGGGGGTAGTTGTGTTATAATCTAACTTTTTTGCGCGTTAAAAAAATGTACGTTTCAAAATGCCTGGTGTCTGTATTAGGGGAGCGACGTTGTCTGATGCACTATCGTTGTCATGTAAGGATGATATATCTGTGACATGCCTGTGGCTGATCAGCGGGGCAGCAGCAGCAACAGCCAGGTTGACTAGGCAAGCACCAGGCGAGCCTGGCCCATGATCGGGCTCCGGGAGTAGAAAAAATCTCGGAACTCATCAAAGCAACGTCCTTATTGCATATCCAGAATCACTTCTTTAGGTTAATGTGACGAAATGTGCAAACAAATAATACACAATATATGTAAGGCGCATCGTGGAGTATGCCACCCTAGCTTGAAACTCCCACCTAATAAAGTACTTGGAAAAACAAACTTTTAGAAATTACTTAAGGTGCAAAAGTTTTCACTAAGACTTCCCACGGAGCCAAGAGGAATTCGATATCCGGAGACACGGAGAACTGACTCTTGACTACCCTGAAAGCTAAGAAAGGGAGGATATGATCGTGACGTATACATTCTTGAGTGGCATCAGCAAGATGCACACTTTTCGAGAGGAAAGAACAATGGACAGAGTAGTGCAGATGGAAGCTAAAAACCATAGACTAGCCATAAGGACGTAAGAAAGCATTTCTTTTTTATTCTCAAGGTGATTGATAAGTGGAATGAGTTTGACGAGGATGAGATGGAGGCTTCTACTATTTATAGTTTTTAAAAGCAGTTATGACAGATGTTTGACAAGCCAACCCAAGAGACAAACTGATGACTTAAGAGTTGATTGATTATGCAAAACGCGACGTTAAAAACTGAGAACAATCTTAGACCTCTTTCAGCTGTGCTGGACCATTGTCTTCGTCCTAGACCTGAGGAAATATTCAAGTGTGAATGGATAGAAACATTGACACTCCAGTGAGGATAACCATATGTTGTTAAAAAGACCAAAAAGAATTTAACACTTCACAAATTTGAGACGGACTACTATATACCTGAATGTAAAATAACAACACTAGTACACCCAGTTAGGGGAATATGTAATGATTGCTATATGCTGTTTTTTTTTTAACTCTTAATATTATAGTTTTGAACTTGATTAGGGTGACCGAAACCCTCAAATGTGGACTTAGGAAAACATCAGAGATTCTTTTTAAATTAGTTAAAAAAAATTATCAACACATTACAGAATCTTTAAGGAATAATTGAATCTTTACGTACTACATTTAAAATATATGGCTTTAATGTTGCTGTAATACTGGATACCGCTAGAAATAACTTAGTGACGTCATTCCAACAACTAACAAAAAAAAAAAAATGCACAACTGTGGTCTAGCTGATTTCAGAATTGGTAACCATGATATGTGAATTATACAGGAAATTGTTATTTTAACATACAATTCACAGTAACTGCTACACAAAACATGACTATCCATCCAAATTATTTCGCTCAACAGCCCTTACACCCCATCCCTGGGAGGGGAGAAATATAACACCTGGCATATCATAAGATTTGCACATATACGTAATGGCATTGGTATATACAAGTTTCAGAAATTAGCATTAAGAATCCTTCAGCACCTTATACACGACATATACTGGGCCAGTTATTGAGTACTAGGCCCCAGCATGGAACTCAGACCTCTTCAAGCACGTACAGAAACTGGAAAAGGTACAAAGGTTTGTAACCAGGCTAGTACCAGAACTGAGAAGAATGCACTGTGAGGCGAAGCTGAAAGAACTGAACCTGATGACCTTAGACGAGAAAAGGACACGGGGGACAT
This sequence comes from Cherax quadricarinatus, assembly GCF_026875155.1. Lineage (NCBI taxonomy): Eukaryota > Metazoa > Arthropoda > Malacostraca > Decapoda > Parastacidae > Cherax > Cherax quadricarinatus. The sequence continues at coordinate 25,054,742 of NC_069428.1, read as the reverse complement.
ATCTACCTGCCTGGAGTCTTACCTACTTGGAGGGTATTCCGGGGATCAACGCCCCCGCAGCCCGGTCCATGACCAGGCCTCCCAGTGGACCAGGACCTGATCAACTAGACTGTTACTGCTGGTCACACGTAGTCCAGCGTACGAACCACAGGCCGGCTGATCCGGCACTGACTTTAGGTATCTGTCCAGCTCCCTCTTGAAGGCAGCCAGGGGGCCTGTTGGTAATTCCCCGTATGGCTGGTGGGAGGCTGTTGAACAGTGTTGGGCCACGGACACTTATTGTGTTTTCCCTTAGTGTACTAATGGCGCCCCTACTTTTCACTGGGGGAATGTTGCATCGCCTGCCAAATCTTTTGCTTTCGTAGGGAGTGATTTCTGTGTGCAAATTAGGGACCAGTCCCTCTAGGATTTTCCAGGTGTGGATTATGATGCATCTCTCTCGCCTGCATTCCAGTGAGTACAAAAGTGCTTCCAAGCGTTCCCAGTAGTTAAGGTGTTTGATGAAACTTATATGTGCAGTAAAGGTTTTCTGTATATTCTCTAGATCTGCCATTTCACCTACCTTGAATGGAGATGTTAATGTACAACAGTATTCAAGCCTAGAGAGAACAAGTGATTTAAAAAGGCTCATCATTGACTTGGCATCTCTTGGTTTGAATGTTCTCGTTATCCATCTTCCTCGCAGATGTGATAGTGGCACTGTGGTAATCCTTGAAGGTGATCCTCAAACGTTACCACTCCCAGGTCCTTCATATTACCTTTCCGCTCTATTATGTGATTAGAGTTTTTAGTATACTCAGTTCTAGCTGTTTTTCCTCCAGTTTTCCATAACAGTGTAGTTGGAATTTGTCTTAATTGAACATCATTGTTCTCCGTTGCCCATTTGAAAACTTGGTTTATATTTTGGGAATTTACCGTGTCCTCAATGGATGACACTTCTGCAGATCCTAGTATCGTCTGCAAAGGATGATACGGTGCTATGGTTCACATCTCTGTGTTAGGTAGGTAAAAGGACACAGGTGCAACTAATGTGACATTTTATTGTGGCAACGTTTCGCTCTCAAGGGGCTTTATCAAGCCATTACAAAAATACATGGAGACAGAGGGTATACATAGGCTTAAGAGCAAGGTGTAATACTAGTGGTAGTAGCAGTAGTAGTTGTAGTAATACATGTGGTAGAACAATCAACTTGCTCGTGAATAAAAGGTTATAAAAGTTATTACTCGGGTAGCATAAAAATAGGTTAGACAGATATTTCTGTTAGTAGTTGGATTTGAGAATTCCTGTTTCAGTGTTCCTCCTCTGACATGTCCTTGTGTAGTATTAGCAGCAGCGACTATGTGATGGCAGGTAGGTGTTTATTGTTTTGAAGAGGATTTTTGCTAATACTTCAGAGATGATGAAGCTGCCTTTATTTTGCTTGATTGTGTTAGAAATAGCGATTAGTGATGATGTCAGTAGTGTGTCACTGATTACTTGTGTAGTATATGTAGATAATCCCAGCTATGTTATAGATAGGCTCCCTGACTAACAGTATAGGCTCCGGGCATGTGAGCGCTTGGCCGCAGGCCACCGCCTTAGACGCCGGCTAGACATAAACTGGACAAGGCGTAGGCTCCTGGGTTTCCCCTCAAGACTCGCTCAATATAAGTTACCACACCGTCCAACGAGTGTATTCCTTACTCCAATATCTCCTAAGTACCCACCCGACAATGATTCAAGTTATTTACGTCTGCGGAAATTAGGTTCTCTGATCACTAGTTGGGCGTCATTGAATTTGGTGAACTAGTTGGTGGAATTCTGGTGTTGTATGCAGGCGTTGTTCGAGTAATTATTCCTGCATACGTTAATGTGTTCATTGAGACGTGTTTCGAGGTTCCTTGCTGTTTCACCTACATATATTCTGTTGCAACCTCTACAAAGTATAGTGTAAACTCCTGTCTTTGTCTAATATGAGGATGAGGAACAGGATGGGGGCGAATACTGTGCCTTGTGGAACAGAGCTCTTCACTGTGGCCGCTTCCGATTTAACTCTGTTTACCACTACTTTGTGTTCGATTGGTTAGAAAGTTGAAGATCCACCTGCCCACTTTGCCAGTTATCCCTTTAGCACGCATTTTGTGCGCTATTACACCAAGATCGCGCTTGTCAAAGGCTTTTGCAAAATCTGTGTATACATCTGCATTGTTTGTCTTCCAGTGCATTCAAGACCATATCATAGCAGTCTAGTAGTTGCGAGAGGCAAGAGCGGCCTGCTCTGAACCCATGTTGCCCTGGATTGTGCAGTTGTTGGGAATCCAAGTGGTTTACAAACCTGCTTCTTGGTACTCTTTCAAAGATTTTTATGATGTGGAACGTTAGAACTATTGGTCTATAGTTCTTAGCTGTTTTTTTTTTTCTGCCTCCTTTATGGAGTGGGGCTGTATCCGTTGTTTTCAGTGAATGTGGAATTTCACCCGTGTCTATGCTCCTTCTCAATAGCATATTTAGACCCTGCGAAAGGGGTTTCTTGCAATTCTTAATAAACACACAGTTCCATGAGTCTGGGCCTGGGACTGAATGCATGGGTATGTTGTCAATGACGTTCTCAAAGTCTAGTGGAGTTAGGGTTAGGTCAGAAATTTGGCATACACTGACAGGGTTTTCAGGCTCATTCATGGAAAAAAAAAATATTGGATTGTCGATCTTTAGGCTGATTAGTGGCTCGTTAAACAGAGTCGTATTGAGATTTCAGTATCTCACTTATTTCTTTGTCATCATCTGTGGAAGTTCCATCTTGTCTGAGCAGGGGCCCCATACTAGATGTGGTTTTTGCCATGTTTTTTGGCATATGGAAAGACATATTTCAAATACATACATTCTCACTTGAAAAGGTTGTCGAAGGTGCTTTCTGTACCAAGATACTGTTGCGTAGCAGTGTAAGAATGTGCAGAATGCAGAATGTAATCATTGAGAGGGACGTGCCCTCTCGGTTATTACATTCTTTCTTCTGATAGTGTATGCGCATCACCTTTGACAGTATACAAGTCTCCATGCTGTTGCTTTATCTTCACATTGTTCCAGACTATGGAGCAAAACTCTTCTCCAGGCTGAGGGACTGACCTCCTCAAAACTAAGTCTTCAAGGATGATGGACTGATTACTTCGTCTTCACATCTCTACGGCTTCTTCTGGCTTCTGTGCTCGACTGAAGAAGCCTATTGTGTAGGCGAAACGTTTCGGAATAAAGATACCTAACTGCTGCACATGTCTTAATTACTGTATGCCATTTTCATATTCACTCTTAGTACTAGCTAACTTTTACTCCCTCGTTTGTCTTCTCCCTCATCTTTTCCTTCATCCTCTTCCTTCTGCCTTTCCTCTTTCTTCTCCCCCTTTGTCTTTCTCCTCTTTTTTTTCGTTTTATTTATTATATTCTTTTATCAGATGTTTTGGTTATCCTCGTGGACGATGCCTTGAATATTATGAATGATGGGACGACATTCGTCTCGCTAGTTAACATTAGCCACCATTGAAGATAAATCCACATTATTCTTGTGCTAACGTGACAAAGAATAGGATCCTTGTTACGTTAATTTGTCTCTGTAGAATATTAATTATGGGCAATTATCAGTTGACGCGTTTTTAGGGTACCTTTGACATATCGTTGCGTTTCGAGAGCTTTTCTACTCCCAGAGTCCGACCCTGTCTGAGACATGTCTGGTGCTTTCCTGGTCAGCCAGGCTGTTGCTGCTGGCGGCTCGCTGGTCAACATGACTCACGAAATCATAATGACACGATTGCAAACAAACCATACCACGGACGGGATTGAAGACTCTGACCGCGGGTTCAATCCCGCCCGTGGTATGGTTTTGCTCGCTGGTCCACATCCATCAAAGCCTGGTTGATCTGGCGCTTAGTGGAGATGGAGCTACTTGTCCAAGTTTTCTCTTCAAGAACTACACATGTCCCAGTAGTGTTTTTGTTATCTTCTGGTAAGATGTTGAACAATTAGGGACTACGGATGTTGATACTGTTTGACAATTTCTAGGCAATTCGTAATCAGTGATGGTAGTCCTATCAATGAAGTGCGTGCAGCGAGCGCCAACAGCTTTACTAACAAACAAAGCCGTCATTCAGGGGACTTTGGTTGAGATTGGTCCTCGGAAGTGATGATCACATGAAGCACCGAGTAAACAGTTATGAGAGGTTTTTAAGTGGCGATTCAAGGTATTAAGGTGTATTTTTTATATGATGTGGAACACATCATATAAAACACAAAAATAATAAGAATGGCGTATACAAGTCGTTAATGGTAGTGTTTTCTTCCTGGTTTCGCCCATTCTCCTGAATCAGATTAATGATTCTAATAACAAAAAAAGGCACAATACCGTGACTGGAACGATACACAAATAACCCGCACATAGAAGAGAGGAGCTTACGGCGACGTTTCGGTCCGACTTGGACCATTTGCAAAGTCACACTACTACTACTACTACCACCACTACCTCTTCCTACCTATATATACCCGTCCTGCTCCACTGCTGGTTAGTGTGACTTTGTAAATGGTCCAAGTCGGACCGAAACGTCGTCGTAAGCTCCTCTCTTCTATGTGCGGGTTATTTGTGTAATGATTCTGATGTTTAGTTTATCTTTGGTAGTTTCAGGAAACCCTTACCATCTGTTGGAATTACTTTTAGATACGTTCCAGGAGTAATTTGTTGGAGGATTTTGTAATTTGACTGTTGAGCATCGTTTAAACCCCCTTAAGAATTCTAGTGAATGTAGGCAGACAGACGGTAAACATTCTGTGAAACGTTTTCCATTCAAACAGACTTTGTTTTTCCTTTGTGTCGTGAACATGTCAAATGAGAAGTAAGTCTTAGAAACTTCTTATATTGATTTATCTTTACTTTCATGTGAATTGAGACATCCCACGTGGAGACAAACGCAGCCTATTTTGAGACCGGGCTGCGGGGGCGATGATCCCCAGAGACCTTAGCAGATATATAATTAATCATTTCTAAAAAGGGAAGCCACGTAATATGTTGCTGCAATCGTTAGAAAGTGGATGAAACATATTTATCCTGGTTAGATCTCTATACAAGTTAGAGCGGCGCACGTGGTCAGAATATTAAAGAAGGCACCTCGCACTTTCTCCAGCTGGTGTCGCTCTTGACCCCACCATTAATTATCTTTTAAGGTTTTGTGTCCGCTCTCACGTTTTTAATTTACATTTTTATTTATTGTTTTCATCGCTTGTTTTTCTTTGCTAAGTAAGTTTTTTGCAGTTTTGTTTTGATTATTACGAGAGTATTAGGAGTTGATGGAAAGTATAATATTTATAAGCGTCAAGACAAATTTCGACAGATACTTTTGTTGTATACTTTGAAGGTGGTGATGGAGGTGACAGTGTAGTGCCCCAAGTAGGTTATGAATGGGCTGGTGTTGTGAACGGGAGACGAGGTGCTCACGACAAGTGGAGCATAATCCAGGGTGACATGCCCTCGACGGGGCCCTGATTGAACTATTCATAAGGTCTAGTGCCTATGCGGGCTCCTGAATTGGCCACTAAATCTTCCTGGGAGGAGTTGCCGAGGTCAACAGGGGAGAGGTGTCATCACGCAACTTGTAAAGCACAATGTTGCTCTTTTTATTGTATTGATCTTAGCTGACTTCTCGATGTACGATATTTTAGGTGAGCGCAATTTAACCAAAATGAGCCTATTTTAATGAATAAAAGATGGGAAATTTCTAGCTGGAGGGGAAGGGAATTTTTTTCTGGATGTGACGGCTGCCGGATACCCGTACAGTTAATTATCCATGAATCGAAAAACCTACGTTGTGACTGACAACTTTTTTTTTTCCACGGTCACAGAACACATGTTCACGTAAGAAGATGGATTACAACACGGATAAAAAGTAGACCTTTTAATGAGCTTGGAGACAGCAATGATTGGAACGTATTTTCTAGGTGAGAGAGCTAGTCAACAGTTTAGATTTGTCAAGAAGCTTTGTTCCTCGCAGCATCTAGTAGCCAAAATTGCCCTTCTCATTCTCAAATCTTACATAGGCATAAACATACTCACAGATCATAGCATTGTATCATTCTTTACAGCTGATACTACAATTTCTGTTAATGGCATACATCGAGGACACAGCCAGTCTTCAAGTTGATACATATTAGTTCTTAACAAATTTCTGCAACTAGTTCCTTATCAGCCGGACTGTGTGCAGTGAGCACCATTTTCTTTTGCCCAGGCTGTCAACGGGGAGGCTTGGTGAAGTAACATATTACTGACAAGTATGAGGACAAAGATACGGGTTGCGGAACAAGCGTTTTATTGGGAAAACCTGTGCCTTGTCTTCGAGGAGACACGGTCAGCGACTAGGCTGCTGGGATGATTATCCCCGAAACCATCTTCAGGTAACCTTCAGGAAATTTTTCCCGAGTTCATAGAAAAAAATATATTCTTCAGAGACGACAAATTTTTAGTTTCTCCGCTATGGAAAATTAAAGTAGTAGACAGCATAAAACCTACTCAGTAGAGTGGAAGAGGAACGTAATTAACTTAAAAGTTAACATGTCGAAAGCTTATAACATTCAAGAACCACAGTAGTGTTACTATCACAACTACAAGGAAAAATGTTAAGCTAAACAACAGAAACCTTCAGAATGAGAAATACCTTAAGTCAAAATTAGTGTTTTAGAGAATGTACAGCACAGAAAACATTCGTTGTCCTTATAACTTTCAACTCTTAAATTCTTGATAGTGTATAAAGTCCCTCTAACTGCACAGTGAAACGCGGGCGACAAAGATTCGTCATAATTTACAACAGGAAAACATTGGAAGGACTGATTACAAATCTGCATACTGAAATTACTTCTTGAGATCGAGTCTCTACATAGTGCAAAATATCTAATGAAAAGCTGGATGCAACAAGTACACCGAGACAACTCAGTGTAAAAGGCTCTAAGACTTTTGAACTCCCTTCAGACATACGGGAAATTACCAGCAAACCCTTTAATGCCTTCATGAGGAAAAGTGACGGGTAATATCTGAGAAGACATTTTGTAGTGTTTTAGTTAGACTTAATGCAGGTAGCACCAGTAGCTTGACTAATTAGACCTGAGTCAAGAGGCCTGGTACGAAAGCAGGCCGCAGCTACAGTGATCCCCCGTTAATAGGTAGATAGCTGATAGGTGTATTATTGAAACTTTTAAGTGGAAACTCCAAAAGAAAGTTAAAAACTGTGTCTATATTATCCATTGATTTAAAACTTATCCGACTGTTATAAAAGGTTGTATTGTGGTAGGAAAACTGAGTGGTAGGGCAAAGTGCGAGTGAGGAGAAAGTTTGAGGGTAAAGTAGAGCTCGAGCCGCTTACCTCATTCTGCTGGCCTACATCTTACCTTCAGTGTTGAGCAGTTCTACCCCCCCCCCCCCCATTTTAAAATAATAGTTGTTGATTTTTAAGAGAACATTGGTAATCTTTCTCGGGCTTTTTTTTTTTTATGTCTTGACACAAGCATTTTAGTATTATAGCTAATAATGCTGGAAAACTGATGACCAAAGGATAATTCACTGTGGTTTCCGACATTGAGAAACCTTGTTAAATAGTGTCATTATAGTTTTAACATTTCTCTGAAACTAATACACACCATGATACAAAAGAGAGTAGTGAAGACCAGTGGTACATAAATTGTTAAAAATAAATCGTTGCCATGTAGGTCGAGTTAAGTAATTCATATTAGTAAAATGAGATGGACCACAAAAATCCTCCTACTTAGTAAATTTTTGGGTGGAGAAGTTTGCAGGCCCTAGAACAACAGTTGTCATTGGTAAAGAGGTCACTGATTTAAATTCATATTTGTTTGATGCACTATTTTCCTCTACGCCCCTACTGAATTTATTGCTTTATGTTTTATGTATGTTTCGTATTTTTTTTTTTTTTTTGCCCAAGTGAAGAGCAGCGACTCTTTAAAACAGTCGCTAAGCTCTTTATTAATCAACAGTGATGTATAAAGTAACATGGTTGTGTTTATTAACAGTGGCGATGCCTTAAATAATTGTTATCTTTGGGAACTTAAGATCATCATGTAATAAAGATGGCACGATGCCAAATTTTTTTTACTGATATTGATAAACAATTTTCGGCCAATATCAATGCTTTTCCTGTATTTTTTTTTTAATATAATGACTATATTCAATATATAAGGGAATGCTTATTGGGTATTAAATAATAATAAAAATCAGAAATTAAATATTAAAAAACTTAATTTCTCTGTGATGAAAATGTCATTTCTCGTTTCTTGGCTGTTAGTTACTAGTTGTCAGAGGCACTTGTCGATAGTGTACTTGCACGTGTATCATTGAAATGTGTAAAAAAAATTTTTAGTTTTCCGTTGAGAGGCTGTGTATGCTAAGCCTCATTTCCCACCAAGCGTTATTCAACCTGATGAAGCTTATTGCAACGTACGCCTAAATATCTATTTCTTTTCCTTGAAACATTGCAGTTAAAGTGAATATATATATATATATATATATATATATATATATATAATATATATATATATATATATATATATATATATATATAATATATATATATATGTGTGTGTGTGTGTGTGTATATATAATTATATAAAGTGGGGTATATATATGTATATATATGTGTATATATATATGTATATATATGTGTATATATATATATGTATATATATGTGTATATATATATATGTATATATATGTGTATATATATATATGTATATATATGTGTATATATATATATATGTATATATATGTGTATATATATATATATATGTATATATAGTGTATATATATATGTATATATATGTGTATATATATATGTATTATATGTGTATTTTATGTATATTTGTGTATATAAAATATGATATTTATTTATATATATATTGATATATATGTGTATTTTA
>NC_069428.1:25016509-25045307 GCF_026875155.1 Cherax quadricarinatus | reverse complement strand
TAATAATTTAATATTATTATATATATTATATATTTATATATTTATATATATATATATAATTATATTATATTATATAATAACACTGTCTCCCCCCCAAGGTTGGGTCCCCCCCTAAAAAAAAAAATTTGGAGAAAAGACACTTATATAAAGTTCAGGGCATTATTAGAGGAAACTTTTTGTTACTAGTGGCGAAACATTACCTATAATAAATGTCCTGACCGGTACATAAGTGTCTTTTTTCACATCTTGTCGGTATCACCATACCATTTTTTTCAGAAACGCTGTCTTGCCAGAGACGCACTGATACTACAGTTCAAAACTGCAGATATCCCCACCCTTCTTTCTGATTGCAGGCACTGTACTTCCCACTCCCAGGACTCAAGTCCGACTAACCTGTTTCCCCGAATCTCTTTATAAATGTTATTTTGCTTGCACTCCATAGCACGTCATGTCATAAAAACCGTTTGCCTTCACTCATATTAAAAACGCTCACACACGCCTGTTGGATGCCTTAAGTCCTCACACATAACCTTTACCCCCTCCCTCTAACTTCTCCAAGGACGACTCCTACCCCTCATTTCCTCTACTGATTATAGTATAGCCCTCCAAGTTATCCCATTTTGCTCCATCCTCTTGAAATATACGAACCACCTCAACAACCCCTCTTCAGCCCTCGGGATAATACTTCTAGTAATCCCGCACCACCTCATCTCCAGGCTAAGATTCTCAGCATAATATTTATACAGTTTATTGCCCTCATACACTACATATCCACTAACTCCAGCCTCCTCATTTTTGCAACATTCACAGCCCATGCTTCATACCCATATAAGAGCGTTGGCACCACTATACTCTCACACATTCCCTCTTTTTTGCCTCCGTGGATAACGTTGTTTGTCTCCACAGGTGACTCAATACGCCACGCGCCTTTCCCTCGTTAATTCTGTGATTCAATACGTCATTCATAGACCTGTCTGCTGACAAATCCACTCCCAAATATTTGAACACATTCACTTCCTCCATACTCACTCCAATCTGATATCCAAGTTTTCATTGCCTAAATTTTGTGTTACCCTCACCACCTTGCTCTATCCTACGTTCACTTTCAATTTCCTTCTTTTACACCCTCCCAAATTCGTCTACCAACCTTTGCAACTTTTCTTCAGAATCTCCCAAAAACGTAGTGTTGTCAGCAAAAAATAACTATTACAACTCCCACTTTGTGTTTGATTCTTTATCTTCCTATCCTTCACTTCCCTGCAACACCCCTGCATTCACTTCTCTTACAACCCCATCTGTAAATATATTGAACCATGTTGACATCACGCATCCCTGTCTAAGACCTACTTTTTTTTCTGTGAAATAATCTCCCCGTCTCCTACATATCCTAGCCAGAGCCTCACTATTATCGTAAAACCTCCTAACTGCTATCAACGTAAACTCTTTGTCTACTCATCCCCTACACTTCCTAAACCTTGTTGTTTATCTGCGATCCTTGTCTCTGCCTTACCCTTAATTCTTTAAATAATTACCTTACCAGACATTCTCAACAGACTTGTTCCCCTATAATTCTTACACTTTTTGTTCCTTTATCTGTATACAAAGGCACTTTTCCTTATGCACAGATGGAGGGCGTTGATGAATCGGGGACTCCTGACATTCATCGAGTTGCCTTTTAGTGTATTCCTTTAGGCCTTGCTTTTTTATTGGAAGTATTTCGCACCGTCTGCGAAGTCTCTTGTTGTCGTACAGGGTAATTTCAGTGTTCAGTTTTGGGAGGAGTCCCTCCAGGATTATACAGTTAAATTATGATACACGTTTTTCGCCTACTTTCCAAGGAATGCAGTTGAAGGAATTTCAGTTGTTCTCAGTGGTTTAGATGCTTCATCGAAGTGTTAAGGGGTTGATAAATAGCAACAAGATAAGACAAGAGAATTTACGTAAGACCCCTGTGGGGTGAGCGGGGAGGACAGGACAGGCGAAGAATATCGTTGGAGAGGAGTGTCCATAGTCGTTGAGAAAGTGCTAGGGCTTAACCCAGCAGCTAGGCGCTCGTGTGGCGGACTGGAGAAACGGTAGGAGCAGACTGTGTTTGCATCGGTCTTGTGGTAGTTGGAAGTCTTGAGTCTTGAGAGGCTGGCAGCAGGCTAGGTTGCAGGAGAGGGCAGCTCACTAGTAGGTGTTATTGGAGTGATTAAGGAGGCAAGTTTGTAGAAGAGTCATTTTCAAACTTTTTGAAGCTGCTCCTAGAGAGGGTATAGTTTTGTCTTATTTTCAAAGGTGGAACGTAGAGGCTTGATGAACTCCAGAACTTGGGTAAGTGCGAAGTGAAGTGGTGGCTCGTAGGCAAACTTGACTGTTCCAGCACCGAGGCCTTTGTAGAGCTCAGTGAAAGTCATGGTGTCAGCATTCGATGGAGAAGTGTAAAAGGTAAGGTTTTCCTGTAAGGGTGTACTGGAGTCATCAGTATCTTCTTCCTCGGAAGTGGATTCAGTGGGCAAGTCTACAGTGGTGCAGGCAAGTGACTGTGGGTCAGCAGGAGCAGTGGAGAGGTGTATCAACAGGTTGGGAGGCGGTGGTTGAGGCAGAATAATTAGCATTGTTGGTGGTGGTGGTGGTTGTTGAAGTTTCATGAACAGTTGCTTGGACAGGAGACAGGTATGCAGGTGCAATGAAGTTCACAACGTTGGGAAGAATCTTGAGGATGTCGGCTGAAGGTGTGGAGTCCGGGAAATTGAAGGCAAGTATGTTGTTCAGACGGAATAGTTCGTTTATGGTGGTGTTGAAAGTGCCGAGGCATGCTGCATTTGCAAGGAGTGCATACACCATGCAAATCAGCACCTTGCAAGGAACACCGTCAGGAAGTGGAGAGAGTTGCAAGGTAGAAAGGTTTTTTTGAGTAGCTTGAAAAATCTTTGTAGTGTCAGACTGAAGTTTCGTTATTGCAGCATAGGTTGGCGATCTAGAGGAGTCCTTATTGAATTTTCTTGGTCACAACTTCTTCTCTTAGAGGACATCTGGCATGTTGGTTGGAGTGGTGGTGGTGGTGCAGTCTTTGTAGTCGTGTCCTTTACTTCCGCAGTTGGTACAAAATTTCTTGTTTTTTATGGGGGCAGTCTTTTGTAGTGTGGTTATATAAATAGCAGGTTCAACAGGGAGAGAGATGTTTAAATTGTTCATGCACGACGTGGCTAGGGTGTATGATGTAATATGAAATGACCAGTCCGTTAGATAGAACTTGGGCAGCCATAGCAATGTCTTTGAAGGTGATCTTGAGCATAGATGAGGCGTTAGGTATCTTTCTATTATTTTCCACCGAAGTCCAGAAATTATGTTCCTCGATTGAGAGGGCAGTGACAATCCTGTCAAGACGTTTCAAGAAGATAGAACGTTTCGCCTTCAAGTAAGGAGAAGTGGAAATTTCAAAGTCACTGTCATTCAGCTGTAAGTCTTATCAACCGGCTTTACCGATTCCTGGCATCCAGATCACGATATCTGTTTTTAAAACACTAGTGTTTGCCTCCATCTCCTAGCCACAGGCTAGAAGATTTATCTGCGTCTTTAACTTCCATCTATGTTCCCGGGATTCTTTGCATCACATCTTAAACAGTGTGTTCCTATGCACATCTTTCGAGTATTTTTTTTCCCCATGATCATGTCTTCACTGGCTCTTCCTTCTCTTGGTAGTGTTTGAGCTCATAGTCTCTCATCGTAATCTATTTCACTCTGTTCTTTTACCAGTCTTATTGCGATTTTTCGAATATTTTCAAATTAATTTACATGCATGATTCATTGCGGGCTGTGTGTGTGTTTGTAAGTGATATTTCACAATCTTTCGGTACATGCGGGATGTAGATTGAGACATCCTATACCAGGTCTTTCATAAGATCAATGCGCGATAAAGCTGGTCTTTTTGTTTGAAACGTTTATTGCTTTTCATCCTTTGTATTGGGGTTCTTTATCTCCTAGGGTATACGGAAAAAAAACTCATCAATAAGGCGTTATTGTCAACTACTGACTTCAGTGGATGTAGGCGAAGATATAATTTTGCCCTAGAGCAGGTTATGTTGCGTTCGTCGGTCTCATCCTCAATAACAACATTTGGGTACAAAAGATTGCACAGTTTCATATCTATAGTTTATCATATAAATGTAAGACATAATATGTAAAGTTTTTGTCTAGGTGAATGTGCATTTGAGGGGGCAGTATATCCTTGAAAATAATAAGAATCTGCCAGGGTACGTCCTTCTTTGAAGAATGACTTTCTTCCCCAGGTAAAAAATACTTGCAGGATACCTGAAAAAAAAAATGCTTCCGGGGGTCAGTGCGCCCGTGTCTTGGTCCCAGACCAGACTTCATGAATCAAGGCCTATTCAGCTAGGCTGCTACTGCTGGCCACACGCACTCCAACATACGATTCATAGCCTGGCTGGTCAGGCACTGTTTTGAAGAACTTGTCTAGGTCCCTCTTGAAGACCGCCAGAGGTTTATTGGTAATTCCTGATATACATGGTGGGAGGGGGAGGGAGGGAGGGCGTTGAAAAGTCGGGAACTTCTGACACTCATGAAGTTCTTAGTGTACTCGTCGCGCCTCTGGCTTTTAGTGGCGATATTTTGCACCGTCTGCAAAGTCTCTTCTTGTCATACGGAGTGATTTTAGTGTGCAGGTTCGGAACAAATCCCTCTAGTATTGTCGAAGTGTAAATTATTACATATCTTTCTGCCCTACGTTCCAAGGAACGTATACTCAGTAATTGAGATCCTTGATTGAGTGTGTATACCAGCAGTGAAAGTTATCTGTGCGTTTTCCAGCTCGGAAATCTCGCCTTCTTTTGAATGGGGCTGGAGAGAATAAGCAACTTGAAGAGTATCATCATTGGCTCAGCATTTTTTTTTTTTTTGTCTTGAGAGTTCTAGGCATCCAGCCTTGCAGTAGCAATGGCAGCATTGTTGTGATCTTTGATTGTAAGATCTTCAGAAATCATTACCCTTAACTCTCGCACATGGGACTTTTGCTCTAAGGGATGATTTTATTTTTTCCCTTCTATACCGAAACAATTGGAGCTTTTCCTAGTTAATCATCATATTGTTGTCTGAGGCCCACTGGAAGAGTTGATATCCGCCTTAGAATTCGCTGTGTCATCGATGGATGCCACTCATAGAGATTCTGGTCTCATCAGTAAAGAATGTTAGGGTGCCACGATTTATGAACTTGTCAGTGTCTGATATGAAAATGAGAAACAGAAGTGGGGCGAGTACCGTGCCTTAAGATCAGAGTTTTTCACTGTGGCAGCCTCCGACTTCACTCGGTTCTATTTGTTAATAAGTTCAGTATGCATCTGCTCACTTTTCCAGCTGTTCTTTTTTCACACATTTTGTGTGCAGTCACACCAGAGTCGTATTTGTCGAAAGTTTCTACAAAATTAATGTACACTGCCTCAGCATTTAGTTTATCTTCCAGGGCATCCAGTACCACATTGTAATGATCTAGCAGTTGTGAGTGGCAGGAGAGACCTACCGTAAACTCATGCTGCTCTGGATTGTGCAACTGTTGATTCCGTATGATTGGCGGTCTTGCTTCGTTGGACCCGTTCAAAGATTTTGATAATGTTCGAAGTTAGGGTTATTGGTCTTTACCTTTGATGAGGTTCGAGAAAGTTTCTACTCCAGGAGTTCGGCCATGGGCCAGGCTCGTCTGGTGCTAGCCTGGCCAGCCAGGCAGTTTCAGTGACCATATAATTCAGTATTTATCATATTACGTAAATTTTTAGAAGTACATGCGTGAGCGCCGGTGTTTCTTTCATGGTTAGTAGTAACCATCTATGCAAATAAATGGTATGATGATACCGACAGAATGTGGGAAAAGGCACGTACGGTTCAGGATATTTATTAAAGGAAACGTTTCGCACCGAGGGGCTTCTTCAGTTCTAATACAAACATACCTATGAACGGGTATATGTAGTGGCAGGAGTCAGGGAAAAGGCTACATGAGGGTGGTTGTAGTAGTACAGCAACTGTTGTGGTGGTGGTGCTGCTGCTACTGCTGGTGGTGGTGGTGCTGCTACTGCTATGCTGGTGGTGGTGGTGGTGCTGCTGCTGCTGCTACTGCTGGTGGTTGTGGTGGTGGTGGTGCTGCTGCTGCTGGTGCTGCTGCTGCTGGTGCTGCTGCTGCTGCTGCTGCTGCTGCTGCTGCTGCTGCTGCTGCTGCTGCTGCTGCTGCTGCTGCTGCTGCTGCTGCTGTCGTCGCCGCCGCCGCGCCACCAACCCCTCCTGCTGTATTAGGACTGAAGAAGTCACTCGTGGCGAAACGTTTCTTTTAATAAATATCCTAAACTGCTGATAAATTAGACACGTGTGCAACATTTGTTTATCTTTATTGATGAAACGTTTCGCCACGCACTGACTTCATCAGTCCTATATAAAGAAGAATGGTGAAGAGCAGGAGTTGAGGTAATCAGTTCTCCAGCCTGGAGTCAATGTAATCAGTCCATCAATCTTGAAAAGAATACAGCATACGCACGAAGAAACGGCTTATATACTGTAGGCAGGTGAGGTGAAGTAGTGGTAGGCGATATCACAGTGGACAAATACACATGTGGAAGTAGGTCATGCCTATAGGTTAGGCAAGTGAAGAATTCCCTGTATCAAGATCCCAAGGTGGTGTTGTGTCTGACAGGAATGTAGACAAATGTTTCAGAGAACCATTTGTCTACAATCCTGAACTGTTCATAAGCGTCTTTTTCTGTATTTATCTATGTCTATCTGGCGTAAACATTCAGATGTATGTGAGTCAATGCTCTCCAAGCTGTATTCTTGTCTGGGCCCTGGCCGCGGAGGACGTTGAGCCCCGGAAGCATCCTTCAGGTGTCCCTCAAGTATCTACCCGACGTAAACGTGTAGTTGGATGTGGATGAGCGCCATTGTGTTTGCATCCATATGTATATATCTGACTTAAACATGCAATTGTATATGGGTGAGCGTGCGCCAGTTTGTATCTTAGTTGTTAGTATCCATATGTTTATCTGACGACATTACAGTTGTATTTGGGTGAGCGCGCTTACTCATATGCATCTGTGCTTATCTGGCGTAAACATCGTAGTACGTTGATGAGTACCAATGATTTTTTTTATATTATTGCGAATTCTGTCTTGGTTATATGCTGGAATATATACAGTGGGTGTGAGTTGGACCTGCCTAGCATGGGCCAGTAGGCCTGTTGCAGTGCTCCGGTCTTAGGTTCTTATACAGAGGAGGATTATAGTCAACCTCCCGTATCAGGTATATTTCTAGCGAATATAAACTATACCACGAGCGGGGATACAACCCGCGATCAGAGTCATAAAGCTCCAGACCGACGCTCTGGTCACACGTGCAACATCTGGGTATCTATTGTAAACGTTTAGATTCTAGGATATAATTTGAAGACAGTAGAACTATATGCAGAAGATGAGGTAATCAGTACCTTAGCCTTGGAGTTGGTGTGAAGAGCACCGTAGTCGTGAAGATTCTGGAACATAGACAAGGAGGCTGGCGCTTGTATAGTAATGTCAGGTGGAAAGGGACGAGTAGCAGACGAGAGCATAATCACTGGTAGGCCTGATTCCCCAGTGGAAGTAGGTCATACCCAAAGGGATGGGTAAGTTGTTGTTGTAGCCATGAAGGAGGTCATGTAGATGTCCTCTGAACCAAGATTCCATGATGCGTGATGTCGGTATTGTATACCATTCTTGTACAACTTGTCAGACACTGCAGCATCATGGAATCTTGGTTCAGAGGACATCTATATGACCTTCTTCATGGCTACTACAACTTAACCCATCCCTTTGGGTATGACCTACTTCCACTGGGGAATCCCGCCTACCAGTGACTATGCCCTCGTCTGCTACCCGTCCCTCTCCACCTGACGTTAGTATATAAGTGCTAGCCTCCTTGCCTATGCTCCAAAATCTTCACGACTACAGTGCTCTTCACACCAGCTCCAAGGCTGAGAGACTGATTACCTCATCATTGTATATAGTTCTGTCTTCAAATTATGCCCTAGAATCTGTATTGATAAAGCCACTAGATGGCGAAACGTTTACAATAAAGATACCCAGATGTTGCACATGTGTGTCAGTTTTCATCTTGTCGGTATTGTATACCATTCTTGTACAGTTTTATAACACTGAACGCGGGTTCTATCCCCGCCTGTGGTATGGTTTGTTTGCAATCGTGTCACTACGATTTCGTTGAGTCATACTAACGATTATAGTTTAAGATTATTGCATTTACATTCTGAAATGTGTAAAATGAAGGTGTATTGAACAAACGTATTTCGTCTACAAAATGGTGGTATAAATAAGGTGCTAAAAATGCACATTAAAGAAGTATCGTATTAAAAAATGCTGCAACACGTTCAAGAAATTCGCATGAAAAACGTAGTAGTATTGCAAATATGACCTTTTTAGCACGACCTAGTAAGACTGCTGCAGAATTTTTTGTTCTTATGATCTTTCATATCATAAAATTCCTCCATTCTATTGAGCATCTAAATTTCTGAAAAGATTTTGGTGACTTTAAATGAGATACATGGAACCCTGCAGATCCTAGTGCGACTCCTATAAATTTTATAGCTTTTAGTAAAAAAAAATATTGTTCGTCCTTTTATATCAATGTGTTTGAATGTGTGGTAAACTTTAATATTTTAAATAGGTACAATGTTTCCTTCCCAGAAGAAATATAAGTATATTGCCATTCATCTTCACTGGAGGTATTCCATACACATTCAAGTAGAACATTCACTTGCAGGTTCTTGTGTCTATCTACACATCCTCAGGAAGAACCCTTAACTAAATGTGAAGATTCTACTTGAGGATGTGCATATACACCTTTTTTTCAGCAAAACTATCATCTGTTGGTACTTGTGTACTGGTACAATTGTATATTACTATTTTTAGATTTTAATACTGACCATTCCTTCCCTCTGCTTTTGCTTCACACACACACACACACACACACACACACACACACACACACACACACACCACACAACCCCACACCACAACACACACACACACACACACACACACAACCACACACCACACACACACCCACCACAACATATATATATATATATATTATATATATATATTATATATATATATATATATATATATATTATTATATATTAATTCGCAGATAGGCGAATTATTTACAAACATTGTCTCTACGTCCACAGCAAGACTGGACTCTGATAAAGAATTAGCAGGTTCGAGTCCTGCTGTGAACGTAGAGACAATGTTTGTGTATGTATATATATATATATATATATATATATATATATATATATATATATATATATATATTATATATATATATATATATATATTATATATTATATATATATATATAAAGCAAAAGCTATAAATAACGAAAATATATAAATAAAGTGCTGAAAATATCTAACGTAGATAGGGCTCGTATCAACGGATTCAAGTTAGGAAAATTTGGATCTAGAAAGGATATAGAAAGGTATTGGTTTAGTAAGAGTTGCGGTTGAATGGAACAAACTCAGAGTAGCATCATTGAAGGTTAAACAAGTACAGTACATGACTGGGTGTGAGCATTGGTAAGGCTCTGGGGTGCTCATGATTGTTTTCCAGGATATTTCTCATAGTTTTGTTAATTTTGTCCCAGTAAGTTCTATAATTGTGCAAGACAGGTATACAATACCTACAAGATGCAAGTTAAGATACTTGTGCAACATCTGGTTATCTTTATTGTAGACGTTTCGCCATCCAGTGGCTTTATCAATACAGATTCTTTGGACATAATAAGAAAAACAGAAGAACTGTATACAAAAGATGAGGTAATCAGTCTCTCAGCCTTGGAGGTGGTGTTTATCATGGAATCTTGGTTCAGAGGACATATACAAGACCTTCTTCACGGCTACTAAAACTAACCCATCATTTTGGGTAGGACCTACTTCCACTGGGGAATCCCGCCTACCAGTGACTATGCCCTCGTCTGCTACACGTCCCTATTCACTGACGCCTATATAAGCGCCAGTCTCCTTGCCTCTGCTTCAGAATCTCTACGACCACGGTGCTATAAACACCACCTCCAAGGCTGAGGGACTGATTACCTCATCTTTTGTATATAGTTCTTCTGTTTTCTTATTATGTCCAAAGAATCTGTATTGATAAAGCCACTGGATGGCGAAACGTCTACAATAAAGATAACCAGATGTTGCACAAGTGTCTTAACTTTGAAGTTCTATAATTGTTGAAGTTAAATTTACCGAGCACCCCTTCTCG
Source organism: Cherax quadricarinatus (assembly GCF_026875155.1). Classification (NCBI taxonomy): domain Eukaryota; kingdom Metazoa; phylum Arthropoda; class Malacostraca; order Decapoda; family Parastacidae; genus Cherax; species Cherax quadricarinatus. Next base: position 25,035,012 of record NC_069428.1, on the reverse strand, counting down.
TACAATATGATATAGTTTATATCAACTTGAAGATTTGCCGTGTCCTCCATGGAAGCCACTTATACAGATTCTAGTACCGTCAATAAGGAATGGTGCTGTGCAATTATTTATACTAACGTCAATGTCGGGTATAAGAATGAGAGAGAAAACGGGGGAATATAGTTTTTTACTATATTCCACTCTCGGTGCTCATATACAGTGCTCGTCATTAAAGTACTTCGGCCTCTAAAATTACCACCACATAATAGGTTGTCCCGGAGGAATGTGTGATTAACGCACATTCTTCAGAGTTTCATGGTAAATTCTCCCACGACTCGCGGATAGCATTTCTAAAGCCGTGGGAGTGGGCTGACGACATTCTTCCCCACGTAGATCTCTGTCAGCCAGGAGGTTTTAAATGGGGATCAGGTCTAGTGAGTTTTCTGGTCAGTCATCGAAGCAGAGTACTTCACAATCACGAAGTCATTGAACAACAGATTTCGCGGTGTGACAGCTGAACACTGTTTTGCCCTAAAAAACTTGCACTACACTGAAAGATTCGGGCAGTTGATACGACTAATTCTAGGTACATCAGTACGGGTAACGTTAGTAGGAATGTTTCTTTAGACTTTCCTGGACGTGGTTTTGATGTAAGCATATCATCTCCACCGTCGTCAAGGAATCAACGCAGCCAGCTCCGCACTGGTCACTCGCACACATCGTTGGTTTGTACTGTTTTTTTTGTTTAATGCCCTGCCTTATGTAATTCAATTATTTGTGCAATTGTCTTTTGTGTTAGCAGCTTAGTCCTGCCCATATTAATTCATCTGTAGCTAAAAATGTCCGACAAACTCGGCCTTCAGAACCACAAGCTGCAAAAGGACCACATACACAAAACCGTTCACACTAGCCTAGAAGGCCATTAAAATGCAGCCAGTAAGTAGCCTTGAGGAATCCCCAGATGTTTCATTGCGAGTTGCCAGGCCAACATAACTGTTTCATTGACAAATGCACCAGTGTAGGGTATTACCTCGGACATTAAATTATTTCGAGTGCCTTCCACCCGTCGTACGTTAATAACGAGCACTGTAGGCGAGTGCAGCTAGGTAGCATAATTTACCTCACGATTATCGAGCCGATGATAGTCTTCACTGTATCCCCCAGTGAATTCAGCACACTGGTAAATTGTTTAATAAGTGGCTATGATCTTAATAGGAGCGACTTAGTTCATCAGATACCTAATGATTTTTTTGAGGATCATTATGTATGTTTTTCAGATTTTAAAACAGACTGATGACGAAATTGTAAACGCTTTTTCTCGTTGACACACATTAAATGAAGTCACGAAGGCAGACCTGCTTGCACAGGTTCTGATAGACTGGATAAGTAGAATCTTCAAAACAAAGGATACCAAGCCAGTGATGATACTCGTAAGTACCTTGTTTTCTCTAGGCTGGAATACTGCTGTACTCGGACAGCTTCGTTCAAGACAGGCAAAATTGCAGATGTGGAGAATGTGCAATGAACCTTCACTGCCAGCATAGATTCAGTTAAGCACTTAAATTACTGGAAAAGTTTGAAGTCTCTCGATATGTACTCCTTGGGATGTAGACGAGAGAGATGCAATATAATCTACAAGTGGAAAATTCTAGAAGGATTGAACTTAAATCTGCGTACACAAACCATTCCCCATAAAAATAAGAGGCTTGGCAGACGGTGCAAATTGCCCCCAATGGACAGCAGGGGCGCAGTGAGTACACTAAGGGAAAACTCAATGTGTGTGAAAGAGCAATGACTTTTCAATGTGCTCGTTATATATAATATATATATATATATATAATATATATATATTATATATATATATATATATATATATATATATATATATATATATATATATTTGTGTGTGTGTGTGTGTGTGTCGTGCCGAATATTTTACGTAAAGCTGGTCAGTTAGCAAGAATTCATTTAAAATTAAGTCCTTTCTGAAATTTTCTTTTATACGTTTAAAGATATATTTTTTCATTAATGTTAATGTAAAAAAATTTAATTTTGCACCAAAAGAATCTTAGAAAACTTACCTAACCTTATTATAACAAGAGCAATTTATTTTAGCCTAACCCAACTAAATATATTTTAGATTTGTTTACAGTAATTTAATACTAAACAAACACAGTGAAATATATTTTTTTCGTTAAGTTCAGAATGATTTTTGGCGAAATTATTGCATACACAAATTTTCACTTGTCCTATATGGCAAGATTAACGTTGCTATTTAAGCCAAGATCGCAAGTTCTGCCTATTCGGCACCACACACACACACACACACACACACACACACACACACACACACACACACAACACACACACACACACACACACACACACACACACACACACACACCTACACACACCTACCTACCTTCGAAGAGTTTCGAGGGTTTCACTACTCTCGGAGCCCGGCTCTGGGCCAGGCTTGTATAGAGGAGGATAATCCAGCAGACCTCTGGCTGTCTTCAGGAAAGGACTGGACAAGTTTTTCAAGTCAGTCCCTGATCAGCCATGCTGTGGTGCTTACGTTGCACTTCGTGTGGCTAGTACCAACAGCCGGGTTGATCAGTGTTCCACCGGAAGACTGATAAACCCTCGAAATACACTCCAGGTAGTTATGTTATGTTGGACATGATGAGAAGACCTGGATTACATTTTAGAACATTGCTAACACAGGTCATTGCTCTTATGGCTGTTGGATAACACTTATGGTGAGTAAGACTAATGACATATAAGATTTATGAACACTGAGATATGTTCGCCTTGATGACACTAATAAAGCTCATTTCTGTTGTGTTAGAGACAATAGCTATCTAATAATCTGCCAAAACTGTCTATCCCTCTTCTAGCCTTCACAGACGCTGTCTTGAAGAATCGGTTCTTATAAACAACTATCCTGACATTAATCTTGGTCCAGAACGGATGGAGACGTCTAAAAAATTATATCCATCTTGTGTCGGATATAGTTTTAACTGCGTTAATGCCTCTCTTATTTTATGTAGATAAGTGTGAGATGAAGTTGTGTTGACTTGGAACTGTCATGGTGTCCTGCTTTATGGGTACCATTTTGTGCCAGGTTGTGTTAGTATTTTTTTTTACCGTTCAATTTTCCCGTTTCTTTTAATGACATCTTTTGCAGTGCTACACTTCATTTATTATATTCCCATAACATATCCCCCTATATCCCCTCCGCCTCCCATCTTTCCCCTTTACCTCGGTTTCTTATTTCACTTCCACCCTTCTCCCTTGTTTCTCCCCTTTCAAAAAATGCAATTATGAACTATTTTTATACTAATTGCCGGAAGCACTTTCCTGGAGATAGGGTATATTTGCGTCACGCCAAGTTGTTAAATGTTTAAAAACTATATAAAGAAACTTAGGTTACGCCTCACTGCCACCTGCGGCAACAACTCATCAGGTAAATGCAAACATTATGATAGTGAGTGAGCATATTTTTAGTGAAGAACCGTTTATTTGCTTCGGAATTTCCGTTATGTGGTGACTTTACTATAATTTTCTGTTCGCATGAAATCAATAAATCATATAAGCCACAGGTATCGTCTCTACAGAGATTGTATTATCTCAGAGAGAGAGACAGACAGACAGACACAGACAGTATTGTCAAAGGCCAATACTGTCAAAGTACCACACTTGGATCCACTTCGAGGACAGCGTTAAGCAAGCTTCTATACCACAGGACGGGCAGAAAGCAACTTCACTCTGGCTGTACTCTTCTCCAGAACATCACTTCATCTGAGATCATTTATCCCCAGGATGACTCGTGTCTGGAACACATTCATACAGCATTATGATGTCAATGAGATAGCTGATCAAATGAAAATGCTGGCCAACAGATGGCTCCAACTTCATCCTGTTGCCTACTTGTATGTCTCATAACAATAGCTTGTCAATAAAGCAAGGGATCCTTAACCATGTCAAACCCTGTGTAAAAGAAAGCGAGTGTGTGTGTGTGTGTGTGTGAGAGAGAGAGAGAATGTGAATGAATGAATGAGAATACTTGAGGACCAAGACCTCAATTTACACACCTGAAGTTAACCGGGAATCGCTTCCGAAAGTCACTGTCCCCCATGGTCCGATCCCAGACCAGTCCTGGTTGCTGGCCTGATCAGTCAAGCTGTTGGTGCCTTCCATCCGCAGTCCAATATATTCACCATAGCCTCCAAATTGGTAGAAACAAAGTCTTTCTGGTTCCAGACCAGGCCCCCAGATCTTGATCCACCGGGAGGCCTGGTCTGGAACCGGGCCGCTGGGGCTTTGAGCCCGAGAAGCATCTTTCAGCTGTCAATAATGTTTTTCACGAGGACAAATTTCAGTTAATCCGTTATGGAAAGATTGAGGAAACAAGTACTGTAACGGAGCATAAAACAAAGTAGAATCACTCGGTAGAATGCAAGACTGATGAGAGACCTAGAAGTGATTATGTCAAAAGATCTCACTTTCAAGGATGACAGTAGTTTCACACTCTCAACTGCAAGGATAATGATGGGGCTGGATAACTAGAACCTTCAAAACAAGGGATACCAAACCAGTGATACTTGACTCGCCTGTTCTTTCTAGACTGGAGTACTGCTGTACTCAAACAGCTTTGTTCATGGTAAGGATAATGCAAACCTGGAGAATATCCAGAGAACCACTGCTCGCATAGATTCAGTCCCACGATCTGTACTCCTTTGAACCTAGGTGAGAAAGATGCATTTTAATCTCATGGAAGACTCTAGAGGGATTGGTCCTAAATTTGATAGTTATTAGGCTTGGCAGACTGTACAAAATGCCCCCAGTGAAATCAATGACATGAGAACACAAAGGAAAAAAACAAAATAAATTTGTAGGAACTAAAACTTTTCAGGACCTTCCCTTCATGCCTAAAGTAAATTACCAACAAACCTGAAGCTGTCTTCAGAGAGTGTTTGACAGGTTCCTCAAGTCAATTCCTGATCTGCTGGGCTGTGGTGCATACGTCGTATTATGTGATGACCAGGTCCTCCAACTGGAAGCCTGGTCTCAGTCTCGGACCAGACAGCTGGACATTGACCCTCGGAACACACTCAAGTATTAGGTAGGCCGACCTGCGGTGCAAGAAGAACCCTCGAAACTGGTCATAAGTGACGCACAGATAAAACCTTAAAGCTGAAAAGTACTTTATTATGGCTTATCTTTGTCTTTAATTGCCTCAAATATCATAACTTGTATTTCTTTGGATGGAACTCGAGAAGCCACTTGTTTGGATATATTTGCAGTCTTTCTTGACCTTGTAGGAGTTTTTCACCACCCTCTCCTGTTCTTATTCCTATCATTACTTTCCCTTTGTTAGCAGACAGTGACAGGAATCAGTCCCTCTGGAAGGTCAATCGCTCAGTATCCCACTCGTTACTTTCTCCAATTCCGATATTTCATCATTTACTGTTACTTTCTACCTGTGGTCATTTAGATACTCACTGACTCACTGGACTACTCTGTCTTGTAACCCTGCTTGCTATTCTGGTTTCTGGACGAATCTGGTGTAGTACTGTATCAGATGCTTTTCTACAAACCAAGAAAATGCAGTCTACCCAAGCTTCTTTTCTCTTTCTGACTGACGTAAAATTCCATCAAGTTCATAAGTCAGGATTTCCTCTATATTCGTGCTGATTTTTGTTGATTTTATTGATACCTCCTTATTAATTTCTGCTGTTTCATGTTCACTTTGTGTTAAAACCAGATAGTCTTGCTGGATCATCTTTCCACTGTTTCCTTCACATACTGGCTCCAAAAGTTCCTCATTACTGCTCTCCAGGTCTGTGCGGGTATGTGCGTGAGCGTACGTGTGTACTCACCTAATTGAGGTTGCAGGGGTCGAGTCCGAGCTCCTGGCTCCTTGTGTGTGTGTGTGTGTGTGTGTGTGTGTGTGCGCGCGCGCGCGCGTGTGTGCGCGCGCGCGCGTGTGTGCGCGCGCACGTGTGTGCGCGCGCGTGTGCGCGCGCGTGATCGTACGTGTGTGTGTGTACGTGTGTGTGTACGTGTGTGTGTACGTGTGTGTGTACGTGTGTGTGTGTGTGTGTGCACGTGTGTATACGCTCGCGCGCGTGAACCTAGGTATGTAATCACCTAATTGTGTTGACAAGGGTTGTTTCATAGCGTTCGGTCCTGCCTCTTAGATGCTATCGGTCACTTTACTCGTTATTAGCCTCCAGGACCCAGTCCTATCAAATCTTGCAGCTGTATGATTGCATCTTTGTCTGGTTTGTTCCATTGCCACCTGAACAAAAAAGAAAAAAAAAGCGTTTCATAAGTTTAAAATCTCTGCGGCTCATCTGTATCTTTAGTAGCGTTTTGCGTGCACTACTCAATATGCCTTTCCCGGGGACGCTCATCACTGCTTCTCTGTAGGTGCTGTGACCGGCATGACTGGCCAGTTCTAGTTGATGACCTTATCATGCAGTACAGTTGAAGTGTTTGGGGGTAGGGTATGCTGTACAACACAGCCAAGCGTTGACATGTAGTTTGTGTAGTAAGTGCATGGTCAGCAATTAACCTCACGATTTCCGGAGAGAGCTGTCACTAAGTTGAGTGCTGAAGGTGGCAAAAAGAATCAGAGCGCAACACAATATCGTAAAGAGGAGAGCACACACGCTGTGCGCGAGGGAGATGAGGAAGAGCAACAATGGGGTGAGCAGTGCATGCACAATGGGTATGAGGGGACCCCATTGTGGCCTGATGCGGCGCCTCTCCCCAACACCCTGGCAGTACCTCAAACCTTTGTAATAAGCGGTGGGAGTGTGCGTGCAAAGTTAACTTAGGCTCTCTTGTTTACAGTACTGGTATCTCATCATATCTTTCTTACCCGGAATCTACCTGGAGGATGTTCCCAGGGTCAGCATCCCCGCGTGGATGGCTTGATCAACTAGGCTGTTGGTGCTAGGCTCATGAAGTCCTTCGTATGCACTATAGCCCGGGTGATCAGGGATTAACTTGAGGAAACTGTCAAGTTCCCTCTTAAAGACAGCCAGGGGTGTGTTGGTAATACCCTTTATGAATGGAGGGAAGGTAATGAAAAATCTTCGTTCCTTCACACTTACCGTGGAAGAATTCTGTTTGTTTGGGTGATCACTCATTCATACGCTGAAATTGAATTAAACTAAAGTTCTCCTGAACGTTACATTACCTGCACTAAGCATATATCACACTACTTCTACCCAGGTGGTCATTAAGTGTTCTCTTCGTGTGTGTCGTTAAACATGATTATTTTATTAGAAGCCGTTATATAATTGCAGCGTATAAAACACGCAAATTTTCTAGTTTTGATGAAACCATTAAGCAATACCGGCAATAATTTTTATTTAATTCTGTACACATAATTATCATTTAATGGTCATTCAAATCTAAATTAATGAAAATAACGCTTATTGCGATTCTGTGAAGCAGATTCTTAATTTACTTATGCATAGTTAAAAAGTATTTTTACAGTCTGGAGTACAAGCTTCCTGGCAGTATCTTGTGAACTCTACAGTTGCCCCAACTCATTTTCCAGGAATTTGTGTACGTAGTCTAATGTGAGGCATTTGTCTAGCGAAGCTAGACAAACAACTTATGGCTCTGTCCATTAAAATCTGTAATGGAGGGAAGGCGGGGTAGGGATCGTCCTAGAAAAGATTGTAGGGAGGGGGGTAAAAGAGGTTTTGTGTGCGAAGGGTTTAGACATCCAGCAAGCGTGTCTGAGCCTGTTAGGAGTGGAGGCAAGTAGTTTTTATGGCTTGATGTGCTGTTACAATGTTAACAAAGTAACATTTATGAAGGGTTTCAGGGAATCCGGTTAGCTGGGCTTGAGGCCTGGAAATGGAAAGTACTTTACCTGCGCTCTAAAGGAGCCGTGGGGATATTTGCAGTTTTGAGCTGTAGTATTGGCGCTCCTCTGGCAAGACAATGGTGTAATGAGTGATGGTAAAATTTTTTTTTTTTAGCCACCATGCATGGAGGGAAACGGCCGGTGTGTTAAAAATTATTTGAAGTCTTGCCATGCCATAAGGTATATTTATCCCGTCCCTGGGAGATAAAAAGTCTTATAATAAAGTACCATAACCCTCACTTTGTGTAATTATCATAATACTGTTGGTATATATTACCATTTTAGACCTATTTCCTTTAAATCTTCAGCAAAACTTTTGACAATGCATCAGAGATACGGTTGAAGACCGTATTGGGTCGCACACTGATTCTGTTCATTCTGTCCATAGAAGTGTTTTTTTTTTTTCCTGTGCAAGCTTCTTTAGTATTTTCACCACTTTTTTTTTTTAGTTCCTATTGGCGTGTCCTGACTCGCCAGTTTTCTGGTTAGCTTCTAACATTTTTCTCATCCATCATTATCATCCGGTATAATACAGTCATCGTCCTTCTTATATGGCTTTAGAACAACTGGTTGTACTTTTACCTTTGTTGCTTTATCATATGCGTGTCCCTGATTCCCTCTGCATCCTCGCTTGTGCGGTCTGAGCTCTTCTGCCTACCTCCCTGTTAAGTTATTTTCATGTTCTTTGTTCATACATCTGTACTACTGGGAATGCTTGAAGTCTCATAGATATGGGAATCATAAACTCAAAAGGGACACTGTATACAAAACCCAAGATAATCATTAAATAGAACGAAAAGAACACATGAAAGACCTTCGAGTAATAATGTCTACAGTCAGAAAAATGATGGTGTATAATAAAAACTTTCAGAACAAGGGAAATAGTACTAATGATAACACTTTTCAAATCACTTAAGCTCTCTCGCTTAAAATACTGTTCAGTGTTGATGACCTCGTTCAGGGCAGGAGAGATATGAGAACTGGAACAGATACAGAGATCATTTACGTCTCTCATAGAGCCAATAAAGCACTTAAATTATTGGGAATGTCTCAAGAGTCCTAAATATGTACTCACTGGACTAGAGAGAGAGAGAGAATGATAGTATACGTGTGGAAATTACTTGAGGACATAGCCCTAAATTTGCACATTGCCATAACATGCTGGAGTGAGAGATATGGGAGAAAGTTGAAAATAAACCAAGTGAAAAGTAGAGATGCTGTGGGCACAATAAGAAAACACTGTATCAAACATCCATGGTCTCTGACTATTCAACAGCTTACCAGAAGGTATCAGAAACACTACTGGGACAAATGTAGAGGTCCTCAAGAGGAAACTGGACAGGTATCGCCTCCAAGTGCCAGATCATCCAGGCTGTGTTGGATTTATGGGCCAGTGGGCCGCCAGCAGCAACAGTCTGGTTGATCAAGCATCAGATAAGCCTGGCCCAGGGCCGGGCGGGCTTCAGTAGTAGAAAAACTTTCGAAACTCATCAATGGTATATCGCAGGTAAAGGTAAAGGCATAATTACACCAGAAAAATCCTGAAGGTAATGGTCCCTAATCTGCATACCAAAATCACCCCATTTGAAATCAGACTTGGCGGACGGTACAGAATGCCTCCAATAAAAAGTAGAAATCCAACGAGTAAAGATACCTCAATGAGTGAGTGTCAGAGGTACCCCACTTTTCAACGCCCTTCCTTCGTACAAAAGGGGAATTATCAGCAAAACATAGGCTGTCTTTGAGGTTCTCAAATCAGTTCCTGACAAGCCGACCTGTGGTTTGTATGTTGGACTGCGTGCTGTCAACATTAACAGCTGGTTGGTAAGGCTTGGTCCATCTGGAGGCCAGTTTTCTGACCAGGCCGCAGGGACGCTGACCCCTGAAAACCTCTTTCAGGTAACTTACATATCTCGACTTATCTGTTTTCCTGGTTAAACTATGAACTCTTATCTTTTTCTTCCTTCGTTCTATTGTTTTCTTTCTGATACTGTACCTATTACTTCCACTATCTCTCTCTCTCTCTCTCTCTCTCTCTCTCTCTCTCTCTCTCTCTCTCTCATTGTATTACCATTAAATTCTCTCCCCATTGTACTTTCAAAAAAATTCTCGTAACTTCGTAGTACCCTCTTGTGTAGTCTGGTTTCTACAGCAGGGCTGTGGTTCGTACGTTGGACTGCGTGCGGCCAGCAGTAACAGCCTGGTTGATCAGGCCCTGATCCACCGGGAGGCCTGGTCGTGGACCAGGCGGCGGGGGCGTTGATCCCCGGAATAACCTCCAGGTCGACTCCAGGTAGAACTCAGTTTTCGTTAGGCATTCAAAAATGTATACATTACGATCGCTGGCCGTCGTCACAACCACCTTGCCAGCTTTTTAGATGAATCACTCTGGTGAAAACAAAACAGTTAACACTATTTTATGAGGTTTAATTAAGAGGCGAACAGGAAAACTGGTGATGGTAAAGAGGTAGGTGTCTGTGAACCATGACAAGTGTTGAGGGAGCATCCCTCGACCTTCGTGGTAATTTAATTTTAGTCAGTTTATGTGTAATCCCGGATTGCCTGTTGGGACCGCAGGGAAATGTGAGGTAACTGTTGTTGAGTTCTGGTCTGAGACTAGGAAGATAATACCCAGAACAACAAACAGATAAGTGTTCTGATTAATGATAAACTTTATTTCTATGAAGTACAGTTTGCAGTTCATTCAGAAAAAGTTTATATTTTTGACATACTTCATAGAAAGCACCTCTATGCAGAACATTTCGGGCAGCCTTAAAATAAACTTATAGCTGCTAATGGAATTTAACAGATGTAAAATGTTTAACCTTGTATTAAGTATTTGTGTGAATAGCTTTTACACGAGGGGAAGGGTAGCTTTAGCTTGTGTGATGCGTGCGCGTGTCAACATAGACTTTCATTGTAAAAAGCGCTGAATGATCTTTTGCTCCTAGCGCTTGCTACCCAATAAATTTTAGAATTTCCTGCACCCAGGGATTACCAACAGACCTCTTACTGTCTTCAAGAGAGAGAATTTGGTAAGCTCCTCAAGTCAGTTCCCGGTCAGTCGGGCTGTGGCTCGTACATTAGTCTTCTGGCGTCCAGCAGTAACAGCTTGGTTATTCAGACCTTGATCCACCATGAATCCTGGTCTGGGATCGGGCCGTGGGGGCTTTGGCCCCCGAAAACCTCCTTCAGGTCGACTTGTCCTGTGACTGTGGCAGGTAGGTGGCTATCAAAATGGAATTTGTAAAGCGATCACTAACAGTCGGACCAGGTCATTAACCAGGAGACCTGGTGAGAGACCGGGCCGCTGCGGCAATGATCCTGGACGCATCAAGAGGTAAACCAGGAAAAGTAATGAGCGAGCATTCATGTATTTGCTGGCTGTAGTCGCGGCCCTTTGTGCTTCGAAGCTCTCATCCTCTCTGGCCAATTATTCTATCAGCATAGCTCACACTTCCGTTCATTGTGGGAAAGAGGGGCCATGGTGGTTGAGTTTACTGTTACTTTCCTCTCTACTGCACCAGTTTATATCATGTGTTTTGTCTTTAGATTCACTTCGTGGGACTGATGGTCCATATTGCATGTGCATTTTCTCTGCTTTCCTTCATATATTGAGGTCCCACAATATCAAAATCTTTCAAAGAGTTTTTTGAGCCAAGATTACTAAACGTATGGATTTGCGACTATTGCACACTTCCGTATCTATCACTCGGTTCTTATGTTACTCTGTAGGTTGGGACCAGGTCCTTAAGTATCTTCAACGTATACGTTGTCATGCATCTCTCTCACCTGCTTCGGAGAGTACACATTCTGAACTTTGAGGCATTCTCAGTAGTTTAAGTGCTTCATTGGCTCTTATATGCATTGTAAACTGTCTGTATCTGTTTCAGCTTTCATATCTCTGGGCTGAATGTTGCCAGGTGTGTCTTAATGGTGCTTATGAACGTTCTTATTATCCTCCCCAACATTTGTCTAGTTTTCGTAGCATTTGCCTTAGTATGTTTTCTACACGACAGGTCAGTTGACATTATTATACCCAGATTATTCAGTTATTTATTTTTGTTCTGTTAGGTGGCCATACTGTGTTTTGTATATCGTGTCGCGTTTGAGTTCATTTTTTTTTCAGTGTTCCCCTGCTTTTCATTGTAATCATCTTTTACCAACTGTCAAGCCTCTTTGATTTGTATGTAGTTAATTCAGTGTGCAGATTTGGGGCCAATCCCACCAATGTCTTCCAGGTGTAGTTTTGATGTATCATACTCGCTAACGTTCTAAGGAGTACAGGTCTAAGGACTTCAGGCACACTCAGTAATATAGGTTCTTGACTGAGTTTATGGAAACTGTGAAGGTTCTCTGCCCATTCTCTAGCTCAGCAGTTTCACCTTCCCTGAAGGGGGCAGTTAGCTCACAGTACTATTTCAGCCTAGAAAGAATGAGTCACCTGAAGAGTATTATTGGTTTGGCATCTCTTGTTTTGAAGGGTCTAGTTATCCAACGTATAATATTTGTTTTGCAGTTGCCATTATAACATTGTCATACAGCTTGACCGTGAGATCTAACATCAGTAGGTGTGAAGTAGGGAGATTATTGTTAGAAAGCAGCTTCAGCAACAACACAGGCAGCGGCTGCAACGGAAGGGTGGTAAGTGTTTGGGAGCAAAGAACGCGAGCAGTGTTAGAAGTTAGTAGTAGCAGCAACAGGGAGGCAAAATGGTATTAGTGTGTACAGGGAGGCTAGCGTTGGAGGAGTGCAGCAGCAGCAGGAGGGAAGCGGGTTTTGGGGGTCACTCCCCTTTCCCGGAGGTGCGGGGCCGGAACTGTTCACCAGCACTTGCGGTAACCCCCCTTCCCTTCCCCTCCCCCACAAACCAACCTACCAACCTACCTACCTACCTACCTACCTACCTACCTACCTACCTACCTACCTACCTACCTACCTACCTACCTACCTACCTACCTACACACCTACCTACCTACACACCTACACACCTACCTACACACCTACCTACACACCTACCTACCTACCTACACACCTACCTACCTACACACCTACCTACCTACACACCTACCTACACACCTACCTACACACCTACCTACACACCTACCTTTCCTCCCTCCCCTCTTTCCTCTCACTTTCACACAGCCGCCACAACAAACGGTCAAACGGTTTTGTGAGTACATACCTTGTGGCATACATACTAACTATATATATATATATATATATATATATATATATATATATATATATATATATATATATATATATATATATATATATATATATATATATAGGGAGGTACCACCTCTAGAACTTTACTGGAGACCTTCGTTTTCAGAGAGGACAATAAACGTATCTCAAGGTGCCGAATAGGTAAAACTTGTCAGTTAGCAAGAACTCGTTTAAAATTGTCCTCTCTAAAATTTTCTCATATACATTTAAAGGTATATTTTTTCATTTATATTAATGTAAAAATTAATAATTTTGTACCAAAAGAACCTTAGAAAACTTACCTAACCTTATTATAACAAGCGCAACTTAATTTAGCCTAATCAAACTAAATATATTTTAGCTAAGTTTACAATAATTTAATAAGAAACAAACACAATGAAATATTTTTTTTTTCGTTAAGTTCAGAAAGATTTTTTGCGAAATTATTGCATACACAAATTTTCACTTGCCTTATTCGGCAAAAAGAGCTTTGCTATTTAAGCCAGATCGCAAGTTTTACCTATTCGCCCCCCCCCCCACACACATATATAATTTGAGATGGAACGATACCGATATAGGAAAGCACTGGTTTGGTAATAGAGTTGTGGATGAGTGGAACAAACTCCCGAGTACAGTTATTGAGGAGGTAGATCATGGTAATGAATATGATATTGTGTATATGGACTTCAGTAAGGCTTTTGACAGGGTCCCACATCAGAGACTATTGAGGAAAATTAAGGCACATGGAATAGGAGGAGAAATTTTTTCCTGGATAGAGGCATGGTTGACAAATAGGCAGCAGAGAGTTTGCATAAATGGGGAGAAATCATAGTGGGGAAGCGTCACGAGCGGTGTTCCTCAGGGGTCAGTGTTGGGCCCCCTGCTGTTCACAATCTACATAAACGACATAGATGAGGGCATAAAGAGCGACATCGGCAAGTTTGCCGATGACACCAAAATAGGCCGTCGAATTCATTCTGACGAGGACATTCGAGCACTCCAGGAAGATTTGAATAGACTGATGCAGTGGTCGGAGAAGTGGCAGATGCAGTTTAATATAGAAAAATGCTAAGTTCTAAATGTTGGACAGGACAATAACCATGCCACATATAAACTAAATAATGTAGATCTTATATTACGGATTGCGAAAAAGATTTAGGAGTTCTGGTTAGCAGTAATCTGAAACCAAGACAACAGTGCATAAGTGTTCGCAATAAAGCTAATAGAATTCCTTGGCTTCATATCAAGAAGCATAAATAATAGGAGTCCTCAGGTTGTTCTTCAACTCTATACATCCTTGGTTAGGCCTCAATTTAGATTATGCTGCACAGTTTTGGTCACCGTATTACAGAATGGATATAAATTTCCTGGAAAATGTACAAAGGAGGATGACAAAGTTGATCCCATGTATCAGAAACCTTCCCTATGAGGATAGACTAAGGGCCCTGAATCTGCACTCTCTAGAAAGACGTAGAATTAGAGGGGATATGATTGAGGTGTATAAATGGAAGACAGGAATAAATTAAAGGGGATGTAAATAGTGTGCTGAAAATATCTAGCCTAGACAGGACTCGCAGCAATGGTTTTAAGTTGGAAAAATTCAGATTCAGGAAGGATATAGGAAAGCACTGGTTTGGTAATAGAGTTGTGGATGAGTGGAACAAACTCCCAAGTACAGTGATAGAGGCCAGAACGTTGTGTAGCTTTAAAAATAGGTTGGATAAATACATGAGTGGATGTGGGTGGGTGTGAGTTGGACCTGATAGCTTGTGCTACCAGGTCGGTTGCCCTGTTCCTCCCTTAAGTCAATGTGACCTGACCTGACTAGGTTGGGTGCATTGGCTTAGGCCGGTAGGAGACTTGGACCTGCCTCGCATGGGCCAGTGGGCCTTCTGCAGTGTTCCTTCGTTCTTATGTTCTTATGTTCTAAAACGTTGTGTAGTTTTAAAAATAGGTTAGATAAATACATGAGTGGGTGTGGGTGGGTGTGAGTTGGACCTGACTAGCTTGTGCTGCTGGGTCTGGTGCCGTGCTCCTTCCTTGAGTGGAGGTGACCAGACTGGGTGGGTCATTGGGCTAATCCGGGGGGGGGGAACATGGACCTGCTCCGCATGGGTCTGTAGGCCTGTTGCAGTGTTCCTATCTTATGTTCTTATGATACCCAATTTTCGGTCGATATCGATACTTTTCCTATATTTTTATTTTTTAAATTATAATTACTGTAAAGAACAAAAAGGCACAATACCGTGACTGGAACAATACACAAATAACCCGCACATAGGAGAGAGAAACTTATAACGACATTTCGGTCCGACTTGGCCTATTTATAAAGTCACACTAACGCAAAAGAGTTTGTGTTCATGTAGGTTTGCCAGGACGGGTCCTGGCCCGGGTCTTCTGTAGTGACCTGGCAGTGGCTCCCGAAGGATTGTCGGAGTTTGTACAAGTGATGTACCGTTTACAGACTCACCGTGCTTTTCTCATAGGGCTGCCCCCGTCATACGTGCACCACTTGACACGAAGACGGCTCAGTGCGCCCTTGTCATAGGGCTGTCCCCACCGTAGGGCTGTAAACGGTGCTCCACTTCACACGAATGCTTAGCTCACTGTGTCCCTGTCATAGGGCTATAAACCGTAAAACAATTCATCAAAACCCGTATTCAGGAGAAAGACCTTTATAACGACATTTCTGTCTGTCTTGGATTATCGTCACGCCATATCTGGACGGGGAAAAGTAGAGAAGGCCTAAAAACAATACAGTGGCAGGATAGGGAAGAAGGAAATGGTGGTAGTAGCAGTAGTGGTGGTTGTTGTAGCAGTTACGGTGTATGTAGAATTTGCGGCAGCAGTAGTAGTTGTAAAGGTAGCAGTATTAAATTAAAGCAATAATAATAGTAGTGTGGATAAGACACATATGCAACAGTTAGACAACTTTATTCCGAAACGTTTCGCCTACACAGTAGGCTTCTTCAGTCGAATACAGAAAGTAGGCAGGAACAGTAGAGATGTGAAGACGATGTAATCAGTCCATCACCCTTGAAGTCGTAGAATTTGAGGTTGTCAGTCACTCAGCCTGGAGAAGTTCAGTTCCATAGTCCGGAACTACCTGAAGATAGTCTTGATCTTCAGATAGTTCTTGGGTGTCTTACCTATATGTGTCTTACCTAACAACCTGTCGGTATTGTATACCATTTTGATGTTCAATAATAGTAGTAGTGGTAGACGTAATAGTGTAGAGTGTAGTAGTAGTGCAAATGAGCAGAACAGAGGTGCACTGCAGCAAATCCTCTTTCGAATAATGACGATGTGCTCAGTGCGTACCTGGAGTCAGCCAGCACAAGCTGGAGGACATGACATTACATCCCAGTGCACGAATAATCAATCTGCGTGATGTGGGTGTTAGGTAGCCACGTAATGCGGATGTATCAGTATCTGGTATATTTGGTAGTGATTCAGATATTATTCCCGCGTGGGCTCTTATCTTTGGTTTTATAAGTTAAAAAGTGAAATAGTGTTTTATGGAGAGGAATATACAGGAAAAATAAGTAGAGGTTTGTAAAATTTATCTCATATGTTTGATAGAAAAACAGAGATCCAACCAGAGTGGAAAAACAGTTAAGAGTTTGACTTTACGTGGTGGTGATCATAATAATAATAATAGTGTAGTCATAGCTCCGTTGCAAAAGGGAATTTTGAGACTCGGATCGCGGGTTCTATCCCCGCCCGTGGTATTTTTTTTTTTCAGTAGCCCTTGTAGTCTGAGATGTCAGATTACAAAATTCATGGAACATCAAAAGCGACATAATGCAAACCAGAACGGTTTTAGAGCGGGACGATCATGCCTGTCACAAGTGCTGAACCACTATGACAGAATTACGGAGGCGTTGGAAGAAAACCAAAACGCAGATGTGATATACAGCGACTCTGCAAAGGCATTTGACAAATGCAATCATAGGACGACTGCACACAATATGAAGACCAGCAAAATCCAGCATCAGCGAAGTGAAAAGCTCAGTTCCTCAAAGCACTGTCCTGGCACCTCTGCTGTTTCTCACCCTCATAGCAGACATAAATACCACCCGTCACAGTTTTGTATCATCATTTGCAGATGGCACTAAAATAAGCATGAAAGTCACTTCGATAGAAGACACTGGAAGATATAGGCAGGATTTTCCAGGGGGCAGTGAAGAACAACATGATTTTAATGGTGATATGTTCCAGCTGCTGAGGTATGGAAAGAATGAACTCAACAGGAACACTATACAAAACTCCAGAGGCTCGTCAAATAGAAGGAAAGAAACACTTTAAAGACTTGGGAATATTTATGTCAGTTAGCCTTTCAGAGAACAGAATAAGACCAAAGTCACGGACAGCCAGGAGAATGACGGGGTGGGTAATGAGAACCTTCAAAACAAAGGAAATAGTGCCATTGGTGACACATTTTAAAACGCTTGTGCTCTCTCATTTGGAATATTGTTCAGTGTTGACGGCCCCAGTCAGGGCAAGAGAAATATCAGAGCTGGAACAAATAGATCGTTTACAGTCCTCATAGTGCCAGTAAAACATTTAAATTACTGGGAACGGCTTAAAGTCTTAAATATGTACTCAGCGGAGCGGAGGAGAGAGAGAGATACATGATAATATGATAATATATACCTGAAAGGTGCTCGAGGGCCTTGTCCCAAACCTGCACACAGCGATAACAACGTACTGGAGGACGAGATATGCGAGGATGTGCAGGATAAACCCAGTGAAAAGCAGGGGTGCGGTGGGCACAATAAGGGAACACTGCATTAACGTTCATGGTCCCAGATTATTCAGTATTTTACCAGAAAATGACAGAAACTGCTGGGACAAGTGTAAAGGTCTTCAAGAGGAAACTGGACAAGTATCTTCACCAGGTGCCAGATCAACCAGCCTGGTCAACAGCATAGTTGACCAGGCAAGCACCAGACGAGCCTGGCCCATGGCCGGGCTCCGGGAGTAGAAAAACTCTCGGTACTCATCAAAGGTACGTATTTCGCTTGCTAAGCGATCCGAGAAAGGTATGCCCGTATTCCGTAAGCCCAACCCCGTTTACCTCAGTGCACGCAAAAGGGATGGTGAAAGTTGGTCATAAAAATTACAACAGCGCAAAATATAAAAATGTGCGGATGTCTGTGCTTATGAATTTATGTACATATGTACACTTACGTGAAAAGTGTGTATTTGTGCGCGTACGTATGCATATGTTTATTTAGATGTGTAATTTTTATACGGTATGTAAGCGTGCATATGTACACGATATATTATATATATATATATTTATATATATATTATATATATATATATATATATATTATATATATTATATATATATATATATATATATTATTATTATTATTTATTTATTTATATTTATATATAAGGAAGTACCACG
>NC_069428.1:24965831-25016009 GCF_026875155.1 Cherax quadricarinatus | reverse complement strand
GCAACGTTTTAGGAAATTAAGGTTATTTCACGGTGTAACTTTCAACCTTGTGCTTTTTTTTTGTGACAGGCTTGGGTAGTTTCTTCTCGCAGCTGGAGCTGAGGCCAGGCTGGTGCTCGGCTCATCAGCCACCAATGAACCCATGCAACTATCTCAACTCAGCTAAACCGGCTTCTCGGTTACCTTGTCCTGTAACCTAATTTTACTTAATTTTAACAGTGATTCTAAAGTTATTATAAGGTTGAATAAATGTTTATCTCCATGGTTCATCGCCTCCGTAACCCAGTCTTAGACCTGGCCTCCTAAATTGGTCTTATAATTATGAAGAATCACGCAAGTATCAGTAAGTGTATACTGAATGCAAGTAAATGTAAGACTTTCCTGTGATCTTACATGCTCAGGAGACAGAAAAGATCATCAATCTTGTCAAGATGTAAACAGGCTTCAGTTTAAGACAAATATTGCGAAACTGTTTATTCTACACACACTGCCCTAAGTTATTTTTATGTGCGGACTATGGATATGACCTTGCTTTTTTCCACTTGCAGACTAAGATAACTGATCATCGTTTCTTACTCTTTTGATTTAAAATTTCTCCCTTTCCTGATATCAAAAACTAGTAGTTACATGGCCAGATGAAATGTTTGCCAGCGACTGGGTCTGGATTATAATGAGTACATTGAGCGTTGGGGGCAATGTTGGTAATGGTAATGCACTGTTTTATTGGAATCTGAACTGTCTGCATTCTTGTTTAAAACAGCAAATTCATGCTCCATTCTGTACGACGTGGCCTTCACCCAGAGCGTAAACCCTAGTTGAGTCCTGCCTTCGCCCTTAGCCCTCTACCCTCCCACCCTCACCTCTCAACCCCTCCTGTCCATCTCCCTCTCCAATACCTTCCCCTTCGCCCCCCATCCCCACTCCACTTTTTTTTTTTTTACACAGGGTTTGACAAGGTTAGGTTAAGGATCCCTAGCTTTATTGACAAGCTATTTACAGGTTAAGTATTCCTAACTTTATTGACAAGCTAAGAGCTGTTACCTACATCAGCTCATTTGAAAGCATTTTTATTGTTATGAGACACAAGTAGGCAACAGGATGAAGTTGGAGCTATCTGTGGGCCAGCATTTTTATTTGTTCAGCTGACTTTATCTCGTTGACATCATAATGCTGTACGAATGTGTTCCAGACACGAGTCATCCTGGGGATAAATGATCTCAGATGAAGTGATGTTCTGGAGAAGAGTACAGCCAGAGTGAAGTTGCTGCTTTCTGCCCGTCTTGTGGTATAGAACCTTCACGCCACTTTTCCCACGCCACTTCCCACC
Organism: Cherax quadricarinatus; assembly: GCF_026875155.1. Lineage (NCBI taxonomy): Eukaryota > Metazoa > Arthropoda > Malacostraca > Decapoda > Parastacidae > Cherax > Cherax quadricarinatus. The sequence continues at coordinate 25,014,682 of NC_069428.1, read as the reverse complement.
TAGTCTTCCACACCTAGCTACTCCACCTTTCTCCAGATTTTCCCTCTCCTCCCTCCCCACCCTATCCGCCTCTCTCCCCACCTTTTCCTTCTCCCTCCCCACTCTCTCCTTCTCCCCCACTCTCTCCTTCCTCCCCCACTCTCTCCTTCCTCCCCCACTCTCTCCTTCCTCCCCCACTCTCTCCTCCCTCCCCCACCTCTCTCCTCCCTCCCCCACTCTCTCCTCCCCCCTCCCCACTCTCTCCTTCCTCCTCTCTCCCCCATTCCTCCTCCTCCCTCCCCACCTTTTCCTCCCAGGAGATATAAGAAGCACAGCTGGGACAAATATAGAGGTCTTCAAGAAGATACTAGATAAGTGTCTTCACCTAGTGCCAGATCAACCAGTCTCTGATGGATATGCGGGTTAGCGGGCTACTAGCAGCAACAGCCTGGTTGACCAGGCAAGCAGCAGACGAGCCTGGCCAAGGCAGGGCACTGGGAGTAGAAAAAAACTGGGCACTCATCAAAGGTATATCTAAGGTAAGGTAGCATGGGCCCCACTGTGGCTACAATGCAGGTTATTGCAGATGAATCCCCCACCAGCGTAGCTGTGCCATGCTTTAGATCAAGTCCCTTCAAAACCACTCTCATGAATCATGAAATCGTGATAACACGATTGTTAACAAATCACAGAACGTTTTGGGCTTGAATCCATGGCAGGTGAGTTCTGTACCTCGCAGGCCAGTGCGTTAACCACTTGACCAGCTGACTAAAAAGATTCATCAAATTAGGTTCAAACCCTCATTCCCTTCCCTCCTTACTGCTCCCTGTCCCCCTTCCCTCACTTTTCTTCCTCTTCATTCTTTTCTTCTCTTCCTCCACTTCCTCTCTTCCTCCATTTAATCTCTTCCACTTCCTCATCTCTCCTCCTCCTGGCTTCTTCCTCAGTGTCTCCGCCAGCACCTGGAATCTTGCCAGGGTCTCTCATGCACAGTGACTTCCAAACGCTCTCCAGACCAACCTTGACATGTTTAATGTCCCTCCCTAAAAAAAAAAAAAAGCACGATCTTCGTATCCACCCTTGAAAGTCATATCTTCCTCTCCACCTTTTTCACTTATTTCTCTCCTCTCATTCTCTCGGCGTGCTGTTGACTGTGACCCATGTTTTATTGTTATGCCTTACAGCATTAGACTGGGCGGTTATAATTGTGTGTGTGTGTGTGTGTGTGTGTGTGTGTGTGTGTGTGTGTGTGTGTGTGTGTGTGTGTATAACTCTTAGAAAATTACAATTTCCCTCTTCCAACTTTCCTAACCCTTCCCATTCTTCCATCGTCATGAAATCGTCTCCACAGTGTACCTGTTGCGTCTTCCCTGTGCCCTTTGCAACTTAGATAGGCTAACTACTTGCCAGTTGTTCTTTGCCACATTTTCACGAACTGGAGCAACGCTCTCCTCTTCGGCGCCTTATTGACTAATCAGTTGTTGATTTGAGTGCTGTGTGGCTTTGATTTCAAAACATTCCACTGTATTATATGCTCCAGTTGCTGTTGTTTCTACTGCTGTAGCCGCTTCTGTATGTGTTGTTTTATGCTACTTTTGCAGTTGCTGGTTTTTATTATAGCTGCTGCTGAAGTTACTGATAAAGCTGGAGCTACAGTTTTTGCAACATTACACACAATTTTCTGAAACCTTACTTAATGTACTGCCCTCAAATGTGCGCATGAACAGATACAGCTCGATAGATTTTTTCTTACCTATCTTGTAGTGTCGGATCTGAGTCAGGCATTAATGCCTGCCATCGTGGTTCTTGCTACTAAACCGATTCCTGGTCGACCTAAGACGACCAGGGATCGGTTTAGAAGCAAAGACTAGTGACACAGAACCTTGCAATTTCGTCATCTGAGGTAAATTGAACCTTATCAAATCCAGCCACTAACAGAAATATTTGTCTAACCTATTTTTATACTACCTTAGTATTAGCTTTCATATGCAAGTTGATTACTCAACCATATTGTATTACAACTACTACTACAACTAATATTACTACTACTACTTCTACCGCTAGTATTACACCTCTTAAGCCTGTATATACTGTGTCCATGTATTGTTTTAACGGCTTGATAAAGCTCCTGGAGTGCGAAACGTTGCCACAATAAAATGTCACATTAGTTGCACTTGTGTCCTTTTACCTAACATATTGTCGGTAATTGTACCAACATTAATAAATAAAACCCACGTGTCTGAGAGGAGTATATGTCACAAGTTCAGAAGTCATCCACCCTCTCTTGCAGCGCACAGCTGTGAAACCATTGTTACCAAAGAGGTTGAACTTTTGTAATAAATACAAGCACTGGGGTCCAGAGCAGTGGAGGAAGGTGATGTTTCGTAATATCCAGTTTCAGCTGCATCCAAAGTACGCTAGAACAAGTTCGTCACCTTGTGGTGAGAAAGAAAAGTGTTAAAACCCTCGCATTGTTATGGTGTGGTGTGAAGGGGATGGCAGGCTTGTTCTTCCTAAAGCAAAAGGAATGAATGGGATACAGTATATTAAGGTTTTAGAGGGCCTTCAGAAAATTCAATAGATGGGGTTAAAGGGTGGAGAAAAATAACAAGCAGGGCTGCTGTAGGCACAGTTAGAGAACCCTGGTAATATCCGTGGCCCTAAGCTTCTACGAGACGATTTAAAAAATAATGTAGGAACAAAGGTAGAAGTTTTGAAGAAGTTGAACTGTTTCTTCGCCCAAATGCCATATCAGCCAGGCTGGAATTGCGAGTGTGGCCAAGTGAGTAGCTAGCATCAACAGGCTAGTTGATGAAGCAGTCAGCAAGGAAGCCTGGCATCAGGCTCGGCTGCAAAGGATACATAATCTGAAGGAGGGTGAAAGAACCCTCGAAACAGGTCGCAGGTATCCTTATCTGCTCTAGTCCTCTGTCACTATGCTCTGCACCATGTGCTTCATTGTGAATTCCTAGAATAAGGCATAGAATTTCTGAGGCCAATGCGATTGTAAACATTTGGATCATTTCACGTTTCTTCACATGTTTGACCAGGTGGAAGCCATGCAATGGATAGTCAGACGAATGTCGTATATAAAATTCTGAGAGGTTCTTTGTTAAAATTCCAGAATACTGTTTTTTTTTATTTTATAATTTGTTCCTATTTTTAATTCGATTTTTCCATTATAGAATAACGGAATTTTGGTTTTGACAGATGCGACCATGTATTGACTTCATACAATGAGGGCGATAGATTATAACTAGTGTAAGTAGGTCATGCCTGTAGGTTAGGAAAGAGTAGAAGAATTCCCAACTTAAACTAGTGGATTTGCCCAATGGTGACTGCCCCCTCCTGCTTCTGCTTACCTGACTGCAGTCTTTTTCCATCATAAGGAATGATTTCGTTGTGCAGGTATAAGACCCATCACTCCAGGATTTCCCTGGTGTAAATCATGATGCACCTTTCTCACCTACGTTCCAAGATTCCAGAGATTTCAAGCATATTAAGTAGTTCAGATGTTAACATCTCTGAACGTTCTAGTTATCCAGTCTCATTTTCCTTGCGATAGTGATAGCATTATTGCAGTCCACAAATATGAGATGATCTGATATCATCATTCCTAAGTCTCTCACACGAAACTTTAGCTCTATTGAATTATTCGATTTTGTCTTTTATATACTCCCGTTGTATTCTTTATCCCATTTTTTGTCACTAGAAGAGCAATTGAAACTTGTCCTTACTGTACGTTATATTATTGTCTCAGTACGAACCACAGCCCGGCTGATTGGGTACTGACTTTAAGTATCTGTCCAACTCCTTCTTGAAGGCAGCCAGGGGTCCCAGGAGAATTATCAATAGACCCCGGGCTGCCTTCAAGAGGGAACTGGACAGATACTTAGTACCTGATCAGCCGGGCTGTGGTTCGTACGTTGGACTACGTGCGGCCAGCAGTAACAGCCTGGTTGATCAGGCCCTGATCCACCGGGAGCCCTGTCGCGGGGTCAACGTCCCCGCGGCTATTGAGGAAACTTGAGGCACACGGAATAGGAGAAAATTTTTCGTGGGTTGAGGCATGGTTGACGAATAGGCAGCGGAGAGTTTGCATAAATGGGGAGAAATCATAATGGGGGCATGTCACAAGCGGTGTTCCACAGGGGTCAGTGTTGGGCCCCTTGTTGTTCACAATCTACATAAACTGACATAGATGAGGGAATAAATAGCGACATAACAAATTTACTGATGACACCAACATAGGCCGTCCAATTCATTCTAATGAGGACATTAGAACACTCCAGGATGATTTGAATAGACTGATGCAGTGGTCGGAGAAGTGGCAGATGCAGTTTAATATAGACAAATGCAAAGTTCTAAATGTTGGATAGGAAAATAACCATGCCACATGAACTAAATAATGTAGATCTTAATATTACGGATTGCAAAAAGGGTTTAGGAGTTCTGGTTAGTAGTAATCTAAAACCAAGACAACAGTGCATTAGTGTTCGCAATAAAGCTAACAGAATCCTTGGCTTCATAGCAAGAAGTATAAATAGTAGAAGTCCTCAGGTTGTTCTTCATCTCTGTATATCTTTGGTTAGGCCTCATTTAGATTATGTGCACAGTTTTGGTCACCGTATTATAGAATGGATATAAATCCACAGGAAAACGTACAAAGGAGAATGACAAAGTTGATCCTATGTATCAGAAATCTTCCCTGTGAGGATAGACTAAGGGCCCTGAGTGACGTGTCTGACCTCACTAGGTCAAGGCATTGGCTTAAGCCGGTGGGAGAATTGGAGCTGCCTGGCATAGGCCAGTAGGCCTGCTGCAGTGTTCCTACTTTCTTATGTTCTTAAGAAGTCCGGGAGGGGATGGGGGGCAGGCAATCCAAGAAAATGGAGCATGCTCAAGGTGTGAGCGTACTTGTGCCCCTTACAGTCTTGGAGCCTCTAGTGACGAGGGGATGCGAGATAGATGTAAGTGCCGTTAGCTTCCTAGCCGCATTGTTTGCAAGATTTTCTACGTGGTTCTTCATAGTCACCTTCATTCCTGAGTGCCAACACTCATTCTTACCACTGCTCCAGCATTACCATCATGGCGCCTACAGACAATAATCATTTGTTTTCTCAGAAGCAAATGTAACCTGCCATCGTTTTCCCATATTGATTTAGTTGTAAGCTGGTGATTGATGTAAGTGAGAGAAGGTGGCATTTCCTCTCTTTGATTAGTAAATGTCAGTGTACATTCTGCATATGCATGATATTCTGGGATGAGTTGAAGGCGGTCTTTGAAGTAGACATCCTATAACAATGACCCAAACACACATTCCTGTAGAACACTGGTACTGGTAGTGTCTTGTTGACTGTCCCATTGAGAACTACTATTAGAGTTCTACGTTGAAGGTAATCACTGAGAAGGCATAGTGCACAACCAGCGACTCCTAGTGCTTGCAGTCAGTCTCAGTCTCTCTCTCTCTCTCTCTCTCTCTCTCTCTCTCTCTCCTCTCTCTCCTCCCCTCTCTCTCTCTCTCTCTCTCTCTCTCTTTCCTCCCTCCCTCCCTCCCTCCCTCCCTCCCTCTCCATTCTCCGTCCCCTCTCACCTCTCCCCATCCCCTTTCTCTAGATGACACGGGGGCATTCAATCCAAGACAGGGGAGCATTCTCAAGGTGTAAGTGCACTGTGCCACGTACAGTGTTTTGCAGTCTACTGTCGACCAAGTACGAGATACACCATTAGTGCTGTTAGTTTCTTGGCTGCATTGCTTATAAGATTTATCATGTGGAGCTTCCCCTTCCTCTCTCTCCCCCCCTCCCCTCCCTCCCTTTCTGACTCTCCCCCTCCCTCCCCTGTCAATGGTATGAAACTAAAGCACACTTACATTGCCATTAGGTTCTTCCTCTCCAGTTCATGGGTTTAAATTTGTTGCTCATACCATGTTCCCAACATGTTTCACTAAGGGCCTGATTTATTTGTTCACAGTTATAGTTATTGTTAAAAATGAAGTTCTTATGTGCATACAGAACTGACTTTCTTTTATGTTGTGTCATAATTTGGTGTGATCAATACCATTATGTTCATTCTGTCTTGGAGTCTGCCTCGAATGTGTTCCAAAGGTCAGCGCCCTCGAACCTCGGTTCCAGACCAAGCTTCCTGGTGGATGGCATGGTCACCTAGGTTGTTGGTGCTAGCCGCTCGAAATCCAATGTAAGCACCATAGCCCGGCTGATCAGTCACTGACTTGAGAAATTTGTCTCAGTTTTTTTCTGAAGACAGCCTGGAGTCTGTTGGTAATTTCCCTATCTATGAAGGGAAGGCAATTAAGGGCTTATTGCCTTCATATTTACTGAGTTTTCCTCTAGTGTACTCATTATACTAAAGGATAATGGGAGGATATATTGCAACGTCTGTCAAGCCTCTTACTTTCCTGGGGAATGATTTGTGTCCCCTATTTAGGACCAGTGCTTATAGAATTTTCCAAGTGCAGATAATGTCTCTTACCTTCGTTTTAAGAAGTACAGATCAAAGGACATAACGTTCCCTGTAATTTAGGTGCTTAACTGTCTGTGCGAGAGATGAAGGTTTCCCCGCACATTCTTCAGGTCTGCAATTTCGCCTGCCTTAAAATTAGGAGCTGTTAGTACAGCATTACACGGGTTTATAGAGAATAAGTGACTTGAAGAGTGTTACCGTTGGCTTGGCATTCCAGATTTTGAAGGTTCTAGTTATGCAGCCGATCATTTTTCTTGAGGTTGTGATAGTGACATTCGATGGCAGTGCCATTGGGGAGCTGGGGCTTCTGCCCCCTAAAATTTCCCTCAGACTTCCTCTAAAAGTTGTAATATTAATAACTGCTTTTGTCTCTGATGAACCCTCCTTCCTTTCAACCAGATAGTTCCCCAGAATAGAAATTTTGGCGACTCCCATGATGAAACTGATGAGATCTTTGAATGCGAGTTCTAACATAATCACTCGGATCTGTTCGAGTGGCATCCATTGAGGACACGGCAAACCTCCAAGCTGACATAAACAAAGTCTTCCGGTTGGCCACTGACATGATGTTCATTGAACACAGATTTCAGTTATTCCGATGTAAATAGATTGACGAAATAAAGACTGAAACGGAGTACGAAAAAAAAAAGTTCATGGACTGCCGTGAAAAAATAATTTAGGCTTACCTAATCACTTAGTTCAAGTTGTGACCCTCAGAGTGCTCTTCTTGGGAAGCTTTACACTTATCACATCACCTCTGTCACTTATCGAAATATTTCTAGACCTTTTCTTTCTGAACAGTGTCTAGTGTAGTGTGTAATTGTGCTTGACTTCCATTTTTATTTTTGAGAATAGAAAGAAGTTACAGGGGATGGGGGCTAGATTTGGGGAGTAGGGAGCGTATGGAATGGTGACCACCATGTTTTTGGCCAGAAAATGATGATCTTTCCGGTCTTGAGTCAGCAAGTGGAACACAAATTTCACAGCCATTCGCCTCGTATTCAAATTTTCAGTTAATATACTCTGACAATGATCTTAGTGAATAGTCTTTCTCACTTTGTGTTGGCATCTGCCTTTAATGTTGATGGATAACCAGAGCGTTCATCAACTGACATTCGTCCTGCTTTGAATCCAGAAAACCATTCGGAACACTGTGCCCAACCCATTGCTTCATCATCAAATGTTTAATGCAGCATTTTGTGAATTTCATTAACCATTTTACGGAACTTGAAACTCTCTCTCTCTCACACACACACACACACACACACACACCACACACACACACACACACACACCACACACACACACACACACACCACACACACACACACACACACACTAACATACACACACACACAAACACACACACTAACAACACACAGACACACACTAACATTCGACACACACACACACACACACACACACACACCACAACACACACACACACACACACACACACACACACACAACACTAACACACACACACCATAACAACACACTAACATACACTACACATCGAAACACACTAACATTCACACACAACACACACACACACACACACACACACACACACAAGCACACACACACACACACACGACACACAGCACACAACAGACACACACCGATAGAACAGCCTAGTGTCTAATCGACATGTCCTAGGAAAAATGGTACTAACTCATATATGCACGCACGAGCGCGCGGAAGGACAATGGTTTAAAAATGGACTAACAAGTAGGTACAGTTGGGTCTGGTAACATCATAAGGTATGCGTGACTTCGGTTTGCCCGTAATGTTTTTATGAGTATATCAGTTACCGAGTTCATTTATATTATTACATTTCTTACTAGTAGCTCGAATCGCTTATATTATACTATCATGATAACAGTATAGCATATTACTCTTTAATTTTATATACATGTTAATGCTAATATTTATGGATATATAGAAATAAGGAAAGATCATGGAATCGCTAGTTAAAAGACCGGTCGCTAATTATGCTGCCGGCTGAAATCAAAGCTTTTGTCACGTGACCAACCTGACGTGAGAGTTACTGGTCACTGACACAAGCAGTAGGTTCATACACTCTTCTGAGTAGGTTTAGGCCCTCAGCCTTAACACAGTTCTCCGCTCTAGAATATTACTTAGTCTCGGACAAAGTTTGGATCCCATTGCGGTGCAGTATCTAGACACCGCTGTAATCAGTAATCGTATTAAGCTAGAATTTGTTTATGCTTTAGGGAAGTTATTCTACCCTAGAGGATCTGCTAATGGTCCCTGGAATGGTCGGTGACTTCATCTACTCATCTCTGACTCAGTGATGGCTTGTTATTAGCTGGGATTTTGGTCTGTCTATACTTTAACAAAGGCTTTAAGGATTATTGTGTTTTAAGTTAATGTATATATAGTCTCGACTGGTATCTAATACAAATCTGTGTTTATTGAGACGATAGTTTCATTTGATATATTTCAGAACTTTCGTGTAAATATGTTATTGTGTAAGACTCGTGTCATTGAGTATAAGCATTGTACAGAAACATTTACAAATAAGTCGTATGTCGACTGTTTTCCGTATTAAGTGTATCTTTGTGTATTACTCTGCAAGAAAGAGAAGAACTTTGTATCATACACTAAATTTTTATATGAATTCTTTTGTATTAAAGATCACATATTTTACTTAGTCAGATCAGTCTCCTAATTATAATTCCCGAATTTAAATTGCATTTGCCTAAGAACAACTAGACCAGAGTTTGATTCGTCATCTTGTTAGAGAAAGGGCCAAGACAGGCCTGTAGACATGGCCCCTGACGTACCATGCAGTGATGTACATCCTGCCACAGAAATGCAGGAGGCCAAGAGAAGAATATGAAGAGAGCAACAGAGCAATGGTGGATGCACTAGCTGAAGTGGTCAGAAGAGCTCATACGGTAGAGCAAAGTTACTGGTTGTGGGCGATTTCAATCACAAGGAGATTTATTGGGAAAACCTGGATCCACATGGAAGTCCCAAAACATGGAGAGCCAAGATGATGGGTGTGGTACACTACCAGAGAGAGAGGTGAGGATGAACCAGCAAGACTGGACCTTGTATTCACCCTCGGTAGCTCGAACATCGAGGACATCATGTATGAAAGGCCCCTCGGAGCTAGTGATCAGTTCTAAGCTTTGAATACATAGTTACAAGTGGAGATGGTAACAGGAGTAGGTTGGGAAAATCCAAACTACAAAATGGGGGACTAAACAGGCATGAGGAACTTCCTGCAGGAGTTTCAGTGGGAAAGAGAATTGGTAGGAAAATCAGTAAATGAAATGGACTACAAAATGCAAGGAGGCAGAGGAAAGGTTTGTTCCTAAGGGCAACAGAAATAATGGAAAGAGCAGAACAAGCCCTTGGTTTACCCAAAGGTGTAGGGAAACAAAAATAAGTGCACTAGAGAATGGAAAAAGTACAGAAGACAAAGGACCCAGGAAAATAGATTAGTCGGAGAGTCAGAAACGAGTATGCACAGATACGGGGGGAGACCCAGGGACAGTACGACATACCATTGAAAGTCAAGTCTGACTGGAAACTGTTGTATAACCACATCAGGAGAAAGACAACATTCAAGGACCAGGTAATCAGGCTGAGGAAAGGTGGGGAGCTCACAAGAAACGACCGAGAAGTATGTGAGGAGCTCAACACGAGATTTAAAGTATTTACAGTGGAGACAGAAAGGACTCCGGGAAGTCAAAATAGGGGAGTACACCAACAGGGGATATACCAACAAGTGCTGGTTGAAATACACACAATAAAGCAGGAAGTGAAGAAGCTGCTTTGTGAACTCTTCAAGGGGGGCTCCTTGGCGTGGTGAAGAGGCTCTTGGTCTGAGGAATTAGCCCTGTCGGTCTTCTTCCTCAGACCGAACCTAATTACCCCACGTTCTCCCCTCCCCTATCCCATCCTCCCCTTTTTCCATTCCTCCTCCTCTTCCTCACCCCTCCCTTTTGCCCTTCCTCTTTTTGGCCTTTGGGATTTCTCCCACAGGCACGCTAGTTCCTAGGTAGGGGAAAGGACACCGGGGTCCATCCCATTCCGTTGAGGTTCTTGGCGGTGGCGTAGTTTGCCGTGGAATCTGGATTGCCTGGGGATGTCCCGATCCCTCTCCGGTATCCCGGAGTAGCTTTGGGTGTCTTTCGGGCGACGGGTGTATCTCTGGAAGCCACCTTTCGGATTCCGGGGGTGGTGGCCGAAGGAGGTATGCTTTGTGGCGGATATCCGGCTGCCCTCTCTTTTGTCCACGCGAGGTAGCTCGGCAGATGTGAGGTTGCTATCCCGGATTGCTGGTTTACTGGCATGAAGGGTAGGGTATGGCACGGGTTCCATGCTGCATCTGCGCTACTAGCGGTGCTGAGGTCCTCTTGGGCGCGGAGGGAGATTTCCGGCCCTTTCATTCCTCCTGGGAACTATTCCTCCCCGCTCCCCCCCTTTTTTATTTTTTTTTTTTTTTTTTTTCTTTTTCTTTTTTTTTTTTTCTTAAAAACAAAAAGCAAAGGAGTAACCTAACCATGGCAGCCCTAGTCCATGAACCCACACCCCCGGGCCCCTTCTTGATACCGCACCCCATTCTGACCCTGCCTTGTGTTTAGAACCACTCTTCGGACACTCCTGATGCCCCTGTACCTCTTCCTGGTGCTGTTTCCTCACCCGCTTCAGGTACCGGAACTTCGACTGACTCCTTTGATTTGTCTGAACTCCGCTCTCCTTTGACTATGCTTCCGCTTCTCCCTCTAACGGTACGGCAATTTTCGAATCGCCTGCCCATTTCACGCCGGACCAACTCCGGTCCTAACTCCTAAACGCCACGTCAATCTCCTGATGATGCTCCTTCGTTACCTCTCCATTCTACTCGGAAAAGACCGACACATCAAGCACTCCCTCTCCACGCTCAGTTTCGGACCACACAATGGACTAAATTCTTTACTTTAAAACCGATTTCTTCTGCCTACCTTTCTGACCATAGTATTGGCAAAGCGCTCCTGCGTCATGTTGGTAGAGATATTTCATTTCATGCTCTCAAGAGCGGTATGCGCATCGTCACTGTCCAGAATGCTACCCAAGCTCATGATCTTTCTCTCCTTTCGAATATCGATACTACTCCTATCACTATTGAAAAACATCTTTCAATTCTTGTAGTGGTACTGTCATTCTGCCCCATACCATAGTCCAACAGAATTTCCAGTCATGTGGCAATGACATTTTTGAACAGCTGGAACTCCAGGATCTCCCAATCCTCAAAGTAGACACTTATGTCCTTCCTGCCCGGGGGCGGAGACGTTACCCTTGCAATGTGGCTCGTTTAACTTTGACAGCGGAGAACTCCCGTCCTCTGTATATGTCGCGGGACATCGGTTACAAGTTTGAAAGGTGATACCTACACCACAACAATGTAGAAATTGCTGGCGTTTTGGTCACCCAGCGAAATATTGCAGATCTATGGCCGAATACCCAGTCTGTGGTGCCGACGACCATTCTAATACATCTTGCAGTCAACCTCCATCTTGCCTTAATTGTAATGAAGCTCACCCTTCGTACTCCCGCCGTTGCCAGGTCTACTTAAATGAACGTGAAATCCTTTGCCTCAAAGAGGCAGAAGGTCTCCCTTATGCTATGGCAGTTACTCATCTCCGCCTCCAAGGGAGACTACCCCGTGTTTCTTATTCTCGTGTTTCCAAACATCCCCCCACTTCTGGGGTCTCATCTTCTGCAGCCTCCTCTGTTATTACCCCTCCCATAGCCACTATGGCATCTAATCCTTTTGCTGTCCTTGGCTCTGACGTCCCGACTACAACTCGGTCTGTTCTTACATCTTCGTGTCCTTCCTCACAAGCCCCAGTATCGACAAGACCTCGTACGACACCTAATACCAATCACCCCTCTACTCAGAAGTCCAAAAAATCCACATTGCTCAAATCTTCTTTGCCCCTTCCTTCCCTTCTTCCACCTCCACACTTTACCTTTCCAGTCTCTGTACCTAGTTCTTCCCCTCTCTCTGGCTCTATTACAAGTGTGGAGATTCACCCTCCTCCTCGTACTATGCCTTCCACCCCCGTCCCCTCCCAAGTTTCTCCCTCTTCTGCCACCTCCCAGGTTTCTGCCTCTTCTGTCCCCCCCCCCCCCCCTCCCTCCAGTCCCTTACACTCTTCCCTCCCCCTCTACTTCGGTACAGTCCATTACTGTCCCAATCTTTACTCACCCTCCTCCTTCTATCTCCAATATGGTCTCCCATACATCTTTGAATTCAGAAACACTTGAAGCCATTTCAGAATATATTGCAGAGACTAAACCTTCCATGGACACTGATTCACTTCCTGTTCCTTCTCTTCCTTCTCCTCCATCTTCACAACCCCATTCTTCACAACGCTCCGTTCCTTCGCTACTTGAACGTCTTCCAATGCCACCACACGTTGACTTTTCTAACCCCTCTAGTCCGTAGGTGCCTTTACCTACAGATTCCTGGTATTTTCTTCATCGCCAATCATGGCCTATTTACAGTGGAATATCCGCGGCCTCGGGTAATCGGGGTGAGCTTCAGATGTTGCTTTCCAGGTTTTCCCCTGTTGGTGCTTGCTTACAAGAACCAAAATTACGCTCGGCTGTTTTCCAACCTATCTCAGGCTATAATTTATTGTATTCTTCGGATCCTTTCTCAGATGGGACCTTTAATGAAAGTGCCCTTCTTCTACGCAATGATATTCCATACTGTCAACTATTTGTCCATACCTCGCTGCATTACACTGCAGCCCGTATCCACTTGAATAAGTGGTTTACAATATGTTCTTTATATCTCTCTCCCTTCTCGGGCATTTTCTATTCCAGACTTTGGCCTTTCTTGTTTCATCCTACCGCCACCACTTCTGTTACTTGGTGATTTTAATGCCCACCATTTCCTCTGGGGGGGTCTCATTGTGACTCACGTGGCATCCAGTTTGGAGGCTTTCTCGCCTCTCACCCCCTCCATGTTTTAAATACGGGTACTCCCACCCATTTTGATCCTTGTACTCATACTCTCTCTTGCATCGATCTATCAGTCTGCTCTTCCTCCACTGCACTAGACTTCACCTGGTCTGTTCTACCAGACTTACATGACAGCGATCATTTTCCGATCATTCTTACTTCTCCTTCCTATTCACCACCTTTCCGTAGCCCTCGCTGGCAATTTGATCTGGCAAATTGGGATGTTTACTCACACCTCACTGCTTTTAGTGAGGCTCCTTCTTCATCCTCCATTGATGAGCTCCTACACATCTTCTTGACGTCAGTTTATACCGCAGCTTCTCATTCTATACCCCAAACCTCAGGCAGGCATTCTCAGAAGTGCGTGCCTTGGTGGTCTCCTGCTTGTGCTCGTGCAGTACGTTTGAAACGTGCTGCATGGGGCAGGTACCGGTACAATAGAACCGTTAAGAGACTTCTTGATTTTAAGCAGAAGCGTGTGATCGCTCGCCGTGTCATCCGTGAAGCTAAACGCACTTGTTGGTGAGACTATGTTTCCACCATCACCTCTGCTTCTTCTATGAGTGCAGTCTGGAAAAAAGTGAGGAAATTGAGTGGTAAATACTCTCCTGACCCGGCTCCTGTTCTAACGGGTCGTGGTGTGATGTAGCAAACCCTCTCGACGTTGCCATTGAACTTGGCACACATCTGGTCCCGTATTTCCCGAGGGCTCCATCTATGCCCCTCGTTTCTTTCCTCAAAGTCTGCCAGAGAGTAGTACCTTGGACTTTCTTCTCTCAGAGAAGAACAGTATAATGTGCCTTTTACACTTCAAGAACTGGAGCAACGCTCTCAGCTTGCCATCAATCGGCAGCTGGCCTGACGACACTCATATTCGTATGTTAAACATTTATATCGGTCAGCCCTTGTAGTCCACTCTTACACCTCTTCAATCTTATTTGGGCACAAGGAGTTCTTCCTCCAGCTGTGGAAATCTGCCATTGTTCTCCCTTTCCGCAAACCGGGTACTACAGGACATGATGCCTCCCACTATCACCCCATTGCTCTTACTAGTGCAGTTTGCAAAGTGATGGAACGTCTCGTAAATCGACGTTTAATGTGGTATTTAGAGACACACAACAGTCTCTCCGCTAGTCAATATGGCTTTCGTAAGGGTCGTTCTACCATAGACCCCTTACTACGCTTGGATACATATGTTCGTAATGCCTTTGCGAATAACACTCAGTTATTGTCATATTTTTTGACCTTGAGAAGGCATATAACACAACTTGGAGGTATAATATTTTGGCCCAGGCCCATTCCTTAGGCCTCCGAGGCAGTCTACCATCCTTCCTTAAGAACTTTTTAACTGACAGACATTTCCGTGTTCGAGTCAATAATGTTCTTTCCCCGGACTTCGTCCAAGCTGAAGGTGTCCCTCAGGGATGTGTTCTAAGCACAACACTTTTTCTCCTTGCTATAAATGATTTGGCCTCTGTTCTTCTTCCACCCAATATTTGGTCATCACTCTATGTTGATGACTTCGCTATTGCTTGTGCAGGCGCTGACTGTCACCTTATTACAGTTTCTCTCCAGCATGCGTCGACCGTGTTCCACTTGGGCCACCATGCATGGGTTTAAATTTTCAAGTACCAAAACTCGCCAAATTACTTTCACTAGATGCTCTGTTATCTCCTATCATCCTTTGTACTCTATGGCTCCCGTATCCCCGAACGTGATACAGTCAGGTTTCTAGGCCTTCTCTTTGACCGTAGGTTATCCTGGAAACCTCACATTACCTCTCTGAAGGCAACTTGTCACAGCCGGCATAAACCTTCTAAAACCCTTGCTCATCTTTCCTGGGGGAGCTGACGTCGAACTCTGCTTCGCCTACATTCAGCCCTCGTTTTATCGAAACTCGACTATGGTGACCAGATTTATTCCGCGGCCTCTCCTGCAACTCTCTCTAGCCTTAACTCTATCCATCACCAAGGATTACGTTTGTGCCTTGTGCTTTCGCTCTCTTCCCCTGTTGAGAGCCTCTATACAGAAGCGAATGTTCCATCCTTGTCTGATCACTGTGATGCCCATTGCCTTCGCTACTATGTACGCTCTCACGATCTACACAATCCTTCCATTTATAGAATGGTCACCAATATTAGTAGACATTCTTTATTCGTTCGCCGCCCCTGTTTGCTCCGTCCCTTTTCTCTTCGCCTACATTCACTCTTGTCTTCCCTTCAGTTACCACCTTTATATGTTCATGTAGCATCTCACTTTTCCCTACCCCCCTGGGAAGTTCCAGCTGTTCGGGTCTGTTCTTTCTCACTCCCTTGCTCGATAGCTCAACTGCCTACGGTGGCTTCCCGCTCTCTTTTTCTTGATCACTTCCACTCCCATTCTCATGCCACCACTGTGTACACAGATGGCTCTAAGTCTTCAGACGGCGTCAGATTCGCAGCAGTGTTTCCGGACAGCGTCGTGCGGGGGCTTTTATTATCTTCAGCTAGCATTTGTACTGCTGAACTGTATGCCATTCTTGCAGCACTTATTCGTATCGCATCTATGCCTGTGTCATCATTTGTAGTAGTCTCAGACTCCCTTAGTGCTCTACAGGCTATACGAAAATTTGATACATCTCATCCCCTAGTTCTCCGTATCCAACTTTGGCTATGCCGTATCTCTACCAAATATAAAGATATTGTTTTTTGTTGGGTCCCTGGTCATGTCGACGTACTGGGCAATGAACAGGCAGACACTGCTGCGCAGTCAGCAGTACATGACCTACCGATTTCCTATCGAGGTGTTCCATTTCTGGACTATTTTGCTGCAATAGCTACCCACCTTCGCACCCGTTGGCAACAACGTTGGTCAACTCTGCTCGGTAACAAACTTCATTCTATTAAACCGAACATAGGTTACTGGCCGTCTTCTTGTCATCAGTGCCGAGGTTGGGAGACCACTCTCTCCCGCCTTCGCATTGGCCACACTCGTCTTACTCATGGGTATCTCATGGAGAGGCACCCTGTTCCTCTCTGTGAGCAGTGTCAAGTTCCAGTATCGATTAGCCACATTCTGTTAGACTGCCCTCTCTATCAAAGAGCACGCAGAATTTACCTCCAACGTCGTCTTCGTTCTACTACTCTCTCTTTACCTTCCTTCTTGCTGATGACCCTCCTTTAATCCTGACTCTCTCATTGACTTCTTGACAACGGCTGATTTACTCCACAAACTCTGATGATACTTTTCGCACTCCCCTCAGCCCTTTCTAGTTCAGTCTCTTGCTGCCCTTTACCCTTTCACCATCCACTTCCCCGCTGTTATCCGTAACCTATTACTCATCCATCTCCCTTTTGCCAACTGATGCCCTCGCTTCCTTCCCGCCCTGCAGTGCTGTATAGTCCTTGTGGCTTAGCGCTTCTTTTTGATTATAATAATTTTGATTATAATAATGCTATGTGAACTTGATACCTCAGAGGCAGTGGGACTGGACAATATCTCTGTGGGTCCTTAGAGATGCTGTGTGTGCGACTAACAACAATTTTCAACACATCCATTGAAACTGGCAACTGCCTGAGGTATGAAAGATGGCAAATGTAGTCCCCATTTTTAAGAAAGGAGACAGACACGAGGCACTAAACTACAGATGAGTGTCACTAATGTGTATAGTACCTTGTACCTTTGAAAAATTTCGAAATTTTCACTATCGGAGCCCGTCATGGGCCAGGTTCGTCTAGTGCTTGCTGCTGGAGACCCACTGCCCCACATATCCATCACAGCCTAGTTGATCTGACACCTAGTGAAGATATTTGTCCAGTTTCCTCTTGCAGGCTTCTACACTTATTCTAGCTGTGTTTCTGATATCTTCTGGTAAGATGTTAAATAGTCTGGGATTCTCAATGTTGATACAGTTCCCTTATTGTCCCCACTGCACCCCTGCTCCTCACTTGGTTTATTTTACACTTCCTCCCATATTTCTCACTCTAGTATGTTGGTATGGCAGTGTGCAGATTTGGGACCAGGCTCTAGAGTACTTTCCAGGTATATATTATCATGTATCTCTCCACTCAAATGAGTACATGTTCAAGACTTGAAGGCATTCCCAGTAATCTAGGTGCTTTACTGGCTCATTGTGAGCCATAAACGATCTCTGTATTTGTTCCAGGTCTGATATTTCTCCTGCTTTGAACGGGGCCGTCAGCACTGAGCAATAATCTGAATGAGGGAGCACTATCGAATGGAAAAGTGTCATCATCGGCATTATTTCCCTTGTTTTGAAAGTTCTCAGTACCCACCCTGCCATCTTCCTGGCTGTCGTGATCTTTGTCTTGTTATGGTCTTTAAAAGAAAGGTAAGCTGACATAATTATTCCGAGGACCTGGAGAAGATTATCAGGGGGAGAGTGCTGGAGCACTTAAAACGGAACAAGCTTATAAATGGATTCAGGGAACTAAAATCCTGTGTCACAAACCTACTGGAGTTTTATGACAATTTAATGGAAGACATGAGGCATGCATAACAGGAAAGGCACTGCAATGAATCAGAGAATACCTGACAGGGAAGCAACAACGAGCCATGGTATGTGCCCAGGTGTCAGAGTGGACGCCTGTGTGGAGCAGGGTCAGTCCTAGGACCAGTGCTATTTCTCTTATATGTGAATGACAAGATGAAAGGGATAGGCTCAGAAGTGTCCCTGTTTGCAGAGGATGTGAAGTTAATGAGAATTAAATCGAATGAGGATCAGGCAGGACTACAAAGAGACTTGGACAGGGTGGAAGACTGGTCCAACAACTGGCTCCTCGAATTTAACCCCAAGTGCAAAGTCGTGAAGATCACGAAAGGGCAAAGAAGACCGCAGAGAGAGTATAGGCTAGGTGGCCAAAGACTGCAAACCTCACTCAAGGAAAAGGATCTTGGGGTGAGTATAATACTGAGAACATCTCCTGAGGCGCACATCAACCAGATAACTGCTGCATCATGTGGGCGCCTGGCACACCTGAGAATAGCGTTCCGATACATCAGTAAGGAATCATTCAAGCCTACGCCGTGTTTGTCAGGCCCATACTGCAGTATGCAGCACCAGTTTGGAACCCCATACTTGGTCAAGCATGTCAAGAAATTAGAGAAAGCGCAAAGGTTTGCAACAAGACTAGTTCCAGAGCTAAGAGGAATGTCCTATGAAAAAAAGTTGAGGGGGATGGGTCACATAGAGGCCCAACAGGAAAAAATAAGGGAGAAAATGGCCATGTACAAATGGGACCCAGAGACAGAGGGAAAGGCAATGGGAGGAGAGTGAGAAGTCAGTGTTTATTCATTGGCTTTGGGAGAGCAAGGGAAGGACACAATGAAAGACAACAGGAAGAAAGACAGGAGATTGAAAACATTCAGAGAAATAGATGAAGAGGACATGTCTGAGATAGTCATTTTCAGGGAATAGGGGGGTACTTGAAGGGAAGAAAATGGCCAGTCAAGCTGATTTTCAAGACAGAAACGGTGTGAAACAGGATCCTGCAAGAGAAACTATGGCTGAAGGAATCGTCAGCATGCAAGAGGGTGTTCTTAGACCGAGACAGAAAAACAGAATGACAGAAGCTGAGGGAGAGGACACAAAAGCAAAAGGGGGTAGGAAGAGAGACAAGGACAGAATCAGCAGAGCGACATACAGAGTAGGGCAGAGCAACAAGAGCAAGCGCACACAGAACCACCCCCAGGACCCCACAACCAAACACAGTATCCCACTGCAGACCACAATCCATACTTACAGCCCCCCACCCCACACTACACTGTAGAATCCTGCAGCACACTGCCAGGTTCCCCACCCTCACAGACCCCCCCAAACAGTGTTGGAGAGGAAACTGAAGGTATGGTATACCAACACTGATGGAATAACGAGTGAGTGAGAGGAGTGGCACGAAAGAGTCAAAGAGGCATCACCAAACATCATAACTCTCACAGAGACCAAGCTCACAGGGATGATAACAGATGCCATCTTTCCAACGGGATATCAGATCCTGAGGAAAGACAGGGAACAGAGGGGGTGGAGGAGTGGCAATGCTCCTCAAAAACTGATGGGATTTTGATGAGCTGGAGAGATGAAACAGAGGAATAGCAAGAGATTGCATAATAGGAATGCTTCAGTCTTGAGTTCTCAAGGCAGTAATTGCAGTGATGTATAACCCACCACAGAACAGCAGGAGGCCAAGGCTTGAGTATGATGATAGTAACAGTATGATGGTTGACACACTAGCCAGAGTGGCCAGAAGGGCTCATGTGAGCAGGGCAAAGCTACTGATCATGGGTGACTTCAACCACAAGGAAATCAATTGGGAGAACTTGGAGCCACATGGGGAACAAGAAACATGGAGGGCTAAGATGATGGAGGTGGTACTGGAAAACCTCATGTACCAGCATGAAAGGGACACTTCCAGAGAGAGAGAGGAGAGAATGAACCAGAGAGACTGGACCTAGTATTCACCTTGTAGTGCAGATATTGAGGACATCACACACATGAAAGACCCCTTGGGGTCATTGTTCATGTGGTTCTAGCTTCGAATACATACAAGTGCAGAGGGAAGCAGGAAGGGCAGGATGAATGAAGCCAAACTACAAGAAAGGGGACTACGCAGGGATGAAGAATTTCCTGCATGGGGTTCAGTGGGACAGAGAACTGGCAGGGAAGTTGGTAAACAAGATGATGGAATATGTGACAATATGCAAGGAAACTGAGGAGAGGTTTGTACCCAAGGGTAACAGGAATAACGAAAAAGCCAGGATGAGCCTGTGGTTCATCCAAAGGTGCAGGGAGGCCAAAACCAAGTGTGCTAGGGACAAAGGACCCAGGAGAATAAGGAGAGCAGTCGTAGAGCCAGAAATGAATATGCACAGGTAAGAAGGGACACCCAAAAACAATACGAGAATGACATAGCAGCGAAAGCCAGATCTGACCCAAACCTGTTGTACAGCCGCATCAGGAGGAGAACAGCAGTCACGGACCAGGTAATCAGGCTGAGAAAGGAAGGAGGGGAGGTCACAAAAAATGACCACAAAGTATGCGAGGAGCTCAACACGAGACTCAAAGAAGTGTTCAAAGAGGAGACAGAAGGGCCTCCAGAAAGGCAGAGAGGTGGGGTACACAATCAAGTGTTGGACACAATACATACAACCGAGGAAGAAGTGAAGAGGCTGTTAAGTGAGCTAGACACCTGAAAGGCGGTGGGGCTGGATAACATTTCTCCATGGGTCCTGAGAGAGGGAGTAGAAGCGCTTTGTGTACCACTAACAACTATCTTCAGCACATCTATTGAAACGGGGAGACTACCGGAAGTATGGAAGACAGCAAATGTAGTCCCAATTTTTAAAAAAAGGAGACAGACACAGAGCATTAAAATGCAGACCATTCTCACTGACATGTGTAGTATGCAAGGTCATAGAGAAAATTGTCAGGAGAATAGTGGTGGAGCACCTAGAAAGGAATGAGCTTAACGACAGCCAGTACGGTTTCAGAGGTGGGAAATCCTGTGTCACAAACCTACTGGAGTTCTATGACAGGGTGACGGCAGTAAGACAAGAGACAGGGGTGGCTACATTGCATTTTCTTGGACTGTAAGAAGGCGTTTCACACGCTTCCACACAAGAGATTAGTGCAAAAGCTGGAGGACCAGGCATGGATAACAGGGAAGGCACTACAGTGGATCAGGGAATACTTGTCAGGAAGGCAGCAGCGAGTCATGGTACGTGGCGAGGTGTCAGAGTGGGCGCCTGTAACAAGCAGGGTGCCACAGGGATCAGTCCTTGGACCGGTGCTGTTTCTGGGATTTGTGAACATGACGAATGGACTCCGAAGTGTCCCTGTTTGCAGATGTGAAGTTGATGAGAAAAATTCAATCGGACGAGGACCAGGCAGAACATCAGAGGGATCTAGACAGGCTGCAGGCCTTGTCCAGCAACTGGCTTCTTAGAGTTCAGCCTCACCAAGTGCAAAATCATGAAGATTGGGGAAGGGCAAAGAAGACCACAGACGGAGTACATTCTTGGGGTGCCAGAGCTTACAGTCCTCATTCAGGGAAAAGGATCTTGGGGTGAGTATAACACTGGGCACATCTGAGTCGCACATCAACCAAATAACTGCTGCAGCATACGGACGCTTGGCAAACCTAAGAACAGCATTCCGACACCTAAATCAGAAGTCATTCAGGACCCATATTGGAGTATGCTGCGCTAGTTTGGAACCCTCACCTAGCCAAGCATGTAAGGAAACTAGAAAAAGTGCAAAGGTTTGCAACAAGACTAGTCCCAGAGCTAAGACAGGAGAGATAGGGGGGATATGATAACGACATATGAAATACTGAGAGGAATCGACAAGGTGGACAGACAGGATGTTCCAGAGATGGGACATGGCAACAAAGGGTCACAGTTGGAAGTTGAAGACTCAGGTGAACCACAGGGATGTTAGGAAGTATTGTCAGCATAGTTGCTGATCCCCTTACATGTGTTGTATAGCTTAGCTGAGTATCATAGTACCATTCATGTGTTTTATACAGACTATCCCTTACTAGGCCTAGTGACTGTATGACGTCACGGGATGCGGCATGAATGAGTGGGATGAGCTACCTCGCTCTCAGTCCACGCTTAGACCTACCAGGCAGCTACAGACAGGCTGGGCCTCTCCCTTACCACAGTCTGACAATATATAGTGTTACCATCCACACGTGTGTTTATCTTCAACCATCATATCTCCTTTCGAACCCTTCCACGACAGTATTTCTTCAGTCAGAGTTGTCAGGAAGTGGAATAGCTTGGGTATTGATGTAGTGGAGGCAGGATTCATACATAGTTTTAAGACGAGGTATGATAAAGCTCATGGAGCGCGAAGTGTGACCGAGTAGTGGCCAGTTGAAGAGGGGGGCAGGAGCTGTGAATCGACCTCTGCAACCACAATTGGGTGAGTACACACACGTACATACATACCTTTGATGTACCTTTGAAGAGTTTCGAGAGTTTATCTACTCTCTGAGCCCAGCCATTGGCCAGGCTTGTCTGGTGCTTGCCTGGTCAACCAGACTGTTGCTGCTGGAGGCCTGCCACCCTACATACCCATCACAGCCTGGTTGATCTGGCATCTGGTAAAGATACTTGTCCAGTTTCCTCTGAGGCTTCTACACTGGTTCCAGCCGTGTTTCTGATATCTTCTGGTAAGATGTTGAATAGTCTGGGACCCCGGGTGTTGATACAGTGTTCCCTTATTGCCCCCACCGCACCCCTGCTCTTCACTGGGTTTATTTTACACTTCCTCCCATATCTCTCACCCCAGTATGTTATGGCAGTGTGCAGATTTGGGACCAAGCCCTCGAGTACCTTCCAGGTATATATTATCATGTACCTCTCTCTCATCCGCTCCAATGAATATATGTTCAAGACTTGCAGGCGTTCCCAGTAGTTTAGGTGCTTTACTGGCTCAGTGTGAGCCTTAAACGATCTCTGTATTTGTTCCAGCTCAGATATTTCTCCTGCCTTGAACGGGGCCGTCAGCACTGAGCAATATTCTAAGTGAGGGAGCACTAGCTTTATTTCCCTTGTTTTGAAAGTTCTCAATACCCACTCCGTCATCTTCCTGGCTGTCGTGATCTTTGTTTTGTTATGGTCTTTAACCCTTAAACTGTCCAAACGTAGACCTACGTTTTTTCAACATTTGAAAGTATGTAAAAAAAGTAGATTTTTTTTTTACATTTGAAAACGTGTAAAAAAGCTTTGATCTACTTTTCTTGTTATATTTGAAAATATGTAAAAAAAAAAACGTAGATCTACTTTAGGAGCACTACACATGTGAACGTAGATCTGCTTGTACAGTTTAAGGGTTAAAAGAAAGGTCCACTGTCATAATTATTCCTAGGTCTTTTACGTGTTCCTTACGTTCTATTTGGTGACCCTTAGTGTCCTCTACCGTACTGACTTTCATGCTTATTTTAGTGTCGTCTGCAAATGATGATACAAAAGTGTGCCGGATGTATTTGTCTGTCTGCTATGAGGATGAGAAACAGCAGAGGTGCCAGGACAGTGTCTTGGGGCACTGGGCTTTTGACCTCGCTGATGCTGGATCTTGCCCTGTTCACTACTACTTTTTGTGTTGTGTGTGTTAGGAAACCGAAAAATCCATCCGCCTACCTTCCCCGTAATGCCTATGGCCTTCATTTTGTGCGCTATCACTCCATGATCGCATTTGTCAAACGCCTTTGCAAAATCTGTGTAAATCACATCTTCGTTTTGGTCGTCTTCCAGTGCCTCCGTAATTCTCTTATAATGGTTCAGCAGCTGTGACAGACATGATCGTCCTGCTCTAAAACCATGCTGGTTCGGGTTATGTTGGTTGTTCTGCTCCATGAAATTTGTAATCTGCCGTCTCATCACTCTTTCGAAGATTTTTATGATGTGAGAGGTTAGGGCTACTTGTCTGTAATTTTTAGCCAGTGCTCTACTACCTCCCTTATGCAAAGGAGCTATGTCTGCACTCTTTAAGGCCTCCGGTATTTCACCTAGATCTAAGCTCTTTCTCCAAAGAATACTGAGGGCTCGTGCTAGTGGTACTCTTCACTTTATAAATAGAGCATTCCATGAATCTGGTCCAGGTGCTGAGTGAGTGGGCATGTTTTCCATTTGTTTTTCGAAATCTATGGGATTTGTACTAATGTCAGTTAGTTGGTCTGCGCGGCCTTCTGGAGTGAAAAATATTTCTGCATTTTCTACCTTGCTGTCATATAGTAGGTTGCTGAACACCGACTCATACTGTTCTTTTAGGATTTCACTCATTTCCTGTTCATCGTCAGTATACGAGTCTCCTCGCAGTAGTGGTCCAATTCTACAGGTAGTTCTTAGCTTGGATTTTGCGTAGGAATAGAAATATTTTGGGTTTCTTGCAATATCCTGTATGGCCCTTTGTTCCCTTTGTACTTCTTCTGTTAGGTATGACATCCTAAGTTTTTACTCTAATTCACTGATCTCTCGGCTAAGTCTATTTTTCCTCTGTTGTAGCATATTTGTATTTTTAAGCAGCTCAGTAACACGTTTTCTTCTGTACCATCTCCTACGCTCTCTCTATATCTGATCTTCTGGGTTTCCTCAATGGTACATGTTTCATACATACTTTGTATGCTTCTGTATTCAGCTTCTCTAGGCACTGGTGGGGATTTAGGGTGCTCTTGTCTGATTCCCAGGGTATGTCTGATAGCTCTTGGTTTATTTTCCTCCGGTCAGTTATATGGTTGTTAAAATTAAACTTACTGAACATCCTGTTTCTAACTTTAGTGATGCAGTTTCCTACCCCTGAGTTAATACTAGTTTGAACCTCTCTGATGTTGTCATCAGAGTATATAGTTTTTGTAACTGTTATGTCTCTGATCAGTTCCTCGTTGTTTGTGAATATCAAATCCAGGATATTTTCATTTCCGGTGGGATGAATTACCTGTTGGTTTAAAGAGTACTTTTCACAAAGCCTCATTATTTCCCTGGTATGTGCCTGTTGAGCCAGGATGCTTCCCGGAGATATTTCTGGTATAATATTACGTTGCACCATCTTCCATTTTACATCAGGGAGATTAAAATCTCCAAGGAGTAAAATATTTGGTGTAGGATTTTCTAGCCTATCCAGATAGCTATCTATCTTACTTAACTGATCTTTGAATTCCTCAGCAGTTGCTGATGGTGGTTTGTACACTAGGATAATTACCAAATTCCTATTTTCAACTTTAATGCCTAGAATTTTTACTATATCATTCGTAGAATTCAGCACTTCTGTGCAACAGAAAGTATCCTTTACATAGATTCCTACTCCCTGTGACCTATTGATTATATAACATCTATACATATTGTAGTTATCTATCTTTATCTCTCCGTCCAAAACATCCCTTGTATGTGTTTCTGTAAATGCTCCAAACATGGCATTTGCTTTTGACATATTTGCAAATATGAAGCAGGAATTAGCATGTGGGATGTTTTGTCTCGCTTTGCGTTTCATTAGTATCACTGGTGGTGTACTACCTGGTATGTTCCCTGGTTTCTCCAGTACTGGCTTCGCGTTTGGTTGCTTATTCGGCCTTGATGGGCTGATGCCTGGTTTTGTACGTCCCATTTTACTGCCCAACTGCCCTCTTTGTACCATTCTGTTCTTTTAAAGATTCCAGTCTGTTCAACAACAAAAAAAATTGTAACAATGCACTGACAATACAAGAAATGCCCATCCAACCTCACTGAAAGTTGTCACGGTACTTCACAAAGGATTTTATTGTGCGGCGAGATATACACAGCCGCCATATTTAACCCAGGAATTGCTCGAAAATTTGAGTCGAGGAATTTTTGATAGCACCTTGTATTAAACAAACTCAAATCACTCAGTAGAGTATATGACTAATGTGAGAGACTTGGGAGTGATTATGTCAGAAGATCTCACTTTCAGGTATCACAGTATTGCCACTATCACAACCACGAGTGAAATGATTGGCTGGATAACAAGATCTTCAAAGCAAGAGAAGTTAAGACAATGACTCTTCAAGTCATTTATTCTAAGTTGGAGTACTGTTGTACTCTAACAGCTCTTTTCAACGAAGACGAAATTGCAAACCTGGAGAATGTGAAGAGAGCCTTCACTCTTCACATAGATTTAATGAAGCTTGGTCACAGACCGGAATGAGGCCTGGTCACAGACCGGGCCGCTGGGGCGCTGATCCCCGGAATTCTCTCTAGGTATAAGCACCTAAATTGCTGGGAACCTGGACTTGTGCTCCTTGGAACTTAGGCGAGAGCTGTACATTATAATCTACACGTAGAAATTTCTAGAGGGATTGATCCCAGATCTGTTCACAAATTGTTCAACATGAAAGAGACTTGGCAGTGTGTCCAAAATACTCCCAGTGAAAAGCAGTGGTGCCATGAGCACGCCGGGGATGAACTCAGTAAGTGTAAATGGACCAAGACTTTTCCATGCCCTCCCTCTATACATAAGGAAGATTACCAAGAGACCTCTGGCTGTCTTAAAAAGAAACTGGTGCTCATGTTGGACATCGCGCGGCTAGCACTAAGAGCCTAGTCGATCAGGTCATCCACCGAGACGCCTGGTCTGGGTCTGGGTACTCACTCCAGGTGTGTTTATTTTATACTCCTTTCCAGTCTTTATTTGCTCAATGTTTCCGTAACGGAGTAACTCAAACGTATCCTCATTAAACATGATATTGTTGACAGTGGCCCACTGGAAGACTGTTTATATCAGCTTGGAGGTTTACTGATACGTTGCTGTGATTTATACTTCTGTGTCAAATATGAGAATGACGAAGAGAACATGGGCCATTACTGTAATTTGGGGAACAGGTTTTCCTCAAATTATGATTATTTGTGAAAATATGGTTATGGGTATTTTCCAGTCTTGTCGGCTCTACCATGTTCTTGTTTAAGTCGAATTTATAAGTAATGATAGTTCGTTTGTATATGATTTCATCTGAAATACATCCTGGTATTCCTTTGCCATTACAAATTTGGCGACATTTTGGGGGGCCACGGTTATAAAGTTTTATAGCTGGTCGTTGAATTGCTGCGAATATATATCTAGTTGTCTGCATTTTGTCCATTTAAAATAATTGATGCTCGTTTTTGTTGAAGTAACTAATTAAACTGTACCAAGGAAACCATATTTCATTGTCAAAGTAATCTTTAATATGGGTTCCTATGAAGGCTGCAAACTATGCATTGGAGTGTGCAAGCGTTCACTAATAAATGTTAGTTCTTTGTTGCGGGACTTAAAACTTTGTTTATAAAAAAATGAATGTTATAGAATTCGTATTTATTTTTGCCTCACCCAGTGTTTCCACAACCCCCAACACTTTTCCCCCACATGCCCTCAACCACATAGTGCGCCCAGCTTTCTCCTTAACACTAAGGGATATAATACACAATCCGCACATAGAGAGGAGCTTACTACGATGTTTCGGTCCGACTTGGACCATTTACAAAGTTACACTAACAAAAAAGGCGGTTGTGGGCGTGTTGGGGATCGCGTTAAGAGTTGTGAAAACATTGGGTGATGGTTGTGGGTGTGCTCGGATGTAGTGATTGTGAGCGTGTAGGGTGGTGGTTGCTGTGGGCTTGCTAGGTAGTGTTGGTAGTGGTTAGTGGGTTCCGCCAGGCGTGGATTTGGGTGGGGTAACGGTGGAGGGGCTACCCTTGAGTGCGTGACGTGGAAAGCTGGTGTATCACTATACAGCATCCACCTTGATTGTAGCACGACCTGTTGTGTTGTTTAGAGCCTCACATCAAGAGCCTTTAACACTTGCGGTGCTAGCCACCATGGTGCTTGGGATGCTTGCTTCAGTGTGTTTGGGATTCTGGCTACTCGGGTGATTTTGACATGACAGAAGGGTGTTGAGACGCGAAATTACGACCTTTATGAAAAAAAAAATGACCTATACAATCCAAATCTACACAGATTTAGAGTGTGAGGATATTAGTAATAGTAAACACAGTAAAATCTAACCAAAGCAGAATCAACCTGCAAGAAAGGATTTTATCGCCATTACTATTTCTCATTCTCATATCAATCATAAAAGAAATACTAGCCACAACTTCATATCCGTTGTGGATGATGCAAAAATAAACCTGAAAGTCACTTCTACCTGAAGGGTATTCCGGGGATCAACGCTCCCGCGGCCCGGTCCACGACCAGGCCTCCCGGTGGATCAGGGCGCACGCAGTCCAACGTACGAACCGCAGCCCGGCTGATCCGGCACCGACTTTAGGTATCTGTCCAGCTCCCTCTTGAAGACAACCAGGGGTCTACTGGTAATGCCCCTTATGGCTGGCGGGAAGCTGTTGAACAGTTTTTGGCCCCGGACACTTATTACGTTTTCTCTTAGTGTACCAGTGGCGCCCCTACTTTTCACTGGGGGTATGTTGCATCGCCTGCCAAGTCTTTTGCTTTCGTAGGGAGTGATTTCTTTGTGCATATTAGGAACCAATCCCTCCAGAATCTTCCAGGTGTACTTGACTTGTACTCTCTGTCGCCTGCGCTCCAGCGAGTACAAGTCAAGTGCTTCCAGGCGTTCCCAGTAGTTAAGGTGTTTGATGGAACTTATACGTGCAGTGAAGGTTCTCTGTACATTCTCTAAATCTGCAGTTTCACCTGCCTTGAATGGGATGTTAATGTACAGCAGTATTTCAACCTAGAGAGAACAAGTGATTGAAAAAGGATCATCATTGGCTTAGCATCTCGTGTCTTGAATGTTCTCATTATCCATCCTATCAGTTTCCTCGCAGATGTAATAGCGGCATTGTTGTGGTCCTTGAAGGTGAGGTCTTCGGACATTACCACAACCAGGTCCTTCACATAACTTTTCCACTCTGAAGAATTGAGACACTTATGCAACACATGGGAATCTTTATTGAAGAAACGTTTCGCCACACAGTGGCTTCATCAGTCCAATACAAAGAAGAAATGGGTAAGGAGAGGATGAGTTTGAGGCAATCAGTCCCTCAACCTGGATTCGATGTGTTCCGTCCATCACTCTTGTAGGACTGATTGCCTCAAACTCATCCTCTCCTTACCCATTTCTTCTTTGTACTGGACTGATGAAGCCACTGTGCGGCGAAACATTTCTTCAATAAAGATTCCCATGTGTTGCATAAGTGTCTCAATTCTTCAGTTTGTCTGTTTTCAAAACCATTTATCACACTTTTCCGCTCTATTGTGTGATTAGAGTTTGTAGTATACTCAGTCCTAGCTATTATTTCCTCCAGTTTTCCATAACGGAGTAGTTGGGATTTGTCTTCATTGAACATCATATTGTTCTCCGTTGCCCATTGGAAAACTTGGTTTATATCTTCCTGGAGATTTGCCGTGTCCTCATTGGATAACACTCTCATGCAGATCCTAGTATTGTCTGCAGAGGATGGTACAGTGCTGTGGTTTACATGTCTGTCTGTCTGATATGAGAATGAGGAGCAGGACAGGTGCGAGTACTGTCTTGTGGGACAGAGCTCTTCACTATGGCAGCATCCGATTTAACTCTGTTTACCACTACTCTTAGTATTCGATTGGTTAGAAAGTTGAAGATCCATCTGCCTACTTTGCCAGTTATCCATTTATCACGCATTTTGTGTGCTATTACAACATGGTCGAACTTGTCAGAGGCTTTTGCAAAATCTGTGTATACTATATCTGCATTGTTTGTTTTCCATTGCATCTGCGACCATATCATAGTGGTCCAGTAGTTGCGAGAGGCAGGAGCGACTTGCTCTGAAACCATGTTGCCCTGGGTTGTGCAGTTTTTGGCAGTCCATGTGGTTTGCTGTCCTGCTTCTTAGAACGGTATAAGACGTGAAAAAAATTGCAAGCGGATATCAAGGAAGTTTTCGAGTGGAGATGTGCAGTAACATGATATTCAATGGTGACAAATTTCAGTTGCTCTTACGAAAAGTATTTAGAACTAAAAAGGGGTACTGTTTACAAAACAGGAGAACCACCTCATAGCATGAAAATAACTGGTAAAAGAATTGAGTATAATAGTGTCATCTGAGCTATCATTTAAGGAACACAATAAGGCAAACATATGGAAAGATAGACAACACTGACATGAATAATGAGAACATGCAAAACAAAGAAAAAGGTACCAGTGACGACAAGTTATGTTCAGTTTTTACGTCTCCGTTCAAGGAAGTAGAAAGATAAGCATTGGGAAAAATAGAAACAATGTTCTACTCACCGAGAGCTTCAAAGTACTGGAAGTATATGCTCTGGAATGAAGAAGAGATGCCTGATAATATATACGTGGAAGATTCTTGAGCCTAATCCCAAACCTACACATTCCCATAACGCACTAGTGAGAGATACGGAAGGGTGTGTAAAATCGACCCAGTGAAAACGCTATGAACACAATAAGAGAATCTTATCAACATTCATGGTCCATGGCTTTTCAACTTCAATACCAGCTGATAACACAGTTATTGCCAGAACAGGTGGAAGGTTGGAAGATGAAACTGGATCACTACCTCTTCCAAGTGCCAGATCAGTCAGGTTGTGATGGATATGTGGGCCAGCGGGCCGCCAACAGCAACAGCTTGATTGTAATGGCAGTAACAGAAAAGCTTGGTCCCAGGCTGAGTTGCAAAAGTAGGAAAACTCTCAATACCTGTCACGGTATAATGCGTGGGATGCTGGCCACCATGATGCTTAGGGTGCTGGCCACCATGATGCTTGAGATGCTGGCCACCATGATGCTTGGGATGCTGGCCACCATGATGCTTGGGATGCTGGCCAACATGATGCTTAGGGTGCTGGCCACCATGATGCTTGAGATGCTGGCCACCATGATGCTTGGGGTGCTGGCCACCATGATGCTTGGGATGCTGGCCAACATGATGCTTGGGGTGCTGGCCACCATGATGCTTGGGATGCTGGCCACTATGATGCTTGGGGTGCTGGCCATGATGCTTAGGGTGCTGGCCACCATGATGCTTGGGATGCTGGCCACCATGATGCTTGGGGTGCTGGCCACCATGATGCTTGGGGTGCTGGCCACCATGATGCTTGGGGTGCTGGCCACCATGATGCTTGGGGTGCTGGCCACCATGATGCTTGGGATGCTGGCCACCATGATGCTTGGGATGCTGGCCATCATGATGCTTGGGGTGCTGGCCACCATGATGCTTGGAGTGCTGGCCACCATGATGCTTGGGGTGCTGGCCACCATGATGCTTGGGATGCTGGCCACAATGATGCTTGGGGTGCCGGCCATGATGCTTAGGGTGCTGGCCACCATGATGCTTGGGATGCTGGCCACCATGATGCTTGGGGTGCTGGCCACCATGATGCTTGGGGTGCTGGCCACCATGATGCTTGGGGTGCTGGCCACCATGATGCTTGGGGTGCTGGCCACCATGATGCTTGGGGTGCTGGCCACCATGATGCTTGGGGTGCTGGCCACCATGATGCTTGGGATGCTGGCCACCATGATGCTTGGGATGCTGGCCACCATGATGCTTGAGGTGCTGGCCACCATGATGCTTGGGGTACTGGCCACCATGATGCTTGGGGTGCTGGCCACCATGATGCTTGGGATGCTGGCCACCATGATGCTTGGGATGCTGGCCACCATGATGCTTGGGATGCTGGCCTACCATGATGCTTGGGGTGCTGGCCACCATGATGCTTGGGGTGCTGGCCACCATGATGCTTGGGGTGCTGGCCACAATGATGCTTGGGGTGCTTGTCACCATGATGCTTGGGATGCTGGCCACCATGATGCTTGGGGTGCTGGCCACCATGATGCTTGGGGTGCTGGCCACCATGATGCTTGGGATGCTGGCCACCATGATGCTTGGGGTGCTGGCCACCATGATGCTTGGGATGCTGGCCACCATGATGCTTGGGGTGCTGGCCACCATGATGCTTGGGGTGCTGGCCACCATGATGCTTGGGGTGCTGGCCACCATAATGCTTGGGGTGCTGGCCACCATGATGCTTGGGGTGCTGGCCACCATGATGCTTGGGGTGCTGGCCACCATGATGCTTGGGGTGCTGGCCACCATGATGCTTGGGGTGCTGGCCACCATGATGCTTGGGGTGCTGACCACCATGATGCTTGGGGTGCTGGCCACCATGATGCTTGGGGTGCTGGCCACCATGATGCTTGGGGTGCTGGCCACCATGATGCTTGGGGTGCTGGCCACCATGATGCTTGGGGTGCTGGCCACCATGATGCTTGGGGTGCTGGCCACCATGATGCTTGGGGTGCTGGCCACCATGATGCTTGGGGTGCTGGCCACCATGATGCTTGGGGTGCTGGCCACTATGATTGGTATGTGGAAAAAGACATGTACAGTTCAGGACATTTATTAAAGGAAACTTTTCGCTACGAGTGGCTTTAGTCCTAATACAGAGAAAACTAAAAAAAAAAAACGCGTATTTATAGTGGCAGAAACCACTACTCGCGTTTTCCTTAGTTTTTCTGTATTAGGACTGAAGAAGCCACTCGTGGCGAAATATTCCTTTAATAAATGTCCTTAACTGACATAAGTGTCTTTTTCCACATCTTGTCGGTATCAACATACCATTTCTTCATGATTGATATGCTGGCCACCATGATGCTTGGGATGCTGGCCATGATCGGCATGTTGGCAACCATGATGCTTGGGACGCTGGCCATGATAGACATGCTGGAAACCATGATGCTTGGAATGCTGGCCACTATGATGCTTGGGATGCTGGCCACCATGATGCTTGGGATGCTGGCCACCATGATGCTTGGGGTGCTGGCCACCATGATGCTTTGGTTGCTGGCCACCATGATGCTTGGGATGCTGGCCACCATGATGCTTGGAATGCTGGCCACTATGATGCTTGGAACGCTGGCCACTATGATGCTGGCCACCATGATGCTTGGGATGCTGGCCACCATGATGCTTGGGGTGCTGGCCACCATGATGCTTGGGGTGCTGGCCACCATGATGCTTGGGGTGCTGGCCACCATGATGCTTGGGGTGCTGGCCACCATGATGCTTGGGGTGCTGGCCACCATGATGCTTGGGGTGCTGGCCACCATGATGCTTGGGGTGCTGGCCACCATGATGCTTGGGGTGCTGGCCACCATGATGCTTGGGGTGCTGGCCACCATGATGCTTGGGGTGCTGGCCACCATGATGCTTGGGGTGCTGGCCACCATGATGCTTGGGGTGCTGGCCACCATGATGCTTGGGGTGCTGGCCACCATGATGCTTGGGGTGCTGGCCACCATGATGCTTGGGGTGCTGGCCACCATGATGCTTGGGGTGCTGGCCACCATGATGCTTGGGGCGCTGGCCACCATGATGCTTGGGGTGCTGGCCACCATGATGCTTGGGGTGCTGGCCACCATGATGCTTGGGGTGCTGGCCACCATGATGCTTGGGGTGCTGGCCACCATGATGCTTGGGGTGCTGGCCACCATGATGCTTGGGGTGCTGGCCACCATGATGCTTGGGGTGCTGGCCACCATGATGCTTGGGGTGCTGGCCACCATGATGCTTGGGGTGCTGGCCACCATGATGCTTGGGGTGCTGGCCACTATGATTGGTATGTGGAAAAAGACATGTACAGTTCAGGACATTTATTATAGGAAACTTTTCGCTACGAGTGGCTTTAGTCCTAATACAGAGAAAACTAAAAAAAAAAAACGCGTATATATAGTGGCAGAAACCACTACACGCGTTTTCTTAGTTTTTTCTGTATTAGGACTGAAGAAGCCACTCGTGGCGAAATATTTCCTTTAATAAATGTCCTTAACTGTACATAAGTGTCTTTTTCCACATCTTGTCGGTATCAACATACCATTTCTTCATGATTGATATGCTGGCCACCATGATGCTTGGGATGCTGGCCATGATCGGCATGTTGGCAACCATGATGCTTGGGACGCTGGCCATGATAGACATGCTGGAAACCATGATGCTTGGAATGCTGGCCACTATGATGCTTGGGATGCTGGCCACCATGATGCTTGGGATGCTGGCCACCATGATGCTTGGGGTGCTGGCCACCATGATGCTTGGGGTGCTGGCCACCATGATGCTTTGGTTGCTGGCCACCATGATGCTTGGGATGCTGGCCACCATGATGCTTGGAATGCTGGCCACTATGATGCTTGGAACGCTGGCCACTATGATGCTGGCCACCATGATGCTTGGGATGCTGGCCACCATGATGCTTGGGATGCTGGCCACCATGATGCTTGGGATACTGGCCACCATGATGCTTAGGATGCTCGTCACTACGATGCCTAGGATAAATGATCATAGAAGGTAAACAGCAGAAACTAAGCAGATGAAAAGTGCAAAAGAAATATGTGGTGCGGCAGCATTAGTATAAATCACTGCGAAAAAATGGTCATTCACATGCCATAACAAAAATACTACACCCCAAAATATTACACGGCCAGCCATTCTGGGTAGAACTAAAATACACACCAGTCACATTACAAAGTAGGAGCTGTGCTGGACAGAACATGCATACTGAACACAACAACCTGAGTGGGAGCAAGGCTGAACTCTCCAACACTAACGAGTATTAAATTCAAAATAATAACCTGTGGAAAACACACACAACCTACTTTATCTTTGCAAATAAACAAAGTAGAAAAAGATGAAAAAAGTTCTATACTTAAATGGTCAGGTCAAAGAAACTAAAGGCATGGCTGGAACCTATATGGAACCCAACACTAATGATTTTTTAGATGTTATAGAGTAACTAAGTTGCAAAGAGGAGTAGGTTCATATGCAGAAGATTCATGTATTTGCACACAACTGTTTATCATCAAATGATATGGTGGAAGTGCTTCCAATAAAAGTAGAAAATAGAAATAAGTACTGAACTTCTTGTATAAGCCGCCATCACCCACAGTAAGAGGAATTTGTGTTGTTCCAGTCACGGTATTGTACCTTTTTTGTTCTTTAATACCTTGACAATATTGCTCCATACAGATGCAAAAAAGTCTACTTTGGTGCAGCAGGTGAAAGAGCGTACTAAAAATGAAAAACACTCGATTTGTTCTTCACAGTGATATTCATTAAGGGCATAACAATCTCCAATGCAGTACACTCAGATCACAGCCTCAATGAGGTGGAAAAGAAGTATAAATATAGGTGGAAATTCTGAGTTAGTCAGTGAGGGGATGTTTACTTCAACCTAAATAATCAAAATTGTCTGGGACAACATAAACTATTAAATATTCCTTGGGAAACTGTCCTGAGTACACTAAACCTTTATGGAGGGGTGCCACTCTCCACGCAAGGTGCTTGCCTGACTTACAACCTAATTTCTCTCGGCGTAAATGGTGGGGATATTTCCCCTCACATCTAAATTTGCTCACACTTCTGGCTGATGACATGGAGCGTTTTATTGAAAAGGATTGCGATATATGAAAAATGGTGATTATGGTTTATGTAATACGAGAGTAACTTAGTTATGCCAGTAGCAAGTTGGTATTTTTAGTGTAAATTTATATAATGTTACATGCAGAATACATTTAAAACGCTGAATCAGCAAATGGTTCTGGTACTTTGTAAATACAGTATATTGAACATAATTATACAGCTAATGTCACAATGAGAAAAATCTTCGTCGAGAAAATATAGAATAGAAATTTAATCATTCATAGTAGACGGAAGAAGTACGGGAGAAGAAGAAAATAGGAAAAATCCTAAAGTCCTTTTCAAATATGCAAACTCCAAGTCTAAAACTTATTACATTACAGTATTACACCTGTATCAAATGAGATTCATATACAGATGACAAGAAAATGAGCGAGAGCCGGAAAGAACAGTATGAACCAGTTTTCAGTATTCCTGTCAGTGCCGGGAGAATTGAAGTTCAAGTTTTTTTTTTATAAATGAGTGCCATTAGTAAGAATTCCCAGTGCTTGTGAATTCAGGTGAAATCCAAGATCCTTTAAAAGGTGTATACGTAGCTTTTCACAAGGAGGGCAGCAGAGTAGTAGCAAAAACTACAGACCAGTAGCATTAACGTTACACATAAAAATTTTTTATAGGGTTCTGATACATTATATGCAGCCCAAGTTATCACGACTTTAGAGCAGGAAGTTCTTAGGTATCACATTTATTATATCGCTGTGACAAAATCATGAAGGTTTTGGAAGGAAATTAAAATAATGATATAATTTATATAATAAGGAAAGGGTTAATAAAATTTCTAAAAAGAAAAAAAACTTATATTAAGTGGTAGTAAGCAAAGTTAAGTCCCAATAATAGTAAGTAGGTTGGTAGACAGCAACCACCCAGGGAGGTTGTACCGTCCTACCAAATGAATGCGAAACTGAAACCTTTAATTGTTCATAAACAGTTGAGAAAAGAAGTCTTAGTACTACTACTTACATTTAGGTTTCACTACATATACATGTACAGGTATATGTATACACACCGATCAAAATTTTCTTCTATTTTTCTAAATCTTATTCTTATCTATTTCCTTTGGTCTCCATAGGAAGCGAAAAAAGAATCCTCCGCAAGCCATGCATATCGTAAGAAGTGACTTAAAGGCTGGGAGCAGTGGGCTAGTAACCCCTTCTCCTGTATAAATTGCTAGAAATAAGAAAAACTTTATAAAGCTAGAATGTTCTGAATGTGCACGGATGTGGCACAGATGATGAGAGAGAGATTATTGCCATTGTTATGAATGAACAGAAGTTGGATGCTCTTGCTCTAAGCAAAAAGCAAAACAGCGCTGAAGAGGGTAGGGGAATTTCATTGGGGAAAAATTAATGGGATTAGGTCAGGAGTACTTAAGAGAGTTAGAGCTAAGGAAGGTGTAGTAATAATGTTGAAGGATCAGTTACGGAAGGAGAAGAGGGAATATAAATTCATAAATACAAGGATTATGTGGACTAAAATTAGGGTCGGATTCAAAAAGTGGATTATAATAAGTGTTTATGCACCTGGAGAGAGAGAAATTGATTGATTGATTTTGGAAGATGTTGAGTGTCTGGGAAGTTTTGAACTAAATAAGAGAGTTGTGTTGGGGGACATGAATGCTGAAGTGGGTGAAACAGTTATAGAGGGTGTGGTAGGTAAGTGTGGGGTGCCAGGTGTAAATGTTAATGGGGGGCCTCTGATTGAACTTTATATAGAAAGGGGTTTGGTAATAGGCAATATATATTTTAAGAGAAAAAGAATAAATGAGTGTATAAGATATGATATAGGACGTAATGACAGTAGTTTGTTAAACTACGTATTGATAAAAGACTGATGGGTAGACTTCAAGATGTGCACGTTTATATAGGGGCCACAGATATATCAGATCATATTTAGTTACAGCTACAGTGGGAGAAAAAGGTAGATGGGAAACAAGGAGAAGGCATCAGCAAGTAAGAGAGAGGTGAAGGTTTATAAACTAAAGGAGGAAGTTAGGGTAAGATAAAAACAACTATTGGAAGGAAAATGGGCTAGTGAGAGTATAGGCAAGGAGGTTGAAGAGGTATGGGGTAGATTTAAGAATGTAGTGTTGGAGTGTTCAGCAGAAGTTTGTGGTTACTGGAAAGTGGGTGCGGGAGGGAAGAAAAATTATTGATGAAATGAGGTGAAGAGATTAGTAAGAGAAAAAGTTTGCATATGAGAGGTTTTTATAAATTACAAGTGATGCAAGGAGGGAGGTGTATATGGAGAAAAAAAGGGAGGTTAAGAGAGTAGCGAGGGAATGTGATAGGGATCAAATGAGGGAGTATATGAGCTACTATCAACAAATTTTGCTGAGAATAAGAAAGTTTTGGAGTGAGATTAATAAGTTAAGAAAGCCTAGGGAACGAATAGATTTGACAGTTAAAAATAGAGTTATTAGATGAAGAGTTGGAAGTATCAGAAAGATGTAGGGAATATTTTGAGGAACTGTTAAATGTTGATGAAGATAGGGAAATTGTGATTCGTGCATTGGGCAGGGAGGTATAACATCTTCTAAGAGTGAGGAAGAGCAAGTTGTGAGTGCGAGGGAGGTGTGTGAGGCAGTGGGTAGAACGAAAGTGGGTAAAGCAGCTGGGATTGATGGGATAAAGTCAGAAATGTTAAAAGAGGTGGGGATATAGTTTTGGAATGGTTGGTGATTTTATTTAATAAATATATGGAAACGGGGAAGGTACCTAGGGATTACATAGAGGATGCATAATTCCTCTGTATAAAGGCAAAGGAGACAAAAGTGAGTGTAAAAATTATAGGGGAATAAGCCTATTGAGTATACCTGGTAAAGTGTATGGTAGTTATTATTGGAAGAATTAGAGTAAGACGGAGAGCAAGGTCACAGATGAATGTGTAGACCAAGTGTTTAGAGTGAAGCATACAGGTGAACAGTATTTAGATAAGAGTAAAGAGGTTTTTGTTGCATTTATGGATTTGGAAATGGCATTTGATAGGGTGGATAGGAGAGCATTGTGGGAGATGTTGCCAATGTATGGAATAAATGGTAGATTACTGAAAGCTATTAAGAGTTTTTACGAGGATAGTGAGGCTCAGGTTAGAGTACGTTGGAGAGAGATTAATTCCCAGTAAAAGTAGGCCTTAGACAGGGATGCGTGATGTCACCGTGGTTGTTCAGTATATTTATAAATGGGGTTGTAAGAAAAGTGAATATTCGGGTGTTGGCAAGAGGTATGAGGTTAAGAGATAAAGACTAACACAAAATGGGAGTTGTCACATTGCTTTTTGTTGATAACACTGTGCTTTTGGGAGATTCTGAAGAGAAGATGCAGAGGTTGTTGAACGAGTATGGAAGGATATATAAAAGAAGGAAATTAAAAGTGAACGTAGGAAAGAGCAAGGTGATTAGGATAAAAGTATAGATAATGAAAGATTGGATATCAGATTGGAAGGAGGGAGTATGGAGGAAGTAAATGTATTCAGGTATTTGGAAGTGGACTTGTCTTTCATAGATCCTTCTGCTGACGAGGTGAATCATAAAATTGATGAGGGAGGAAATGATGAGCGGAGCACTGAGGAATCCATGGAGACAATGTTATCCATGGAAGCAAAGAGGGGAATGTATTAAAGTATAGTGGTACCAGTGCTTCTATATGGGTGTGAAGTATGGGTGGTGAGTGTTGCAACAAGGAGAAGGCTGGTGGCAGTGGAAATGTCGTGGCTGAGGGCAATGTGCAATGTGAATATAATGCAGAAAATCTTTAACTTGGAGATTACAAGGAGGTCCGGAGTTTCTAAATGTACTATCCAGAAGGCAAAGAAAGAGTTGTTGAGGAGATTTAGACATATAGAGATGATGGAACAAAATAGAATTACTTGGAGGGCGTATAAATCTGTAGTAGAAGGAAGACGGGGTAGGGGTCATCTTAGGAAAGGTTGAAAGGAGGGGTTAAAGGAGATTTTGTGTGCGAGGGGCTTGGAATTCTAGCAAGCGTGCGTGAGCGTGTTTGATAGGAGCGAATGGAGACGAATGTTTTTTTTTTATGAATTGACGTGCTGTTGGAGTGTGAGCAAAGTAACATTTATAAATGGATTCAGGGAAACCGGTTAGCTGGACTTGAGTCCTGGAAGTGGAAAGTACAGTGCCTGCACTCTGAAGGAGGGGTGTTGATACGTTGCAGTTTTTTTTTTTTAACTGTAGTGTAGGCACGCCTCAGGCAAGACAGTGATGGAGTGAATGATGAAAATGTTTCTTCTATTTCGGGTCACCCTGCCTTTGTGGGAAACGGCCGATGTGTTAGTAAAAAAAAAATTCAGTGTCCTAAGGCACAGTCCTAGCACCATCACTGTTTATCGTCCTCATAGACGTAGATCTTCATATTCTCTTTTTCAGGCGATATAATAAGTACAAAAGTCCACTCAGTAGAAGACAGAATAATTGCAAAAAAAAAAAAAAAAAAGAAGTATCTGCAAAGTCTTTCGGTGGGCATATGAAAATAACGCGATGTTCAGTCGTGACAAATTTCAACTGCATAGATATAAGAGTAATGAAGATCTCAAAACAAGCACTGTATACAAATTGCAGGCAGATCGTGTCGGAGAACGTAAGGAACACGTGAAAAACTTTGAGCTAATTGCGAGGGTATCTGGCATTTAGATAACTCGATAAGGCATATACAGCAAGATCAATAAAATGAGAAAGTGGATTATGAGATTTTAAAAACCAAGAGAAGCAAAGCCATTGATGATATATTTCCCATCACTTGTACTCTCATATTGCCTTCAAGGTA
Source organism: Cherax quadricarinatus (assembly GCF_026875155.1). NCBI lineage: Eukaryota > Metazoa > Arthropoda > Malacostraca > Decapoda > Parastacidae > Cherax > Cherax quadricarinatus. The sequence goes on along the minus strand of NC_069428.1, from coordinate 24,974,537 downwards.
GAATAGATAGCAGAGCTGGAAAAAGTTCAGAGATCGTACAGTGCCCGCATAAAATAATTTAAACATCTAAGTTATAGAGAACGACTCAGTGCACTTATTTTCTCTGGAATGAAGAGAGATATCATATATGTACATGGAAGCTATTTGAGGGTTTGGTCCCTAACCTGCATACCGCAGTAACAGGTTACTAGAGTGTACATTATGAGTTGTTGTAGAATGAACCTAGTGAAGAGCAGGGAGCAGGGTTGCCGTAGATGCAATTAGAGAACAGTATCAACACCCGTGACCCAAGTTTCTTTAACATACTACCAGCAGATATCAAAAATACTGCCGGAACGAAGGTTTTTAAAAAAGAAATTGGACGGGTTCCTTCCTATACAAGTGCCAGATCAGCTTGGTTGTGATGACTGTGGGCCTTCGGGCCCACAGTCAGTCAGAAGGAAAACAGTCAGTCAAAAGGGTGTCTTAGGCCCTCGAAACTAGTCTCAGGTAAAACACAAGTATTCCTAAATTTGGCCCGATCCTGGTCTTTCCATCGAAATATATTTTCATTGTCATTATGTCATTCTTGTATAGCGTTATATAACTACATTGAATTTTCTGCAGTAAAGTACAATTACGTGGAATACAGGGATTATTTAGCTTGATTTTTCGCAGGTTCTTATGTATATTACTTAAGAACATAAGAACGAAGGAACACTGCAGAAGGCCCACTGGCCCATGCGAGGCAGGTCCAAGTCTCCTACCGGCTTAAGCCAATGCACCCAACCTAGTCAGGTCAGGTCACATTGACTTAAGGGAGGAACACGGCAACCGACCCGGTAGCACAAGCTATCAGGTCCAACTCACACCCACCCACATCCACTCATGTATTTATCCAACCTATTTTTAAAGCTACACAACGTTCTGGCCTCTATAACGGTACTTGGGAGTTTGCTCCATTCATCCACAACTCTATTTCCAAACCAGTACTTTCCTATATCCTTCCTGAATCTGAATTTTTTCCAACTTAAAACCATTGCTGCGAGTCCTGTCTAGGCTAGATATTTTCAGCACACTATTTACATCCCCTTTATTTATTCCTGTCTTCATTTATACACCTCAATCATATCCCCCCTAATTCTACGTCTTTCTAGAGAGTGCAGATTCAGGGCCCTTAGTCTATCCTCATAGGGAAGGTTTCTGATACATGGGATCAACTTTGTCATCCTCCTTTGTACATTTTCCAGAGAATTTATATCCATTCTGTAATAAGGTGACCAAAACTGTGCAGCATAATCTAAATGAGGCCTAACCAAGGATGTATAGAGTTGAACAACCTGGACTCCTATTATTTATGCTTCTTTATATGAAGCCAAGGATTCTATTAGCTTTATTGCGAACACTTATGCACTGTTGTCTGGTTTCAGATTACTGCTAACCAGAACTCCTAAACTTTTTCGCAATCCGTAATATTAAGATCTACATTATTTAGTTTATATGTGGCATGGTTATTGTCCTGTCCAACATTTAGAACTTTGCATTTGTCTATATTAAACTGCATCTGCCACTTCTCCGACCACTGCATCAGTCTATTCAAATCTTCCTGGAGTGCTCGAATGTCCTCGTCAGAATGAATTCGACGGCCTATTTTCGTGTCATCGGCAAACTTGCCGATGTCGCTCTTTATGCCCTCATCTATGTCGTTTATGTAGATTGTGAACAGCAGGGGGCCCAACACTGACCCCTGTGGAACACCGCTCGTGACACTTCCCCACTCTGATTTCTCCCCATTTATGCAAACTCTCTGCTGCCTATTTGTCAACCATGCCTCTATCCAGGAAAAAATTTCTCCTCCTATTCCATGTGCTTTAATTTTCCTCAATAGTCTCTGATGTGGGACCCTGTCAAAAGCCTTACTGAAGTCCATATACACAATATCATATTCATTACCATGATCTACCTCCTCAAATACCTTAGTGAAAAAAGTTAATAAATTCGTAAGGCAGGAACGCCCCTTTGTAAAACCATGCTGAGATTCGTTGATTAATTTATGCTTTTCAAGGTGGCTACGAACTGCCTCGGCAATTATTGATTCCATAAATTTTCCCACTATGGAGGTTAGGCTTATTGGTCTATAGTTCGAAGCTAAGGACCTGTCACCTGTTTTGAAAATAGGTATCACATTTGCCATTTTCCACTTATCTGGCACCATGCCAGTTTGTAGTGATATGTTGAAAAGATTAGCCAAAGGTGTGCTAAGCTCCTCTTTACATTCCTTTAGAACCCTTGCATACAGTTCATCAGGGCCTGGGGATTTGTTAGGTTTAAATTTATCTATTTGCCTAAGGACCATGTCACTTGTGACCCTAATAGTACACAGTTTATTATCGTCCTGTTCTACATAATTTATCATTACTGGAATATCGCTGGTATCCTCCTGTGTAAAAACTGAGAGGAAGTATGTGTTAAAAATTCTACACATTTCCTTATCACTGTCAGTGAGCTGACCCGAGGAACTTTTGAGTGGGCCTATCTTGTCCCTGATCTTACTTCTGTATACCTGAAAGAATCCTTTTGGGTTAGTCTTCGATTCTCTTGCAACTTTAACCTCATAATCTCTTTTTGCTTTTCTAATTCCCTTTTTTATTTCTCTCTTTAACTGAATATATCGATTTCTCAATTCCCCCCTCTCCTCTTTGATTTGCCTATATATGCCTCTCTTTTGCCCAAAATCAATTTTTTAATCTATTGTTCATCCATTTAGGATCATTTTTGTTTGATCTGATTTCCCTATTTGGAACTAATTTTGACTGAGCACTAGAACTATGCCCTGGAAAGCATTTATATCGCAACCATCACCACCTACCTACCCTTAAAGTCAGGTCATTCCAGTTCAGCCCACCTAAGTAATTTTTTTAGTCCTATGAAATCAGCCAAGCGAAAGTCAGGGACGGAGACTTGATTGCCATTATTAGGGGAATTCCATGATATATTAAAAACTGAGTGATTTGTGATCACTTTCCCCAAGCTCATCATTAACCTCAAGATTATTAATTAGTGTTAACCTACTGGCAAGAACCAAGTCAAGGAGGTTATTTCCCCTAGTTGGCTCTGTCCAAACGTTTTAAAAAACAATCCTGGATCGTATCAAGAAAGTCACCTGACTCTAAAATTTCCTGTCAAATTGCTCCAGCCCAATCTGTCTATAGTTGAAATCCCCCATTAGCACAACATTTTCGTATGTAGATCCCCTTACGAATTTCGTCCCATAGAAGTTTACTGCACTCCCTATCAAGATTTGGGGCCCTGTAAATCACACCCAAAAATTTAGTTTTTTTTCGGCCCTCGAGAAGCTGTAACCAAACAGATTCAGTGGCTGACGCTTCTAATTTAATATCTTGTCTAACACAACAATTTAAATTGTCTCTGACATCATCGCTACTCCACCCCTTTCCTGTTGACCCTGTCAGTGTGGAATAATTTATAGCCTTGTATGTGACATTCAGAGGGCATCTCTCTATCTTTCAGATTGACCCAGGTCTCTGTTATAGCAATAAAAATCTATGTCTCCTGCACTTGCAATTAATCTTAGCTCATCTATCTTATTTCTTACACTCTGCTATTAGTATAGTAAACCTTAAGGGAGCTAGTCCCTTGCTGCCCTCTGCTGTCCCCCTTTGTTTGCTGACCTGACTAATTGTCTTTAATTTATAACTTCATGCTGAATGCCTTTTATACATTTACTGTTTTTCCCAACCCAAGTGTTGCAACTGCTTGTTTCCCACACACACCCATACCTCTATCTTCCATCAGTTTAAAATCATAGGCATTTCACCCAAAGGCCTTCCAAACGAGTCTGCAAGTGCTACCCCCCAGCCCCAGAGAGATGTACCCTTTCCCCTTTCATACATATCATGTTTGCCATAAAAGTTGTTCCAGTTGTCAAAGAATGGGATTGCAAGTTCCTTGCAGTATCTGTCTAGCCAGCAATTTACACCAATTGCCCTAGACAACCATTCATTTCCTACTCCCCTTCTAGGCAAGATGCTACATATGATTGGGATCCCTCCCTTAGACTTAATGAAATCTATAGCTGACCTGTACTTATCTAGCAGCTCTTCTCTCCTACCCTTCCCAATATCATTTCCACCAGCACTGAGACAGCCAAGGATTCTATTAGCTTTATTGCGAACACTTATGCGCTGTTGTCTTGGTTTCAGATTACTGGTGGCGTGTACTTAGCTTGAGTGGTGACGTGTACTTAGCACAGTGGTGACGTGTACTTAGCTCAGTGGTGACGTGTACTTAGCTCAGTGGTGACGTGTACTTAGCTCAGTGGTGACGTGTACTTAGCTCAGTGGTGACGTGTACTTAGCTCAGTGGTGACGTGTACTTAGTGGTGACGTGTACTTAGCTCAGTGGTGACGTGTACTTAGCTCAGTGGTGACGTGTACTTAGCTCTGTGAAGACCTGTTTGTGTGCTCTCTGTGAATCTGTACCAGGATGCCCTCTCTTGAGCAACTTTACCAGCAGCTGAGAGAAGAGCTCAGAGTTGCTAAGATGGAGATACGGCGATTAACGGAGGAGAACAAGAGGATTCGTAGTAATCCTTCCGTTGTGAGTCCCCAGGTTAAGAGGGGAGCTTGGTCAGTGGCCGGGCAACATGGAACCAAGCTGAAGATCAAGAAAACGGTTGGAGAGGCAGAAACAACGAGAAACCAGAAGACTACCGTGGGAAAAAGTTTCCCAAACCCTTTCTGGGTGCTACCTGACGAATTGAGTGTTTTTTACGGGGAATTTCCCCACAACGAGCACCAAAAAAAGCTTTGGGCAGACGTGAGTAAAAACATCCCTAAAAACCCCAACGAAGCCATCGAGAACGTTTTGACAATTTTCTACAAGGGGTGTAATGCTACCGGGCAAAAGTGAGTCGACTACTCGGGGCATCACGAGGGGACGACCCCAAAGGGAAAGGGAAAAAAAACATTATTTTTTTTGGGGGATAGCCAGATTAGGTCATGGATGGGGCCATTCTGTTTGGAAGGATAGGAGTAGGAGACAGAGTGGGTTTTTTCCCTGGGGGGGGATGAAGGAAATTGTTAGCCGTCGGTGACATCATGAAGTAAGGGAAAGCAATCCTGTTTGGGTCTAAAGTGCTGGGGGCAACAATTTTGGGCCCGCGTAGGAGTGGGGGCCCCCTTTTAGCGGGTTTTGGGTCAGCAATAGGATAATTAGGGGAATTTGGGAAAACCCATGTCATATGGGGCCCTTTTTGCCAAGGAGAGGATTTGGGAAAAAGAAGGTTTGTCCGGGGCCAATTTGGGTGTAAATTTGCTGGCTGGCCCAAAAACCTGTAAGGAAAATGGGGGTAACATTCATTGAAAACTGGGACCTCTTCTATGGCAGAAATGACTTTGTATGCCAGGGATGGGGTTCACTTATCTAGGTTTGGGGTGGGAGCAGGGCCAACGCAGTGGAGGGAGCTGTTAGGTCTTTAAACTAGGAATATTTAAGTGGTATGGGTTTTGGGGGGAAAAACTGTGAAAGTCGCAGGGTAGTAACATGAGTAAAAAGGAGAATAGAAATTTAGGCAAAAGGGAAGGTGGATTTTGGGAAAGCCATTTGGCACTAATTGAAAAGGGACAGAAATAAAAAAGTGGAATAACAAAAGGAGCAGGAAGGGTAAAGAGAGGGGGAGGGTCTTTAAGTTTTTTTTTTTAAAATTTTAAACACAAATGTCGCAGGGGCTAGGAAAAAGATGGAGGGTTGAGACTAGTTGCTAGTGCAGGAAAACATAGATGTATTTGTCTTTACTGAGACGGGGTTTTAAATTTCAAAAAGGGGGACGGCCTGCAGAATGTCACATTCGGGGTTTTTAAAAATTGTTCCAAGTAGATAGAAGTATGGGGAAAGGGGGGTGGGGTGGCATTGAAATGTCCGAGATCGCTTAAACTTTTTGAAAAAAAAAGGGGTTTTAAAGTCGAAGAAACCCATACAAAAGCGGTTTGGATAAAATTTTTTCAAAAAGGGATAAAAAATTTAATTTTTTGGGTGTGATATACCGCCCCCCAAATTTAGATGGGGAACCAGGGGAAAAATATGGGGGGAAAAATTGTTAGGCCAAAAGGGAAACGAAAATTGTAGTAATTTAGGGGGACAAACTTTTTTCATATTGTTTTGGAAATTTTTTGACGGGGAATTTAGAATCATACGATTTCTTAGAAGTATTCAGGATTGTTTTTTGAAGAAAAAGTTTTGTGACAAAACCCTTACGGGGGGTTTAATTTAACCTGCTTGACTTAGTTTTTGGCAAAAAAATAAAACCCTTGTTAATAATTTTGAAGTTTCAGAGGAACTGGGTGCTAGCGACCAAAATCCCAAATTTCATTTAGGAAATTTTAATGGAAGTATGATAGTAGGGAAACTCGTAACAGTCCCCCGATTTTCGCCCTTTGGGGAAATTTCGATGGGCTTAGAGAAAAACTTATCATCTGTTTACTGGGGGGGAAAAGAAGAAAAGCTATCAATATGAAAAGTTTTCTGAACACAATACATGCTGCCCCTTTTAAAGAACGTTTTCCCTTATTAGGAAAATTTGATTTAAATAGGAAAGACCCAAAATGGATGAATAATAGGCGAAAATCTACTAGGGCATTTAAAAAAGGAATTTATGGCGGATCCAAAAAAAGGGCGGGGCTTTTTTGAAACTATATTGACATTAAGAGGGACATTTTAAAAAGGGGGTTTAAAAAAACTAAAAGGGGAAATAGAAAATTTAAAATTGGCCCCAGGGATTCTAAAAACTAACCCAAAAAAGTTTTTCCAGGGCATTTTGAACAAAAGCCGAGATAAGATAGGTTTCCCCCTTTTAAAAAAAAACTTTTGGGGATCTTTCTGACAAAAAATTTAAATGTGCTTTGATTTTAAATAATTAAATTTTTTCCGGTTTTTTTTTAAAAGGGAAAACACTAATAATATTCCCGGGAATTTAAATTTTTTTAAATGGATCAGAAAAAGATAAATTTTGTAACATCACAAGTCCCCCCTAGTGAAATGGTTTTTAAAGCAATAGACCGATGAAAACAAAATAAGTCACCGGGTCCTGAAAGAGGTTTTTTTTAAGGGGTTTTAAAAAGGGAAGCAAAATGGAAAATCTGTGAACCATTTAAAAAATATTTTAAATTTTTCTCTTCAAACAGTTTTAGTGGGCTGATAGGGAAGATGGCTAAAAGTAATTCCCATTTTTTTAAAAAAGGGGACAAGTCGTTACCCTCAAAATTTCCGCCCAATAAGCCTGACCTCAAATTTTAGGGCAAATTACTTTGAGGGCAAATTTTAGCTCAGATTTTAAGAAACCATCTGATAAGCATAGCTTTATTAAAGATACTCAGCTTTGGGTTCACAAGAGGCCGACTTGTCTAACTAATTTATTAACTTTTTTTCAGCAAACTTTTTAGGCTGTTGACCACGATAAAAAATTTGTGTTATTTACTTAGATTTTGTAAGGCTTTGTAGAGTTCCGCACCCAAAAATGTTGAAAAAAAGTAGCACCCCATGGCATTGGGGGGAAAGGGGGCTCTCGTGGATCGAATCAGGCTCACAGGACAGGAAGCAAAAAGTTTTTCCTAAATGGGGTTAATTTTGAGTTTGGGGATCATAACAAGTGGCGTTCCAAAAGGGATCCCGTCTTGGGGCCCCTTTTTTGTTTATAATATATTCAATGATTTTTGATGAAGGGCTTTGTTGGGGAAAAGAGCAAATTTGCCGTGACACAAGATAGGTTTGGATAAATTTATTCAAAAAGTAGATTTAAAGGGGAAATTTAGGAGGGTTTAAAACAAAATTACCTTGGGGCAAAAAGTTTGGAGATACAGTTCAAAGTAGATAAATTCAAGGTTCTAAGCTCGGGATTTCCATAACCCTAGCACTTATAAGTTAAAAAATGTAGAAACCCTTTAAACCCTACAGATTTCCCGGGGGTTGGGGGGTTTTGGGAAGCAAACAAACCTTAAAACCCAAAACACAATGCCTAAAGGGACGTTAAAAAGGCCCAAAAAGATTACTGGATTTATAAACAAGAAAATGTAAGCAACAGAAAATCCCGAGGTCATACTGCAGCTTTATTTCATCATTAGTAAGGGCCCCACCTAGATTATGCAGCTCAATTCTGGTCTCCATATTACAGAATGGGGCATAAATTCGTTAAAAACATTTTTGCGGGAGGATGACTAAATTAATACATAGCATTAGAAAACTTCCTTAAGAAGAAAGATTGAAACTTTAAGTTACATTCACTTGTTAGAAGAAGAATTAGGGGGGGGACCTTCGAAGTGTATAAGTTGGGAAAATTTGGGGATTAATAAAGGGGATATTTTAAAAAGGGCCCTTTAGGATATCTCTCCAAAAGGGGAACCCCCAGTAAGGATTTAAATTTTGATAAAATTTAAATTTTGAAAGGCATAGGAAAGTTTTTGGTTTGGAAAAGGGTTAAGATGATGGAACAGTTTAAACCCAGTTGGGTTATTGGGGGTAGGACTTTTGGGGATTTTTAAATTTAGGTTGGATAAATACATGAGTGGGATGGGTTGGATTTGAGTGGGACTTGCACATCAGAGCTTATTTCTTGGGTAGCATTGAAAATTGGGTTGGTCAAATGTTTGTTAGTGGGATGAATTGTAAAGGACCTGCCTAGTATGGGCCAACAGGCCTGCTGCAGTGTTTCTC